>OY720236.1:10310258-11560258 GCA_963082625.1 Pasiphila rectangulata | reverse complement strand
TCGAGCAGTACACACGCGCGCGCACGGACCTAAAATTCTCCGTATACGATCTCGGCAACGTATTCTGCGAATACGATTGCCGAGCTCGGCCCTCGCCAACCGCGAAACCGTTTGTGTTTGTGAGTGAGTGGAGTGTCATCCCATGGAGAAGGAAGTCGTTGGGAGGAAACGGGATCCCCCGGACCCCGGATCCATCCCAAAAGGTCGCGCGGTCGACAACGTCCCGCGGCAACAAGAACCTGTAGCCGGCACATCCGGCACCCAGCGGCCGCACCAAATGTCGGACCGCGAAATCCCTTCGGGACAGGCCGTCCATGGGCGACGTGCCTCCCGAAGGGACTCCACCTCCGATTCGTCGGCGTCCAGTCGAGGCGCCAGCTGCGACAACGGACGATCCCGTTCAAGACCACGGTCATCCAAAAAGGTACCGTTCAAGGCCACAAGACCCGCTAAACCATCATCATCACCATCGAAATCGCCCGATGTGATGCCCCCCCCGCCTCCCCCCGCGTCGAACCAACCGATGCTGGCGGCCATTTGTGATGCTATTATAAACTCAAGCAACCAACTGCCGTCCCCTAGGACCGGGCATGATCAGGATCTTTACTACATTGCCCGTCTTAGTGAATTTAATGCCTTATCACCCAACCTGATGACCGTGATTAAGGCACATCTCCAAGAACAAGAAAGATCCCTACGTGGAGCCCCACGGGCAACACTAGAGGGCAATGATGCTAATTATAATGTAGACGTAAATACCAGTTTACCCCCCACTGCCCCCCCCGCATCTTCAACTCAAGCCGGCACTCGCCGCAAGAGGGCGGAAGTCGACTCGCCGTCGCCGGAAGATAAAAACAAAAGAATTGCCGAGCCACATGTATGGGAGCAACTAGAACAGCGCCCAACATCAGTACCATCGCCGTCGTCAACCAAGTCGACGTCCTACGCCTCGCTGACGGCGTCCCCGGCCCCGCGCCCTCCACAGCCTTCCACATACGCCTCGATAGCGGCTTCCACTGCCGCCCGCTCGCCGCAACCCGCCCACAGCGCAGCCTACGCTCAGCCGCCCGCCCAGCAGGGCAACGAAGCCCGCCCTACGCCCCCCGCCCGCCCTAATGCGACCCAACCCATCACCAATGATGACCCAGGTACGCGACAACCTAGGACTAGGTATCCGCCTCTTGTTGTGGAGAAAATGCCGAATTGGTCCACACACTTTAAGGCCCTCCGTGGCCTATTAGGCCACGCCCCCAACGCCAGACCATTCGGCCAAGGCGTGCGCTTCTCCCCGGAATCGGCGGAAGAGTACCGTACCATCCAGAGGTACCTCTCGGAGGTCGAGGAAAACCTGAGCTGGTTTTCGTACTCCCTCCCTGAGGAACGCCAGGTAAAGGTGGCCATCAGAGGTATTCCCGCCGATACCCCCCCTCAAGAGATCCAACAAGACTTCGCCGAACGGGGCTTCGAGGCGGAGCTTATAAAACCTATAAGAGCCAGCAAAGGAAGACCTGGGTGTATCTTCCTGGGAATCTTTAAGCCCACTCCCAACCTCCTCCCCGCACTGTACGAGGTGACAGAGGTGCTGTACATGCCGGGAGTGAAGGTGGAGAGATGGAGAGGTAAGAGGGGCCCAGCCCAATGCCACCGGTGCCAGGGGTTTCGTCACAGCAGCCACAACTGCCACCGCACCCTCGCCTGCGTCCGCTGCGGAGACCCGCACCACGCAGGCGACTGCCCACGGGACCGCGAGGATCCACCCACGTGCGCCAACTGCAAGGGCGCACACACGGCTAACAAGACTAGCTGCCCTGTCTTCAAGCGAGAGGCGCGCAATAAGAAGGCAGGATCCACAGCTTTCTCAGCAACCACAGCACCCAGGGTAAGCCGCCCACAGGCGCAGGCACAAGCGCAGCAGGAACCTACCCCTCAACCCACCCAGTTGGACTACAACAGTGGATCCCTCATGGCCCCCGCCAACCCACCGACACAAAGGTCCAGCAATCTCCCCAGGAGAAGGAAGAGGAGGGTAAGAATGGCCAGCAAACCACAGACGGACACTGAGACCGAACCCCCTCGCCCGAGACAAGTCCCTCGGCTCCCGATGCCAGCAGCAGCCCGGCAACAACAAGCACCTGCTGCCCCAACCCTGGGGTCGATAAAGCCGATCACCCCACAGGAGATACCACCCCCACAGAGATTGCCGCCACCATTTCATCAGCTGACGCAAGACCAAACCATGAAGGAGGTCCTGGCCATGGCAATCCAGGTCCTTCAAGATATCCTCACGGCGATCCAACAGGAGACGAGCCCAGTTCCCCTAATCCTCAGCGGGATAGGGCGGCTGGTACAGCTCCAGCTGCGCTGAGGGTGTTGTTCTGGAACGCGCACGGAATAAGGAAGAAGATGACCCTCCTCAGGCTCCTCCTGCGCGAGCAAGACATTGAGGTGGCCCTCATAAATGAGACCATGCTGGGACCCGGTGACAGAGCTAAATTCCCCGGGTATCTCACCTACAGGCAGGACGAGATGACGCAGGATGGCAGAATTTACCGAGGCCTTATGGTCCTCGTTAAACGCCGCACCATCCACCAACCCCTCCCATCGATCACCCTGTCGTCCATGTCCGCCTTAGGTGTAGAAATTGGAACCGACACTAAACCTATCCACCTGTACGCCGTTTACAAGCCTCCGAACGAGCATATCCAGGAAAAGGACCTGGACGATCTTATGCTCAAGGAAGGCCAATACCCCACCTCCACCATCGCAGCCGGGGACTGGAACGCCAAGCACACGGCCTGGAACTCCTTGAGCATAAGCTTGGAAGGCAGGACCCTACTTAGACACGCGGAGGCAAACGGCTACAACATAGTCGGTCCCGACACTCCTACACATTACCCGGGGAACCCAGACCACAGACCGGACACCATCGATCTGGCAGCCTATAGGGGGCTAGCATGCACGCCAATACTGGAGGTACTCGCAGACGAGATGCAGTCTGACCACCAGCCAGTCCTGATGATCGTGGAGCACAGACCGGCATCACTTCCACCACCACCCACGCGTCCCAGGATAGACTGGAAGGCGTTCTGCATGCACCTAGCGGAAAACACCCCTACCAGACCTGTTTCAACTCCAGAGGACGTGGACATCCTCACAGAAGAGATACAAACAGCGATTCAGAACGCCAAGAGAGAGGCAGAATCAAGCCAGACGCCGAGAGCACGCTATGACCGCACCCCTCCGGCCCTGGCCAGACTCCTCGCAGAAAAGCGACGTCTCAGGAAGCTGTGGCAGCGCACCAGAGACCCAGCACTGAAGACACGGCTCAACGCTATCTGCGAAGAAGTCAAGGCTGAAGTCCGGGAAGACAGCTCGCACCGATGGGAGAAGAGGATAGAAGAGGCCTCCGACGACTGGCAGTCCCTCCACAAGCTTTGCCGCCAACTGAGAAATGCTCCTCCAGCCGTACACCCTCTCACTCATAGTGACGGAACACCTCGCTATCGCACCGAAGATCGAGCAGAGATCTTCGCAGACCACCTGGAGAAGCAGTTCTCACCGAACCCAGCCGGGGACAGCGCCCACACATCACTTGTGGAGGAGACGGTAAGGGAATTCCTCGCCACCCCAACACCCAAGCCAGACGAGTCACCAATACATTGGTCGCCCAACACCACCAAGAAGGTTATAATGACGCTAAAGCCACGGAAGGCACCGGGAGCGGACGGTATCACCAACGCCATGCTGCGCCACTTGCCGCTCAAGACAGTGGCCGCTCTCACACGCCTATTCAACGGGATCATGAGGACCACGCACTTCCCGACCCTGTGGAGAGCCGGCACGGTCATCATGCTGCCGAAGCAAGGCAAAAACCCCAGACGCCCGGAGAATTACCGTCCTATCACGCTCCTGTCAGCGACCTCTAAGGTATTGGAGAAGCTTTTGCTGCCTCACCTCACTCCCACAATACAGCCCCGTCCAGAGCAGTTTGGATTCCGGTCGGAGCACAGTACCACTCTACAGTTGTCCAGGGTACTACACCACCTGACCATGGTGAGGAACAAGAAGGAGCAAGCCATCGCAGTATTCCTGGACATGGAGAAGGCCTTCGACCGAGTCTGGCACGACGGGCTGCTATACAAGCTGCTGCAGTCGGAGACAACGCCAAGGATCACCAAGACGGTGGCATCTTTCCTGCACAGCCGCACGATCAGGGTAAGAGTAGAGGAACACCTCTCGTCGGAACGCCCCATACTCGCTGGAGTACCACAGGGTAGCTGTCTGTCGCCTATCTGCTACTCGTGGTACACAGACGATATCCCGTGCCCAGATGGCGCACTTCTGGCACTATATGCAGATGACGCAGCCTATGTCACTTCGTCGTACAATCTCCCACACGCACGGTTGAAGATGCAGCGCACACTCAACACCCTCCCCGAGTGGCTCTCGAATTGGAGGCTATCCGTGAATGTCGGTAAGACACAAGCGGTGGCCTTCACTCGGAAAGTCACTAACAATCTAGAACACCTGTCACTCTTCAACCGGCCCATCGCGTGGTCGAAGTCGGCCAAGTACCTCGGAGTGACAATAGATAAAGGCTTGACAATGGCTAAACAAGCTAGAAATGCCTGCATATCGGCGAAAGCAGCGAGGATAGCGCTGCGACCGACCATGACCGCTCCACAGATTCCTCTACGGATGAGGCTTGCCCTGTATCGGACGTACATCCGCCCGCGGCTGACGTACGCCGCCCCAGCATGGTATGCCTTCACCAGCGAACGCCACAGACGGCAGCTGAGAGCGCAGGAGAACTTGAGCCTACGGGCAATAGTGGATGCGCCTCGCTTCGTCCGGAACTCCACCATCCAGCGGGATCTCAAGATAGAGACCCTGGACTCCTTCATCACCCGCCTCGCGGAGAACATGTTCCGACGAAGCGACGCCTCATCCTATTCCCATCTACAAGACCTAGCGCCAAGGTATGACCGCTTACCCAACTCAAGACCATACGCCCGGGAGCTGCTACTCACCGATGAAGACATCGAAGAAGAAGCCTCCACGGACACCGAACCCGAGCCCGATCCAATCGGGTGCTGACACACGGCCAAGAAGGCCAACCCAAAGACCCCTTAGTGGTTACTAAGGGCGAACTAGGAAGATTGCAGTAAGGGGCTCACGCCCGAAGCTGCTTCCCCACGCGGACTTCGTCCGCGTGAGAAGAAAACCCCGACCAAAGTGAACCGACACACAACAAGCGAGTTATCGTCTTTCCCGCCAACGGAAAGATTTCAACATGTACACATCGACATAGTCGGCCCGTTACCTACTTCACCTCAAGGATATCGCTATCTCGTAACAATGATAGACCGAGCGACACGATGGCCCGAAGCTATACCTACGGATGACATGTCAGCTGACTCAGTGGCGAAAATCGTCTACGAAAATTGGATAACTCGATTCGGCTCTCCAAGGATAATAACCTCCGACCAAGGAAGAAACTTCGAAAGTAGTTTGTTTGCTAAACTTCTCAACACCGTCGGAACAGAAAGAACAAGAAGTAGTCCATATAATCCGAAAGCAAATGGAATGGTCGAACGCTGGCACCGCACACTCAAAACGTCACTCAAAGCTCGCTTATCGCAACATTCAACGTGGATAAACGAGTTACCTACCGTACTACTAGGACTGCGAGCCGCCGCACGTACTGACACAGGCGTCAGTCCCGCTGAACTTACCTACGGGTACAATCTGCGTCTACCATGTGATTTCTTCACTACGTCATCAGCAACATCATCAGAACAAAGCTTGGATTTCGACTACGTGAGCCAGCTACGCGAAACTATCAACGCAGTTAAACCTGAGCAACAAACATCATCACACGGAAGCAATAGACCCATATTCGTACATCAAGATCTACAAACCTGCAAACAAGTGTTTATAAGAAACGACGCCGTAAGAAAACCACTGCAACCTACCTACGATGGACCATACACAGTTTTAGAACGGAACGAAAAAACATTCAAGCTGTTACTACCCGGAAGAAAATCAAACGTAGTCTCAATAGATAGACTCAAGCCGGCCTACACTACAATGGTTGAAGATACCTACAGTGCAGAGACCCCCGCATCAGTACCTTCACAATCACCGGAAATTAAAATACCTGCCACCACGAGCTCAACTCAACCAAGCCCGCCTTCAATTATAAAGAGAACAGGCCATGGAAGAGAGGTCAAGCTCCCGGTACGCTTTCGCTAGGGAGGGAGCCATGTAGCTACGTATCTACTACGTACCTACCTTACCACCTCCTTTACCAGATTACTCACCTCCTTTACCAGATTACTCACCTCCTTTACCAGATTATCTACCTTGAATACCTTTTACCAGATTACCGTTACCAGAAGTTAAACAACATACCTTTACCATGGATTACCAGAATAAATAAAACACAGAACCATCACATCACATCACATAATATTTAATAGCACGCAGACAGCAATTCGGCAAGAAACAAGAAGTTCAACTAGCCAGGCCATAAGAAACATTGATCATCCTTCGCCCTGATAAGAACGAGGTGATCATGCAGAACGACATCAGCTCCAGGTACTGCGTGTTCCGAGTCTTCGCACCGCGTACAGCTCCGAGTCGTCACGCCGCGCGCAGCTCTCGATACGTCTTCTCGTCACGGGGGCCTGAAGGCGAAAGGGGCGTCGCCCGTGAAAAACCTATATTTATAGAAGAGCGGTGTGAGACGGTTTGCACGGGCGACACTCGACGGCGCGCTCGCGCCCTATTGGTCGACGCGGCAAGAAGACGCTCCGTCTTTCAGCGCCGAAACGAAATGTATTAAAAACTACTTATATGTTAATTTTTAGGAAAAATATATGCATTATTACTCTACTTACAACCGACTTGGTTATTTCCACTCTGCATACCCGATCAATTAGGATCCCTATACACTTAAACCCCCGAATCTTAAAAACCTTCTTAAAAATCAAAATTACCTACACGACAATCAATTTGCCGTGGGGCATCGGCAGTAGAATGTTGCCCCTCCTCTCCTGCCCATGGATGCAGTAGAAATCTGCTAACAGATACCTCCGAAAGATGGGCAACAGCGTCTTTTCGTGTTTTCAGCGTGCGCTCGCCAACCCACCTGCCAAGTGTGGCGAGTATGGCAACAACCCCCCAATGATAAAACAAACTAAAACCTGGCCCCGAGTCCCCGGCGGCCCCGCTTATCCTGGCTAGGGTAGCAGTCACGGTAACGGCGGCGGGGCTAAGGGTGCTAGATTCCCCGGGAGACGATCGGATACCAACCCCTACAACGACCACTGGCCCTGGTAAAACACAACATCCGCACTTTGAGGACAGAGGAAAAGATTGTTAAGCTGGAAGAAGATTGCACTGGGACATTTTGGGATTATCAGAAGTCCGATCCATAGACTAGACCCAGAACAACAGACCCATCTCGCTTTTGAGCCAAGTTTATAAGCTGTTTTCAAGGATCATCGCGAACCGTCTCGAACGCAGGTTTGATGACTTCCAGCCTCCCAAACAAGCCGGGATCCGAAAAGGCTGCTACATAAAATGTGCTGCGACAAGTCATACAGAAGACCGAAGAGTATAACTGGCCGCTATGTCACGCGTTTGTGGACTATGAGAAAGCCTTCGATTCGATCGAAACATGGGCGGTGGTGCTTGAGTCTCTCCAACGATGCCGAATTGACTATCGGTACGTGTTGAAGTGTTTGTATACAAACGCCACTATGTCAGTCCGAGTACCTACAAGAACAGAGCTCGAAGGCGATACCCTTAAAAAGAGGCATAAGACAGGGAGACGTAATCTCTCCGAAACTGTTTACGACCGCTTTGGAAGATGCCTTCAAGCGCCTGGAATGGAAAAGGCTGGGCTTCAATATTGTTGCGCCGTGCGCAAACGTTAACCAGAAAGTTCTCGAAAGATCCAGAAAAGACAGGTGTGTGAGTGGCTGAAAGAGTCCAAGGTCCAAGATGGAGAGTTCAATTGTTTACAACACAAACACGAGAAGTTTCTAGACAAACCGGTTTTGAAACAATAGTTGTACCTACTTAAATAAAGTAGTAAAAAGTTGTTTACTTGTCTTTTGTTGTCTTGTCTCTATTGTGTGTGAATCTAGAAACTCGGCTACTAGAATCTTCTTTTGCGATATAAATACGTGAGCGTGTTTGCCGAGCGGACAGGACAGTTTTGATTTGGATACGGAAGTGACCAGTGCGGTTTATCCGAGTGACTTCAAAGTGAATACAGTGATTGTGTACAAGTGCTACTTATAGTGTTCAGTGAACAAGTGTTATAGTGACGATCAGTATTGTTCAGTGAAGAAGTGTTCTAGTGAGAATCTGCTGTGAGATTCTTATTGGTGTGATCTGTTATTAAAGTTTTAATTCTGGTAAAATTGGACTACATTTTTTAATCTCGAACCCCCAGCTCGTAACATTATTAACGGCGAATACATCACTCATCGATTAATCCTGCCCGCTCTCATTACGGCCAAATCAGGCTCAAAGAGACGGTGGTGGGGGCCCGAACTGCAAAAATTACGAAGCTCGAAGAAGGATAGCTCTGTTAAACGTTTTCCTTACTTTGGTAAGGAAAACGTTTAACAGAGCTATCAATACCAAACATATCGTAGACTGGGAAAAGTATTACGGCATGAAAAACACCTACAAAAAGCTTATCCGTCTCAGAAAAGACGAGTGCTGGAAACGCTAGATAAGTACTGTAAAGTTATGTAGGTACCTACTAAGTATAGTTCTTCTTATTAGATTCTGTCACGATCGCAACAATTCAATCAGCTAAAGGAAGAAGAAAAGTATTGAAAATGATAGATAACACTTTAGAGAAAATGTCCTTGCACTTTAGCTATATTGACCAAAAAAAAAATCAGGAAAAAGTTATGTCCTTGAAAGATTTTTTACAAGAAACTGCTCGATTGTTAATTATTTCAAAATTATTTGATTTTTTTGATGTTCATTATTTATAGAAAGAAATTGTTGAAAACTGTCATCTTTTAACTGTTTTGTTCTAACTCGTTTATTGATTATTTGTTGATTTTTACTACAAATTATTAAAAAGGAATAAGTAGGTGCTTACTTAATACTTATTGTTTTATTTATCCAAACATTATTCAAGTTTTATATTCTGTGTTGCGAGATCCAACACTTTTCTATCTGACTATACATCGACGTTTTTAGCCTATCAAAACAGGTAACCAGTAACCAGGTAAACCAGGTAATTCTTCGGGCCGAGTCTAAACTGTATCTTGTCTTGTCTTTTTATTTGGCTTTTTGTGTTTGGTTTTACACAATTCCTTATGTTATTTGGCTGGCCATGTTAGAGGCGATGCATTATCTAAACTGTAACCTACTGTAACTGTACCTAGCGACGGCTGCGTTTTGAAGTTGTCAAACAGGGTAATGTCGTTACTCTGGAGTTGGGCAAGCAAATATTTGTATCGATTTTATTATATCGATTAGTTAAATTATCTACGTGAACGATGAAATAAAATAAGGTCTAAGATTGTTATTAATATTTCTCATAAAGATTACAAATCACTTGCGAGAAACATAACAGTTAATAGTAGTTTAAGTTTGCAACGAGCATTAATAAAAGTAAAATTTCATTGGCAATATAAGTAACTGATAGAATATAATACAATTTATTTGATAATATTCTTTAACACTAAACTTGCTTACATATTATGTAAGTATCGTTAACAACTACAAGTGTGCCTTAGTGATATTGATACTAGATAGATATACTTATCAGTATCAAACGGTTATATAAACAGGTGCTCCCGCAATTTAAGGGCATCACAGCATGCAAAAATGTTACAACAGACAATCGTATTATATAATAAGAACAATGTTTACAATTAAAATGATCTACAAACATTCAACATTCAATGAACATATTTCAAAAAGAGAAAATCCTAACTAATACAAAATATAAAAAATAACTACGAGTACCTATGTAAGTAAGATAAAAATATGAAAAGGAATATATAAAAGGTATGTAAACGATATGACCTGGATTATTCATTCATAAGCGTTTTCAATTGCTTTTTAAATTTGGGAGTGACTCCAGTAAGTCAAGGTCGTTGATTTTTGACAAATTTTTGACAAATACTGCCTACAAAGCCTCGACATGATAGCATGTTGAATGTCTAAAGGATTTTGGCAGTGTGTAGTCACTTCTTCCTGGTTTTGGTATGAATACCACCTTCACTTCCCTCCATTTCCCAGTTATGTACATGTGAGCGATGCAGGCTTGAAATAGTTACTAAGTGGTCGGTTAGTATTTCGCTGCAGCACCTTAACATCCAAGGAAAGATGCCGTCTAGTCCTGGGGATTTGAAGGGAAAGAAGTTGTTGATTGCCCATATAATCTGTCATATGACCTTCTCTCGGTTGACTATATTTTGGGCTGTATTCCAGTCTTCACTGGTTGATGCCCGTTCTGTGTACTCCTTCCAGTCTATGGACTCGGTAACTTGGCAACCCGGGAAATGGGTTGCTAACAGAACCTCAATGGTGTCCGCGTCTGATTTGGTATAGGTGTTGTCAGGTTTTATGAGGCATTCAAGGGTGCGTTCCGTCTCGCTAGACACCTTTGATGCGGGTGACCTGATTAGTGTTTTCAATGCTTGTGCAAAAGCGTTTCCAGCACTCGTCTTTTCTGAGACGGATAAGCTTTTTGTAGGTGTTCTTCATGTCGTAATACTTTTCCCAGTCTACGATATGTTTGGTATTGATAGCTCTGTTAAACGTTTTCCTTACTTTGCTTCGTAATTTTTGCAGTTCGGGCCCCCACCACAGTCTCTTTGAGCCTGATTTGGAGCGGGCAGGATTGTTCATAGCTGTTGGTTAAGATTTGTGTTAGTTGGTCGGTAAAGCAGTCAATGTCCTCAACTGAGAGGTTGTCGGGCGTGTTAGTGTTATAAGATAAAGCAGAGTTTACTAACTTGACATACTTCGACTTGTTTGTCTTACGTGGGATGACGCCCCTGGGCTGTGGTGAAGGTGTGGTCATGCAGAGGTTGAAACGTATCCACCTGTGATCTGAGCACGATGCCTCTCTTTACTTGGATACTAGTGGTTGGCACTATACTGTCAAAGGCGAGAGACAGTTGTCATTGCATTAGTGCAAAAGCACTGATGTGTTTCGGAATTCTTATGACCTTATTTCCCCTCTATTGGATATGTGCTCGATGCCTTATGTATTCATGAGCTATGGGCTAAGGCTATGCTCGGGTTTCTCTACGGGATCAAATCAGAAATAAGAAGATACGTAGAAGAACTCGGGTCACTGACATAGCCAGACAGATTAGCACGAATAGAGGCCACGGACCGGCAAGCGCAGCGTAGGAAGTCCACCTACAAAATGGGCAGACGACTTGGTAAGAACCGCAGGTCAGCGTTGGGTGCACGCTGCTTCCAACTGCAATACTTGGAGATCATTGAGGGAGGTCTTTGTACAGCAGTGGACATCCTGCGGCTGATATGAACCTCAGTTTATAATAATTCCCACATTATTCAACAAGCAAGCTGAATAACTGTGGGCTCTCGTGACGAAAAATTGTTTAAATACATTCTACATACAGCTACATTCTCAGAATAGTTTAAGATATGAAGTACGATTTGTTTTCTAATGATATACAATAAATAAATAAAATAAAAACAAAGATTATGTAAGTTAATTATTTACTAATCGAATGTTACTTTTGTCGATTACACATCGATCAACAATCGGTGACATCACATCACTTGCTGTCAAGTGTAATGACAGAGAGTGTTGCTACTATAAAAAAAAAAAAAACTTTAAAACTTGTCATCGTCATGATAATTATAATTATACCTAAAAATATCTAAAAATAAATTATTATCGTTCACATCTAATTAAATACATATAAAAGTTATGTAAATATTGCCTAAATGGTGTTAATAAGTCTAAGAAGCAGTATTTTTTACTAGCAATACCATAATACCTACTTTGTTTGTTCGCAAATATGGCGTAGAATTGTACAAAATGCAGTGGGAGATATTTGATAAACCTGTCAATTCTATAATCTAACAAAAAAAGACATGCACGTAGATTAAGACTTTGAGAATTGATTGTAGTGTATTCTAAGAGCATTTAAAGTGAAATGTGAATTTGACGCAATGTAGGTATAAGTTTTTATTGTTTTTCAGTTTTATTATTTCTCACTCTATTTAGCCAATTGTTCGTTTGTTATTAAATTGATCAATTGTTTACGATTTGATAATCTTCTTTTGTTTTTATCAAAATGATTAATAGAGAATTTAAAGTGCGGTTTTGTCAAGACAAGAGTTTTAGTAAATGTTACATTCAGAGCAAGTTACAAATTTAGGTATTCTAAATTTGTAAACTATTTCCTATCATTTTGCATTGAAATATTATTTTAGCTTAAAAATTATAAGCTTATAGTTTGGTTATTCAGTGCTGATTCTAATTATTGTAATAGTACACTTTTGTAATATTATATTAAGAGTGAATTATGGACTGTAAGTTACCAAGAAGAATGAAAACTCAAGATAAATGGCCGGTGTCCAATGATGCAGCTTTACAGGTGAGTGCTTCTTTAATTCCTAAAAAACTACAGGAACCTTATTAGCTTATATGAGATCTTGTTTGGTTTTAAATGGTGTCCATGACCTATAATACAAACATAACATATATAAACATTCTATTGGAATATTTATAAAGCTATCTGTTCAATAATGTAAAGACAAGAGAAGGTATCCTATCTTTAGATCTGGTCGTGTACTATGCAATGTTCGGGCTTAAATTAAATACTTAATAAGTTCCTGCAGATTTAGCTTTCATCTTAAAACCAGTGCCTACTTAGAATGGATATCTAAAAACAAAGATTGTACACAAACAATTTTATCATTGTCATATCATCATTATATTCCTGCTCTTGTGCTGTGCACATTGTTTCCCCTCGTAACTTATTGTGAATTGTAAATATGTTTTGTCACTTGGAGCAACTGCTCAATTTCATGATAAACAACTTGGTAGTATTTTGCAATTTTGCTGGGAGTAGAATGTTGCCTCTCCTCTCTTACCCAGGGTTGCAGTAAGAATCTGCCAAGGGATAAGGCCAAGAATTGACCAAGAGTCTTGTGAGTAGCTTAAAGTATATGGGTATGGAATTGTGACTTAAGAGATAGGTATTTCATTCAAGTGCGTCTAATTCTTATTCCAGTGTGGAATACCAGCTGATCTGCACTGACATCTCAGGTTGAGGTGTATTATGTGCAATTAAAGTATACATTCTGATCTGTATGTTAACATCACTGTGCCATGGGGTGCCGGCAGTAGAATGTTGCCCCTCCTCTCTTGCCCATGGGTCTAGTAAAAATTTCAATGGAGTTTCTTAGGAAGATGGGCAGTAGCATCTTTACATGTATCAACATCCCATACTGCACTCGTCAACCCCAAGCGTTGCGAGTATGGCAATAAACCCCTCATCGTCTTGGAAATTATATCCTATGAGAGGCCTATGTCCAACAGTAGATGTGTACAGCAGTTCTATGGCTGAGATGATGATGATGATGATGTCACGATAAAGAAGTTGCCATTAACTATTGCAAAAGGCAACTTAAATGGCAGATACCAATATTTATGCTATTTTCTTTGCTCATGGAATTTCCACAGTAACTTTTTCATATTCTCAGAAACCTGTCTCGTTTAGTAAACATTCCATGACATCAGTCCACTCCTATTGTTTCTTAGAGCCAGGTACCAGAAATACCCACATAAAAAAACCCTCATTGTAATAGGTAGGTATTAAAATCTCACACAATTTTTATGTATCATGCACAAATGATAATAATGACTGACATTGCCACATAGCTATAGTTATTATTGCTCTGTAGTTATTCAATTACTTTTGTCAAATCATAGAGAAGCCTTTCAAGAAATTTCTGTGCAGGTTGTTGTAAATAAAAAATAAAATAATAATATAAAAGAAACACTTATTGGATTATGAAATCACTTATACCAAATTGTATGTTACAAAAATGATTATCAAGAGAGTTGGAAAGCTATATGTATGTATAATGTATCCCGACTTTCAATCCGTAGATCGTAGGTTCAGGTTCGATAAGCGTCGTGAACAAATGGATTTTTGTATTTAATAAAAGGTTTGTGCACATTTGACACGTGCTTTAACCGCGAAAGAAAATATCGCGAAGAAGCCCACGGCTTAATAATAAATAGGCAGACGTATTGACCTGCTCTTTCTTCTGACGAATAGTCGACTAAGCTGGGAGGATAGCGTAGGTGCTAGGTAAGCCGAATCCGTCTAACTATATCCCAGGCACTGCAGCATGAATACCAGTGATAATACTATGATAAATCTTAAAGGTCTTACTGCTTGGTTCTGGTATCATGAATAAGGTTAGTTGGTTTACATAAATCTAGGGTGTAGTGGCCCTGCGAAGTAGTATACGGCCGCCGCCTCCGGAAAACATAAACCAGCAATCAAAAAGTCAAAAGATATACAAATGATTGTATTTGGACTTTGTAGCTCGGAGTAACGTTGAAATAATCTTGATACTACACCTGCTGTAGGTGATTTAATCTCAAGCAGATCTGGAAGGAAACCTCGGTAGACCATGCCACTAATATTTGGCTGATCGCGGGACGAAATTCCTTGGTAATATAATGGCGCTGACCACATCGGCTCCAAGAACCATCTTTTCATCTTGGAGCCGATTTGTTCGGCGAGCGCTGTGTTTATGGAATGGATCCGTTTGCACCATTTATCAGATCATCACAACAGAACAGTCTGACAAGTCTCATTGAAATAGAACAGGAGTAACATTGTAGTTTGCACAAAAACTTTGAGACAACAGCGTGATGAGGATTTATTTTAGTGCTATCAGGCCAACCTTCTGTTTAAAGAGGAGGAATACTACTGTGATAGGTTTTATTTATAGGTAAACATTTGCATTTGCGGCGTAGTTCCCTGCGTATATATGTACATGTAATATAATCACGCCTCTTTCCCGTCCCCAGTTCCCTGCGTTTATGGAGCAGGATAATGTGAAAAGGCGCGATAAATTCGTACATAATGTAAGAGCACTTTGCAGTACTACATTTTATTATGAACCTATCTGATCCCACTGCTGGGCAAAGGCCTCCCCCCATTTCCTCCATGCATCTCAATCCTGAGCGATTTCCCTCCAGTCGACCCAATATTGATCGAGTTCGTCCCGTCATATACGTCTCGGTCTTCCACGTAGGTTCTGGTAGGTACTGATTACACACCATTATTATTTACGACATCTCAATTTAGACACGTCAACAGACATTAGCGCCCGCTCGATCTATCGATTTCCGCGGAGACACCACATTCCACGGAGAAATTCGGTAACAGGACTCGAGCGTCCTGGATTTATTTGATTACTAGAAGATTGGCATTTGGTTTTGCGCTATGCGACAGGTTGCCGTATTTCCCGACATTGGCGTTGTTTCGTTAAAAAATATTTCTAACGTGTAACAGAGCGATTTTTTTAACCGACTTAAAAAATAAGTAGGTTCTCAATTAGGCATAGTTTCATGCTCTAAATTTAACCTTGCGGTTGTGTTTTTTGTTTGACTTTATAATGTTTGCTGTTTTTTTTACACCCAGTTCTGATGATGGGATCCATGTTAAATCGAGGGAAATACCCAAATATAATAGGCGTACATAATAGCGGTTTGTGTATTTCCATTTCAGCAACAAGTCATAGATTTTATATATAATTATCATTCAAAGTCGGTTTATTTTTCCAAAAATTAATTTTAAAATAAAGTCTCTTTGTTGAAACTCCCAACGAGTCATAGTGTAACTCTTGTAACACGCTGGGAGGGTAGAAGTTGAGAGAAGGATCAAGCAACGGCTACATACGTTTCAATTAAAAAAAAAATGTATACATAGTATTCTCAATCCAAAATGGTTCATTTAAAATCTCTCTCTGAAATCGGTTCTTGTCTAGGTTGTATAGTTGAGTCCATTCACAAACCTACAATGAAACAAATCCAACGACTAGAGGCAATTTAAATTCAAGTCGTGAACGTCAATAGTCCAATTGCATCTAATCACTCCCTTTAAAAGTGGCAGCCAGGCACAGTTGACTGCTTCTCAGCTTCACGATTGTTACAGTTTTCCACATGGCATCCGTAGAAAATGATTGATACGAATCTCGGGTCAAAGGTAGGGATGCTTCTGCACGTAGTAAATTCACAAACATTAAAATGAACCTAAAGTACGTTCTCATGCTATCCTTGAGTACTGTAACGTTTATCAACGTCCTACGTAGCCATAGAGTACCGTATACGATAGTGTAAGACTTCCGCCGGCGCTGCTAAGATGACAAGGTACCTTCTCATGCATTCCTTGAATACTGTAACGTTCATTGACGTCCTACGTAGCTATAGAGTACCGTATACGATAGTGTTAGACTTCCTCCGGGGCGCTGCTAAGATGACAAGGTACCTTCTCATGCTTTCCTTGAGTACTGTAACATTCATCGACGTCCTTCGTAGACATAGAGTAAGACTTCCGTCGGCGCTGCTGAGATGACAAGGTACCTTCTCATGCTCTCCTTGAGTACTGTAACGCTCATCGACGTCTTACGTAGGCATAGAGCACCGTATACGATAGTGTACGTCTTCCGCCGGCACTGCTAGGATGGCAAGTGCGTCCTGCTTGTCCCCCGCGCATCCCGATACAGTTTTGCTACACGCCCTGAAATTCGAGAGCTAAAATTTTGGATACACTTTAAGTTCCAATTATACAAGTATAGTAAATTATACTCAAATGTTTCAAAATGGTTGCCTCGATCTTTTATTTTTCAAACCTAAAATATGGGTATCCAATTAAAGAGCTTGCAATCCACTATCAAACTAATTAAAGTAGCTATTTCTGTCTGACATCATAATCTGTGCAACGTTAGTTTTATCGGATTAAGCAGCTCTTAATTCTTGCATTTTATTCTATGTAAGTGTGGGTTATTGTTAGATGGATTAGGCTTGCCCAGAACCTATACCATAATCTCAGCTTCAGACGTGTTCCTTCCTCTGAATATAGCCGACTGTACTATGTACTATGTCCAGGCATTGCAGCGTCCCGTACAGCATAAATAGTTGCTGACGCTGTGTAAATCATCTGCGTAATAGATATGAATAGCCGATTTATGTAACTATGTAAGAATCGTACATAAAAGGTTTATTACGCGTTGCATCCTTGTTTCTAGTAGATGAAAATTTTATACAATCCTATTGAAATATTCTGTTAACATGCTTCTATGAGCCGAAGTTATCGCAGTAGAAAGTAGAATTCATTTGAATTACTTCAAACTGATCCCATTTCCTGTTTTTCTACGAATTTTAATAACTTCTAGATGTCTGTGCTCTCTAGTACCTAAAGGATATTCCGTAACTATTATTCAGTTGATTTTGTTTAATTGCGAATTTGCGATAAATACAAAATTAAATTCGGAAATAAGGAAGAGTATCGCATTTCGGCTTTAATAATTGTTAATCTACGGATTACACGACAATACATTAAAATAAATTTAATGTATTGTCGTTTCGTATTCCGTTTATATCGTAACAATTAAAAACAAACTACTTAGTTATTAAAAGTCAAGCATGATTTTTAAAATTTTGTTTTTAAAACCGATTGTAACGTTCAACCTGAGTAATTTGCATTAATATTGAGAAATAAAATAAATAGGCCAGGTGCGTGTCGGGCCACGCGCTATATGTAGGGTTTCGGGCCAAAATAGTAAAAAGAAACCCTTATGGTGTGAGTTTGTCTGTCTGTCTCTCACAGATGGATATCTTAAGAACTACTGATGCTATCGACTTGAAATTTGAAGTGGTATAAATTAACGCTTTTTCACTAATATAACAACAATGTTGAAAAATTGTCTTATTATGATAAAGGGGGACGGAAGGGGCTTCGCAAACATTTTAGGTGAAGCGGTCATGTGGGTATCATTTGCAAGGGCCTCATTTGTATAATAATAAACTGTTTTTAGTTTTCCTTTAAGCCATCGAAAATGTAAATAAAGCCGGACAATTGCGAGCTGGAATCGTCCACCGAGGGTTCAGTAGGTATGTGGGAAAATACTCGAAAGTTTTTAAAATCTACAAAAAGATTCGGTCACCCATCCAATTTATGACCGCGCGTTGCTTAACCTCGATGATTGATTTCGTACTTTTTTAAGGACGATTTTTTATGATTCCTTTGCAAATGTATAGTTTAAGTTTTTGGATTTTTCTCTGTATCTAAAGTATAAGACGATATATCTTGCCAAATTTCATATTTCTAGGTCTACGGGAGTCGGGTACTTCCCGACTCCCGTAGACCTAGAAATATGAATTTTGACTCCTTTGAGAATGTCGAAAAATGCGTTTTTTGCGGCATTAAACGGCCGTATCTTTTTCTAGGTTAACTTAGAATATTGATTTTTTACAGCTTGAAGAGACTGTAAATTTGAATATATATAATATATATATAATATATGTAGGTTTTAATTTCAACTCGATACCTCTACATGCTCTCAAGATAAAGGGTCTTGACAGACTGACAGACGGACAGACAGACAGAAGAACAACAAAGTGATCCTATAAGGGTTCAGTTTTTTCCTTTTGAGATACGGAACCCTAAAAATCAAGTTCCGCTATCAGACAAGAGATGGCGCTGTTAAGGTTCTCAAACAAATATAAACCGCCTTTATCATATATTATATTGTATGATGGCACGGAACCCTCGGTGCGCGAGTCTGACTCGCTCTTGGCCAATTTTATTTTATATACCCATGCAAAATTACAGCTTTCTAGGACCAATAGTCTCTTCGCAAAGCCTCAGACAGACGGACGGACAGACACAGCGAAACTATGAGGGTTCCTTGTTGTACTGCGAAACCCTAAAAATGTGGTTCAGCATTTTTCCACAGAAAAACCCTGATATACACATGTCTTGACACGTATATCAGGGTTTTTCAAAATAATTCTTAAAGGTCATAAAAAACTAAAGATTTTAGAAAACAAATCTGCCTTAAACATGCGCGATTAAAACCGGGTCTGCTTGTAGACAAGTATTATATTATAATTAATAAAAATATCCTATTAAAGTATGTTAAACAACCATTCTATTCGTTACACTCTGTAACTAAAACAATAATTATGAAAAATGAATATTGTATAATAGCAACAGGTATCGATCTCAAAGGCCAAAAATAAGAAGGGTTAAATGTGTGTCATATAATATGAATGAGAAAGGAGTAAGTGTCGACTATAATATTTGACGGCTGATAAAGAAGAATTAAAAAGAAAAACATATTGCGCCGACCCTACTTATTGAGGTTAAAGGGCAGAAAAAATATGAATAAAAGGTACCGATCTGATAAATATAGCATTCTGCAATGTGTTTAAAACGACTTCACTTAAATATATGTATACATACACCCGTGGAATATGTGCTGGTCTGAAAACTAATTTACCAAGCTTAACAAGCCAGTCCAGCTTGAAAACTTTGGCGGAAATGCCGGTTCCGGAGAATAATTAACTTTACCAAAAGAAGAAAAAAGGAGGGATGCCAACAATTGTCTTAACTCCGTTAGACTTTCTCTATATTATGGAAGTTTGTGAACTAGTTTCCGTTCTTAGCTAGCGTCTACAAGGACAGGTAATTTTGACCAATTAGAACTTCTTCGAGACTTTGCCTTTGAGTACTATGCGTGGTCTACTTAGCTCGCTGAGCTACTGCGATTTTCTTTAACCAAATAATCAAATACGAGTATTACCACAGGTATAACGAACTAATCAGTTATAACGAATTGCGATCTGCGGGTGGTAACTGTCCTGGATTTAAAATAAGTAGAAAGATAATAACAGCAGGGTGGATGTCTGGCATTGACAGTTGTACACGGTGATACAGTTAAATCCTAAATTAATTCCCTAATGACGCCGCTCGAACAATCTGTGCATTTGATTTAATTACTTGATTGGCGGATGCAATCGCTTGTCTATTTATTGCGTCTAGTGCTCGTTTGAGAACATCAAACACAATACACGTTAATTATAGCGTGTACACAAATTTCGATCTACCTAATGTTAATAAAATAATAATCTACGACGAAGATAAATTTCAGGGCAACTGCCCTGGTTTTATCTTCGTCTGCTGGTTAACTAACCCGAATAACGCCACCATTAAAATCCTCTAATATACGACTTGGGGCAACTTTATAATCAATGTTTCGTACGTACAATTATTATTAACTTGCCTCCTACTGGTTGTAGGAGTTGTAGGTTACGCTTTAATTAGATAACAACCAGTTAAGGTCATCAGACTTTTCGTTTCGAGAAAGTCAGGTTTTAGTATTTTCGGGTGGTCAATCTATTTTAATTCCATCTATCTTTTTTAGTGGGGGAATCCATCATGCTTATGATATTACCTATCTTAGGGAAGATAGGATGATTATGCCGGACTTTTAGTGGCTAAACCTAATCACCATGTTTCCTCAACGTGCAGTCTTGCCGACTGGATGCTTGCTCTTCCGCAGTATGCTATTATGTTAAGGCGCTTTGGTGAGCCAATGACTTTGAGTGAGTTTCGTTCCTCCTCACCCCACCGCACCTCTACAAAAACTTTTTGCGAACTTGCGCCATCTAGCCGGCAGGACTAGAAATACGTTGTATTGTGCTAATAAAGTACAAGGTCTATATTAGAATGGATGCGGCATTATCAAAATAATGTAGTAAGTACTGATAATATTTTAATCTTTAACTACCCAAGAAACAATGGAGTTTTTCAGTTATTTCCCGCTACCTCTATTTATAGAGGGTATAAACATCTGAAGAAACAAAAAAACAGCAAAACTCCGCGATCAGCTCGCTAACGCGCCCTAAACACTAGTTATCACAATTTTATTGTTTTTTATTGTCCCGATTAAAATTTAAGACATACTTCGCGGGTGTAAATATTGAAAACTAGCTGTCCCGGCGAACTTTGTACCGCCCAGAATCAACTATCTACTACCACATGTGTTAACTACCACTCTACTATTACTACTATTCCATCACTACTCTGCTACTATTACTCCTATACTATTTCTACTACTCCCGGCGAACTTTGTACCACTCAGAATCAACTACCTACTACCACATCTTCTAACTACTACTCTACTGCTACTACTACTACTCTACTTCTACCCTACTACTACTCTACTTCTACCCTACTACTATTCTTCTACTACTCTACTTCTACCCTACTACTACTCTACTTCTAGCCTACATCTACTCTACTAATACTCTACTTCTACCTTATAACTACTCAAAATTTTCTGCGCAATTTTCTTATTGTTTCATAAGAACCTTCTCCAGATTATAACAAACACAACAAAAACAGAATTAGCAAAATCGCTCCAGCCTTTCACGCGTGATGCCGTGACCAAGGGAGATAGGGATTCATTTTTACAAGCTTTTATTTAGCTTGCCCTGTATGTATGTATGTAACTATGTTTGTTGGTGGAATTTTGCAACTCAATTTTGAAGCAGATATCTTCAACCAATTGAGCTGAAATTTTGTTACATGTTTCATACATGTTCTCTTTGGATGACAATGCATGGTCAGCTATGTGACGTCACTTTGAATCCTATATATCGGAACACCCAAGATGGCGGACTATTTATTTTTAATGTACTTACTCCTATAATACGGGTATTAAATGAAAGGGCTTGCTGAGAGTTACTCAGAAATTATATGACATCACTCTAAATCCATCATGGCGGGCACATACATATATAAAAATTATAAATATTAAAATAAAAAATAAATTAAAAGTAAAAAAAAAACTTTTAAACAAAAAAGCTTTTATTTAAACATTTATACGTACTAAAAATAATAAAATGTCATATAAAAATAATAAAATGTCATAATGTAAAATAATACAATGTCAACTTTAAACGTGTTTACACAATTTATATGATAAAAAAACTTGTCGAGAGATTTAAGCAGGTACATTGTTTGAAAAAAAAATTAAATCAATTAGATCAAGTTACAAGTACACAGGTTAATGTTGCGACAAGCTTTTTTATCACATAAATTGTGTAAAGATGTTTTAAGTTGACATTAAACTTTAATGGAAAATGTTTATTTTATTATTTTTAGTACTTACGTTTATATAAAAGCTAGTTTGTTAAAAAGTTTTTTTCATCATCATCATCATTTCGGCCGTAATACGTCCACTACTGAACACAGGCCTCCCTCATGGATCTCCATGAGGGGTAGTTGCCATACTCACCACGCTTGGCAGGCGGGTTGGCGATTGCAGTACGGATGTTGATACACGGGAAGACGCTGCTGCCCATCTTCCGGAGGTATCACGTAGCAGGCTCTTACTGCATCCACGGGCATGAAAGGAGGGGTAGCATTCTACTGCCGGCACCCCACAGCAACGGTTTTTTTACTTTAAATTTATTATGTTATATAAGGGTCAGCACAAGCTTACCGGAAATAATCAGCCGGCCAATAGTTTGGATCGAAATAAACACAAAAAACCTTAAAAGCATTTTTTTACGTATAACTGAGAAATCTGAAAAAATCGACAAAGTTAACATGGCCAGTTTGTCGAAAAAGTATTTTACACTGTTGCATAAGACACACGCCTAAGCGTATGAAGGTTGTAGGCACCTTTATACGCTTAGGGATGTCTTATGCAACAGGGTAAAATACTTTTTTCGACAAAATGGGCACTTTAACTTAGTCGATTTTCTCAGATTTTTTTCACGTAAAAATTTTGTTTAGTTTTTTGTGTTTATATTAATCCAAACTATTGTCCGGTCGATTATTTCCGGTAAGCTTGTGTTGACCCTATATAGATAGATTTATCTGTAGTAAGAAAGCTTGCAAGACTCCCGGTTAATTTTAGAGAAACGAGCTGGTACGGCCGCATTGTCTGGGGAGCGATATTGATTTGATATTCAAGCGGACTGATAAGAATACCTGCTCTAACTCAAACTCAACAAGCCTGTATTCAGTGAAACCGCAAGGACCTTTCAGATCGATCTATTTACAAAATAAAACAACACATTTTATCGTTTGTAATTATTCAAACCACACATTCACATACATTGGGAATAACCTAATTCTATCTCAGGTTTTCCACAACGCAATCAATTTTTTTAATAAGAATTTACACATCCTTGACACACAATTTAATTGAACAAAGCACATAATTGAATTTGTTCACACACATGACACGCATGTTAGGATAGTAAACGGAAAGAATAACCTTCCTTGATAAAGTAATCAACAATTAACAACTTGATTTTTTCCTTTAAGTATTATTACGTTTGACGGAGTTTGAGCAGATTGCGTCCCAAGTGTTTTTGTCCTCAGTAATCTGATATTTTATAACAAGCTTCATAGCAAAGGTTGCGTTTGACTTTTTGAAATTTATTCAATGATAATTTGTACAACTCACTTGGGAGGGGTGTTATAAGTTTAACCGCTATGCGTGTGTCTGTCTGTGGCATCGTAGCTCCTAAACGAGTTGACCGATTTGCATGCAGTTTTTTTTATTGAAAAGCATGTTTTCCTGCGGCGGTTCTTAAAAGTTGTTTTATCAAAATCGGTTAAGAAATTTACAAGATATGATGGGGGTGAAAGAGGGGATGAATAATCGAATGTTTCCAAATATACCCCAGTTTGGAACCAAATGAAAGAAAATGATGTGTGGATTGCAAAACTGAGGGTACATTTTACAATAAAAAATTAGGTAAACTCCGAGACTACGTAAAGTGTCGGGGGTTACTTATTTTTTTATTTTATTGACTTGATAAAATTGTCTTATTTACTTTGTGAGTGTCGCTGTTTTTCTTAAACCGATCAATATTTTATGGGTGTACAACAGGTTCTCATAAACATGCAAACTACTGTCATTATATTTATTTCTTTGAATTAAGTGCTGTTTAAAACCACACAACAAGTCGCTCTAGAAATAAATATTTTTACGAAGTTTGATTTAGCCTTGATTACCCGCCGTGCTTGTCATGCTAAGTAGTAACCATCATCTATAACAATGCATTAAGTAGCTCATATGATATGATGTAACCTGCCCTATACAATAAGCTGCCATAGGTTAAACTCAAGGTTTACCGATTTAATCGTAACCTTTATGGTGAAGTATGCATGGATGCCCTTTAAGGTGCAATTGCCTTTCGACCCTAGGAGAAAGTATTTTTATCGTGTTCTGATTTTGTATTGATTTTTAAGTAATCGACCAACAAACTATTCTAGTATTTATAAAAACACGAGCTTAGTTTAACTTTTCCATACTACTGAGTTCCATCTATCTATAAAGTGGTAAAATCCGTGCATTCTCTACCTCTATATAATTTCTTTATAAAAATCACAATGCATAAAAACAACAATCAATAACAAGGTCATCGTTTGAAACTATCGTGGTTGTGAACACTATATGCAATATTTTCCGGTTTTTTTCATGAGATAATGAGGATTAATTGAGATTTTTGGAAAATATTCTGTAAATATTAGTGTTTTTAATATTGCCTTATAAAAAATCATATGTAAGTATTGGTTAGTTTTGTTCGCCTGTTGCCAATATTGTATTGTATGTTGGATATTTAAGGACTGCCCGTTCTCACAACGCTCTCGTAATCAAGACTCTTCCAAAGTATGATGTATATTCGAACGAGTGAGCAAAGCGAACGAAGATCTTAGTGGCAACTAGGTGTTCCGGCTGAATGTTTGTATGTACATATGTATGTCCGCAATTTTTGTACGAGGATAACTCTTGAACGGGTGATCGGGTTTTATGAAAATTAAAACTTAAGGAGATTATTACATCAATACGAATTGTTTGTCGTGGGGGATTTTTGATTTATGGGGTTGTTTTTAAGGTATGGAGGCTTAATCCTCTGGTAAAAAGGATCACTTTGTCTGTCTGTCACAAATGGATATCTTAAGAACGACTGATGCTATCGACTTGAAATTTAAAATAGGATAAGATAACGCTTTTTACACAATACAATAAATGGTGTAGTTGTTGAGAGATTATGAGGATTTATTATCCAGTTTTTTGTCCGAGCATCTAGAATTTTCATGAAATTTAAACATAGGGAGATTTTACCAACACACGGTTAGTAGCCTGCGTTTCAGTCGGCTACTAACCATGCAGCTCCCGCCACCAATCAAGTTCAAATGCAATGGAACTCAATAAAAGAAGTCGCTCGCTTATTCTAAGTTCCTGGCGAACAACTAGTTAAATATGTCTCTTCATTTCCTTGGAACGTCTTTGGTCACGTCTGTCCACTTATCTTTTCGTCAAATTATAATTTATATAATTCATAGATATATTTGCTATTTGCGCGTTTTGAATACATAAAATGAAAATAGTCCTATCTAAACATGCATCAGATATAAATGCAAGCCGTCGAATGTTTTATTTCAGAGAACAAATTGATTGATTGTCTATACATGCGCTGCTTGTTGGCTGTTTGCTGGAAACAATGTTGGCAGCTCGATTGCATATGGATATGTTATAAGAGATAACTAACTATACAAGACTTTATATGTATATTGTATTCAATACTGTATTAAATAGTTATGAAACATTTTGTACCATTTGCGCGTTTCATACAATTGAAATGAAAATAGCTCTGTATACATTTTGCTGTCAGTCGTTCTACACGTGTCAACTTTGGACTTAAAGCTAAAAGATCTCACGATGGTATAAGAGTGGCCTACAATGATATCTTTAGAGGTAGACACCTCATGGGCCTGCAACACTTCAGAGGTACGCAGTAGTCCGTGCACTCTTTCAACGCCATCTTTCCTAGTCCTTCTGATTTTATCACACACATTTCGATAGGGGGTGGCTATTGACATTTAATAAAATTTTTATTTTATCTCTGGTATTGTAAACATGCCTACCTACCATTGACCTTAGTCCAAGATACAGTTATTATTATGAGTACTTAATCTTGTATAAAATGTTCTATTTCTAAGTTTATTGTAACTGGATCTTGTGTCTCGTAATAAATAATCTTTACTATTATAAAGTGGTAAAGTTTGTGAGGTTGTAGAGGGTAATCTCTGGATCTACTGAACCAATTTTCAATATTCTTTTACTTAATAATAGAAAGCCACAGTATTTGTGAATGTCATAGGCTATAAATTACCGCCCAACGAAGTGGGCACACCGGGTCAGCTAGTTTATTATATTATTATTAGAAATAATTTATTTTTTATACGCCGTGGGGTGCCGCAAGTAGAATGTTGCCCCACCTCTCATGCTCGTGGATGCAGTAAGAGCCTGCTAAGGGATACCTCCAGAAGATGGGTAGCAGCGACTTTCCGTGATCTTCATCGAGCGCTCGCCAACCCGCCTGCCAAGCGTGCTGAGAATGGCAACTACCCCTTATCAAGATACATGAGGGAAGTGTTCAGTAGTGGACGATAAACGGTTGAATTGATAATTATGATCATGCAGACCGATTACTTATATGCAAGCTATGTTACGTTTTATTCTGAAGAACAAAATTATGCCTACACATGCTCTGTTTGTTGTTTGTTTGCTGCAAACAATGTTGGCAGCTAGCAGCACATGGATATACACATTACGGATCCGTCGGAAGAATATTTCAAACAACGTCGTTTCCATTCTGTTCACTCGACGACGCCTTGAGCCTTATTCGACGAGCTGATGATATTATATTATCCAGATTGAATTTCACAATATACTCGTACAAGCAGATAAAACTTAAATCCCTACTACCCTACTAATCTATACTTATAATAAATCTGTAGAGAGGTAAATTCTGTACATGAAATATATTTCCAAAATAACTATCAGGGCGTGATAAGTGATCGATACTGATGCCAAAAATGCAATCAGTAAAATTTTTGTCTGTCTGTCTGTCTGTCTGTCTGTATGTATAACCGTTATAGAAACAAAAACTACTCGACGGATTTTAACGAAACTTGGTACAATTATTTTTCATACTCCTGAGCTGGTTATAGTATACTTTTCATCACGCTACAATTAATAGGAGCAGAGCAGTGAAGGGAAATGTTGGGAAAACGGGAGAACTTACTCCATTTTTTAAGCTTCTGTCGCTTGTGCAACCTTAATGGTTAAAGCTACACAGAAATTATGTATGACAGGAATGTTCTCTTTAAAATTATATAAAAAATATCCCACGACAGCATATGTCTATCTTTTATGGTTGACTCACAATAACACGTGTAACTCCCGATAGCTTAGCAGTTCGAAGCTTTTTGATTATATTTGTATACTCTTACGTTTATAACACTCTCAGTCATCCCTAATTAAAAAAGTTAACATGATTAACTATTCCATAAAAAAGAATCATAGAAATCGGTATAGAAACACCAAAGTTATACATGAAATACGCTAATAAAAAGGTATAAAAAGGCGGAGCGTCCGAGCGCGAGCTTCATTTCATACAATTTTTGCCTGTTGATGCGAATAGACGTTCAGAGCGTTCGACCTTATTGACAGAAAATACTTAATTGATATTAACAAACCGTGCTTATCAGCGCGACTGTTAGTCTTTGATAATTTATTTTTAGATTCCTTTTGTTGTTATTTTATAAAATAGGTATTAGTAATTTTAGTAGTGTTTAAATATTCGTTCAAATTACAAATTATTAATAGTTTACATTTTATTTCTTTTTAGGTGAAGTAGTTGTAGGTAAGCATAGATTTTTAGATACCGATAGGTAAGTTTTGGCTACTTTACGTTCACTTTTTTATATTAGTTTTATTTTCATTTACCTTTTAATTTCATTTGCCTGCATCAATGCCACCTAAAAAACGATTATCTTTATCTCGAAATTCGAGAGAAGCTAAGAGAATGAGAAATAGGCGTTCTCAAGAATCGGCAGAGGAAAAAGCACATCGGTTTTTTATCTATGAGAGTTAGTGCCTCAACTTGAGCTCGAGCCAATGAAAGCTCTCCCGAGAGAGAGATGCGATTAGCAGCTGACAGAGCGAGACGAGCTTTCTCACGGGTGTCTCAAAGTTCTTCTCAACGAGAGCTAAGGCTTACCATTGACCGAGAACAACATGTGTTATCCCGAGAAGCTGAAACTGCTTCACAACGAGAATTGCGGCTCACAGCTGACCGCGAACGGCATACATTATCCCGTGTGTCCGAAACCTTCACTGAGAGGGAATTACGTCTCACAGCAGATCGCGAACGGCATGTACTATCCCGTGAGTCTGAAACCTTCACTGAGAGGGAATTACGTCTCACAGCTGATCGCGAACGGCATGTACTATCCCGTGAGTCTGAAACCTTCACTGAGAGGGAATTACGTCTCACAGCTGATCGCGAACGGCATGTACTATCCCGTGAGTCCGAAACCTTCACTGAGAGGGAATTACGTCTCACAGCTGATCGCGAACGGCATGTACTATCCCGTGAGTCCGAAACCTACACTGAGAGGGAATTACGTCTCACAGCTGATCGCAAACGACATGTACTATCCCGTGAGTCCGAAACCTTCACTGAGAGGGAATTACGTCTCACAGCTGATCGCGAACGGTATGTGCTATCCCGTGAGTCCGAAACCTTCACTGAAAGGGAATTACGTCTCACAGCTGATCGCAAACGGCATACATTATCCCGTGAGTCCAAAACCTTCACTGAGAGGGAATTACGTCTCACAGCTGATCGCGAACGGCATGTACTATCCCGTGAGTCCGAAACCTTCACTGAGAGGGAATTACGTCTCACAGCTGATCGCGAACGGCATGTACTATCCCGCGAGTCCAAAACCTACCCTGAGAGGGAATTACGTCTCACAGCTGATCGCGAACGGCATGTACTATCCCGTGAGGCCGAAACCTTCACTGAGAGGTTGGTTAGATCAGTTGTTTCTCGCATGGTTAGTTGTACGTCGCTCTTTCCCGGGTTAGCAGTTCTAGAAATCTTTATGTTTACGTGCCGGACGGGTCAACTTTCAACATATGTAGTTTACCCGGAAGCTTTGCGCTGAAGTATTTTCGTTCGATAGGTACTTAAGCCTCATGTGAACGTGATCTAAACAATATTACCAATACATTAACTTAATAACACACAAGGAGTTACACGCTGACGGAGTCGCGGGCACAGCAATTAACAATAATATTGTGCGGTTCCGTATTGCGATATTTTTCAACAGTATTGTAGATTGACATATTATATTTCCCCACTAAAATACGAAAGTTAATCTGTCGGTTACATCAAAACCAATGAACCGTGAGGAAGGGCACAGGCTACTTTTTTTTTACGAAAAACGACGGAAACGCGGACGTAGTCGCGGGCAACAGCTAGTATTATATAAAAGTGAAAGTGTGGAGTGGATGTATGTATGTTCTGTTTTCACGTCAAAACCGATTTTGATGAATTTTAGTGTAGGAAAGGATCATGGAGACGGTTATAGGCATACTCATCTTTGCGTAAAACCTGAAGGGGTTAAAATAGGGGATGAAAGTTAATATGGAAAAATCGTTATTTTTCCCTAATAGTACCTATAATTGTGCATATATGTAGGTATATTAGGATTTAAAACTTAATGAACCTGTGTTTCAGAATTCCTCAAAATTCATCCCCTAAGTGAAAATATAGGGGATGAGAATTTGTTAGGGGATTATTTTTTTCACTTTTTTTGACTTAAGTACTCGAAATTTCACATAAATAGGTAGAAACCAAAATTATAAAACTCATGTTTCAGCGTTTATCAAAAAACACCCACAGAGTAGCAAATTATGGGATGAACGTTTGTAAGATTGTGTAATAGTTTTTCACTTGATTTCCAAGAAATTTTGCATAAAAATTGGAATGGAAATTAAAATAATCAAACGTATTTCAGATTATTTAAAAAATCGGCCCTTATCTTGGGTGAAAATCGAGGGGATGAAACTTTGTTGTGAAAACATTATTTTTTACTTGGTAAACTTAAAAATTGGTACTAACATTAATGTCAAATAAAAATTTAAACATGTGTTTCAACATTTTGCTTAAATCATCCCCTGCCATGGAGTGCCGGCAAGTATAATGTTGCCTCTCCTCTCTTGCAGTAAGAATTTGCTAAAGGATACCTCCGGAAGTCGGGCAGCAGCGTCTTTCCGTGTATCATTGTATTTTGCTCGATATTAATAACTCAAAAACAAGTTGTTTTGCCAAACCCACGAGAAGACTTTGGTGCAGACAGGCGATGCTTACGCGTAGAATACGTAGAATACATCAGCTAGTTCCGAGTCCCAGTAGAAGACTACTTGGAGGAACTAAAACAAGAAATATATATATTTACCGACATCAGTCATTGGCCATACAAATTTTCCTCAGAACCAGTGGATACGTTCCATTGTAGTAATTAATAGGTATATAAATGAAAAAATATAATATTAATTATAAACAAACTTTCACACGCGCTGGTTCAGGAGCAACTTTGACTGATGTCCTTTATATAAAGTGTGAACTTTATACTGTCAAAACGATAAAGTTTTAGCCATGCCACTAAATAGCAGGAGGCTTACAAGTTAAGAAGTGGTTAGTTATTTTTTATAGCTTTTGTCGTAAAATATTTTATAGGACAGTAAAATTAGATTTTATGATCCGAGTTCTCTAAATACATCACAAGCATCTTAATTACATTTTCATTAGTTAATTGCACGTTTGTTATTTTATGCCGCGAAATTACAGTAATGAACAGTTTTTTACATGATCACAATCTTGTTTAAATTCATAATATGCAGGGAGTGTAATTATTAAGATGTATTCATCTTTTGACAGTCCGCTTATTACATTGGCCGACGACGTTCAAGGGGTCTACAAGTAAGAGATTCGAGCATGTGTTTATATCCAGCTCTAATGTTGAGCTACGTTTGGTCTGTACTAGTACTAATTTATGCCACTATTGTACCTACATTAGTATTTAGACTGGGAAGTCCTTTATGGATGGATTCTAAAAGATGATTATGTCGGACTCTTATCGGCAAAACTTAACCACCGTGTGCAACAACACGCAGTCTTGCTGAGACTACAGGTATTGTATGTATGCCACCTGCAGTATTGTATACCCGATATAACTTTCCATATGGGCAAGTAAGAGTAAAAAGCTGCTGACGTTTCTGTTTCAATCATGTAGAAAACAGTATGCTGTGATTGGTCATTTATGTCATCATATGACTACATAGTGCTACATAGTTATTATACTGTCACCCTACTACTAAGTGGTTTCATTGAATGCATTTAAACTGTACAATCATCGCAATAACGAGTTTAGCTTATAATTTCCACGGGCGTCAGCTGGTCGGTGCTTGCGTGTCTTAGAAGCATTTAACCTTAGTTGTAATTTCCGCAGTAAACGTTGAAGCCCCATTAGGATTTGTTAGTAGGGCAGTGCATTTATAACTGATCTGTCAAATAATAGTTACATTACCTTTATTCCAGACAGCCTAGAAGATCTTGTCGATGGATGGGTGTTGAAAGACTGCGCCAAAAGCAGGGTTTCGTTCAATATGCAGGGTTGTGTCTATTTCGACGGAACGGTTTGATTCTAACAAACGGGATCGTTATATTTTATGGAAACGACATATTATCGTATTTCTTGCCATTTTCGGAATGATGTGAACTTAGATGCTTGTTGGTAACAAGGTAAAAACTATATTTAGTAGAAAATAACCTAAGAAGTGCCGTGGGGTGCCGGCAGTAGAATGTTACCCCTCCTCTCATGCCCGTGGATGCAGTAAGAGCCTGCTAAGGGATACCTCCGGAAGATGGGCAGCAGCGTCTTCCCGTGTTTCAACATCCGTACTGCGCTCGCCAACCCGTCTGCCAAGCGTGGTGAGTATGGCAACTACCCCTCATGGAGATCCGTGAGGGAGGCCTGTGTTCAGTAGTGGACGTATTACGGCCGAAATGATGAACCTAAGAAGGCAAGTAATATGCGTAATTTAGTAAACAAGAAATATGCTATGCAGGGCGGACAGGTAAAGAAAAGAGTCTTACAAGTGGTGGAATTATTTCTTTGTCACTGAAACAAAAAATAAGAAAGAGGATGTGTAAAGTATTATAACAATACGAAAACAGTCTTCAGAAGACTACCAAAGCACATCGAAGTCAGTCTTGACTTATAATTTTTTAAGACCACCTTTATCGTCTGGTACCGAGCTTCATAGATCAACAAGTAGAAGTAATTGAATATCTTAAACTTACGTTAACGCTAAACCCAACTACGTAGGTTTAGCGTTAACGTTCGTACCTTTTCATAAAAAAAACATTTAAAATCAAACACATACATTCATAGACTGCAAATATCATATTCCTTCCTTTTAACTTTGCCTTAGACGGGAAAAATGCATACAGGAAAAAATAACGACCGTCCTAGTATTGGAACTAGGTCAGTTAGGATTCTGACCACGGCCCCAGTGCGAACTTAGTCCACGTTAGCGCATGCAAACCCATAATCGATAATCGGTAAATTATCGGTCAAGGGCTCATTTTCGCCATTGATAATTATCGAAAAAAATATCGATAAACGATAAATTTTAACATTTTCATTTTAAACATCATAAACACGGTAAAACGGGAAGACGTGAATAATCGAAGGTATATCCGTGTTTTTGGTATTTTAAACGATAAATTCAAAAATAATTACGGAATCGAGGCATACAACTAGAATAACAGATATGTTTGTATCCCTGTTCTCTTTAATAAACAAATCATGTTAAAAGTACCGACTAAAACACATTGTCGTAATACAAGCAAATTGTATGCATTAGCTCGATGCCGGACTTATGCTGGAAAACGATCACCCCTTTATCAGTTAGTTCAGTTATATAGCTCTAAAAATTCTAGGTATTTTATTTGTAATAACGCGTCCAAGCGTTTTCAAAAAACCAGTTGTTTCTCGAAATGTTAGCCTAAAATATACTCTACATTTTCCAAACTTTGAAGTTAAAGTTGTTATATTTTGTGTAAAACTTGCTCGTCATCTGGTACTAGCATCTCAATTGTACACTAGTTAGTAATCTGTGGTAAACAGTGTTGGTATATTACTTTACTATCAAGCTTTTCGTTAAAGCCGTTTTTCTGTTTGTTTACCTTAATAAATCTACGCTACGCTATTTCAATGGGGTACCCATTTAAAATGTTTTATGAGGTATAAAATTTTATTACTACTGTCAAAAAAGTTAAGTGGTTTTTAATTATTTACTGATTTAATATACAATGAGTTTGTATTGAAGTAAACTCCATCTATACTAATATTATAAAGAGGTAAAGTTTGTGAGGTTGTAGGAGGTAATCTCTAGCTAATAGAAGAATTAAGATTAATCTACTGAACCGATTTTCAAAATTCTTTTACTAATATAAAGCCACAGTATTTGTGAGTGTCATAGGCTATAAATTACCGCCCAACGAAGTGGGCACCGGGTCAGCTAGTGTGTTTTAAATTCATTAAAATCGGATGAGCTTTGCAAGAGATAACCTCGGACGAAAAAATCAATGAAACCCCCAAATCTGTATAAATAGCTCTTATATTTAAAAAAAATCTCCTGCGACATCCTATACTGAATTAATCTATACATATATTATAACGCTGAAGAGTTTGTAAAACGCGCTAATCCCAGAAATCTAAAATATTTCGGGGCTAATTAGCCCAAATATTGAGGAAGGCTAAAACATCACGCTACGACCAGTTGGAACGGAGTATCATTGTCGGGTTGCATACCCGGGGAAATACAAATATTTTTGAGAGCTTGCGTTGCGTGCGCGGCGTATACGGTTAAAGATACGCAACCATGATGTATGGCGAAATTGTTCCCTTTAAAAGTTCTAAAAAAATCCGCGGTAGATACGTCTTAGGGTCTACTCAATGTAACCCTTTTATGGTAATTAAATTTGTTCTAAAATAATGCATTATTTGCGAAGGTGTTTTTATAAATTCAATATGATTCCTTATTCAAATAAATACGTTATTTATCACGTGAAGTAATAATTGAACAGAATCTCCTTTTACAACATTTGAATTCAAGGAATATATTAGGAGTAAAATTATTACATGCCTTTTAATAATTATTCTGAATCGCCACATCACAAGATGGTTCACTTGCAGACTGCTGAGACTTTTATTTAATTAATGTTCGGTACGTGGTTTAAAAGCCGTATTATATTTATTAGATAAAAGTCTTATTATTCTTATTATCATCTTGCTGACGTTTCGAAGACCATTTAGAGGCCCTTCTTCATGAGCACCGTTCGTGGCCGCCTCCGAGGGCCGCGAGACGAGAACGACGACAACGAGACGTGTTAAATGATGTCAAACCACGTTAATTTCAATTCAGTGCGAAACTTTTAATATAAAACTAATGATAAACATTATATAAATTAGAATAGTCGCGTGAGTCAAATCTATTCCTACCCACAATTGAAACGCTATACACGTGTTCCTTTACAGCAGGCCGCAAGTGAACCATCTTGTGATGTGACGATTTAGAATAATTATTTAAAGGCTCGAGCGAACACTAAATATAAACGCTTGTGTGATGTCATTAAGTGTTACGTACCGATCCGACGACGGTTACGCATCCGACTATGACATCAGTCGACTCACTATCGTGTGTTTTAACTCTTGAATTATTATCAACTGTAACTAAACGACCTACCTTCTTTCCATTAGTTCCAGCTTTAAACTTTTCTTAGTGATGCTAACCTGAAAATTTCATGATCGATGCAGCACGAGGTATGCGTTGATTATTGATTTGATCTTTCGAACAGTCTCAAATATCGTATAATTAGATGTCACTATCTGTGTCCAGTCCACTATATTTTTTCCTGTGATATCTGTTGTAATTAATTGGCTCTAAAAAAATTGGATAGAATTTTTTTCGCTGCGATTTTAACTGCAGGTACCTAGCAAATTGGACCAGCTTCTTTCAGATAACGTTTCAAGGGCGAGTTTCTACGTAACTCCATTGAATTTCTTTGATACCGTGCCTCTAAAACGTGCATATATTTATCAGCACAGATATTGAACCTCGACAAAGACGCTGCGGCACAATACCGAATATTTACGTAAGCGCGGGTTGAGACAGTTCTTAGCACGTTTTTATATGTATTTTAGCGTCTGTTTTTCCAGTAACATCGTAAAAAATACTCGTATGTCACGGATTATGCCTTATGGATCTTCTTCAGACCCGTATGCTACCTATAATAAGCGTACAAAGCAATTTCGCTATAGTAAAACTGCACTGTGTGCCGTGGTCACGAGGATGCATGCTCACAACACCAATATGTTATGCGGGTGGACTGAAGGTTCTTAACTGAAGGTTAGCCGATCTAGTCGTAAGGTTAACCACACCATTGTGCAGTGAGTGACTATTCCCAGATCCTAAACCTAGTCGCTGAAAAGTATGCTAGTGGATCGCGCGCGGTGGAACAGTCGCTATCTGGACCTAAGCCAGCCCACTCAGACGCCTAAAACCACTGTGACTCGTTCATGACGCCGCATATTTTTAACGTAACAAACAGCGCAGACACACTCTCGAGTGCCAAATGTAAAGTTCACTAACATAGATTTGGCAAGAGATGCTATTTACGTGAAGTATATATCTATTCGCTTCAAAACTAATAATGAAACGATGCTTCTAAATCCGGAATTAAATTAAAATATTTATCGAATTCTGGTTTTTTACGAGAGTTTGCCTAAATTAGCCGAATTTGTAGAGACAATTAATAAGGTCAAATCCTATTAACCCCCGACAAAAAAGAGGGGTTTTATAAGTTTGACGTTTGTTGTTGTGTCTGTCTGTGGCACCGTAGCTCTTAAAACATGTGGACCGATTTGCATGCAGTTTTTTTTATTTATTTAAAAGCAGGTTTTCCGGCGGTGGTTCTTAAACTGTTTTATCAAAATCGATTAAGAAGTTTACTAGATATGGGGGTGAAAGAGGGGATGAATAATCGTATGTCTCCAAATATACCAGAGTTCAAATGAAAGGAAATTATGGGTGGAATGCAAAACTGAAAATTTGATATGAGGGTTGAACATTCGAATGCTATCAAATATACCCAAGTGTGGTATCAAACTAAAGGGCATGATGCGTAGATTGTTAGGATGATGATACACGTTACAAAAAAAAATAGGTGACCTCCGAGACTAAGTAAAGTGTCGGGGGTTACTTAACGTTTTTAGTTTTATAAACTTGTTCTATCACATTTCACACTATTGACCTCACCTTGCCGTAGTTTTTTAATTAGCACGGGAGGTAAGGTTTTGAAAATTGCGCTAAATCTATACTAATATTACACAGAGGTAAAGTTTGTGAGGTTGTAGGGGGTAATCTCTGGATCTACTGAACCGATTTTCGAAATTCTTTTACTAATTAGAAAGCCACAGTATTTGTGAGTGTAGGCTTTAAATAACTGCCCAACAAAGTGGGCACCGGGTCAGCTAGTATATAATATTTTGTTAAGGTTTATATTTATGAATAGATAATTCTGACCTTACCATTGGAACAGGATGTCTCACCTAGCCTCTCAAGGAAACTATCGATTAAGTGTCCGCCACGTACATTATCGAATGATATCTACTGTGACATGGGAGAGTTCCGGTACGGTAACTACATTCAGCTCCTACGAGTATATCTCGTTAAGCATCGGCTAAACCAATGAATTTTTCTTTCTTGAAAAATGTATGTGTCGTGTTTTTACCGTGGCGGACATCGTCAGGAAACCCGCGGGTTAGTCGCTTTACAATGTTGCTTTTGTATTGGTGAATCGAATCGAAAGTTGGGGGTACATACCACTTGCCCAACATGGGTTCATAGGCACCAACGCTCTTCGTATACCCATCGTACCTTGTTTTTCGTTTGTGGTTTCGTATAGTGGTGTGCTTAACGTAAGTAGGTAAGCCGTGCCCAGATAACTCATTAAGCGTAGGTTTTGCCCGGAGACATTGGTGTAGATTTCTGTTGTAGCACCTTCTAAAGTTAATTATAATTAGAAATAATACCGTTTCTATATTTGAGGTATCAACGTAAAATAAGTTAAAATTGTTCCGTTTTAATTTTGGAACGGCACTAACCGAATAACTTTGTCATTTTACGCAATTTTAGTTAGCTTTTTTTAGGAAGTGTGCCAACAGAAGATTATCAGTATTATCCTTATAAAAATATTTAAGAAAGGGACCTTGTTTCATAGTAGCATGGAAAATGTATTGCGGAATAAGCTTTGTGTCTATTAACTAAGTCACATCAAAATCCGGCGAAAATACTAAATAAGTAGATAATATTTATTGGGATTAGCATTGTTGGTAATTAATTATCGTGCTTGTTAATTAATTATTCGACTGCAGTGTTGGATCTGTTGTTAATATCCCATGACTTGGCATTGTCTAACGGGCGATGACGGGCGGACATAGATCAGTAAATTGAACAGTGCTCTCTACTCCTATAAAATCTTCATAATACAACAGTAACAATATCTTTTAGTTTTATCGAACGAGTTAGCGAAGCGAACAGAGTTCTTAGTGACAACTAGGGGATTTGGCTTTGTACCATGAAGCAATCTTTGTTCGAGGATAACTTTTGAATAGATCATAAAAAGCAGAGCCTTGATTAGCCTTTCCATCTCGATAGATAGAAGCCATTTCGCATTTGTACACAATCCATTAGTGCATAGCATTGGACAAATCTATTACGAGGTCACAGCACAATATTACCTGAAAAAGTCCAATTAATGTTTGGAGTGTTGTGAGAATTCCTGCACTCCAGTGCAGATCGCTATGTAAAATCAAGTTCAAATGCTCGCCCGTTCTAAGTTCAGGGCGACCTAGTAATATTTGCAATGATATTCAAATGGGAAACAAGAAAATACAATTGTTTTTACGCCGTATAGATAAAACATAAAAGTCTCCTTTTTTATGATTTCCATTAAAACATAAGGTTTAAAGATACATAATTCTCAAAAAAGATACGGTCATTTACATGAGGATAGATGTTTTTCTTAAAGTTATAGCTTAGGTAATACAATTTAATTCATCGCTCGATGTTAAATTAATATAATAAATAAATATGTGGAATTTAATATGGCTAGGTACTCGTCTCACGCATCCAAACACATACCTACTTATTATAGCTACTTATGCCTTTTCGAAACACAAGCATTGGTACGGGGGTACCAGAGAAGGGGGCGAAGGTTTCCGAAAGATGCCATTTTTGACCTTTGGTGACCTACCCTTCTCTCATTAAGACAGTGCTAACAAGGTTTCGTGAAAATCGGTCAACGCGTTCGGTTGTAATCGTGTCATGCACAGGCAGACATGCAGACAGACAGACAGCGCTATGCATAATAGGGGGATACACCCCCTAATAACCCTTGATTATTAAATTAAGACATTACTCTGTGGCACGGCATAATAAAAATATACTCCATACTCCTTTTTACCTAGCCCATGCTATTCTAGTGTTTTTACTTTTGTATTTTGTCTTTTCTGTTGATGGCTCATTCCAGATCTTTATCAATCTCCATGGGACCACATCTAAAGTACCTACCACTTTACAAAATAATCATCAAATACAGTTTACAGCCGGCAAAAATATCTACAGACATACATACAAAACACGTAGGTATAATTGAGAATCTCCTCAATTTTTGAAGTCTGTTATAAAAGAGTTGTAGTTCGGAATGAATTCGATGCAGGTAACATCCACTTTATAGGTGACGATGATATCTTTCTACATACATAATTAATTTCGTGAGTGTCATGCTTTACTACGCAACTGATACAGCTAGTAAACAAATCACTGCCATTTATAATTAAAATCAAACACTGCCTATCACAACGGAGGCACAGCATAACAGAATATCATTACTTTGCGACATCATCTTCTTTCTCTATTTTAACTAAGATTCGTATTAAAGAAATAGTGCGACCGCCCCTCTTCACCAGCAGCATCATCAGCATCTCAGCTGTAGTCTGCTGGAAATCGGCCTCCCATGAATCTTCAAGTTATATTCGCCACGCTTGGCAGGTGGGTTGTTGACGCAGGAAGGGATTTTGTTACGCTGCTGCCCATCTTACATCTGTACCTTGGCAGATTCTTCTTCCATCCACGTGCAAGGGAGGAGGGGCAACATTTTACCGCCGGTATCTCACGCCGCTGGATAGTCATGTCGTCTTTGAATTGCGGTTTAAGATTTTGTAAAGATCATACAAATAACAATAAAACCGTTTCTGTTCGGATCTAAAATAAGCATGCTTGCGATCAGCATACTTCTAATAATATTCAAAACTGCACAAACACCGCACACATGTGGCCGGCACGACATTAAAATCTTTAAATTGGTCATTAACGTAACTTATAAGTTATTATAACAAACGCGGCAATGCGCAGTTCATACATTGTTATTCAATAAAAGCTTAATTATTTATGCCCTATCAACACATATTCGTATCCGTCACCCATTTATTATCGACACATTTAAATGCAATGCATCAATCGACTCAATTATATCTAGAAATACCGATTGAAAATACTGATACACAAAGCGGCAATGGCATGACATTTTCAGTCAGTTCTTCCTTGAATACAGAGCCAACATTGTGGGTTATGGAATGAATTTATAATATTTATGTGACTTTTATTCTTATCTGTTGGATCTCAAAATTAGTTTTATTTATCGAACTGATTCATGCGAAGCAATGGCGACCATTGTATCGGTATTTCAAGGATATTTTCACAGAATACCCTATTCTTAGTTACCCTATTATTGTCCATTGGTTTGACCAAACATTTGAAAAATCTAAGACCTAGTGTATTGTTGTATATTTTCGGGATAAGTACGCTTATTTTAAATAGATAATGAAGATTCACATATCATAGTACAATTATTTTTAACTTGGTTTAAACATATACTTTTGTCGGTCAGACGTAATTTAATCACCCTCGTACTAAACAGTTTGCCTGCCATCTACACTTAAGAATGGGAGTTATCTTGGCAACAATAATTATTCGCGAGAATATTATGAACCGTATCGGCTCACACTTTGTTTGCGTGAAATCCACATATTGCACTGCTGTGTTACCTCAATATAAAATTATCACCTACCACACATAAAAAAAAACCGAGTTCAAAAAGTAAAAAAAAGTCCGAACCCCATACAGCCCCTTTCAGCTTGTGGCGGTGACCATTTCAAAATTATTAATAACAATCCGCACTCCGCGGTTTCACCTGCGCAATTCCCGTTCCCGTGAGAACACGGGGATAAAATATAGCCTATTATGTTCATCAGAAATAATTTAGGATTCTAATGCTGAAAGAATTTTCAAATCGGTCCTGTAGTTTCGGAGCCTTTTCAATGCATACAAACAAACAAACAAACCAACAATCAAATCTTTATTATTTGTGTTGGCCGTGGGGTGCTGGCAGTAGAATGTTACCCCTCCTCATGTCCGTAGATTTAGTATAAGCCTGCTAAGAGATACCCCCGGAAGATGGGCAGCAGCGTCTTTCCGTGTATCAACATCCCGAACTGCGCTCACTAACCCGCCTGCCAAGCGTGGTGAGTATCGCAACTACCCCTTATGGAAATCCATGAGGGAGGCCTGTGTTCAGTAGTGGAAGTTTTACAGCTGAAATGATGTTGATGATTTGTGTAGATGTAGATAGCAAATTCTATTGTTACCAGGACTAAAGGCGTTTGCAAAAGTTCAATCGTAAATGGGTCAGATTGAACTTGCAAGATCTGATTACAGCCTCGGTGAAGGTGAATCTAAAAAAGGGAACAAAATTGCAAATGAATATAAATGCCTGTAATAAACTTTATAAATCTATATCCTCGCGTCCGTGAAACTATTTGCGCTTTATTTTGAAACACTACAGAAGTTGTAAGATAATTGCCTCTATTCGTTAAATCCCGGAACAAGCATTCAACGTAAATAAACATTTTATCTAGGTACTCTTCACATTGTATACAATTGACTTTTACAGCGTTCGTAAGTTTCGCAGAGGTGATCAAACATTTATGGCGTTTCGATCAAAGGAAGGATGAGCGTAGAGCTTGCAAAGGCGTCGCAAGGAATATCTCTAACGTACACCGCCCAGTACCCTGGCGACCAGGAATTTTAATGAATTAGTGATAAAGCGAACCTTAACTACGATAAAAAATGAAAAACGGCGAAAAAATCACGTTTGTTTATGGGAGCCCCCCGTAAATATTTATTCTATTATGTTTATTATTTGTTGTTATAGCGGCAACATAAATACATCATCTAAGAAAATATCAACTGTCTAGCTATCACGGTTCTTGAGATACAGCCTGGTGACAGACAGACAGACGGATAGACAGACGGACAGCGGAGTCTTAGTAATAGGGTCCCGTTTTTACCCTTTGGGTACGGAATCCTTGAAAGATGCTGGACACTAGACACTGCTGCTTAATAAGCAAAGCTTGTACAATGGAAACCAGATTATTGGAAGAATATATTTTAATTTTTTTGTTGTGTTAATGCGTAGTTACTTATTATTATACCGATACAAACATCTGGTCCCATTTGTTACAAAACTCGGTTCTGATGATGAAGTATTAAATAAATTATAAAAAATAAATAATTTGTGCTGTATCTTTATGTAGTCAATAAATACTCCATTCATTCATTCATTCAAATAATTGTAATAGGGCTGGAGTGCCTCAAGGCTTACAATGCTCTTAATTTAAACTCGCGGTTGTGTTTTGTTTGATTTCATTTTGTTTGCTTGTTTCAATCGCAGATCTGATGATCGGATCCATGCGATATCGAGGGAACTACTCAGGTGGCACAAATATTTATAGCAGTTTGGGTATTTTCAGCAACAAGTATGTACAACATTTGATCATTGAAATTGGTTTTAGGGTTTCGTAGTAAAACTAAAAACCCTTATATTTTCGCTTTCTCTGTCTGTCCGTCCGTATGTGGCTTTGCGAAGAGACTATTAGTTCTATAAAGTTGTAATTTAGTATGCTCGTATAAAATAATAATGCCAAGATACACCGCTACATAAAATCCAAAAAAAAAAAATTGTTGTACCTCTCCCATATACGTAAAGTAGGGATGATTTTTTTTCTTGATTCTCCCATCGTGTGGGAGTACCGTTTAATAGGTATTTTAATACCATTTCGGGGTTGCATAGACAATTTTTAGGGTTCCGGACCAAAATGGTAATAAAGGAACCATTATAGAATCACTCTGTCTGTCTGTCTGTCACAAATGGATATCTCGAGAACTACTGATGCTATCGACTTGAAATTTAAAATAGTGAGAGACAACACTTTTTTACTAATATAGCATATATGAAAATGTTAAAAAAATTTCTTATTTTGAATCAAAATATATATAAGTATAGGATAGGGGATCTCAAAATTTTTAAGTGAAGTTACTAGGCCGTGTGGGGTGTCATATGAAAGTAAATAATAAATAAATAATGCTGGACAAATCACACAGCATCATCTAGCCCCAAGCTAAGCAGAGCTTGTGTTATGGGTACTATATGACTGATATACTTAATACATTATACTACATAGATAGATATTTTTATTATATATAGAAAAACACACGGAACACTCTGAACAAATATCTGCAGATCGTACACACATTTGTCCCGAGGCGGGAATCGAACCCGCAACCACTTGCGTCGCAGGCGGACCTTCGCCCGCTGCGCCACATAAACGTTTTTCTACATATAATAAAAATATCTATCTATGTAGTATTATGTATTAAGTATATCAGTCATCTAGTACCCATAACACAAGCTCTGCTTAGCTTGCGGCTACAAGATGCTGTGTGATTTGTCCAGAATTATTTATTATTATTATTATTTTATTTATATAGTTTTTGACAATGGGGGTGGAAGGGGGGTTTTCAAATTTTTTGGAAAGTGACTAGGTGATGTGGGGTATCATATGAAAGGTATTCATTTGCAGATTAATAAACAGTTTTTAATTTTCCTTTAAGTTGTATCATTTTTGAGTTATTTACAAAAATGTTGAAATAAATAGCGTCCCCCACCTTATCTCCGAAGTTTGCGGAGATAAACCTCTGAAACTTTTATTGCTATTAGAAGTGTATGTAAAGATTACAGGAATTTTATTACATTTTCTCTACTTGGCATACTTTGTTAGAAATCATCGAAAGTGTAAAAAATATACATAAGTTCCGCTATCAGACAAGAGATGGCGCTGTCAAGGTTCTCCAACAAATATAAAACCACCTTTGTCATATATTATATTGTATGATGGCACGGAACCCTCGGTGCGCGAGTCCGACTTGCTCTTGCCCGGTTTTATTCAATTTCGAGTTCCTTTTACGAAATATTAAAGGTATGCAGTAAGCAGTTTAGGTTTTAGAGACCGCTCTACTCTAAAATCGAAACTGCTATCGTGAAAACAGCGAAAACGCATTATACTTAATTCGTTTGTTATTTGAATATTAAGAATAACTTACTTTATTAAGTTTAGGTACGTAGTGAATACAGTACTTTTTACAAGCTTTTATTTAGCTTGCCCTGTATGTATGTAGTAACTTATGTTTGTTCGCGGAATCTTCCAACTAAATTTTGAGGCAGATCAAAGTAAGTTATTCTTAATATTCAAATAACAAACAAATTAAGTATAATGCGTTTTCGCTGTTTTCACGATTGGTCTACCCCAACTTTAAATTGTTATCAACGTTAATACCCTGCATGTACACCGCAGGTCAAGGACAAAAGCTACCTAGGCAATGCATTGCAAGTAGCTCTGACCGTGACAAGAGATTTCATTGTAAAGGTCTCTATAGGGATGTGGTAAAATTTCATTTTCTTTACTAAATTACAGAGCGCTTAACTGTAGTGCTCAAGTGATTAACAGCAAAATAAATAATATTAGTTTTTCAACAAAATCTGATTATAACACGAGCTCATATATAATAATGTAAGTCATTTTCATTTTTAAATTGATCTTTATGTTGACTTGTATATTAATTCTTCTTCTTTTTTCTCTTCTTTTTCTCTTCACGCACATAATAGAGTAAGCTATGTACACTTCAATTGTCGTCTGTATCAGATTAATACCTATATGTATGTGTTTTTTTTATCATTTGTAAATACTTTCGATGTCAGTGTACTTTGAATAAATAAATAAATACATTTTCAGATCAAACGTTCTATTTATGTCCTCGGGTCTTAGTCGGATACATCACTTTTATCTACATCTACGAGATAACATTACCCACTTCATGAATAATAAAATTGTAACTCGGAAGCTAAGTTTTATGAATTTTTCCGATAAGTTTTTGGGCTTAGTTTATAAAATTGGCCAGTCTTAGATATGCAATAATGGAACTAAAACTACATTTTAAAAAGTTTTACAATCAGAACCACTCGCAGAATAAGTAGTAAAAGTGTACAATCATCATCTCAGCCTCAGGATGTCCACTGATGGACATAGGCCTCCCCATGGATAAATACTGATCATGTGGACGTTGCCATACTCTTCCCGCCTGGCAGGCGGGTTGGCGGGCGCAGTACGGTATGTTGATACACGGAAAGCCAGCTTTTGGAGCCCTTATACCTTTCTTGGTAGAATGGCCGTGGGGTACCGGCAGTAGAATGTTACACCTCCTCTCATGCCCGTGGAAGCAGTAAGAGCCTGCTAAGGGATACCTCCGGAAGATGGGCAGCAGCGTCTTTCCGTGTATCAACTTCCCGTACTGCGCTCGCCAACCTGCCTGCCAAGCGTGGTGAGTATGGCAACCACCCCTCATGAAGATCCATGAGGGAGGCCTGTGTTCAGTAGTGGACGTCTTACGGCTGAAATGATGATGAATGATGATGATACCTTTCTTACCCTTGGTAAATTCTTATTGCATCCGTTTATTGCCAGTAGGATTGGAATATTATGGAAAAGATGTCATTCCATTAAAACTTAAGTAATATCAACTTGAAATTTCCTAGACTAGAATGACAAAAAGCTGAGACCTTGTTTATTCGAAAATAGACGATTCTATTTTTATTAAGGTACCTCAAAGCATACTTTATATTCTAGAGGCACTGCTCTAGCATCCATTAGGCAAAACACAGTTAAGTGTTTTTGTTCCACGAGTGCACTTGCTGCCCTAAGGGTATGACTTATTGGAACGGAAGCCAGGGTTGCATTTTCATTGCAAAATTAACAAGCTTTCGTTTCTAGATTAATTTCCTTAGATTCTAAGAAACTGACTGAAATCACTGTTGTTTAAAATAATAAACCTATTTGTATGCTAAAAACCTATATTAATTGAGAACGGTTAAAGTGAATATTAGACAAACATTGGTACGGGGGTACCTACCAGAAAAGGGGGTGAAGGCCTCAAAAGGTCACCAAAGGTCAAAAATTTGTCATTATTGGGTTTTTGTACGTTTTCGGCCATTTGAAGACTTATTTTTTTGGTGACCTTTTGAGGTCACAATAACACCGGTCCCTGTGACCCTAGGGTCACCAAAATCAATCAGTACCCTTCTCTCATTAAGACGGTGCTAAGGTTTCGTGTAAATTGGTCAACGCGTTCGGTTGTAATCATCTCATACACACAGACAGACAGAGAGCGTATTAGGGGGCTTCGCCCCCTAAAATTACCAAAACAGATATGGTGGTCTTGCTCGAATTATAACTAACATCATGATATGGCCGAAAACTCTTTTCCTCTTGACAATGGAAGATGTTATTATGCTGGTCAGGACGCTGCAATGCCTGGGACATTGTAAGATGGATTAGGCTTGCCCAGCACACCTGTACGATCTTCCTAATTGCTTCAAATCGTGCATTAATTAATACCTGACCAAAATCGTTTTAGGTTTTCCTAATCTGTTTACCCACATACTCAACAAACATAATTAAGAAACTGTTATAAGGGTAAGGTTAACCTTTTAATAAATTACAGATGAACCAATGAGTAACTATTGAAGTTTTTGTATGCAAATACATACTTTCAGAGATACATACTTTTAACTTTGTCCCTCATAAAAGTTCCCTATTTGCAACTACGCATTATGTCAAAAGCCAACATCTAACAAACCCACCACGTAAACATAACTGCTCAGTTCGTTTAAGAGCTACGACGGTGCCACAGACAGGCGCGTCCCGCAGGCTGATTACGTATTTAGCGACAGGTTTGCAACAGGCGCAAATATCGTGATCATCGCTATCAAACGTCAATTTTGATTTAGTTATGAGGTGTCGTATAATCGTCACAACGTTAATTCAAGGTCGTTAGGGTTCCTTTCCTCGCATTAGAAATATTAAACTTTTTCAGATTAAATTCCTGTTAATATGTTTCGGTAAACGTTATAATACATATAAAACATACACCAAATTCTGTTAGCAGATCTACGACTAACTACGTAACCCTTCATAGCGCGTGGCCCGACAAGCACCTGGCCTAATCAATGAAAAGAAACAGATTTCTTCTAAATAAATAAATCCTTTGCTGCCTATTACTCCGCAGCTGTAAAGATCACCAGATTATCAACTATGTAAAATTGTTTGTGTTGTCGAAACCTAAAATACAAAGCTAGTTAGTAATAAGACTAAATACTAGGTCGACGTTGATTAAATACAAACATGCGGGAAAGTGTTAACTGAACGGGCTACGCGCCAACTAATCAATACATTATACTTTTTGTTAGAAACCAAGGTCGGCTTGAGTGGAAATTGGGAGTGGGAAAAGACTGCAAATAAAGCTAGAGTCTAGTTAAGAAGTAAAGACTCAATCTCAATGAAGTCAAAGTCAAACTGTGTTTATTTCATCATCATCATCATCATTTCAGCTGTTAAACGTCCACTGCTGAACACAGCCCTCCCCATAAGGGGCAGTTGCCATATTGATTTATTTGAAGCTAATGTCAATTTACAAAAGAAAAAAAACCGGGCAAGAGCGAGTCAGACTCGCTCACCGAGGGTTCCGTGCCATCATACAATATAATTTATGACAAAGGCGGTTTTATATTTGTTGGAGAACCTTGACAGCGCCATCTCTTGTCTGATAGCGGAACTTATGTAGATTTTTTACACTTTCGATGGTTTCTAAAAAAGTATGCTATGTAGAGAGATTGTAATAAATTTCCTCTAATCTTTACATACACTTCTAATAGTAATAAAAGTTTCAAAGGTTTATCTCCGCAAACTTCGGAGATAAGGGGGGGGGGGGGGGGGGGAACGCTATTTTTTTCAACATTTTTGTAAATAACTCAAAAACTTATTAAGCTTAAAGGAAAACTAAGAACTGTTTATTAATGTGCAAAATAATACCTTTCATATAATAGCCCACATAACCTAGTAACTTTCCAAAAAAATTGAAAACACCCCTTCCACCCCCCTTGTCTAAAAAACTATGCAAATTAGAGAGTTCGCTATAATTTTCCTATAAAGTTTACATACATTTCTATTAGCTATAAAAGTATCACGGGTTTATCTCTGCAAACTTCGGAGATAAGGGGGGGGGGGACGGTCGTTTTTTCAACATTTTTGTAAATAACTCAAAAACGATACGGTTTAAAGGAAAACTAAAAACTGTTTATTAATGTACAAATGAATATCTTTCATATGATACCCCACACGGCCTAGTAACTTCACTTAAAATTTTTGAGATCCCCTATCCGCCCCCCTGCAATCAAAATCAGAATATTTTTTTAACATTTTATATATGCTATATTGGTAAAAAACTGTTGTCTTTTACCATTTTAAATTGCAAGTCGATAGCATCAGTAGTTCTCGAGATATCCATCTGTGACAGACAGACAGACAGAGTGATTCTATAAGGGTTCCTTTTTACCATTTTGGTCCGGAACCCTAACAAACACATTTAAATAGAAAAAGCAAATAAACCTCTCTTCTATTCATCTTTACAATTTGTTTCTTAAAAATCTGTACATATAAATCACCGTGACCGGGTGCCGGCAGTAGAATATTACCTCTCCTCATTAGCCAGTGGGTGCAATAAGAATCTGCCAAGGGATATCCTCGGAAGATGGGCAGCAAGGTCTTTTCGTGTATCAACATTCCGTACTGCGCTCGCTAACCCGCCTGCCAAGCGTGGCGAGTATGGCAACAACCCCCTCATGATCTTTGAGTCCGTGAGGGATGCCGTTGTCTTGGTCCTACTATGTAACTCAATTCCTTAAACAGCCTTTGGTTTTTGTTCAGCCTTATCGTGCCGTATCAGCCCATACTGCTGGGCCGTCTCCAAAACCTTGTGTCTATTAGGAGTGATGTGATGGATGACCCACCATCTCTGTGTTTTGGTGGCTGACGCTTTCTTGGCCGACCAAGACCTCGGTTTTCTTTCGAAATATAAATTACTAACTACTGCCTTCGGCTTTGTCCGCTTATTAATAACCGTAATTTATATATTTTGCGCGGAACCCTAGTTATTCTTCTAGAATATTAGTAGCTTAAGTTACTCCAGCAGACAATCTTACGAGCATCTAACTTTTACTATTAATGCAAAAGTGTTGATACCTTTGAATTTTGAAACTATTAAACGGATGGTAGCTTGGCTTTGTGTCAGTCATCTCTGGAAAAGCACCAACACAGAGGCTTTTTACGGTATTTTCAACCATTTCCATGCACCAGTCTCTCGCACAGTAGGTTAATATAACAGTAACATCCAAATGAACAACAAATATATAGTAGCAAATCCGCTAACCCATAAAGGTCATACATAATATATAGGTCATCAAATGATGACAACTTCAAAAACAAAAATAATTCGACACGTGTTTGACCTGTACCAGGCAGCTTCGGGAGAAATTAGCTCCCTTTGTCATGACAAAGGGAGCTATGCATATTCCATGGAATACACTAGAAACAACAAAGATGCAGAGGAATGAACAACACCTCCGCTCCCTTGACGTGTTTTGCCTGTTCAGCCGCCGAACAGAAAGTGATATAAGTAAATAAAATAACAGTGCCCAAAGAACCTGTCAATTATCTTCAAAAACTTGTTAGGAGTATTTTTTACATATGTACATACATATAATCACGCCTTTTTCCCGTAGGGGTAGGCAGAGACCACTTCTTTCCACCTGCTACGATCCTTACATACTTGTTTCGATTCGTCCACTTTCATTATTCCCTTCATACATGCTCTTCGGTTTAGGGAACTCTTAACCTGGCCTTTTTTCATGACGTCCCTGATTTGGTCTCGAAACGTCCGCCTAGGTCTACCCCTTCCAACACTTTCATTCACACTCGCCTTATACACTTTTTTTCGTCAATCGTTCTTCATTCATTCTCTCGACATGGCCAAACCATCTCAGTATACCTGAGTATTTTTTCCTTATTATTATCCAGGTTTAACACGCGGGAATGTAAATTAGTAATATTTAGATAATTAGCTATAAAGTATATGAAGCAGGTAATTTTGCACTTGCCTTTTTTAAGGCTACAATTAATACAAAAATAAATTTGTTATAAAATTACCTATTTCGTATTTCTTTTAATAATGTACAAAGAAATTCATAAAAACATCTGTTTATATCAATAAAAGGTTTGCGTGTTTATATTTTATCTTATCAAATTCAATATCGAGTTATCGGCTGAGTGCATTGTACACAACTGGTATAGATGTTTACAGCAGAGCTTTGGGTTCTATGTTTGAAAAGGATAGTTTATCTATTCAGAAGTAGGCAAACCAACAATATATTTATGTAGCATAAATACATAAACAATTCCTTACCACTTTTCAAAACTAGAGTTAAAGATTTCTATTCTATCATCCAGATATGTTATTATAGGCATATATATTTTTTTCGTATTCATTATAACTATATATTAAATTCAATATATAATATGTATGAACAAGGTGGTATATATTCAATTATTGAAATATGTAGGTTTACTTATCTATTATAGGTACAGTTCACCTACCCTTTCTTACTTCTATATTTCTCTAAATCAAAAGGTTGTCTGGAAGAAATAGCTTCTCGGCGATAAGACCTAATGGTCTGTACTATAATACAAAAAAAAAAAATATGGTACAATTACCATATTTGAATTTTTTGCATATAGTTAAAACAACTAAAATACAACTTTATAGTATCTTTCCTTGATATGTATTATGCAAAGGTTCAACTTATTCTATATATAATAATAATCTGGCCTTTCAAATCTATTATAGGATGATTTACACAGAGTCAGCTGCTGGCATATGAACATTATTGGTTTAGTTTAGGCTTGCCCAGCACAGCACCCAAACTGTCCTCTCAGCAAAGTCAGCTATATTCAGAGCTAAGAACACGTCAATAAAAATGAAGCTGACTTAGCCAATATACAACATACCTATAGATGTAGCATAACTCCCATTATGTGACGTAAGAAAAGAATACAAATAATGAGTGAAATTATAGCATCTTACTTAAGGCGACGCATTGATAAACAATTATTACATAGTAATTGTTTAAATTATTATGGTAGGACGCGGACTGAGGAGGGCCTGCATACAAACTGACGCGAAAACCTAGCTTGAAATGAAAAGGCGTAAGCGCCAAAATTCTCGTTTAAAATGAATATTAGTAATTATGTAAAAATCTAACAACCAAAAAAATCCAACCCTAAGGGTAGGAAAACAGGGTTGTATGTAAATCATACCTTTTCATAAGTTTTTTGTTCACACAGTTTTTAATGCTGGCTTGTGTATTACCAAAACTAACCTTAAGACGAATGAGCTTTAGACCTCTTATCAGATGTACGACGCGTGCGGTGCTCAACATATTCTTGCAATAAATAACCTATTGTTATCGTAGCTTTTCATCATCGACAGTATTTCCTCGTGTTGATCTAAACTCTCCTGTTGTGAGCTTATTAATATTATTCGCTTTGTATTTGGTTACAACCTTTTTTTAGGGTTTAGTTGTAAAACAAGAAACCCTTATAGTTTCGCTTTGTCTGACTGTCTGGCTGTCCGTACGTCACTAACTTTGCGAAGAGACTATTAGTCCTAGAAAGCTGAAATTGGATGTATATAAAATAACAACGCTGAGATAACGCTACAAAAATTGCTGAAAAAAAGAATTAATTGGGGTACCTTCCATACACGTACATAGGTTAGGTGGGAATGAACTTTTTCTTCTTTATTTTCCCATAGTGTGGGGTATCGTTGAATACGATGTACGATGTTTGCTACCTCTTCGAGCAAAAACTACTAAACAGATCTACTTTTTATTCGGTAGGTACTTTGCATGCAAAACTGCGAGCAGAAGCTATTGTTAATTATGTAGTTGTATTAAATGAAAATATTCAGTTTTCACCAATTTTTAACCTCCGTTGCAAAAAACTAGTGGTGTTTAATCTCAATTTTGTCTCAATGTGCCAGTTTGGTAGCATCGTAGCTCCGAAACGGCTGAATCGATTGTGAATTCGTTTGTTCTATTGAAAAGGTCTCTGTATCGAGTGCTTTCTAAAACCGTATAATCAAAAAAATCTGTATAGCCGTTTGAACATATTTAGGTTTAATAATAATTAGCTTAGGTGTATGTAAAGGATATACGTGTGTAAATTGAGAATTAAATGGAAGTACGCACATCTTCGAAAATGTACCGTCAACTTTCCTCGAAGTCTCGAGTGACCAGTGTTTGTTTGTAGTAGATATCGGTCAGGACAAAGTATTAATAATTATAATGTTATTATTAAATATTTACCTTATAAATACGAAAGTTTTATGAACTCTCTTAAGGTTAGTAGGTACTTAGGCCTTCCGGCTAAAATTGCTTGGATTTTTACATTGTATTTATAGGTGTCGTACTCCCGTACTAATTCAGAAACTCACCTCAGCACGGTTTTTACCGCTGGCTTTATGAAACGATTCCAACACGCCGCTATGTAACTGCAGTGGTTCTAAAACGGAATCATAGATGGCGCTGTCTCTTCAGCACTATCTCACGCCACCTAGCAGAATACTTTGCAACTAGTTAAAGCGTTGGTTTCTGAAAGATGCATTGAGATGTCGCTGATAGTCCCACTCGTATGATTATTTTTAATTTTGAAGACTTGATGCGAGTACCTATTTACAAAAGGACCCATAAACTTTCACAGAATACTTTCCTTCGACATAAAAAATAAAATTGGGTATAGAATGAAAAATAATGCATAATACAAGCCATTAATATAGTTAAATCACGCTTGCTTAGGGTAGAATAACATTTTTTACATAATACTATACAGAAAGTAGAACATAGTAAGTTTATGTAAAACTTTTACTCCCTGAGTATAAATCAAGTTTGTGGCAAGTCGACCGTGATTTGATAATATTAAAATTCTATAAGCTTCTGAATAGTATCCAACCGTTTCAATTCTATTTCAGTTTCGACGAGATTTGAATTTAATACTTAACTCTGTTTAGTTAGACCCTAACATTTAGCTCCGCACAATGGCGATGGTGGCTTCTTGTTCTCAAGGCCTCAAATGTTTCTTCTTCTTCTTCTTCTCAGCCCGGAATCACTTACTGCTGGGTATAGGCCTCCCTAAGTTTTTGCCAGCCTCCTCTGTCCTGTGCATTTCGCATCCAGGTGTGCCCAGCGACTGCGATAATGTCGTCGACCCATCGCGCTTTTGGACGACCTCGACCTCTCTGGCCGGATCTTGGCCACCACTCCGTTACAGCCTTAGTCCAGCGGCCATCACCACGTCTGGCCAGGTGTCCTGCCCAACTCCATGTAAGGTTTATAACCCTGTCTCCGACATCGTACACTTTTGTACGACGTCGGATCTCAGTGTTTCGAACTCGATCTAAGAGCTTGATTCCGAGCATGGAACGCTCCATGGCTCTTTGTGCAACTCGTATCCGGTGCACAGTTTCCTTTGTGAGCGCCCATGTTTCGGAACCGTAAGTCATAGTTGGCAGTACACACTGGTTAAAGAGACGAGTCTTCAGTTCTTCTCTCAAATGTTTAGTGTAAAAAAATAATCAGTGTACGCTACTGAATAAATAATTTAATCCTCAAATTAAAGTATTTATTCAGTAGCAAATACGTACTCTAATTATTTTTGAAAAGTGGCAGGCCGCAGAAGAATATCATGGCTCAAAAACTTACGCCAGTGGTTTGGGAGGAGCACCAAATCACTATTTAGAGCCGCGGTCTCCAAAGTTAAAGTTGCCTTAATGATTGTCAACCTTCGTAAGGAGGCGGCACACTAACGAACATATTTTTTTAAAACAAATATACAGGGTGTAAAAGGACAACTACCGAAAACTTCAGGAGGTCAAAGTACTCGTCAATATGAACAACTTTTACTAAGGAACTTTTGCTGTAAAAAAATGTAAAGAAACAGCTGTTCCATATATTTTAGTAAAGTAGGTATTGTACTTTTGTATGGAACAGCTGTTTCTGCACATTTTTTTACAGCGAAAGTTCCTTAGTAAAAGTTGTTCATATTGATGAGTACATTGACCCCACGAAGTTTTCGGTAGTCGTCCTTTTACACCCTGTATATTACGGTAAGGGCGTATCTAACAATTTAAATCTTTGGCAATACCAGTGTGCGTGTGTCGGCATTATTGTAAACGCACATAATAAAGACAATGCCACAGTTTTTGGTGTCAGGGCACATCTAACGATTTCAATTACTAGGTTAAATAGCCGGCTCAGACGCAGGAGGTTGCGGGTTCGATTTTCGCTACAGGACAAACGTTTGTGTAAACTTCAGATGCAAGTTACTATGAACTTCAGTTACTTATTTGTTTCGGATGCTGTGGCGCAGTGGTAGGTACTTTACTAATTATTTAAGGAAAAAGCTAGTTTAGTAGGTATTTATAACGTAAGAAATGAAAGTTATGCGCAATTAAGTATTGTCCCGCTACGGAAGTCAAACCAACAACGTCTTACGTCTTGATCATAGTCCACGTCCACTGCTGGACATAGGCCCCCCACTTGGATCTCCAAGATTATAAGGGGGTTTTTCTCATAATCGCCACGCTTAGCAAGCGGGTTGGTAAGCACAGTATGGAAAGACGCTGCTGCCCTACTAGGCTAGGGCGCGGGCGCCCACCTTGCGCGACTCTCAGAAGGCAAGCTGTACATTGCGGGCTGTAAAAAGTAACAAAAACTTTCAAACATTACATATTAACTCTGGCTACAATATTTTTTTTTGTCATTGTTTTAGGGTGTTGCACCACCCCTTTTCGTTTTCGGTAGGCGTCTCTTTACACCCTGTACAATAGTAATTAAAATAATGCTGGAAAGCAGGCAAGCAAGCCTGGAAACCAGATGTTTCATTAAATACTTCATTTTTTTTTTTAATTACCTACATTATCATACATATATAAAACACTGGTCCGCTCATTTTACTAGGGCAAAGCAGAAAAGGGCGAATTATAGGAATCGCTATTATAGCAATTATAGGTTGTTATGTTTGTATGTTTTTATTTCAATAAATATTTTATGTTGAACAGGTACGAACCATGACCTTAACGCTTACCGCAGTCTTTCTGGGACAATGGTAAGTGCAATCCAGTCGAAAGTGCGGCCGGCCAGTGCATTCGCCGGCGAGTAATTTGATCTACGTAGTATCGGTAAGTGAACACGAAGTAACGGGGTAAGGATCCGCAATCATTAGGTAATCAACTTAGCAGTGGCGTTGACGAGCTTACTCCATCTTTAGTATATTTATATGTAGTCAATCTCACCGGTTTCGATGACGGCAAAACTATTAAAATATTACTTAATATTTCTTAAATGAGCCCTGATATGGCTCGCTAGATCAATCTTGGTTTTAAATACTCTACGTCACGAGTGGCAGTAGAGTATCATTATATACTAGCCGCACTTCGCTTTCACCCGCGCAGTTCCCGTTCCCGTGGGAATACGGGGATAAAGTATAGCATATAATATAAAATATAGGTACTCGGGGATAATATAGCGTTCTAATGGTAAAATAATTTTAAAAGTCGGTCCAGTAGTTTGTGGATTTCTTCCTTATAAACATACAATATACAAATACAACACACAAAATACAAATCTTTCCTCTTTCTAATATTATACTAGTATAGATTAGTATTAAGTACTGTGCATTTCTGAACTTTTCGCACCTCACACCACGCTATTTAATCAATCTCTGGACGAAGGCACGTTTCCTTCCCCTCTAAAAATAGCCAAAACTAAACAGTAAAGTAAATCAGATAAGTTATAGTTTATACCAACTACATTGGCGGTTTTTCGTTATATGTACAAAACATATATAATAACCATTTCAGCCATACAATGTCTACTACTGAACACAAGCCTGGATCGTGGATCTCCATGAGGGGTAGTTGCCATACTCACCACGCTTGGCAGGCGGGTTGGCGAGCGCAGAACAGGATGTTGATACACGGAAAGACGCTGCTGCTCATCTTCTGGAGGTATCCCTTAGCAGACTCTTACTGCATCCACGGGCATGAGAGGAGGGGTAACTTTCTACTGCCGGCTCCCCACGGCAATATATATATATATATTTAAATAATTAATTATATGAAAAACTGAATAGAAATACTTCTAGACAAGTCTAATAAGGCGTATGAAAATAAAATTATATAATTATTCTCATAAAATATTTTATGAGAAATATTACGACTTTTTTATGATTCCATTGCAAATGCAACGGGAAGTACCTACTCTATGAATTTTGATTCCTGTGAGAACGTCGAAACATGCGTTTTTTGCGGCATAAACGGTCGTATATTTTTTTCAGGTTAACTTAGAAGTAACTGTAGTAGAGAAGTACATGGTTTTAATTTCAACTCGATACCTCTACACGTTCTCGAGATAAAGGGTGTTGATAGACAGCCAGACGGACAGAAAGACAGACGGACAACAAAGTGATCCTATTATGGTTCCGTTTTTTTACTTTCGAATTACGGAACCCTAGAGATTAAACATGTGTTTCAGCATTTTTTCAAATCATCCCGTTAAATATAGGTAATAGAACTTTCTATGGAAAATCACTGTTGTTTACTTAATAAACTTGAAAATTTGTGCAAACATTTATAAATAAAAATAAATAAACATTAGTTTCAGCAGTTTTCTAAAATTATCCCCTGAAGTTACAATATATGTCATAGGTAGGGATGAAAGTTTAAATAAGAAATATTATATGATCATAATAGATGATGATCGTGGGGTGCCGGCAGAAGTATATTGCCTCTCTGCTCTTGCCCGTGGATGCAGTAAGAATGAGCAACATCCCGTACTGGACTCGCCAACCTACCTGTCAAGCGTGGAGAGTATGGCCACAACCCCCTAATGATGTTGGAGATCCATGAGGGAGGCCTATGTAGTTTCCTCTCGCAGAGTTAATTTCTGCAAACGTGAAGCAGCAAAATACATATACAATACATAATAATAATAATATATAATACATACATATATATATATATATATATATATATATATATATATATTATATATATATATATTATATATATATATATATTATATATATGTAACAGCTGGATATCTCTGTTATGTAAAGTATTATTTATTGCTTGTTATATGTACATGTAAGTACATTTAACACAAATGCTTAATGTAAAATGAATGTGAGCCCTATTGATTATTAAGGATCTAGGACACACATATAAGGACATGGCATGTATAAAGACTTTCGCATTTTCTCCATGGCTATATGACATCATATGGCCGCTGAGAAAATTCGAAGAAATTATTCTCCGAAGGCTAAATAACATGCCTATCTAATTTTAAACTGATTAACGGGACTTTATCGCGTAATTACCTTATTTTATTATTTCCCGACGTTTCGAGTGCCCTGCTGTCGCCCTCTTGGTCCACCCGTGACCACGAGGGTCGTAATTACGCGATAAAGTCCCGTTAATCAGTTTAAAATTATGCCTATCTAGTTTTACGTGTCTGATTTTCGTTGTTTTCTCATGGACCCACTAATTTGACCCACTGGTGGGACCACGAGGGAGACTCATTTCTCGTAGACCCACTAGTTGAAGGGTACAAGTTCACATAGAGCATTCAATCACTTTTGTAGAACTTAGCATAACGCACTAATTGATAACCCTTTCAAGGTACTTATTAATTAATTTACTTTTGTTGGACTTAGCAAAATGCATACAAGTTTATGAAACTAAATTTCCTGATTTATAATTAATCATTGAAATAGTATTACATAGGAACTTCTTATCTATTGTATTACAAAGTGACAGATGCTAAACAAATGAGAATGACTGTTTATATTGTCATCTAAATTGCATAACTAAGTCGGGAAAATGGATGATATAATTTTTGTGGAAAGAAAAGGTGGAAGGGTTTTATTGTTCGAGGGGCGACAATAAGCCTATGTTCAGATGAACGCGCGGTGCCGCGCGGGTCATCTGAACAGTTCGATACAGGATTGTAGATCTTAAGCCGCGCGTCGCCGCGCGGTGTCGCGCGTTCATGTAAACAACAACATTGATTTGTTACAATCTCAAACCGCGCGCCGAGTAAACCGCGCGGTGCCGCGCGGTCATCTGAACATAGGCTTACATAAACACCGACACTATAAAAGTGGAAATACAATATGGAAATGCAGTAAAGCAAAAAAGAAGAGTGCCGTGGTTTAAAAACTACGAGAGCTGGCACTCTCAACTGAACAAAGAAGTGAGAAAGCGATATCCTAAATCGTTATTACGTTTATTGAATATCCTACGCGAGAAAGAAGATGATGTATCGGAAGCATTATCTCGCCGCCAACAATATATAGTGCAAGATGATGATATAATGAAAAGCCACCTCCAACTTATTCACGGAGATATTTCATTAGGCCATTTTCTCGAAAAAATGCGATGACTTAACATTTAATCATGACTATTTTAGTAGTGGCGAGGAATAAACTACCTAGTCTTTAATAAAGTATAGGTTTTATGTTTGTTTATTACTTAAGTACATTATGTGCACAGTCCTTCAAAAGTAAATTAATGAATCAGTACCTTGAAAGGGTTGTCAATTAGTGCATTATGCTAAGTTCTACAAAAGTGATTGAATGTTCTATGTGAACTGTACCCTTCAACTAGTGGGTCTACGAGAAATGAGTCTCCCTCGTGGTCCCACCAGTGGGTCAAATTAGTGGGTCCATGAGAAAACAGCGATGATTTTCTCGCAAGAAAGCATCTCTGACGCATTTGCGGATATAAATTGAGACGGAAAAAACTTCTTAACCATGTGGTACTCGTACAACCACATAGTTAAGAAGTATTTTCCGTTTTCTACATTTGATTTATTTAAAAGTAATTGATAGTAGTAATTATTAGTAAAAGTTTAAAGTATTTAGTAGAAGATATAAAATTTAAATATTGTTTTTTTGGCCAAAAGTAAATTTTCAATATTATTTTATAATCATAAAAGTAAAACATAATTATAATAGCGACTTTAACGCAAAAGGTGGTAACAGGCAAGCATCGGACACTGGCTGCACAATTGGCCAATTTGGACTAGGAGAACGTAATGAGCGTGGCACCAGATTGGTTCAATTTTTATTTGGACAGAAGCTGACCGTTGCAATCACCGCAGTCCTCCAAGAAGTTTTTAGCACCCTATCCGTCAGTTGAGTACAACATCGATGGCAAACGCCTAACAATTTTGCGTCTTGCGGATGACATTGTCCATTTTACTCCAACTGCTCTACACAGGAGATGCTTCGTGGCAAGTCTCGAAGTTGGTCTCCAAATGAACCGGTCGAAGACCAAGATAATGTCAAATGACACGAGACGTAGGGTGGTAAATGGGCAGGATTTACTATATGTTGACCAATACATCTACTTGGGCCGGTTAGCAAGCTTCGAAAACAGGCGATCGGCTAGAGATCGGTCGAAGAATCGATGATGCCTGGAAGTGCTACTGTTCCATGAAGGGTGACCTTCCTATATCACTATAACGCAAACTCGTTAACATGTGCCTGCCCGTCCCAACCTTCGGTGCCCAGACGTGGTCTTTGACTAGGTTACAGAAGAGCAAACTCGATCTTGTCAAATGGAACGCAGCATTCTCGGGTTTAAACGAGTAGATCGAGTTCGTAACACCATGCTGCGTTTACAGGCATGGCATCAGAGATGTACATAAGATGTACATAATGTACGCTGAAGCGGGACTAGGCGGGCCACGTGAGTCGAATGCCACCGGAGAAGTGGGATCAGATTGTTACACCTTGGCTCCCTTCAGAGGGAAGGCGGTTTCGGGGTCGACCGAGGAAGTTTTGGCGGGATGAACTTGTTACCTTTGACAGAGGATGGTCGGGGTCCGCAAAGGATCGGGATGGTTGGAAGACTTTACGGGGGATCTTTGCCTAGCAGTAGGACAACTAAAACAAGAGACAAATAAAAAAAAATAGTGATGATTTATACTTTAACATAATTTCGTTTTATTTAGGCGCGCTACGCAGTTTTCCTCAAACTAAATGCATTTTCTAGGTCAACGCTTCATTTTGTTATAATGCCATGTTTTATGTTTCTGATTTCATCGAGTTCATACTTCCAATCGAATATTTAAAATAATATTATTTTGTTGCAACCAAAAAGTGCAATCACGCATAATTAAACTCCTCACAGAGACCTGCCGACGTAATTACCCTCTACTTTTCCTGAAATCATATTCGACACATTAATATTGCGTGAAACACTTATTTATTCAACCGAGGTTGCTAATTGATTCATAGTGCAGCTATTATTTGCGCGAATATAAAAACGTTACTGCACAGTTATTGTTCTGTTAGCTCAAAGTAAATTTATGAAGTTTTTAATTACCTTAGTAAAATATAAGGTTACTCGATGCAAAAGTAAAATAAAACCATCTATTGTAGATGTTTTATGCAGCGTCAGCAACTGGTATTCATGCTGTACGGGACGCTGCAGTGCCTGGGACATTGTTAGATGGATTAGGCTGGCCCAGCACTCATACCAACCTATCAGCTTATAATAGTCACCTATAAGTCAGAGAGAGTCAGAGGATCGGACAGGTCAATACGTCTAAAGCTGACAAGGCAGCGGGTTTCGTCACTATATGTTTTTTAAACGTTTAACGTGCTAAATGTGCACGTTTTTTCAAGAAAGAACAAAACAATTGGTTGTAAGACCGCTATCGAACCCACGACTAGAGAAAACAACATGAACCCCAGGTCCAAATAGAATCATGTTTAACTTGCTAGTGATAATCTCGTGAAACGCAGTAATAAAGGAATTTATGTGTAAATTCCAGATGAAACGGTCAGCAAAAAGCGTTAAAATTGTAATTCCTAAATTTCACCCAAACAGGATTTTGAATTAAAAACCGATTTTTTGAAAATAATAGCTTGGACAAAATATGTATCCGTAAAATGTATTTTACGTAATTGTTTGTTATAACCTCCGTTGTAAAATTGCGTGTGCTGCAGACACATTCATTAGATTTCCGCTGCGATGTTTTTGACGTAAAACCTGATTATTTTCAACAAGTAATATCGACGACGACGGTCGCTTAGTATATTTTATCGGTACCTACAACGTAAACTAAATGAGCAGAGAAGTTAGACATGCCCACAACGTGTTTATAGCATGTTACCAACTTTATACCAACCTCTGGTGACAAGGATTCAACAATATGCCTATCGCCCTTCATTTCACACCAATACACCCTTAAATGTCCTATTTGTAATCTTAGCTCTCTGAACAAAAGATGTGTGTGAAAATGACAGATAACCTCATTATAGAAAAACCTACAGTACCAGTCTTAGAGAAGACAATGATTTATAGGAGCTGTTATTTTGTGATAGTCTTATGACTAACACAACACCTATATCATCATCATTTCAGCCATAACACGTCCACTAATGAACAAAGGCCTTTAGGTAGTTGCCATACTCACCACGCTTGGCAGGCGGGTTGGCGAGCGCAGTATGGGATGTTGATATATGGAAAGACGCTGCTGCCCATCTTTCGGAGGTATCCCTTAGCCAGCTCTTACTGCATCCACGGGCATGAGAGGAGGGACAACACCTATATAATGCGGGACATTTCACAGCATCAAGCCCCTGTAATGATGTAATGACAATTTTGTGTAAATAAAACAGTTTGTACGGGTTTTAAATCACGGTTTAATACTTTTTCATCGTCTTCGACGTCGTAATAATGTTTACTACATTGTTGTTTTCTTTTATAATAATTTATATTGAGATTCAACTTTAATTTACTACTGTATTTCATTCGAATTAAGAAATAAATTGTTGAAAATTGTTGTTGTTTTCTTCATTTATATGGACGTTTCCGCAATGTTCATCATCATCATCATTTCAGCCGTAGGACGTCCACTGCTGGTCAAAGGCCTCCCTCATTGATCTCCAAGTACTGCGGTTGGTAGCCGTCTGCATCCACCTCTGACCAGCAGTTCTCACCAAGTCGTCTGCCCATCTTGTAGGCGGACGTCCTACGCTACGCTTGCCGATCCGTGGCCTCCATTCGAGAACTTTGCGGCCCCATCGGCCATCTGTTCTGCGCGCTATATGGCCTGCCCATTGCCACTTCAACGTGCTAATCCGTTTGGCTATGTCAGTGACCCGAGTTCTTCTACGTATCTCCTCATTTCTGATTCGATCCCGTAGTGAAACCCCGAGCATAGCCCTCTCCATAGCTCGTTGAGCGACCCTGAGCTTGTTCATAAGGCCAATAGTGAAGGACCACGTCTCGGTTCCATATGTCATCACTGGTAACACACACTGGTTGTAGACTTTCGTCTTAAGGCACTGAGGTATGTTGGACGAAAAGACGTTGCGAAGTTTCCCAAACGCTGCCCATCCGAGTTGGATTCGACGATTGACCTCTTTCTCGAAGTTGGACCTACCTAATTGGACTGTTTGTCCTAGGTATACGTACCGCAATTCCGCAATGTTACAACTTAACATTACCATACCTATACCTTAACCACACTTAGCTTTTTACGTATTTGCCAAAAACAAATGGTTATCAGCGGCGGAATTATTTCCTCGCTTTCGGGGAAATGTGTTATTATTCTAAAGTCTGAGCCGAAACTAGGCGCACGGTATGCTGTGCGCTGAATTGAAATTGTGTTATAACGAAAAGCTATGGAGTGGATTGATACATAAAATAAATGTTTTTACATATTTTTAATTAATTATATATAATACAAATAATTAATTATACATTAAACAAAATAATTTGGGTGCCGGCAGTAGAATGTTACCCCTTCTCTCATGCCCGTGGATGTAGTAAAAGCCTGCTAAGGAATACCTCCGGAAGATGGGCAGCAGCATCTTTCCGTGTATCAACATCCCGTACTGCGCTCACCAACCCGCCCGCCAAGCGTGGTGAGTATGGAATTTTTAATTAACCCCCGACAAAAAAGAGGGGTGTGATTTTATAAACTAGTTAAAATAGCGATGCCATTAATATCACCTTTATTGTATTAAGGAGATTCCATCTGCCCCTTCATCCTACCGCAGATACATTTTATTTGGCCACCATGGAGCAACGAGCGCATTATCGGTAATAAATAAGTATCCATTTAATATTACACCCGACACATCTCCACATGTTCCTGTTCATCCTGTTCTTGTAATTATCAGATGTATTCATTCATATGAGAAGGTTATAACTAGAGAACGACATATCTCGCCCGTTCAGGCATTGTTCAGAAACATACATATATAACAAAGCCGAAGTATGTACATCCGTCTTCTTTCGTTCGGTCACAAAATAGAGCGTTTTATAATGTTCCATCTATAAAGTTAATATGGTTGACTGGTTACAATTTATTAACGAGGGGCTCGGGTCACTGCGTTTGCCACTGCATGGAGTACGCATTTACGCTATAAAGTCATTAATCTGAATTAAAACAACAAAATTTTAACAGATTTCTATAGTCAACTTCATTCTGATGTTTTGATATATTCTTTCATTAAAATACAGCCTTAGCTGAGAGGCTTGTTATAGGTGCTGGGTGTGCCTAATCCATCTAACAATGTCCCATGCCCTTACCTTACGTGCTAATAAATACCAGAAGGCCAATTTACTTAACTATTAAATTATCGTTATCAAGGATTCTTTAAACACTAGTTCGCTATTCGGTTGCCGGTAACTTTATCGACTTAGCTTGGCCTTGGAATTATAATAACTGAACCTAAAGTAGTAAAAACCGTAAGCACCTATACGTTTACATATATTTTCTGTTTAAGTTTAACGCTGCTTTTGAAGGCCTTCATTCCCATTGCATAACGTTTGCAACACAAATATAAAACGAATAATTGCAGGATCCAGTTAACAAAGCTCTTTGTGCTTATTCATTATACCTATGCTCATTAATTCGTTTTTTAAGGGGTCTTTTAGGTTTCCGTTTTACAAGGAATCCTTATAGTTTCGCTTTGTCTGTCAGTCTGTCTGTCAGTCCGTCTGACCTTTCTTCGCCTTTACGAGCAGACTATTAGTACTAGAAAGCTGAAAATGTGCATAGGCATTTAAAATAATGACGGCGCGATGACGGTACAAAATGCTTAAAATAAATATTAATTTGAGTTACCTCCAATTATCAGATTAAAAGCTGAAATTTGCAGGGGTATGTAAAATAATGACGGTGAGATAACGATATATAATGCTTAGAAAATATTTGTTTGAAGTACCCCTCATTTTCAGATTTAGGGTTCCGTTTGCGAAATATTAAAGTTCAAAACTATTTTCAAGCGTCCCCAACCCTTAAAAATGTAAACTGTTGGCATTACAAATGTAGTTTTAATTGTGAACTTTCTTACAAAGTATTATAACGGTAAGGTGGTTTATGTAAGGTTATTGATAGATCTGAAAAATTTGTAGGTCTTGCAGAAGAATATGTTTAGCTTTTATTTATCCCCCCCCCCCAACTCCCCTTACTCGAATTTAAAAACGCGCCCTCGTAGTAGCTACTTTTTACCCGGCTGCGGCATCCCAAATAAATTGAAATAATAGTCATATGTGCCGGCGTTAACTTAAATATTTATTAAATTGGGCCAGGAGCGTGTCGGGCCACGCGTTGTGTACAGTAAATTAAAGTAAAAAACAGTAAATAACAGTAAAACGCAGTAAAATAATAGTACAGTACAGTAAAAAAACAGTGAAAAACAGTAATTTACTGTTATTTACTGTTTTTTTTCTGTTTTATACTTAAAAAACAGTTAAAAACAGTAACTGTTTTTTAAAAGTAAAAACAGTACAGTACAGTAAAACAGTACAGTAAGGTTACGGTTTTTCATTTTTTACTGCTGCTTGCTGTTTTTTATTACTGTTTTTACATGTATTTTTTACTGTTTTTCACTGTTTTATTTAGTATAATACACAGTTTAAAACAGAAACAAAAATAAAAACAGTTGCTGTTTTTAACTGTTTTTATTGGTCTTTTAGTATAAAACAGTAATATTATATTATAATTATTGAAAATATAATATATAATATTTAAAATTGATGATTTTTTTCTTGTCCCATCGTATGGGTATCGTTGAACATGTATTTTAAAATCATTTAGGGGTTGCGAAGACAACTTTTCCATTCCCGTTTCCAAAATATTAAAGTTTAAAACATTCTTTCAGAGGCCCCTTCTAAAATCCAAACTAAAATTAAAAAAAAAATTCTGAAAAAAATTGTTAAGTAATTTCTAGGAAAACTATAACGGTTAAGCTAGCTTTTTAGTTTCGGAGAAATAGTAGCTCAAATAAGTGATGCGATTTCTCAAACATACCGGAATACTTTAAACCGAAAACGCAATTAATTCCTGTTAATATGTTTTGGTAAACTTTAAAAAACATACCCAACTTCTAACAACAGGACTACGGTTAACTACAAAACCGTACATAGCGCGTCCCACAAGCACCTGCCCTAATTTATATACAGTTTCGGGGATAAATAATAATCCCTCGGAGCCAGGTCTGGACTGTAGGGTGGGTGATTCAAAATATCAAAGCCGCGTCGTTGTGTCGCTGGCTGCCATGCATAAAGTGTTATGCAGGGCAGCCAGCGACACACGACTCTTGTGAACGGGCGTATTGTCCTGCAGGAGATGAATGCTTCTGGTCAATTTTCCCCTTTTTGCTTTTATTTCTTCTCGTAACCATTCCAGAAGAAGAAAAGGAAGCGTAGTAGTCTCCGGTTATATAAACACTTTTATCCTTGTAGTCAATCATTAGAATGCGATCTCTTTTATATTTAATGAATTCATTGACTGTGGCGTATTTCCTGATCTAATGAAACACTGTAAAATATTACCATTATTCAAATCAGGTTATAAGTCGGATCCCTCTAACTTTAGGCCGATATCAGTACTGCCAACATTGAGTAAAATTTTTGATTTTATTTTAAATCAGCTATTTAAGCACTTTAACGACAAGTTGCTTCACAGCAAGCAATTTGTCTTTACACGCGGTCGTCCACTACTGATGCCGGTATAGAGTTAATCTCGCATATCTATGTTGCTTGGGAGAAGTCACAAGACGCTTTAGGTATTTTTTACGAGCTTTTAAAAGCATTTAACTGTGTATGCCATGAAACATTGATCGGGAAATTGTGTCATATGGTGTTAGAGATATATCTTTGGACCTTCTTATTTCACAGAATACAAAGAGTTGATGTTAATGGAAAACGATCTCCGATACGATCTCTCTCAAAACATTCAAATAAAAGGTTTGCACCTTTTATTTGAATGTCTGCATCAGTATGTTTTACATTAGAAAGTGAAAATCTGATATATTTCGTTTTGTTTTTATTAAGTAATAAATTACTGGAACTGAACCAATGGACAACTTTAGAGATTGCATTATTCACATTGTCATAATTGATTGTACGGCGTTTTATTTTGAACAATAGTGAAGTATCATCAGCGAATAATACAACCTCGTGATTATCCTTTATAAGATATTAATGTAGATCAATGGGTTCCGAAAAGGCTACAGTACCGTAGATCACATTCATACGCTGCGGCAAGTCATATAGAAGACCAAAGAGTATAACTTGCCACTTTGTCTCGCGTTTGTGGACTATGAGAAAGCCTTCGATTCGGTCGAGACATGGGCGGTGCTTACGGCTCTCTAGCGATGCCGTGTTGACCATCGGTATATCGAAGTCTTTGTATAGAAACGCCACTATGTCAGTTCGAGTACAGGAACAGAGTTTGAAGGCGATTCCCTTAAAAAGAGGCGTAAGATAGGGAGTCGTTATTTCTCCGATACTGTTTACGACCGCTTTAGAAGATGCCTTCAAACTCTTGGAATGGAAAGGACTGGGCATCAATATTAACGGCGAATACATGACTCACCTTCGGTTTGCCGACGATATCGTGGTCATGGCAAAGTCGATGGAAGAACTAAGCACGATGCTCGAAGGCCTCAATCGAGTCTCCCAACGGGTAGGCTTTAAAATGAACATGGACAAGACGAAGGTTATGTAGAATGTCCATGTTGTACCTACCTCTGTTATGGTTGAGAACACGACTCTTGAAGTTGTCGACGCGTATGTATACCTAGGACAAACATTCCAATTAGGTAGGTCCAACTTCGAAAAAGAGGTCAATCGTCGAATCCAACTCGGATGGGCAGCGTTTGGGAAACTTCGCAACGTCTTTTCGTCCAGTATACTCGTACCTCAGTGCCTTAAGACGAAAGTCTTCAATCAGTGTGTGTTACCAGTGATGACATATGGAACCGAAACGTGGTCCTTCACGGCTGGCCTAAAAAATAAGCTCAGAGTCGCACAACGAGCTATGGAGAGGGTTTCTCTTCGTGATCGAATCAGAAATGAGGAGATACGTAGAAGAACTCGTGTCACCGACTATAGCCAAACGGATTAGCACGTTGAAGTGGCAATGGGCAGGCTATGTAGCTCGAAGAACAGATGGCCGATGGGGCCGAAAGGTTCTCGAGTGGAGGCCACGGACCGGTAATCGCAGTGTAGGACGTCCACCTACAAGATGGGCAGATGACTTGGTGAAGACCGCAGGTCGACGGTGGATGCAGGCCGCTTCTAACCGCAATACCTGGGAATCCATGGGGGAGGCCTATGTCCAGCAGTGGGCGTCCTACGGCTGAAATGATGATGATGAATGTAGATCATTAATATAGATTAAAAAAACGGAATGGACCAAGTACGGAACCTTGTGGTATACGCATTGAAACCGAGCACCCCGGAGATCGTCTTCCATTAACATCAACTTTTTGAATTCTGTTTTCAATGAGGAAATAAAAAGATCCAAGGAGGTGCCTTTGATTCCATAGTGATGCAATTTCCTGACCAATGTCTCGTGGTAAACACCATCGACCGCTTTTGCCAAATCGCAAAAAATACCTATGGCATCTTGCGATTTCTCCCAAGCATTATAAATATGTGACAACAACCCTACTTGTGACAACAAATCAATTCAATTTCTGAAAATTCGTTTTTTGGAAAGCTATATAAAATAGTAGTATTCATATCATTGGCCGCAATAAACAAAGTGCGAGTCGTACTCGCGCACGAAGGGTTCCGTACTATTATTTTATGTAAATAATTTATCTACATAAAATAATAGTACGGATATCTAGGCTCTGCAGCCGGCACCCAACGGCATCCTTATAATATTAGTATAGATTAAGATGTGATGTCTGAACCCCTCAAATATTTTAAGAATGCACAAGAACATATTTTTAAGAATTCTTGAGAAGTGGAAGTAATGAAGAAAACCTCAGAGGACTTTCGAAAGTATTCAATGATAGTGTTGATAATACAATCACAGGTGTTATATAGCTTTATATTTAGATGTTTAAACCTGTTCACATATGATCATACGTAAATACACAAGGTGATAAAGAAAAATCATTCAATAAACAGTCATTAAAACATTAAATAGTTATTATTTACTCATATGACCAATGCCTCCCAAATGTCTTAAGCGGGCCGTCAACTGCGATGAGATGGCTCATTAATGACTCGCAACGTAAGTCTAAGGGACCGTCTCCACGAGCGATGGAATCGCGGCGATGTTATCGTCGTCGCCACGTATTTCTATACACTCTTAGAGGCCGTCTCCACGAGCGAGAGAATCGCGACGAGTCCGCGCTTTGGAATCGCCACGATTTCCTCGCTCGTGGAGGCGGCCCCTAACATTGCTGGTATTTTTTGACCTAAGGCTAAAAGGTCTATTACTCCAATGTCGATAGAGCGAGTGTTTGATAAAACATCTCAATCTCGTAGTAGACAGCCCGCTTTAGATGTCAACCTTTCATTTCATGTAGGTAACTTTTCCTAAGATAATACGTAAATACAATATAATACCTATTATAAACCTTTTTGACAACAGCCGCATACAAAAATATATCGTATATGTTATATATTACGATTTATATAAAACTTTTAACTATCTGTTCCGGCCATGTCGCCGTCATCGCCTCAGTTTATTTGTGAAGTTCTAATTGAAATTGGACATTGAATCGCACTATGTGGTTACCGAACAAGAATAACTTTTAACAGTTAAAGGCCGGTCGGTCATTAAATGAGAGATAACTGTTTTTACTTTATGTAACGCTATTCCATAGAATCGATAATACAATGAAGCAAATTTATCAGTTATTGGTCTTGTGATGAATAATATTATTTAACTGCACATTCAATTTCTAAGAAATCATATTAATTATTTGTATATTATATTTGCATTTTTTGTTATTTTTAGAAAAGCTTTTAAAGGAAGCAAAATATGTAGAGAAAATTGAATGGAAAATAGACCAGGCGTGCGGGGGTACAAGTGGGTAAGCGTATTCAATCCGTTTTCCCATCCGAATATTTCAATTCAGTTTCAGCGCTCTAGGACAGAATGGAATAATCTAGTATTTGGTTAGCATGGTCTATTCTAAGCTTTATCTTTATTTACATTTCACTTGCAAAGTCTGACCTAAAACAATAACAGTAGAGGACAGTGACCAAATTTTGATATGGATGTGGAACGTGAAATACTTTATGCATGTAGTGCATGCATTAAGAATATCATGTATTTTAATGCGATAATTCAATAGGCAATTTTAGAATTTATCTTCCTGCAAAAAACAGAGGTCCAAGTAGACATAGTCATTAGTTTATTTGCTTGTATAGCACCAACTTCGGAGGTACTTACTTACGTATTTTAATTTGTTAGTTGTAGTATACAATAATGACACAGTGAAAGAACAATTTATAAGTAGTAAATAATAATTTTATGCTAAACTAACAAATGAAAATACCTAAAAAAGTACCTTTGAAGTTGGTCCTAATTCAATTTACGAGATAACAACCCACTCCTGAACCTGTTTACGGATTTTACTAATTTGAAATTTGGTCATAGGCTTAGTAGTTTTAACAACATAACAAAAACCTGGTATTAACCTTTTTGCCATGTACGTCGGTTGAATTTTTTGTTAAAACTGACCAAGCTCACAAAATGAGTCCATAATATGAGATCGGCGAGAGAGAGAGATCAACCTCTGCGACAAACTGAAGGTCTGCGTTACTCTACAGCGATTTATAATCAAACGCTTATTGTTCTTAAAAGAATAAAAGTCGTCCCTCGCCATTTAAAATACAAATAATGTAGAGGTATATATGTACGTCAAAGAGCAAGTAAACCTTAAATGAGGATTTTTTTGATTTGATATGTCTATCCTAGTTAAGTGTGTAAACAAATTCTATTTCGCTAGGAATATATCGTTACATCTCTGCGTCTTATAAATCGTATAATAATGTCGCTGTGCCTGTGGTACCACCTCTCGGTTTAGTAGAGCGTATAGATTATCTCGCTCTGCCAACAAGAGCGTGTAAGGCAAACTTAGGAATCATAAAATTAAAATACCTCTAGATATTGAATTTCAGCTTAACAATTCAAACTTAGAGATAAATAGAGCTTTGACGTTGACTTTGAATATATAGAGTTTAAACAATCTTGACTGGCTCTACTTATCTTTCCTGAAAAACTACTACGATGGCATTAATAAACCAGGTCAAACTAAAAAAGCCTGAACTATAAATTCATCATAATTTTATACCGTTTCTATTAATTGCCTCCTCGGATTTGTACAGTTCTTTCTGGATTTTGGAAATTAATTAGGCCAGGTGCGTGTCGGGCCACGCGCTTTGTACCGTTCTGTAGTTACCGTAACTTCTAACAACAGGTCTATTATACCTGTTGTTTACGTTTACCAAAACCTATCAACACGTATTAATTGAGTTATCGGTTGAAAGTATTCCGGTACTCGTATGTTTGGTAAACCATATCACTTATTTAAGCGACTATTTCTCCGAAACTAAAAAAATTGCTAGACCGTTACAGTTTTTCTAGAAAGTTCATAATAAAACTAAATCCATGATATTTTTATATTTGTAAAGCTAGCTGATTTTCGAGGGGGGTGATGGAGGCTCGGAAAAAAGTTAAAACAATGTATATATCGTAAAGAGAACCCTTAATCGAAAAATTGTCTTCGCAAACACTGTATAGGTCTTAAATGTATATTTAACGATATACAATGCAATGGGTATATCTAGAAAAATAAATTATCCCTATCTTACGTGTACCTATAGGAGGTACCCTGAATTAATATTTTTCATACCGTTGTCTCGGCGATATTATTTTTTATCCCCTAAAAAATTGCAGCTTCCAAGGACTAATAAGACTCTTTGTAAAGCCGCAGAGAGATAGACAGACAGACAAAGCAGAACTATAAGGGTTCCTTGTTGTAATACGGAACCCATCGCCGTTTTTAGCATTTAAACGTCTTATTACTGACATCTGTTCTGAAGGACACACACATATTCTCGTAACATTTATCTAATGGAATAAAGGGATCTTCCTCTTTATTCAAAATAGTAGTAAGCAGCCCTCTGGTACTTGCGATACACTTCTTGATACGTCATAAAATACGTATGTACCTACGTTTTAAAAGTTACTAACCAATATTTTGTATTGAACTGTGTAGGGTGGACTGAAATTTATGTTGTATTTATATACCTTTTTACTTTTTATATATTTTCACCAGAATAAAATAAAGGCGTATGCAAAATATCATCTCAAACAGATGTACGGAAGTGGTTCAAATGATGAACAGAATAGAGACTTGCACTATAAAACACATTTTGACAATTTTTTTTGGGTCTTTATCGCGTAAGTTACCTTAACTTACGACATTCATACATATATTACGAGTATATCTCAACGTTTCGACTGGATTTCACCAGCCATGGTCCCGGGAAAACAGTGAGTCTCTCCGGGACCATGGCTGCCGTAATCCGTTCAAACATTTTAATTTAAATAAAAGCTTGTACAAAAATAGCGCAACACGCGCTGGTATTTAGATGGTTTTTAGGAAGAACGAACCACATGGAAGACCGGCCCACACAGGTGAATAACAATGAATTGAAAGAGATGGTGGAAGCCAAACTACCCAGGAATTAGCGGCATGGTTTAACGTTACCTTACCAACAATCATTCACGTCATCACTCATTTGCGTCGAATCAATAAAATAAAAAAAATATGAAAAATGGGTGCCTCATGATTTGACTAATCTGCAGAAAGAAACGCGTGTTGAAACTCATGTTGCCTTGTTGAATCGATACAGAAATGAAGGAATATTGGATCTAATTGTGACATGTGATGAAAAGTGGATTCTTTACGATAACCGTAAGCGAAAGATGTAATGGCTGACCCGAAGTCAAACGCCGCAACAGTGTCCAGTGGCAAAGCTTACCAATAAAAAGGTAATGGTAACTGTTTGGTTTTTCCGATCTGGTTAAGCAATAACGGCAGATGTCTACTGTGCCGAACTCCGAACAATGATAGCAAAACTAGCAGTGAAACAGCACCGAATCACTCCATCATTTGCTCCATGATAACGCGAGACTCATACAGCACAAGAAACCGTTTTAACTCTACAGGAAATGCAATTAGAAACCATTCGTCACCCTCCGTATTCGCCAGACCTTGCTCCAACGTACTACCATTTTTTTCGTGTTTTGGACAATTTTCTGCGTGGTAAAAAGATTTCTCCTCAGGAGGTACAAAATGCTTTTACACAGTTTGTCGAATCTAGATCAGCAGAGTTCTATCGCAAAAGCATAAATGACCTTCCTATAAGATAGCAGCAATGTATAGATAGTAATGGTAATTATTCTGATTGTATATAAATATGCCGTGGGGTGCCGGCAGTAGAATGTTACCCCTCCTCTCCTACCCGTGGATGCAGTAAGAGCCTGCTAAGGGACACCTCCGGAAGATGGGCAGCAGCGTCTTTCCGTATATCAACATCCCGTAATGCGCTCACCAACCCGCCTAGCGTGGTGGTGTATGAGTAATTACCCCTCATGGAGATCCATGAGGGAGGCCTTAGTTCAGTAGTGGACGTTTTACGGCTGAAATGATGATATAAATATGTAAAACTAGCTTCTGCCCGCCGCTTCGCATGCGTTGTACCCGAATAAAAAGTAGCCCATGTGTTGATCCTGCTCAACATCAATACAAACATGTGCAAGTTTCAGCTAAATCCGTAGCCCAGTTTTTGCGTGAAGAGGTAACAAACCTCCAAACAAACTTTCGGCTTTATAATATTAGTGGGATTAAAAAAAAAGAATTTCAATTTTTTAGTACAAATCGGCAATTTCATACGTTAACCCCTAATATGTCAAATAACCCTAAAACCCCAGAAGTTACCAAAAGTTACATAACATTTGAAACCCTATTTGAAACCTTTTTGGGTATAATTTCGCAATAATACATTTTAATGTCCTAAAAAGAACCTCTACTTATACTAAGTTTCAGCCTTACAGGTAGTTTCTGTAATCTGTGCTTACAGCTCCTACAGTTACAGCGATATCGTGATGACTATGAGTCAGAGAGTGATTTAAGTCTTTATATACATAAATATTCGCTTTTGCTTGCGGTTTCGCATGCATTGTACCCAAATCAATAATTAATACATATTACACATATGATATGTATGTAGTATGTATATGTATCTGTTCGGTAGATTTTGCTTTAAGAGGTAAAAAACATCCAAACCAACTTGCGGATTTATAATGTTAGTGGGATTTGGGTGATACAGTTATTTTAATTATAGATGTTAATAAAACAAGATCTACAAAACAAATCAGGTAGATGGCATTGTAGTGTAGAGGTCGTGGGCTGTGTGCCCGTGATCGATGGTGTTGCGTGCGTCGCCAGGGCTCGCGTCGGCTCAGGAAACCCTCATCCAGCAGCGTCCATAGATTCTCTTTGTTCTACGAAACCGCCTTTGACTAGCTTGAGCTTATTCGTTTGGTTCGCATCGCCGCGCCTACCTCTAACGCGCATGCTCAGCGCGGTTTCATGCGTCCCTAGTACGTCACTATTAAAATGATATGCGGTGCAAAATAGCGTACATTCTGTCAGTACGTCGCTCGTCACAGTCGGGGTATTCGTTGATACGAGCGCTCCTGTAGTTCCATAAGCCTTCGTTGTGCCGCTCTGTCGGTCGTCCCGTGTCGCAGTCGTTCGGGTGCTGGGAAGGGAGCGCGCGCTAGCACAGGTATCGATCTTTCGCAAGCCCGTTCGTGCTGCTCGCTTTCTCAGGATACTCGTCCGCTGGTCGCCGTCGTCGGCGCCAGGCTAGTTGCTGTTCACGCGCGCCGCGTACATTAGTTCCCTTCGCGCGATCATGCTCGTCGGACACTAATTGCTACGGTGACACTCAGTTTTGCACGCGCGCACCTGCGGTTCCGCATCATCGCTAGATCGGCGATTTAATTCTTTCATCGAAATTAAGCACCGATATTTGGTAAGATGCCTATTATGTTTAGTTTATTTTTCTATGCATAATAATATATATTTTTATAAGTACATTGTTTTATAATTTTTCGTTGTTACGTATTATGTGTATGTATCGTTTAATAGTTTAGTAAACCAACATAGGTTTACTCTTATTCTCTATAATGTGTATAAGAGTGTTCAGATATTTCTATTGATGCCGTAGCCAGCCATCTGGCTTATATTCTAAAGTTAGATTGTTAAATCGTAAACCACTGGGAATCATCGGTATTCGTAGAGCATTTTCTTTAACACTGTTTGCCAGCTACGATCATACGATCATCAATATCTTTCATAAAATGTTGTAAAAAAAGCGTTATAACTTGAGAATGAAACATATTTATGAAAAAGTCGAAAAGGCACTTTAAATAAAACCTTTTCACGTGAGGTATTATTTCGTGAGCGTCTTACTGCGCATGTCTTCGGTTTTATTGCCGAAAATGAAGTGGAATACGATACCCAAAACTAGTAAATGTTAGATCTATGTTTAATTCCATGTTAAATTGTGTTGTATCATTCTTATAATATACCTTATCCTCCTTAAATTCGGCTCTCTGTAAAATTTAAAGGAGTTTTCTTAGGGAACAGTTGCTTTGACAAATTGCTTTACGAATTTCGTGAACACAGTGTCTCTCGGCAAGGTCCCTTAAGATTGTTTCAACGACTTTAATGCTCTCTCTACCATTCTCTTAGGTGGTACGATCGATCGGTCAAACTGGTCGGCCCAAAACACGAGCGTAGAGCATCGCTAATAAACATAAATTCATCATATTTTTACGGACTATTACTTGTATTGTTGGTGTATGTCTGAAACTGAGAACAAATGTTACATTGGTACTTTTAAAAACTCCTACAACCAATCTTTCTTGATATTCTTTAAATGGCAGATTTTAATGACACTCGTTCTCAAACAAAAAATCAAAACAAAATCATTTAATCCTTTGGAAACTACTTTGCTGAAAAACCCTCGCTTTCACGTCGGGGTTAAAAAGCGTATTGTTTTGGTTGCTTTTTGGATTAAAATTTAAGGATTAAATTTTCAAGTCCGAATTTGTCAAAGCATCCTTTAAAAAAACTCTTCTTTCACAAATACAAGGAAGAAGGTTCATCCCTCATTTAATTATGTTTTTATTGTAACCTACTCCAAATGATGTAAAGGGCTTTATAATAATAATGATAATAAAGGATTATCTTAGTGATCTTTCCCAAGTATTGTAAACAAGAATCAACAGACGTTTGTCCTGCCAGATCCAATAGAAAATCGGAGGTTCAGTACATCTCAAAATTTTAAAATTCTCGTGGACAAGAATAAAAAATAATAAAAGAGGAAATAAAAAACAGTCTCTATAAAGTATCTTTTGAACGGTGTATCTCGGTTTTTTATTTTCTTATTTGTAACAGTAATTCTTATCTTCATGCTATTACGATAAGAACATTTTAAATGATGTTACTGCCTTAAAGGTACACATGTTGATTCTAAATCTGCTCGTTATGTAGTTAGATAACATTACGGTATCTTTGTTAATACACATAATACAGTTAGTACTTGTGAATTGCGAGCAGGTACATCAGTAGTATTGTCATGAAATCGGACACAGGATTATCACACTAATAATATAACACCTATTTTTTGATTTTGATTGTTGCGGGGGATTTTAGCTAATTGGGGTATTTTTAGGATTCCGTACCTCAAAAGGAAAAAAACGGAACCCTTATAGGATCACCTTGTTTTGTCCGTCTGTCTGTCGGTCTACAAGACGCTTTATCTCAAGAACGTGTAGAAGTATCGAGTTGAAATCAAAACCATTATACTCAAATCTACAGCCTCTATAAGCTGTGAAAAAATCAATATGCGTTTTTTGCGGTATAAACGGCCGTACTTATATTTTGCAGGTTAACTTGGAAACCAGAAAAAAAGATATGGCCGTTTATGCCGCAAAAAACGCATGTTTCGACATTCTCAAAGGAATCAAAATTCATAGGGTACTAGTCCCGTAGACCTAAAACTATGAAACTTAGCAAGGTTATGTGATGATCTTATGTGAATACAGGGGAAAATCCAAAAACTATACATTTGCAATGAAATCACCAAAAGGGCAACTCTACGCGCGATCTTAAAGTTTATCTTTTTGTGCATTTTTAAACTTTTACTAATATTTATTATGTTCCTACATACACGTACGAACGAAACCCTCTCTCTAATTGTTTTATTTGTCTGAGGATATCTCTTTATGGGATCTTCCGACCATAAAGAAATGTATAACATTATATGATAACATTAATATATACCGATAATGGTGAGGGATTTTTGATAAAGGGGATGGTTTTTCAGATAAAGGGGCTTCATTGAAACCACCCTATTTTATAAAATTTACAAGTTAAAGAGATTACATGAATTGAAGCCGGCTTTTATGGGGTATTTAGGGGGCGAAGCCCCCTATTATGCTTAGCGCTGTTTGTCTGTCTGTGTACGTATGCACATGAGACGATTACAACCGAACGCGTTGACTGATTTACATGAAACCTTTTTTGTTAGCACCGCCTTAATGAGAGAAGGCTACTGATTGATTTTGGTGACCCTAGGGTCACAGGGACCGCAGTTACTGTGACCTCAAAAGGTCACCAAAGAAATAAAAGTCTAAATGGCCGAAAACGTCCAAAAACCCAAAAATGCTATTTTTGACCTTTGGTGACCTTTTGAGGCCATTGCCCCCTTTTCTGGTACTTCAATGTACAATGCTTTTTTCCTAAATGTCATAGTTTTTAACAGGTTATTTTAATCCGAGGATAACTCATAAGCAGACGATCTTATTTAAATGAAATTAAAAACGTAACAATGGGACTTAGTTAACTAGTTATTAATACAAAATTAAAATATATGCATTTATTTTTATTTTAAACAAAACTGTCACTATAAATAGAGGATTGACCCAAATATATGGATCTCTGATATTACAAATAAAGCGTGAATGTGGTAATTAAAGATTAGAAATATTAGGTTTTATAAAATATATTTTTTATCATGAAATTCATAAATCATTATAAAATTTGACGTAAAAGCAAAAAAACAAGATTACAGCGTATGCATTTAATTTAAAAAAAAATATTAGGCTTGCTGATTTTCTGGATAACCGATCTAAGTGTAACATTGCTGAGAACCCACTACTCTTTATCGGACTACGAGTATCTGCTGAGTTGGTATTTTTCGACTGGCATCCAATTCTCTGTATCTGAATCAGACATCTTTGTGTGACAGTTTCAGCAAGCCTTTCAGCTAATATTATGTATTTTGGGGACGGAATGTAGCCAATAAACTCAAATAGTATTTATTCATCATCATCTCAGCAGTAGGATGTACGTACATAGGTCATCATGGATCTTTAAGTGATCATGAGAGGGTTGTTGCCATACTCACCACGCTTGGCAGACGGTTTCGCGAACGCAGTACGGGATTTCGATACACGAAAAAACGCTGCTACCCATCTTCCGGAGGTATCCCTTGGCAGATTCGGACTGCATCCACGGGCAATATAGCAGTAGCAATATTCTACTTCCGGCACCCCACGGCTTTCTGAAAATTCAGAAGAGTTTATTTAATTTGATCGCTTCAGTTGACACGCGCGTCAGAAAATAACCGAAAACAAGAAAAAATATATCAATTTTATTTTTGTTCGAAATTATTTTTGACGGTTTGGAGCAGATCCCGTCCCAAGTAGATTTGCCTTGCAAAGATAGCGTTAGATTAACAAAAGATACATCGGATCCCACCCCGATGTTTAGTTTTATATGTGGCTAACTATGCATGATATAAAAGTGTATCTGAGGCTTTACTCCTATAAGAAAAATTGGAAACATTAGCGCATTGCATTGGAAACTAGGGTTAGATAAACACAGCTCTCACAATTTACGCCGTGGGGGGGCAGTAGAATGTTACCCCTCCTCTCATACCTATGGATGCAGTAAGAGCCTGCTAAGGGATTCCTCCGGAAGATGGGCATCATCATCATTTCAAACGTAAAACGTCCACTACTGAACTAAGGCCTTCCTCTTGGATCTCAATAGCCAATAAACTCAAATAGTATTTATTCATCATCATCTCAGCCGTAGGATGTACGGGCAGTACGGGATGTTGGTACACGGAAAGCCGTGTACCAACATCACGTACTGCGCTCGCTAACCCGCCTGCCAAGCGTGTGGTGAGTATGGCAACTACCCCTCATGGAGATCCATGAGCGAGGCATGTGTTCAGTAGTCGACGTTTTACGGCTGAAACGAGTCATAATGTATGAAACTCATTGGCAAAGTTAATTATTACTTAATCAAAACTACATAAACGTAGAACAGTTTCAAAACGTTTGCGCGATGCAAATATGGATTTATCACGAGTTGTCGTGTTGCTTCGAGCTTGAAATGAAGTTATAATATGAAATGCAGTTTCTACAATGTCGGACAGTGTGGCGTAGCTTCGAAAGATGATTCGATTAATGTACCGTGTGGCCGGTTTGCAGCGCAATTTGTGCTAGTGGCCGTAACGTAAATAAATTTGTTTTGTGCACGCGCGCCGCTAGGGTTAGTCCTACATCCCTAAGTGCACACCCTGTACACCGAACGACCTTTGACGCAATCAAACAACATTGTGCCGATCCTGCAATCGGATATTCGGAAACTTGCGAAATATGCTTTCAACTCAACACTTAAATTATTGAATAAATACAATTTAGACATTAGTTATTTTAAAGTGAAAAAAAATGATATATAATATAGTTAACTATATTATTATATCATATGAATTTAAATAGGTATTTGTTTTTTTTTGTATTAAATAATGTTACAAAATAATTTGTAATAATTTAGTTAAAAAGATAAATTATTCAAAAAATAGAAAGTTTATATTATTTATGTAACACTATTGGATTTGCAATATAATCAAATTGATAATTTATTTACTGGTAAGTTAATCGTTTCACGCATTTACGAAATTTTAATCACATTGATACCATTAGTTAGGCTCAATAGTTTTTAAGATAATGATCTAATACGTGTATGTGTGACGGCATGGAATAAGTAGCTTTTTATTGTTTAATATTAGTTGTGGCTAATCCACGTCTGTTTGCAAAAATACCACATATTAACCAAGTGAGAATCAAGATAACATCCCTTAGCGGGCAACTCCGTAGTAAAGTCAACTATATTCCATATAAAATCAAGGAAACCATTAATAATACACTGGTAGAATCAAATATAAAATATTTAATAGAGATATGGGGTAACTAACCTAAAACCACTACAAATCGCCCAGAACAAGGATATAAAGATACTGTTTAAATATGACAAACTAACGCACAGCCCAACATCGGTTTAAATAATCTTTATTCTCAAGAACAAAAATACAGTTCACTTATGAGAACAACATAACTTAGTATTATTTAGGCTAGGGTAGAAACAAGCATAACCTAAATACTACTAAATACATGCAGTTTCTAACTACTTAAATACTTAGATAATCAATTTACAAAACAAAAATAACCTTATGATACACAAAACATTTAGGTAAAAAACAAAACTCAATTAACTCATTATTCATTCATCATCTCAGCCTTAGGACTACTGTTCACGTCCACTGCTGGACATAGGCTGTTGGCGAGGGCAGTACGAGATGTTGATACACGGAAAGACGCTGCTGCCCATCTTCCGGAGACATCCCTTGGCAGATTCTTACTGCATCCACGGGCAAGAGAGGAGGGGTAACATTCTACTGCCGGCACTCCACGGCGATTATTGTTTAAAGCCCCACGATAGATTACTCTCTGCCGAGAAGTTTTTAAACTATGTCTTTAGATTATTTTCTTTATTAACGTAGTTCATGGTTCGGACTGATGCAAAGAAAATAATATCTCTCTCCTTGATATTTATTAGTCTCATCTGACTGTGGGTTCTGAATCTCAGGAATCTCTTTGTTACGCTATCACCCCCCAATCACGCCTAAAGCACTAAACCGATTTAGATATTTTTTTCTTATTCCATTGGAAAGCTCAGCGAGCAGCTCACATTTTCAGCGGGTAATGTGAGTGTTTTATCCCCATATTCCCACGGGAACGGGAAACGAGTGGACCGATTGAATGCAGTTATTTTTATAAAAAATAGAGGATTTCTGGGTTAAAATCGGGTTTTCTAGCGTTGGTTCTTAAAAATGTTTTATCAAAATTAATCGATAAGACGTTTACAAGAGATGGGGGGTGAAAGTGGGCATGAATAATCGAGTGTTTCCTTAATATATGCAAATTTGGTATTAAATGTAAGGAAATGGTGTGTAGAATGCAAAACTGACAGTGACATAGAAATCGGTTGACCCACTTACAGATATGGGGGGTTTTCGATTTTGATTCGACCAGGTTAAGCTGAAGTGACTTGAATTGCATATATACTTTCAAAGCGGAGTTTCTGTGCAGTGAGGCGTTTTCAATAAAAAGTTAAAACTTCAAAAATAGTTCCCTCGAACCATACATAGCTGGCATTACTTTTCTTTTAATTGTAGAAAACGATTTGACAATGACAGCAATTGTGGTTAATCAAAAAACCTGCTTTCTCCGCTTGCCAGAACCATCTGTTAGGTTTATTATATTTGTTTTTTCTTTTTAGTTGAAAACAGCTCCTTAATGACGCATCTTATCGTTCATACCTTTCCAACAAATTAAAAAAAGGTATTTACATTGGTCTGTCTTTTTTGAAGTCGGATAAACTGCCTATGTATCCGGACTAATGGTCCGGATACTATATTTAACAAAGGGCATGGTGTCTTACAGTAATGCTATGTGTTTATAAAATAAAAATAAGGACTCGATTACTTTTCATCAAAATCGAATAAGTAGTAGCGTTAACTTACGTAAATAAAAATAAATAATTTACGTAATCCAATAAAAGTTTAAGTAGTACTTACAAAATAAAAAATATGAACAATACTAAAGGCTGCGAATTATTTTCATAAGATACAAGTATGTATGTACAACCTATTCATGGATACCCTTTTCAAATAGACAATACGATTAAATCAGGTTACATTATGCTAATTGAAGTACAAACTTCAATCGGCTCTTGATCTGGCATTGTTATCAGTCCATACTAGAAGCTTCTGATGACCCCTTTCTTTGATCAAAAGGGCAGCCATCAAAGGGGAGAGCTACTGCGTCACTGACTTTTGATGAGAACGTGCATATGTCGTTGTATTGCTCTTAAATGATATCCATTAAAACGAAGATTTTATTTAAAAACGAGCCTTCGTCGCGCTTGCAGTTATAATAATGCCTGTTCAGTATTGAAGCGTAAACTTACTTTTTCTACATGATTTTTTTTCTACCATGAGTTTCCACAATCTATACTCGCTGCGACTGTAGTTAAAAAAATGTATGAAAACTTGTACAGCGCCTCTAGCGGATAGTTTGGTACTAAAATACGCAGTAAACTATGCTACAGCGACTGTAGTTTGGTTTTCATTTGCTTAGAATTTGGTACCATGAGTTAAAAATCTGACAGATGTCATAGTAATGTACTATTACTACTGTAGTAACGGCAGGTGATCTAACAGTGACAACTCATGGTAGACACGATCATGGTGAGTGAATTGGACTTGTGGTTCTTTGATACTTTTATGAACGGTAACTATTAAAATTTAATTTAATCCGACTTTAATAAGGAGAAGGTTTTATTCGAAGTTTATTTGCCGTTTGTGGACCGATATTCAAATTTGCCAAGCTGCCTACTGTTCAGTTAGGTTAGACTTGTAATAAACATTTTCATCATCATCATCTCAGCCGAAAGAATGATGTCCACGTTCACTGCTGGACATGGGCCTCCCTTATGGATCTCCAAATTCACAAGGGGGTTATTGCCATAGCCATACTCACCACGCTTGGCAGTCGTGTTGGTGAGCGCAGTACGGGATGCACGTGATGTACGCTGCTGCCCACCTTTCAGAGGTATCCCTAGGTAGATTCTTACTGCATCCACGGGCAAGGGAGGAGAGGCAACATTCTCTACTGCTCTTTTTATTTTTTTTCTGCTGCGTATAAACATAGGTACACAATGGTTAGCTATCATTAATTAAATATACCCTAATGAACTTTGGATGTTTCAATGATCCCCGTCTTCGTGGCGCATTCGTATTCGACTGCTGAACCGCGAGACGGGTTCAATTTTAATTTTTTTTTTTTTTCTTTTAAATTTTATTTCGTCATATTTAAATATCCTACATTCATATATCATATTTAAATATTCGTCATATTTAATACCTCCGTGCAGTTGCTTTTACTCGTATAGCTGGCTGAGACGCACGAGGTTGCGGGTTTCGATCCTCGCTTCGGCACGAATATTTGTAAGTTCTCTGCAGACAATTGTTCCGCTTCTAAGTATTTTTCTGAGTACGATAACTAGTATTTAACACGTGCTTTAACTTTCACGTACGTTGAAGGAAAACATTGCGAGGGAACCCGCGGCTATGTCAGCTTTAGACGTATTGACCTCTTCTTTCCTCTGAGTGTAAGCCGACTAAGCTGGGAGGATGGTATAGGTGCTGGCACGTCTAACCTAGTTTACAATGTCCAACGCACTGTAGCTTCCTGTACAGCATGAATATCAGTTGCTGACGCTGTATGAGTCATCTCTAAAGGTGTAAAAGGCCTTATAAAAACTTCTGGTACCCATACACATGCTCAAACACATGGTCTTAAATTATAATAATATAATTGCCGCCGCGGGACATGATTTTGGATAAATGCGGGTTAGTAGTAGTTCCAGGTATGAGTTTTAGTGGTATTTATTACGGGTTTTTGTCAAACTTTGTATCCCCGTCATGTGATGAACTGAACAGTATTCATAGAGGGTCTTTGTTATGCTTCTGGCAATATATATATATATATAGACACACCATAACTGACACTCTGATAAAGTAAACAAACTTGCTTTTACTACTTATTATATAACTATATACTATTTTACACATTATAACTTCAGAACCTATCATGGTTGTTAACATTACAAGCATTGGTACGGGGCTACCAGATAAGGGGGCGAAGGCCTCTGAATGACACCAAAGGTCAAAAATGGCATTTTTGGGGTTTTGGGCGTTTTCGGCCATTTGAAGACTTGGTGACCTTTTGAGGGCAAAATAACTCCGGTCCCTGTGACCCTAGGGTCACCAAAATCAATCAGTCACCTTCTCTTATTAAGACGGTGCTAACAAAAAAGGTTTCATGTAAATCGGTCAACGTGTTCGGTTGTAATCGTCTCATACACAGACAGACAGACAGAGCGCTATGCACATTATGTATTATTTACGGGATATTTGCCATGATTTGAGTCTTTTTGAGTTTCCCGATATTACGACGCAGTTTCACACGTCATGATAACGGAAATATAATATCGGGAAACTCATAAAAACTCTGGAAAATATCCCGTAAATATTGAATATACATCATTTAGAAATAAAAAAATAGACTTTTTAAACTCTCCTGTAAAATAGTGGCTATCATTTATTTAAGTTAGCAGTTGAAGATACCTCTTTGGCGTAGGCTTCCCCTAGTTATCTCCACATATCTCTGTCCCTAGCCTTGTTTGCCCAGCTTTTTCTGTAAAGATGTCCCGTCTATTCTCCGGTCGACCTCTGGGTATTTTCTCTGATAAAGTATTTTTAAAGTTGCAGTTTAACGTTCACAGGTTCTGATCTGAATCGTCAATGATGCTGGGATTTCACGTATTAGATATTAAACAATACAACTGAAATCAAGTGAAGTGACGACTTCAATACTTCAAAGGCTCTATCGAGTCAAAGCCCGGGCTCCGAGCAAAAACTCGACGTTGCGCCAACTCTCAATATTGATTATTTGTCGTGATGTTTGAGAATCGTTCGTCGCCTCTATGCGGATTTCAAAATTACTATTTCATCTCTACTATACTTCACTTGAGTGTGCAGAACGTACGCAGGTCTATGATATTTGGTTAAGATCATCATTCATCATTTCAGCCGTAAAACGCCCACTACTGAACTAAGGCCACCCTCATGGATCTCCATGAGGGGCATTTTCCATACTCACCACGCTTGGCAGGCGGGTTGGTGAGCGCAGTATGGGATGTTGATATACGGAATGACGCTGCTGCCCATCTTCCGGAGGTGTCCCTTAGCAGGCTCTTACTGCATCCACGGGTAGGATAGGAGGGGTAACATTCTACCGCCGGCACCTCACGGCTATGCGTTGGTTAAGATGCGTTATAAAAAATGGAGGCCTGTTTTTCATACGCAATCTGTTATAAAAGTAATTTTTCATGACACACTCATGTGTGCGGAGACGCTGCTTCATCATTGAAGCAGCGTCTCCGAACTGGCAGTTATTTTATGCTTTTACACACAAAGCTTTGTAAAGGGGTAATTATGACGAGATTGCCTCTATTGTCCTCAATCTGTTTGTTTTTATAAATGTATTTATTTATACACAGAAACAAAATAATGACCTTAGTCAGCAGCGGAGCATCGTTAAAAAAAACGTGATTCTAAATCCAATCAAGTAAAGCAGTTTTATACGTCACAAGTGCAACTATGTTTACAACCTTTTGTCACGACAACGTAAATCACTTAGTACTTTTGCTTTCTCCCCAGAAAGTAAAGTTCAGTCTCTCGTTCAAACTACTAATTGTAGCTAGCCGTGACCTGACCTATTTTCGCATATGGGGACAGACATCAACGGGGTGCTCGCTGTGTTAAATAAAACATATCTTTATTAGGGTTGTCTTTTGTCTTTACTATTCCTGTCTCTTTCAGATCCACATAGTTGGATGAACCCTAGCAATTGTCAGATAGAAAACCGGATATTAACAGTAGGAAATAAATAAGAACCTATTTTTTTCTTTTTTATGTGTAAACCCACGCTAAGGTATCTCATATATAGAAAATGAAATGTTTAAGGCGTTCGTATGAGCATTGCGGGTCCGAGTCCCGTCGAAAAATAAGAATCTATAAATAAGAATCTTATTACACTGCGAATCTAAATGAGTTCAATATAATTTAGATTACGAGTATATCTGAAATCAATATAATGACCTCCGTGTTTCGTCATTTCACCAAAGCTAAGCTTACGAAGCTAAGCAGTTTCGTGATTTCAATAATAAATTCAATGTGCAGATTGGTTCTTGAATGTTTAACTCCGCTTCCATGATTAATGCATAATTTATATCATAGTTTAAAATGCGGTTTGGGATACTGTAAAAACTTGTAATAAGTGTACCTATATATGTATCACTGGTACGTGTTATTTATTTTTAATAGGTGACTTTTACTGCAGGTAAAAAACCCTTTTCTGTTTTGAATACTGATTTAAGAGTCACTATAAATATTATACTATATATTATTATATTATCGAAAATAACACACCTAGATATCGGAAAACATTGCCCTGCTTATAGATTTTTATGAAAGCGCGTTCAAAAGATAAACCTTCAACATGCATAAATTATCAATGTGTTTTCTAAAAAGATTAATAAAGTTATTCTTATTATTAATTATAATAACATCGCCGAACACTATCACTATTAGTGGGGCTCTACTGAGTTTTACCACAGATTACGGAAACTAAGTTTTACTACGGTTGTACTATATTTCTCGCTGATAATGTAACTTTCTATTCTTCCACGACCTTCGTAGTTCAGTTGGTCTATAGCTAGCTGAGACGAACGGGGTTGCGGGTTCGAACCCCACCGGGGGGATAAATGTTTGCTTTGCTAGATCTGGGTGTTTTCAATTTATAAGTAAATATTTACAAAAAACCAACTTATCTTAGTTTGGGGCTGGGTTTTGTGTGTCCAGCATTATTTATTTATATACATATACTTAAAATATTTTTTTATTCGGTATTGTGGTTTAGGCGTGAAAGCGTAACAATCTCACATTCGCATTTGTTTGTATAAGTTAGGACATTATGATTATCGTTTATTAGTTAATGATTATACCATAGAAACTGACAGTACACACTCGTAAATAGGATGTTCGGAAATGGCGCAAGCAGTAGTTTCTGATAGAGAATAAATCGAATCGACAGGCATTCATGGAGCTACGCCCGCAGAGTGATTGGAGTTCTTTTGTTTGCAATCAGGTACCACATCGTTCTGCGGCATGATCGATCACACAACTCGTGTACAGCTTAACAGACCTGGTCATTGGAGTATCAAACGGGTTGTTTTAGTGTTATATACAATCCATAACAATCTTGAAACGAAACGGCTCCTGAAATTTTGTATATATATTTACTTTGGATGACAATGCATGATCAGCTATGTGACGTCACTCTGAATCCAACATGGCGGAACACCCAAGATGGCGGACTACTTATTTTTAATGTACCCCTATAATATGGGTATGAAATGAAAGGGCTTGTTACTAAAAGTTACTAAAAGGGTTCGGCACTCCGGGGCAGTGAGATTTGTCTTTAATCAACATCAATAAATAACATGATTTTCTTGACCCAACGTCATCATCATCATCATCATCATCTCAGCCGTAGGACGTCCAGTCGTCCACTGCTGGACATAGCTGATCATGAGGTTATTGCCATACTCACCACGCTCGGCAGGCTTGTTTGGCGAGCGCAGTGCGGGATGTTGATACACGGAAAGACGCTTGCCCATCTTTCGGAGGTATCCTTTGGCAGATTCTTTCTGCACCCACGAGCAAGAGAGGAGGGGCCGCACATTCTACGAATCAAGGTATTTGAAACACACAAGCCATACAGCTCAGGTACTTTGGACGGTTCACTTATTTATTACGTTATTGAAGTAGGGTCTAAAAATAAGTCTTGTTAGTCTTTTTTTGTAATTTTTCTCTGCCATGTTTGTTACGTAGAGGTTACGTCTTAATGGTTAAAATGACCCTTCGTTATAAATGAAAGCCCAAACATCTAAATTCGTCAATTGTGACCTACATCGTATCTAGTTTTGCAGCTTGGTAAAAATTCGTACAACTCGGGGAATCGATTAAAACAATCATATCCATAATGATTAGATACAAACCCGTATGTTTTGCAAATGTATATTATAATATTATTATTATATATAAATGTATATTGCGAATTTGTCAGAACTCTATTAGGTTCTTATCTCGAATCATGGCTTGAACGCCTTCAGGAATTGCTATTGAAAAGTACAACAGCAATTCCACCCTCATCACGAACATCTGGTTCCTTAGTACGAGCTTTGCTTATTTGGCACATAAATTGTTACTAAAAGTGTACATACACTTGGTAAAGCTTTTACGATTAACATTATAAACCTTATACATATATTACTTGTTGAGATATTCTCGATCGAGAACCGAATTCTGTATTAGAATACAGAATTTAATTTAATTAAAGTGGATGTTCCTTTTGTCTGTGAAGTCACCATCATCATCGTCATCTCAGCCGCAGGACGTCCCCTGCTGAACGTAAGCCTCCCTCATGGATCTCCCCGTGTGAAGGGGTTGTTGGGAGATGTAGAGATGGAAATTTGGCCTGTTTGGCGACTCAAAATTATTGTATACTTACATTAGTTTATGAACTTAGTTGTAAAGTATAATTAAAAAAAATATTGATCCTCAGATTCTTTGCGGCTTAATTTTGTTGTTAGAAAGTTTTTAAGCAGAACACAACTAAATACTGGTTCGCTAGATAGTAACGCCAAAGCCGGCAAGTCAGTTTCAGTTTCAGTCGCGCCACCCCCACATTGGGGTCGCCCATTGACTTATTTTCGTGGGCGTAGAAAGTGCTGACGCTTTTAGCGCGCCACATAACGACGATCGTAGCTGCCAACCTCAATTAGGTGTATCTGCCATAACACAGAATAAAAAGCTAAATTGCCTTCTTTTAATGGCATTAACTAGTTTGTACACGTTCATTTTAGATATACTGGCATGTAAGCCGTGAGTGCGACCGTGATATCGACTTTGTTCGACATGCCAAGCAAGGCATTCAGACAATAGCGCGGACTACGCTGTCAACTTTGCTTTTATACGTGTTGATATTAATATCGATAAGACTTGTTTGCACTATAAAATCTATAGCTTCATTAGATTCATATTTTAGGTTTTGTCTTTGTTCCTACCTACTGGAAACGTAATTTTGAATATGCTCGAAACTTGCACGTCACGAAACTCGACGTGGTAAAAAATAGCCAAGAGGATAATGACATTTGCTGATTTTTTTTATTTATATATTTATGTTTGCTGAAATAAGCACCCTTTGGGCAAGTAACATTAAATTTAGTATTTTTTCATTTTTGTTATGAATAAAAAAAATCAAAAACTGTACGGCTTAAATGAAAGCTAAAAACGGTTTATTAATGTGCGAATGAAGCCCTTTCATATGACCTAGTAACTCCACGTAAATTTTTTGAGACTCACTTTCCGCCCCCTTTGCCCTTATATTAAGAATATTTTTCAACATAATATGTTGAAAAATATTCTTAATATGCAATATTAGTGAATAATCGTTATCATGAATATCGTTATCTGATACCAATTCTAATTGCATAAGTAGTACCCAGAATATCCACCTGTGACAGACAGATGGACAAACTCACACTATAAGGGTCCCTTTATACCGTTTCGTCCGGAACCCTCAAAAAATATAACTCGTGTTAAAAGTAATAATAATTGCTCATTCTAAAGCTTATATAAAATATCAATTTTGTATTACACCTAAACCTAGTTGAGTCCTTACCTAAACTTACATCTACTCGTTTAATTTAACCAATTGTTGACTAAAAACAATGTATTTTATTTTTACGAGTATGATAAAAATATAATAAAATAAATTGTCAAGCATAAAATTCACACAGGATATGTACTCGTTCTACTTTTACGAAACTACGACACAATTCTATGTATATCTAGTGTGGATCCCGCCTGTCACAATTAAGCTAAAAACTTGGTCTTGGTCGAAGGTTTCCCACAACAACGTTAAATCGTATTATTTTACCACAAATTATCCACCGATCCTACGCCGAGCCATATTATCGAGCGGTTTCTATGAATTTTGGATCAATAAAATCTATGAAGTCAAGTATTGTAGGGCCTTCCTATGTTATTACAAGCATTGGTACGGGGGTACCAGAAAAGGAGGTGAAGGCCTCAAAAGGTCACCAAAAGTCAAAAATGGCATTTTTGGGTTTTTGGACGTTTTTGGCCATTTCAAGACTTATTTTTTTGGTGGTCTTTTGAGGTCACAATAACTCCGGTCCCTATGACCCTAGGGACCCTAAGACCCTACTCTCTCATTAAGACGGTGCTAACAAAAAAATTTTCATGTAAATCGGTCAACGCGTTCGGTTGTAATCGTCAAATACACGGACAGACAGACAGACAGGCAGATATTTATTATTGAATATTCGCCCCCTAATTATAAATTTAATGTTCTATTAACGGGAATCTAATCATTTTATTATTTCTCTTTAATTTATCATTTCAGCTTAGTGCTAGCCAAGTAAGTATGGAATCTACTTTTTTGATTATTTTACCTTAAATAAGGTTCTTCTAATCGGGTATTCTCTAGTTTACTATTTGCAAAGAAAATTTTACCTTGATTTTTTTCTGGAATTTAAATGCGAAAGTTGTTAAGCGTCGTGTTTGAGCAATATCTAGAACCGAATACTATTTTACGCGTCGACGTTTGTTTACCAGTGCAATATATTTCAATAACTGAACGCCTAAACCTAATTAATTTGTTGACATAATTTTTTGCTACCCTAAAATTGCAACCCAGTCCTAAACTCATCGGCATCAAAGGCGGTTTCATTGCTTGCATCTTCAGTAGTAAAGACTATCGCCGTGTGGTGCCGGCAGTAGAATGTTACCTCTCCTCTCATACCCATAGATGCAGTAAAAACCTGCTTAGGGATACTTCGGGAAGATGGGCAGCAGCGTCTTTCCGTGTATCAACATCCCGTACTGCGCTCGCCAACCCGCCTGCCAAGCGTGGTGAGTATGACAACAACCCCTCATGGAGATCCATGAGGAAGGACTATGTTAAGTAGTGAGCGTTTTTTACGGCTGAATAATCTTCAGTAGTTAATACTTTGGGGCCGTCTCCACGAGCGAGGGAATCGCGGCGATGTTATCGTCGTGCCACGTATTTCTATACACTCTGTTAGAGGCCGTCTCCACGAGCGAGAGAATCGCGACGAGTCCGCGCTATAGAAATACGTGGCACGACGATAACATCGCCGGGATTCCCTCGCTCGTGGAGACGGCCCCTAAGGCATTTTTTAACTTCTGTCAAGTCAATGCTATTATAATTGACAAATCATTAAAAATACAGAAGATCCTTTGTGGTATTTCTACAAAACTATGCCATTATTCACGACACTGCTCTTTGCATGGACGTAGGATTGATCATATGAAGTAGGTATAAGTTAATTAGTTCCTCTATTTAAATCTGATCCTGCGAATTACAGACCCATTTCTTTACCGTCGGCGATGAGTAAAATCATGGCAAAAATATTCACAACAAACTGACTTCTTAATTCAGCTATACTTTTTTATATTTTTTTCATCAGGATACTTTTTTATAAGCAATTTGAATTCAATAAATGTAGATCAACAACCGGTGCTGGCATAATACTCCTTGAACATAGACCTGGGGAGGTCGAAAAATGCAAAAGGCGATTTTTGTGATCTGTCCATGGCCTTCGAATGTGTTTGTCACTACATCTCTTTAAAAAAGCTTAAATATAACGACATCAAAAGTGAGGCACGTGATCTCCTTCAGTCCTATATATGTGATAAAGTACACATGGCTGAGGCCATATATCCAACGGCCAAATATCAGGGGGATCAGAATCGAATTAGACTTGCCACAAGGCAATTTCAGGACCTTTTCTGTTAATGATTTATTTAAATGACCTTACATACTTTGCAAAAATACTTGTGTAACTTTTTCTCTATTGAATAAACACTTATTGACTTGACTTGAGTTAGACAAATTAACAATAAAGCCGGTCTCGTCTAGTCAGCCTCATGCACCGAAGTTTTCGCGCAATCTATTGAATTGTGTATTTTTTCAAGCTTTCATTTAAGGAGCCATGTTTGGTTGGCTCAAATTTTTCAAGCTGACTTAGAACGATTTCCTTACATCTAATGGAGCTAAAATTGTGCTTCAGTGTGATAAATGGTACATTATCATTCGGTTTTAGTGTGCGAAAAACCTATTGTTCAGGATACTAGCTTCTCGGTTGACATACGGAACCCTAAAAATGCTACTCACGTGGCATTCAGCAGCTTCTCAGTGAGGTCTTTATGACTATTAATTGTTCGTAATAATGTCACCAGGCGCTTATGAAATGAAGGCGTCACGTTGTCGGACGTGATTAGCATTGCTAACTCTGATACGCTTTTTGACTGCAGAAAACTGTTGCAAAATCTCCTTGATAATTTGCATTGTCCTTACGCTAGTGCCTCAGTCTCATACTAATGAAATTCATTGGTTGTCCTCACGCGCTTTCCATTTATACAATAATTTTAGCCGTTAAACGTCCACTGATGAACACAGGCCTCCCTCATGGATCTCCATGAGGGGTAGTAGCCATACTCACCACGCTTGGCAGGTGGGTTGGCGAGCGCAGTACGGGATGCTGATACACGGAAAGACACTGCTGCCCATCTTCCGGAGGTATCCCTTAGCAGGCTTATACTGCATCCATGGGCAAGATAGAAGGGGCAATATTCTACTGCCGGTGCTGTAAAAAAAAATATGCCGTGAGTATGCCGCTGTACGATTTATACAATAAATCATGATAAATAGTGGTCTTACGGGCTTGTGACTTAATTTTTTTTTTACGTCATGCAGGTTAGAAAAATATATTAGAAACTAGCGGCCCGCCCCGGGTTCGCACGGGAGCAATTGCCGATACTAAATATACTACAGATATTATACCATGGCGGACTTTTTTGCTTTATAAGGTGTACAATACTGTAGTACATTATTTTGATCTATCTCGTACGGTTCAGCCAGCGTTTGAATGTAACCGCAACAAAATGTGTTTATTTATGACCTCACATTAGAAACCTCTAAAATTATCAGTGTTTCTCTCCTATATAATGCATGTATTATACATGAGATAATGGATTTTGATGCGGTTTTTAATATATAGAGTGCTGTATATTAAAAACCGCATCAAAATCCGTTACGTAGTTTTAAAGATGCAAACCTAGGGACAGAGAGACAGCAAGAAACGCACGCGCTGCAGCGGCTCAACATGAGCTACAACTCACTCAGGTCAGCTACACAACCAGTTCATGTGCGTGCCCGCCACGTTTTGAGTGGTGTATTTTGGGGTAATTAATTAAATATTAACTTGTTAACGTCGCTACTCCTCACTTAATTGAAATTGAAATATTCGGAATTTAATATTCCTCATTTTTAACCCCCGACAAAAAAGAGTTAAGTTTGACTGCTATGCGTGTGTGTGTCCCGTTTGTCTGTGTGGCACCGTAGCTGTTAAACGAGTGGACCGATTTGCATGCAGTTTTTTTTATTTTTTATATAAAAGCGGCGGTGGTTCTTAAACATGTTTTATCAAAATCGGTTAAGAAGTGTACAAGATATGGGGGTAAAAGAGGGGATGAATAATGGAATGTATCCAAATATACGAATTAATGTGGTATCAAATGAAAGTAAATTATGTGTAGAGTGCAAAACTGAATTATATAGAAATCGGTCGAACCATTCATGAGATATGGAGATTGAAAGTAGGGGTGAACAATCGAACGTTTTCAAATTTCCAAGTGGAATATCAAATGAAAGGGCATGATGTTTAGATTGTAAAACTAATTGTAAACTAATTGATTGTACACATTACAAAAAATAGGTAACCTCAGGGACTAGGTAAAGTGTCAAGGGTTACTTAAAATTTATAATTTTATAAACTTGTCTTTTAAATAACTTTATGTTCACTTAATAATTAATATGAGAAATAATATTTATTATAACTGAGTGCACATATTACAAGTGTGCTGACGTGAAAATCTGAGTGCATTTTACTAAAAGAAATAAAATGGTTTTGGAAACCTAAACAATTAGGTATCAACTTTTCATTTAATTTCATCTCAGCCGTTGGACTGCTGTCCACGTCCACAGCTGGACAAAGGCCTCCCCTATGGTCATAGATCTCTAAGTATCATAAGAGGTTATTGCCATACTCACTCCGCTTGGCAGGCGGGTTGGCGAGCTCGTTCTCTACGATCCGACGCTTAAGTTCTTGTTGCCATCACTGAACATTTTCATAAATTAGATTTTTACTCACATATCTACCTATTGAATAGACCTTGACCATGTAGGACGTAAGCTGATTACGGTCATTAATACGAAAACCAATAATTAACTGCAATTTTGGTGTCAAGAGTGGAACTGTCAAAAAAATTCTAAATGGTGTCTGTAAGGAACATTTATCTACACTTATATTATAAAGGAGAAGAGTATGTTTGGTTGGTAGAACGCGCTAATCACAGGAACTACTGGTTATAACTGATTTTATTTGATTGAAAAAATATTTCAGTATTGGTTAGTTAGATATCGAGCAAGCATTTTAAACAATAATGTTATATTATAACATCATTTTTGGAACTATTCGAATGTTGTAGGGAAACATATTTAGCTCAAGGTCAAGCATTTGCATTAAGAAGGTATGATTTGGTGAAGTGAAACTGATGAAGAAGCAAAAAAAAAGTTAAAACTCTTCAATATTACAAAAATTACGGGTGTCGCCTGTATTTGCCACTTGTATTTTCAGTAACATGTTAGATTTTCTCATTAAAGTTGGTTTTTGTTCTGTTGACAAATTAAAGAATTATTATAATATAATAGCATAAACACGGGAATTCATCGCGTAATACCTTTGATTATTCCCGACGTTTCGACTGTGTTTCAACAATCGTGGTCCCGGGTTGACTGGAGATTTCATTGGAGTGTCCATCAAGGTATTACGCGATAAATTCCCGTGTTTATGTTATTAAATTATAATGAATTGTGATCGCGAAAGTTTACGAAAAACTAAAGAATTATTTTTAGTAAGGGACTTACTAACTCTCGTCAATTATAGGTATGCTGAATTATTAAAACAAGATAGATGTCTTGAAAAATAATAGGAAATGTATAGAATACAGTCACATACCTTTATAATAAGTTTTATGTATAAACATTTTGTCTAACGGTTTGTTGTGAGAGAAATAAATATATTTGCTTGATTTGATTTAATACTAACACGTCATATAAGTATACTAAAATGTATTTAAAGTCGTAAAACAAATGTAGTTTTATTTCAATTTTACCATTACTATTTGCGGAAGTTGAATGGGCGTAATCACTTAGCTATTTTTTCATTGCGATCTTAAAATAATCATAGCCTACGGTTTGCTATACCATCTCAAAAAACGTGACGTAACTCGCTCATAAAACGTCACTATACCAACCTACAATGTTAACATTGTTTAAATTTCCAAAATTCATATTTGTTAGGTATTCCCCTCGGGTGAGTCAACTTTTTTATTGGGGCTTGATTTTGGTGCTTTAATTGCAATAAAAATTAATTTTACGCAAGTACCACATAATAATATGTTATAAATCATACACCATTGGATTCATATTGAAATTTTCTACATGTTTATGTATTCTACAAAACATAAAATAACTAACCTGATTTAACCCGTTTATTTTATTACACCCGTCGTATTACACCCGTCGGTACACTCAGCGCGCGGATCATTTAAACCTTATGGAACCCCGTCGTTCCATATTGCGCGTCGGGGGCCGGGGGTAGTAATAAATTAGGCCAGGTGCGTGTTGGGCCACGAGCTATTTAGGGTTTCGTAGTTAAACATAGACCTGTAGTTAGAACTTGGTGTACGTATGTGTTCTACGTTCACCAAAACATATAAACAGGAATTAATTGAGTTTTTGGTTTAATGTATTCCGGTATGTTTGGGAAACCGCATTACTTATTTGAACGACTATTTCTAAGAAACTAAAAAAGCTAGCTCAACCGTTTTTGTTTTTCAGAGATTTTATGTTAAAACTGTATTCACGATATTTTTCAGATTTTTAATGTGTTTATATTTTAGTGAGAGAGGGGGGGGGGGCGATTTTAAAATACCCATTCGACGATACCCCACTCGAGCGGAAAATAAAAAAAAAAATGTTCGGCCTCACCTTAGTGGGTGGTGGTTTTTTTTGCAAAGATGCAGCTTTTTAGAACGAACATTTTCTTCACAAATCCGATGATAGACGGAGAGAGACATACTACTTACTATAAGTTTCGCAATGGGTTTTTTGTTTTACCACGAAACCCTAAAAACAGATCACATTCAGCTTCAGCATAATTGATAATTGTTAAATTTTTCAACAAATAACCGACTTAAATTATCAAATGAAACCTCTGTATGTCTATTACACTTCAGTAGTTCCCTCTAATTCGTATGGATCCCATCCCCAACAAAAACCCAACCGAATTTGCCCCGTGGGTCACATGGAGATTTCGTTGGGACTTACCGCGATTAAACATATTTCATGTTACTGAAAGATCACTAACAATACCTTATTAGTGAAATTGTATAGTTTCTAAAATCGTTACAAAGAAACATAAAAATATAAATATTGTCTCCTTATAATATTAATTATAGATTTCACTCTACTTTCCAGTTGTTTTCTTCGTCGCTCCTCAAAGCTTCTATATTTTGTGATGCAGAGTTGACAGAAAACTTTTCTTATTACTTCGCTGTCCACGTTACCTGAGAGAAAGATCTGCTTCTGGAGTTATTTGGCAAAACAGACTTTACAAAGTAATAAAAATGGCTTTTTACACCTATTATGAAGATGATTATACAAGCGCTGGTACTCAAGCTGCACAGGACGCTGCAATGTCTGGAACATTGTTAGATGGATTATTAGGCATGTCCAGCACCTTTAACATCCTCTCTCCTCAAGCTACTCACAAGAAATACCATGTCAGTACGTCTGAAGCTGACTGAGCTGCGGGTAGCTTCACGATGTTTTCCTTCACCGTCAATGAGAACATACATTTTTAAATGAAGTAAAATACATTTTCAACGTATTACACAACAATTTAATACAACAACCCCTCATTTCTGACGTGCTATGACGTGCGTGAAGTTCAATGGCTACATTAGACGATGATGTTTTGATCGAAGATACAATGCGACCTGATGATTGAGTACTTTCCGGCAACATTAACTAATTTCCCTCAACACTGATAGCTTCAGCCAACATCCGTTCATTAACTTTTGCCTTCTCATTGACGTTATCATATATTGGATATATCTATATAACAACTTGGTGTTATTATCATTGTTTCTGATATACTGCATACAAATCAGATAGGTACCTATAAAAAGCACATATCGACCGGTATTCTTAAAATAAAGCAAGTTCGTTCTAGTCCAACCCGTCAAGCTCTCGAGAATCTTGAACAAGCGGCTTGAATAATTAAAATTCAATTTCTTACAGTTAAAGTTAAAGTACGATCTTAGGAAGTTTTGATTTGATAAATAAGCATTTAACTAAAACAGAACCGATGTCAGGAAAACTACTGAACCGATTTGATATCAGAAGTCTTGAGAACTAGCTTTTTATTTATCTTTCAAGGTTTTTTTTTTTCAAATATATAATTTATGCCGTGGGTTGCCCGTGGATGCAGTAAGAATCTGCCAAGGAACCACGAAAGTTGTAAGGTTATCGTTGAATAGAACGTTGAAACCATTGCGGGTTGTTGTACAATTTTTAGACCGAGTGTTCCGTTTTCAATATATTAAAGATTCCAATATTTATATGCTAGATTTACAAATAAAAAAAACGTTAATGTAGTTTTATTCCGTAACTTTCCAGGAAAACTGTAACAGTCAAGCTAGCTGTTTTAGTTTCGGAAAAGGTTTTACCAAATATGCCGGAATACTTTAAACCGAAAATTCAATTAATACCTGTTAATATGTTTTCTTTAAGCATAAACAACACACCAAATTATAACTACCAGGTCCACGGGTACATACGGAACCCTGCTTAGCGCGTGGCACGACCCGCACGTGGCCTAATTTATTTCTTGAAGAAAGACAACACTACAATATCCATACACACTATTAGATTAGTGTGATGTTAATAAATTTATACAATAAATATGAAATAATATATCGTGAATATGTACATACATATAACACACAAACACGCATCGAATTGATAACCTTTCTAATTTGAAGTCAGTTAAAACAGTAATACCACAACATAAACTATCTATTTAGCTGTCAGAGTGTTTTAGTAGATCCTCTGGAACCGTGCTTAAACACTTACCCCGAGCTGCAAAACGATTAAGGGTGATAGGTGAGCTTAACAACGTTATTGCGAACTCCGTGCACCTGCCACCACAGATCACGTCGTTATGCAGTTAACAGGTTTAGTCGACTAGTATATCCTCTTATACGTATGGCCGCAACATCGACCTTGTCATCTGTATTTTTGAAAACTGTGTTTAAAATACCTTAGGCATAAGCTATGAATGAGTTACCTGCCTGTGTCTGTTAGTTACTACTAAATAACTACGGAACCGTAACAAGCACGGATCGCTCCAAGGAAACAAACACTCAAAATCCTTCCTAAGGGGATACCTTCTGAAATTGGCATTGGCCTTCTTGGCAGATTCTTGCTGCATCCACGCGCAACGTTCTACCGCCGACACCCACTTTGTTTCATCGCAATTATCCCACGCATATGGGATAATTGCGATGAAACAAACAGGTCGTGCTTTGCTCGTAAATCAAACTGGCTACTTTGTAAGATGTTCATGCTCTACTTCAATAAGACCGGTCATTCGAAACCATTAGCACATACGTTTCAATGGCGAATGCGTAATCTCAGTCTTGTTCTCGGTTTACTGCTTTGCATTTGTTTACTGAGCTTGTTTCCAACGGTTCTATTTATACGTACTAGTTTCTTAAAAATCTTGGTTGATTGGCCATTATTACCATAACAGAGTGTGAATACTCGAAAATTCTTAAGAAGCGGCGAATCTCTTACGGACCTGTTCTCATCTTTATATGACAATACAGTACATTTGGATGGAGAAGATATTTGAAGGAAGAATAGGTAGTAGGTAGGAATTAAGCAGTTGAGAACAACTTAAATAAATGTACAGTGAATATTAATGTGCTGGTGGATCGTCTGTTGTACTTAAGCGGAATGTAAAAGACGGAGCTGTTTGACTCTACGTCAACGTCACACCTTATCTTTATCGCGGTAAGATAACATTACCGTGTCTTTATTGTCGCCCTGTCCATGACATTTGTACACCATGACTGAACCCTCGCACCAAATACCATTCCCTACCTACTGACACACTCAATAAATACAAAACATGAGCAAGCGGTACTCCAAATTCAAAACTCGGTCGCACGAACATGGGGTTGCTTCACGGTGACACGAAATCTAGTTCATGTGACATACATTTTACTTAATATTTATTAGCAGTGAAACCATGACAAAATAAGAATGTTGCAGAGATAAAGTTGAAAAGCAAGTGCCGTTAAGAGTTAAACCTGAGAACAAGTTGCAAGAAAAACACGAAGTCGTAGCGATTACTTCTTGTGGACCACGATTGTCACCGACTCGGAAATCCGTCTATTGACAATTCATCATCTCGACCGCGGGACTGTCCTGTCCACGCACTGAACGCACTGATCTGACTTAACGCCGCACAGCGAGGTTTACTTACAGTAATTTTATTTCGACCATTTTGGCACTCTACCGCGGAATTTTATAGTAAAACAGGTTTACTTATTTCATATATACATATATTTTAAATCAATATCTTATGTTGTGTACTTAATATTAGAACAATATTTATCTGTGAAACTTTACACCGCTGCCACAGAAAGATAGTTCCTCACTTACCTATCAAGCAAATAAAAATATAAGGAATAATCACTGTCCAGTTCCCAAGGTTAAAAGTAGATTTGCACAAAAGCATTTCACCGTAGTGGCTCCACGCCTCCACAACAAACTTAACAAAGAGCATAGTAATAGGCACGTCGTTTGTTGGACAAAGGCCTCCCTCATGGATCTCCAATCATGACAGATTTTGCTATACTCGCGCCACGCTTGGCAGGCGCACGGGATGTTGATACACGGAAAAATCTTTCGGAAGTATCCCTTCGCAGATTCTTACTGCATCCACAGGCAAGATAGGAGGGGTGACATTCTACTACTGCACCCCACGGCAATACAATGGTTAGATTTCATTAAATTAAACAATGGTAAGATATTACAAGCGAAAAGTTCTCGTACGTCCGAACACCCGCCGCCTTAAATATAATATTTTGATCGCGCGAGATTTTTAATTTCGCTATAATTAATAAAATATTGATTTAAAATATATAGTTTAACAGGCAAATATGTTTTGTATTGAACTATTTATTGTATCTATTGAGGTCCATTGATTACTAAGTCAGGACTATAATTTTATCAAGACTTACTCAATGGGCCATCGTTATTTGCATAAAACCCAGTTTTTTACAAGCTTTTATTTAGTTTCACCACTGTCCCGATGTTTGTCTGTAATCAAATCTTGCAAGTTAAATTTGATCCACTTCCCTGTTAACGATTGAGCTGAAGTTTTTCTTGCATGTGTAAATCGGATGACAATGAAAAATTATAATGACATGGAGCTGATTTGATGTTGGAACCGGAAGGTGGCCATAGGTACTCGGTACCCCTCGAACTCGGACTCGTTTGATCCGTCTTGGCGAGAACTTTGGTGTCTAGATGGTAACCAGGGTCTGATGATGGAGCTGGAAGGTAACATATGAATAACAAGTAATAAATACTTGTTTGGTAAAAAAAAATGTAAACTTCGCTATTAGATTTCTCTTTCTCTTTTCTCTTCAGTACAAATTAGTGAAAGTTTAAAAGAGAACAATTTGTGAGCGCGCAGTCCGTTTAGAAGGGTTGTGTTTTTTTCCTTTTGAGGTACGGCCTAAAAACCCTAAAAACAGTTGGTTCGTGATATCAACTGCCGGTTAGCCGTGTGTTCTATTCACTTAAAAGTTTGCAATATATAACGTAATTATTTCTACAACATTGAATATAACTAATATATTCATGAAGCAAGTATAAAGCACGCCTTGAAATTCTGAAATTATACTAACATAAGCATTAAAAGCTCCTTAAAGATAAACTTTCTTACCTTTTCAAGTGAGATTCACCTGAAGAGGGTCTCCTTAAAGCGATAGTGTACTTTGGTAGAGTTTCCTTGGGAAACTTAAGTAGATACTTAACTTATCTCTCTTAGAAGAAAGAAATATAGCCTTTCCTTAGATGGGGATGTGTTAGTCGGATAGTTATGAAGGAAAATGACCGTGACAATTAGGCCTAGACTAATATTTATCGTTGAACATCAATGAAATGTTGCTTAAATTAAAGCTAGATTTTAGAACTTTACATGTTCTATTTATACGCATGCAAAAAGACAACAACAGCTAATTTTGCTAATTATAGTCTGCATGCCTCAGTTTCAGTTTTTAAATTTCTGTAACACTTTGTATCTCATAGTTAATTATTATTATTATTTAGCCTCCACTGTCTCAAATAATAACAATAATTTTATAATTAATTTTAACAAAAAAAAATTAAGACTTTTATAAACTAAGGCGCTTATCAAACTTACAACTACACTTTTTCTAAACGAGTTAGGTAACATATTTACTTAATCTAAACTATTATATAATATTATAAAGTGGTAAAGTTTGTGAGGTTGTAGGGGGTAATCTCTGGATCTACTGAACCGATATTCAAAATTCTACTAATTACTAATAGAAAGCCACAGTATCTGTGAGTGTCATAGGCTATAAATTACCGCCCAACGAAATGGGCACCGGGTCAGCTAGTAATAAGTTAAAGCATTTCATCCTATTCAGGTTTCATCATTTCACCCATAAAATGTCCACTGTTGAACACAGGCCTCCCTCATGGATCTCCTTGAGGGGTAGTTGCCATTCTCACCACGCTTGGCAGGCGGGTTGGTGAGCGCAGTATGGGATGTTGATACACGGATAGACGCTGCTATATATACAGCGTGTCCCATAATTGGGGTACTAAGCCGAAAGGGGGGTTTTCTACCCCCCCTGGCAAACAACGTTTGTTCTACGACTTTCTTGATTTTCAAGTTTTTCAGTGATAAGATAACGTTCAAAGTTTATACCAATTTCATAAGAGTGACAACCCTGCTCTCAGCTGTTACGGGCAATGACCTATTGACCGCCGGGGATTCCCGCGGCGCGCCCGCAACGCGCTTGTGCGTATATTGAGTGTGGGTATAGGTGCGTGGTGTGCGTAGGCGCGTAGGTATGTATTACGGACACACGTCTGCTATACATTAGGGTTGACAGCGACTTGGAAAACTTTAATTTTGTATGGAAACCTGAAAATACGTTTTTCTGAAATCTTTCTTCGCCTTTGCATTTCTTTGGTGGGGGGTAATTTGCAGCTCCTGGCTTCATACCCCAGTTACGGGACACCTTGTATAGATAGGCTCTTACTGCATCCATGGGCATGAGAGGAGGGGTATCATTCTACTGCCGGCACCCCACGGCGGTGTGGTATTCAGGTTTAATTATCACAAAATATTATAGTAAAATATCGTTTTCGAGTTAGTAAGTTGACTCGAAAACGATAAAGCGAATCGAAACGATGCTTTAAAATTTAAATCCTTAAATCTGTAATAAGAATTTAAGCATGCAGGTAACTTGCAGGGGTTTATGATATTAAAAACTCAAACTGTAAAACTGTGAATTCACGATTGTCAGAACTATTCTGCCTGACGTTAAAATTGAGCGGAAAATTATTTTCCATTTTCCATCGCGACCATGAATAGATTTCATTCTATATTCTTTCTTTGCTTTCAACAAGTGAAATAACGGAAAGCTATTATTCGAGTTTGAAATAGATATGATTCTTTTGTTTTAGGATGTAAGATAAGATAAAGATCATTTATTTGCATAAACATGTGTAAGCTAGGATGACCAAATAAGTAATTTGTAACAACATGTTGGGTACTTATCAGTTTTACAAGTTGCATACGAGCTCTTATTTAGCTTGTAGCAAAGTCAGCTATATTCGGAGGAGAGACCATGTCAATTAGGTTCCTTTGAAGCGGACTGAGCCGCGGGCTTCCTACTTAACTACTTCTTAACAAAACATTTAACTGAAATTTTGCAATTACCTTTGTAGTGTCAATTTAATTTCAAATAATTTATTCCTTCAATACCAATCTGTCCGCGCCTCGCTTTGATTAATAACGTATGTACCCTATTTTACATAAACATCAAATAATATCATCATCTTAGCCGTAGATTGTCCACTGCCAGACATAAGGCCTCCCTCATGGATCTCCGAATAACGAATCTCCGAATACCACGCTTGGCAGACGGTTTGGCGAGGTGCTGTAAGGGATGTTGATGCACGACGCTACTGCTTATCTTCCGGAGGTATCCCTTCATACTGCTTCTACGGGCAAGAGAGGAGAGGCAATATTCTTTTGCCGGTACCTCTCCCCCCCCCCCCTTTTATCGATCTTTTTAACTTGGTACGAGGGGAGGTCAAAAAGTCTGCGGAAAGGATGGGTTAAGGATTTTTTTTTACCTGATACTCTCCAGGTACTCAAAACAGGTAAAATTTCGACAAATCGGATCATTGTTCGCGGACGACATCGCGTACTTCGCGTCGTATTTTACTTAAAATAATTAGGCTGACAAATTTTAGGAACATGTCTTTGGCAGAAAACATAATAGATAACGATGACGCCATAAGAGGTTGGTTCATTTGATTCATATATACTTATGAGCAAACCCTTATATGAGCATTGAATGAAAAGGCTTAAAAAACTTGTTAAGATGATTTTTTTCGCTCTAAATGCAAAATGTTATTTTCTTTGTCCAATTATACGTTTGTTTGTTATAGCAGTCAAGATGGGCTGTTTTGTCAGCAAGGACAAGCTCACCAAGGAGGACATGGACTTCCTCAAAACTAACACGTCGTACGACGAGACCACCATCAAGGAGTGGTACAAGGGCTTCAAGGTACGTCCAATTATACCTCTATTATCTCTTTCTCTTATATATTTATTTTACTAATCAACAGAATTTGACGTACTTACATTTATTATTATGTATCTAGTTTGTGTTTTCTCTTTATAAAGTCAAATAAAAAATCACCAAACCTGTTCAATCTAAGATTTGACGCATTTGGTTGTCTTTTAGACCTCTAATCCAATTATTTTTAATAAACAATTATTATTATTATTATTATGAGCCATTTGGGTCCCACTGCTGGGCAAAGGCCTCCCCCAATTCCCTCCATACATCCCGATCCTGAGCTGTTTCCCTCCAGTCAACGATGTACTGATCAATAAATAAACAATATTAATACAAAATTCATTTGTCTCTGGAGGGTACAATTCTTGGGTTCTTGACATTAAAGTCCCACATGACGTATGTAGTCGCCTTCCTTAATTTTGAATTTGTTCTGTACAAGCAACAACCAAGAAGCTTATACTGAACTGACAAAGTCATGCATCTAAATATAGATATAGAAGGTATGTATATAATAAAACTTCAAATGTATCTCAGCCAAGTGTACAATTCTAGGATTCTAGAGCAGAGCGGCAATAAGCTAACCCTTTGTCTTGTGAGATTGCAGACAGTAAACAATTTTTATATTGTTTTCTCAGTTTAAATGGACGGGATCGCTAACACGAGACACGTTTTTTTATAGAATTGCTGTAATGATTTTATGTTTTGGCCAGTTTTTTTATTGTATTGCTATACACGCCTTTCGGAAGGCTTACCGACTGTATTTATAATGAACAGCGTAAAATACTATTTCTTACATTATGTAAACTCATTTTATTAAAGTAGTGAATTATTTAAATTAATATATGTAACTAGAAGTTTGCACCTAACTGAGATCTCACAAGCGATGTCTACAATCATACATATTAATAAATATACGGATCGTAAATATGCCGATATAGATGTTCTTAATAACTAATGTAAACGAAGATGGCTACAACAGTTAAAAGTTTCTTGAACACATAAATAACATAATAAAAACAAATAGTCAAGAATGCGTAAAATAATCAATACTATAAAGGTATGCCGGTATATCAGAAAACACATAACGTTCTTTAAATAACTAGTTGGAGAAGGATTAAGTCGTTTGAATACATTGTTTGCAAATGAACTTTTACCCAGAACCTGAAAGTTACATACTTTTTTCTCCTATTGTGTTCGTACTTCTGCATATTTTATCAAAAGCGTGTTTGTTTCAAAAGTGTTTCTTGTAAGTACTTACCTACATTGTAAAACAAATAATGAGGCAATTTGTCCATCTTGCTATGGCTCCTTTTGTTAAAACTATTGGCAAAAAAGTAAATAATAAGATGTAAGCAGTGTAGGTAGATAGTAATCATAAACATCCATATAAATAAAGTCACTCGCTAGATTTCGTATCATATTTTCCGCGCTAGGTTGCAATGCAGTAGAAAAGCTATTGTTGCCAGACTACTCCTGCATCGCTCGAAGATATTACTGAGTACTGCGATGTGATCGATGTTGCTACGATCCAGCGTCGGATGGTTGAGCTTTATTGTTTGTTACACATTTATACGATTCACTTCGAGTCAATAATATGAAGTTTCTTGAAGATAACCTTGATAACACAATTCACACCCATCCATGTGAGGGTTTTAATTGTTTTATGTATATTTTAAAAGTCTTATTTTTTTTACCGTTTTGTTCCAATTGCAGCAAGATTGCCCGAATGGGAGGTTGACACCCGCCAAATTCGTGGATATGTACAAGATGTTCTTCCCATCCGGGAACGCTGTGGAGTTTTGCGACCACGTGTTCCGCACATTCGACATGGACAAGAACGGATACATCGACTTCAAGGTAATTTGGGTCGAAGGAACAATATATATGTGGAGCCCCGATCCGAATATAATATAGTTAATGAGGATTTTTAAAACTTACTCCCAGTCGTAAGTGAAAAGAACCACTGACACTGCAGCGCAGAGTGCTCGCTTACAAAGGAAATGTAGACCGCAAAACCCTACAGACTCAGGCCCTCACTATATTATGTATGTGTGCGCTCACCGCATCCCCACGCGGCGCCGTACACTTTGTACTCGGCCAATAATGAATGCCTCGATAACTGTATGGTTGCACCTATAAATTACATATTTTGTCACACGTTGTAGCCCGGTCAAATTAGCTAAAAATACAGTGGTAGGCTTGTAATAATTCGCATTCAGCTGAAAATTGTAAACAGGTGTACTCTAATGCAAATCAGTAGTCTCCATAGATCCCACGTGATATAAAAAAGTTATTAAAAATCAAACGTCACATATTGGTTTTGAGCATTTTTATCTTGTAAATTGTTTTAAGAGTTACCATTTTCGATTATAAAAATTTATGGAGAGGTTTCCCTCATAAATTCACATATATCCGAACCACTTGCGAACTAATATATTAGCACGAGCTATTGTGTTCATTCAAATTTATGAAATAATATTGTATTGAATACGTTTTATTACAGGATTTAAGTTCAAAATCTTTATCGAAACTGGTAATTTTTCATAAAAATCGGTCAAAAAATCGTAAATCAAACAATTTTGTGCAAAAGTTGTCCCCGTAGTTGTCCTAATAATTTATTTTTCTGAGACATCACGTGAGAGTGATCTTTACTTCCGGAGTAAAAAAAAGTTGTTTTCCACAAAACATACTCGCCCATTTCCGTGCTGTGTGTGTGCTCCTGTGATGTGTTTTTGGCCCGATTTTATTATAGCATCAGCTCTCGAGGATGCCACAACATAAAAAATGCGCTTAGTACACAACTTCCCAAGTGGTGCGGAAATATGTGAATTTAAGTGGAAAACCTCTTCATCAATTTTTAGTTTGTCGATATCTCAGTAATGATAACTCTTAGGGTAAACAGTATGTTGACAACTTTTATACATTATTGCATAAATACCTGTTCTACATTACATTTTTCTAGCATAGCTTACCGTTTACAAAAAAATAAGAAAAAACTGATAATTGTGACGTTTGACCTTAAATTACTTGTTTAGCTCACGTGGAATTGATGGGGTCTTATGGTAATTTATTTGCATTGGTGTACCCAACATCTCTACCAATTTGCAGCTGTATGCGAATTATTGCAGAAATCTATTTTGACCGAACTATAGCCAATTTTTAATAGTGCATAAATAAAAATCAGCGTGCAGTTATACAAATATAGCGATGCGACCTTCTTTTTGCGAACGCTTTGATCGATCGCGAGAGTACTGCCTAAGCGAGAGAATTTGCCTTGTGTTCTGAATGAGTCTCGATGTATATCGAGATTGGCTTTTGTTGTAGGAGTTTCTCCAAGCGATTCATGTGACATCCAGTGGCACTCCTGAGGAGAAGCTGAAGTGGGCTTTCCGTATGTACGACGTCGACGGCAATGGCGTTATCGACATCCAAGAAATGACCAAGATTGTTCAGGTGAGTCTCAATAAAATTACTTGACTGTCTTTTGTTTTTGTGAAACTATTCTACGACGTCTCACTTGAGACGTTTTACTTCTAAAGGACATAGGTACGTTAATTCGAATATCTCGGACTTTGAATAATTTCGATCTTTCGTCATCATCATCATTGCAGCCGTAAAACGTTAACTACGAGGGTTATTTGCCATACTCACCCCGCTTTGCAGGCGGGTTGGCGTGCGCAGTACACGGAAAGAGGCCACTGCCCTCCTTCCAGGGGTATCCCTTCCGTCCTTTAGCTTAGGTCCCTTAGCTCTTACTGCATCCACGAGCATGAGAGGAGGGATAACATTCTACTGCCGGCATGCCACGGCAGTATGCTCGTTCATTGCTATTAAATAACAGAAACGGGTGTCGTAAAAACATCCTTACCATTTTAAAATGCAAGAAAATAGTTTTAATGTTAAGCTCGCTTTGTACAGACAGACCGAGTACCTGATAGCCGTGATCCTCGTAGCGTAAGCCTCGGAAAACTACTGTTCTTGCTAAAACAACGTCTTGACCAAGGTGGAATCTTTGTAAACCTTGCTTTTGAAGCTCAACATAAGTTATTATTTCGTTATAATTTTTAACAAAAACACTTAATCGCAAAAACCGTTTTACTTAATAAATGTTATTCCCATCGCAAGTTTCAATAAAAAACCAGGGTTCATCGCCCGTGCTCCATTAGATCCATTCGTTCTTCAATTGAGTATTTTCAGCGACTGAATTAGTTACAGGTTTGGATTTAGCTTCACGTGAATTTCTATAAATATAGTATTACCGATGTAATGGAGCAAAATGTTCGTGAATACTATTTTGATACTTGAACATTATTATTAAACAGTAACTGGTGTATATATTGGATCTGATTGGATCTCTTTATTAACAGCCGGCAACTTTTGTTATCGCTTTCACGCCGTCCGCGTAGGCTGGGTGATTGAGTGATGATGACTCAACTTTTTACGCCTAGAAAGCAACACGCTTGATATACACTGCCGGCCAAAAGTTTGAGACCACTTGTAAAAATCTTTGTAACCACCAAAATATTTCAAAAGTACACATGATAAAGAGCTAATTTGAACACCTGCGTATTCTATTGTTATCAAAGAATTTCTGAGAGTCATTTTTATTGTATATTTTTAAGTTATCATCCTTTAAAGGTCTATTGTTTCAAAACATAAATGAGTACCGCGCGCTTACCAGGTGATAGAGTCATTGTTATATTTTTTATGGCCTGCTCATTTCTAATTATTTTGGTTTTGTTTTGCGGTAACCGTACTTCCGGATTATTTTAGCTTCCTTAAACATATTTTTTACCTGAGTTTTGATGGAGTAAATTTTTCATTATCTTAACTAGTCTGAGCTCGTCGTTGTTACAGTGAAGACATCTTAAAATGGGAAAAGTGCGCGAAATTAGCACTGAAACTCGTTCTGCCATAGTTGTTTTACACGGCGAAGGCAAATCTGAACGTGCGATTGCCTCTCAACTTAAGTTGTCGAAGACTTGTGTTCATAACGCAATAACCCGATACAAGGAGACTGGCAGTAATCAAGATCGTTCGCGATCGGGGAGACCGAGAGCTACCACTTCTAGCGAGGATAATTTCATCGTCGTTACCAGCAAGCGGAATAGACGCCTAACCGCACCAGAAATCCGCGCAGAAGTGAACAAATCCCGATCAGAACCTGTGTCATTGACTACAGTAAAAAGACGATTGAGAGATGCTAAGTTATTTGGTCGCGTCGCCGTTCGAAAACCACTACTAAGGCCACAAAACAAAAAGAAACGGATGCAGTGGGCCCTTACCCATCGAGACTGGACTGAAGAAGACTTTAAAGAAGTTCTTTGGACAGATGAATCCAAGTTTGAAATATTTGGTTCAAAACGACGAATTTTTGTTCGACGTACCGCCGAGGAAAAGATGATGCCAGATTGTGTGGTGCCAACAGTTAAGCATGGTGGTGGTTCCATTATGGTCTGGGGATGCTTCTCGGGCCATGGAACCGGAGATTTGGTACGAGTCGAAGGAATCATGAAAAAGGAGCATTATAAACGAATACTACAGCAAAATGCCGTTCCGTCTGGTTTAAGATTAATTGGAAATGGATTTTTTTTCCAACAAGATAATGATCCTAAACATAGTTCAAAATTATGCAGGGGTTATTTAGAACATAAAGAAACAGAAAGGGTGTTAAAAAACATGGTGTGGCCCCCTCAGAGTCCGGATCTCAACCCCATTGAGCTATTGTGGGAAGAACTTGACAGAAATGTGCGCAGTTGTTGTCCCTCCTCACAAGAAGACATGTGGAATGCTTTACAAGAAAGCTGGAACAATATCTCACAAGATACAATTGATAAATTGATTGCTCGTATGCCGAGACTAGTGAAAAAAGTTATAAAATGCAAGGGAGGCTTTTTTGACGAAAAATCCGTTTAATGATTTTATTAAATATGAACGTCATTTTTAACGTAAATGGTTGATATTTCTTGATTTTTTTTTTCTTCTTGATGAATGTGTATTAGTAAATAAGCATTTTAATTAATATCTAAACCTCTTGATTTATATTTTGAGTTTTATTTCATTTTGCTACTTAGATGTAGGTGGTCTCAAACTTTTGGCCGGCAGTGTAAATATATTAATATTCTTGTTATTTATAAAAAAGGGTTAAGAGATGAGCTTATAATGATTTCAACTACGGGTACCACAAATCAATATATAATCCTGTGAATTACACTAAGCGCCATCTAGCCCCAAAGTAAGATGAGTTTGTGGAATCACTTGATAATAGTTTTTATTTGATGATATATATCTCAAATTGTCTCCGCCCGGAATCGAATAAACGAGCCATGGAGACCGTCCAGTGAAATAATTTTAATATTTTTGAAAGCAAAGACAAACTGCTGAAATTTACCACTGACTCGATCAATATTCCTTACCCTAGTTTACGAGCATGTGCACTAATTCGATTGGTTAGTTACCGCTACTCAGCTATCAACTTAACTAGAAGCTATTAGTGCAGCACCTTTTCTCAAAATAATGAGTCTACAATGTTACTTACCATAAAGGACCATAAATAAAATCAAGCCTGAATCGCTTTCTGCAATAAGGCTGCCCTGTGTACAGGAGTAAAAAGCAGGTAAAAGGACACAGGAGTGGTATTACCTTATTTCTTTTTAGTACCTACATGTTCCCTTATTTTGGTGTACAAATAAATTAAAATTAAATAAAAGTTTATTTCAGACATTGCACAGGTAAAGAAGAACATATACATAGTCCATATTAAGATTATAAACAAAGAACACATATTAAAAGACGCACATTACACAAACAACACTAAACAGGCACAATGTATGCCCTCGTCCAGTGCTCCATGAAGGGACAGGCACAATCAAGCCTCCCAGCAATAACTTGCAGGCAGCTGATGGCGCTGTCGCGCGCCTCCAGTGAGGCAGCTCTCTTGCGCATGATCGCTGCGAACCCATCTACTTGCGCGATCGCGAACATGCTTGAAGCGCTACAGAAACGCGACAGCCCCATCAGCGTCCTGTAAGCGTTATTGTATTGGACGCGCAGGGCGTTCCATGTCTTTCGCGTATGCCTGACCCATAAGCTGCAAGTATAGAACGATTGACAGTAGGCTCTAAACAAAATAGTTTTTACCGACGCACTGCACCGAGCAAACCTACGGGCCAGCATGTTAGCTCGGACTGATAACGCCCTCCGCTCCCTTTCCATATCCAAATCATCTGTGAGTGTCTCGGTGACCCAGTGGCCCAGGTACTTGAATTTTGCCACTCGTTTTAGCTCACTGTTATTAAGTACAATAAAGAGTTTGACCTATCTATCGTTATTGCAATCATTATAATCTCTTAAAATAAGAATGCTCAACATGAACCCTGCAATAGTTTTAGAGTAGAAATGTTAACAAATATCTTTAAACCATCTATGGCAAAATTGTAGTTGTATACGACATGTGTTTGATTTGTTTGCCTTTAAAAATCAAATTAATTATAGTTGACGTAAAATAATAAGACTACTTACCGTTATCTATAAAAATATTTGCTGTACCCCCTCTAGTGTGCTGCTTGTATACATGTAATTTTTTTAGCCAATTATAGAGCAGTGGTCGCAGCAGTCATTTGGCGGTATAGTTGTCTAAATGTCTCAACAAACTTAATTACATTTCCTCTACTAGGTATGTACACGATGCTTTTAACGTTGCGGTGCAGTCAGACAAAACTTAACATATTGAAAAATTGTGAAAAATGCTTATTGCAATTTAAGGACGCGTATGAAATCCTGCCGCACATTGTGCGACTGTACAATGAATTCTCTGCAAGCTTCTGATAAAATACCTTTCGACTTTTGAACAACTATTTTTCAATCAGCTTACTCTATTTTTCTCTCTATCTTTGTTGGACAGACATCGCAGGTATTGCTGACCTAAATGCCATAAGAAAGGCTTATTTTTATTTATAACAACTTCAACAAACAAGTATTTTGATTTAACACTGGGCTTAGTAAATAAAGCTTTCCTGTTCGTAGTGTGCTGGTAGTTACGAAAAATAAATAAATAAATAATCCTGGACAATTCACACAGCACCATCGAGCTCCAAAGTAAGCAGTGTTATGGGCCAATGGATTGATTGAATTATATAATGTTTTTTTTGTAAATTCATACATAAAATTAAACCGGGCAAGAGCGAGTTGGACTCGCGCACCGATGGTTCTGTGCCATCATACAATATAATATATGACAAAGGCAGATTTATATTTGTTGGAGAAATTTGTCAGCGCCATCTCTTGTATGATAGCGGAACTTATGTAGATCTTTTACACTTTCGATGATTTCTAAAAAAGTATGCTAATTAGAGAGTTTGTAATAAATTTTCTGTATTCTTTACATACACTTTAATAGCAATAAAAGTTTCAGAAGTTTATCTGCGCAAACTTCGGAGATAAGGGAACGCTATTTTTTTCAACGTTTTTGTAAATAAGTCTAAAACTATACGACTTAAAGCAAAACTAAAACCTGTTTATTAATGTGCAAATAAATACCTTTCATATGATATTCCACATAACCTAGTAACGTCACAAAATTTTTGAAAACCCCCATTCCACCCCCCTTGTCTAAAAAACTATGCAAATTAGAGAGTTCGCTATAAATTTCCTATACAGTTTACATACTATTAGCTATAAAAGTTTCACGGATTTATTTCTGCAAACTTCGGAGATATGTAAGGGCGGAACGGTCGTTTTTTCAACATTTTGTTAATAACTCAAAAATGGTATAGCTTAAAGAAAAAATAAAAACTGTTTAATAATATGCAAATAATGACCTTTCATATGATCCCCACACGACCTAGTAACTTAACTTAAAAAATTTGAGGTCCCCTATCCGCGCCACTCTGCAATCATAATAAGAATTCCTTTTTACCAATTTGGTCGGGAACCCTAAAAACAAGCATTGGTACGGGGGTAAAGCGGGCGAAGGCCTCAAAAGGTCACCAAAGGTCAAAAATGGAATTTTTGGGTTTTTTGGCGTTTTCGGCCATTTGAAGACTTATGTTTTGGTGACCTCAAATAATAATAATAATAATAACAATAAAAAATAATAGTAGGGGTCACCCCCAGGGTCACCAAAATCAGTCACCTTCTCTCATTAAGACGGTGCTAACAAAAAAGGTTTCATGTAAATCGGTCAACGCGTTCGGTTGTAATCGCCAAATACTTACGACAGACAGACAGCGCTATGCAAGACCCGGAACCCGGGACAAATATCTGCAGATAAGAAATACTATAGGACAGGTGTGCGCGCTACGTAGGGTTCAGTAGTTAACCGTAAACCTGTTGTTAGAAGAGTTGGTGTATGTTATTTACGTTTAACAAAACATTTTAACACGAATTAATTGAGTTTTCGGTTAAAAGTATTCGGGTATGTTTGGGAAACCGCATTACTTATTTGAGCGACTATTTCTCTGGAACTAAAAAAGCTACTTTTCCTAGCATCTTCATGGTTTTTCATGATTTTTTTGAGATTTGTTTTTTTTTTATATTTTGAAGGGGTGGGGGACGCTCGATAATAGTAGATCTTTAATATTTCGCAAACCGAATACTTATTCATCACGGGATTATTTATTTATTATGTAGGTACATGCAAAATTACAGCTTAGACGTTGACAGACAGAAAGACAGGCTGACAAAGTGAAACTAAGAGTTTCTTGTTTTACTATGAAACCCTAAAAATGTCCCGTGGCGGGAGTTGAAACCGCTGCCTCCTGCGTATCAGTCGGTTATTAGTAATTAGGCAAAATGAACTACTGAGTCATGTAAAATAACTATTTAAAACAGTTTAACAAAACTAAATGAAAATAGTTTCAAAATCTACTCGCAACTAACTCTTAATGATTTGCCAATTAGTGTTCTCGTTAACAAGTCTAGCAGGAGTTTGTGATTGCTTTTCTAGTTACCAACAGCTGTGGAAGAGTAAACATTCGTGCCTGATTAAATCGTCTCCTCCGGTGCCATGATGCTAAATTGGATTAGATTTAACAACAACAAGATTTACTTAACTTACGTAGTAACATCTGCTCACGTTACTCACGTTAGGTTGTGCGAACAACTATTCTACTGCTCATCTGCAACTACTACCACGTAATACCTACATCTACTTCTTTCTTCTTCTTTCCCGGTCGTAGGACGTCCACAGCTGGACAAAGACCTCCCACATGGATCACTAAGTACTCATCATGAGGGGTTGTTGCTATAATACATCTACTAGTACCTACAACTCCTCTACAACTACCAACTACCATCACTATACCTACTACTATTAAAATATTAACATCTTGAATTTAAGTTTAATCACAATATAAACTTTCTGAACGAACTTTTTATTATCATCCGTCATCCGTGTGAAATGTATAGGAATAATAATAGTAAAATGATAATAGTAATAAGACAATAATAGTTATAGGAAAATAAATTAACGTTACCTAATTTTTATTAGTAATAATTAATTACTAATAATTAATACTTAGTAATAATTAGTGGCCTATATGTTAACACGGGCTCATCTAACATCTTTGAAATCGGTTTTGAGTTGCCCTGTGGGGCAATTATGGCGCCACTGAAATCAGTGCCGTGTTGAGTTGGTGACCAATTTATGTCTCATAAGATTTAATTTTTTGCTGCCTATTTTTTTTTTTAATATTTATTTTGAATTTACCTATGTACTCATGTGTCGTTAATAAATAAATATAATTTCTATAATACATCTCTAGGAGGCCTAGAATACAAAATAAAGTTTAATTTTTATTAATTTCGAGACAGGATCTACTGAGAGTTAAAACTATCACAAGGTCCATAATTTATCGCTGTTATGAAAACATTATCGAGTGAGAGTGATCCAATTTAAGGATTATCTACGTTTGTGAATAGGTATCAACTCGTTCTTGTTCAAAAAACGTTTATCTTGTTTGCGAAATTGTTTCCATTGAAGACTTATAAGTACATGTTATTAGCAGGTTAATTAAATCAATTTCAAGATTTATGTAAGCTCAGGACTCGCAAACTAAGTGCAAGCAAACTCACTTAGTCTGTGCAATTGAACAAGAGTTTCCATCTATTCCGGATAGAGAAACCGCTCCGCGAGAATCGTGATAATATTAGCATTTTGTAGTTTGCAAAGCTTATAGATTCCATTTATACTCGATCAGATAACCGCAGCAAGCCTGATTACAAGCATTACCATTTACTACAACATTACGTAAAATTGAACATCATCATCATCGGCCTATATTAGTCCACTGCTGGACATAGGCCTTCCCAAATCTGCGCCATTTCACCTTATCCTCAGCTTGCCGCATCCTGCGTCTGCCAGCGACCGTTCGCTAATCTTCACTCCATCTAGCTAGTGGGCGTCTTTCACTACGGCTACCAAGCTGCGGTCCCCTCGTTAACCCCCGTAGCTATCGGTTTTTCGGTACATATGGCCAGCCAACTGCCATGGCCAGCTTGCTAATCATGTGTGCTATGTCGACGACTTTGGTTTTCTGTCGGATAACCTCGTTAAGGATTTTATCCTTCAGGGAGATTTCAAGCATCGCACGCTCAATACCACGCTTAGCGACTTTAAACTGGTGGATCAGCCATATTGTGAGTGTCTACTTTTCGATCACCGTAGGTCATGACGGGTAGGACGCACTGGTTAAAACTTCCGTTTTTAAGCATTGTGTTATATGTGATGAGAATACCCTACGTAGGTTCCTTCGTACGTACTTCCTACTTACCTTCTACGTAGGAACCTACGTAGGGTTTTCTCATCACATATACTGTTGCCCAGATTAGCGGAATCCATCTCTTGGCCTCTCAAGGTAAAAACAACTTAGATAAGGATCTCAAAGTAATTTTACCTTCACGTAGGAACCTACGTAGGGTTTTCTCATCACATATACTGTTGCCCAGATTAGCGGAATCCATCTCTTGGCCTCTCAAGGTAAAAACAACTTAGATAAGGATCTCAAAGTAATTTCACCTTCACCCGAAGCTTTTCCATTTCTAAGCTGTCTCATTCGTCACATGTAGTGGCGTCAAAGAGTAACGCTGGGGAAAAAGAGCACGTGCGGCTATTCTCAATCACAGCAAAAATCTCCGATCCTGACAAATACTGGCTTCTTTCTAAAGAAAGAGTTCATAAAGAGGAGGCCCTTCTTTTCCAGAAAGTTGACAAGCATTCGCCCCTGTTATTCCGACATCCATTACCATGTGGTCCAACACGGGACTGGCTCTTATTCTGGACTCCCACTTAGGCGTTGAAGTCCCGCATAAGAACATTGAAGTGAGCCTTTGTGGTGTCTTGTAAGGCTTTAGATATGTACACATCTTCTACTTCGTCATCCGAGTTTGCAGAGGTCGGTGCGTAGACATGAATGATCTTGAAATTATATCATTTCGATAATACGTAATACGTACGCTACCCTGTTCGACACACTGGAGGTTGTTTCGACCATGTTAGTGAAGGTGTTGTTAACAATAACCCTACGATACGAACCCTGGAATGTTTCGAACATTCCCTCGCAGTAGTACAGCCGCGCACATAGTAAGTGATACTAAAGAGGCAAGGATACACTAAGATACCACTAAGACTTAGTGATATCCCTTACTATGTGCGCGACTGTACATAAGGTGGCCCGAGTAGGGTGATAGTGTCCTCGTCCTCTCTTCGGACTTTACTCAACCCTCGAACATGCCACCATTATATTGTCCAGTTCCACTTTCATTTGTGCCCGATGTTGGTAAGCCTTAGTAGACTATCCGTTGTAGGTTGCCAAGGTATGGATGCGGGATGGGCTTTCCGTAGCCCGGGGATTCTTAGCACTCCCCGCCCTGCCGTAACCGTGACCGCCGCCGCCTTGGTCTGGGAAAGTAGGGCGATCGGGAAATGAGGGTCCATCTTGTATCTCCTCATATATATTATATTGCCATAATCGCCACGCGTGGCTAGCGGGTTGGCAAGCGCAAAGGCACAGCTTTTCGCAACGTTGATACTGCTACCTGTCAATGGCCAGATAATTTAGCTGTCTAAGCTTCAGCCGGTAAAAGATGTAATAACCTCATCCGTAATTTAGTAGGGGGTAATACGAGCCCTTCCCTCTGGCCTCTCTCGTTTTTATCACTTAATTGTCACTATATAAACCTAAACCATCTAAAAATGTCCCAGGGACTGCAGCGTTCTGTACAGCATTATTACCAGTTGCTGACGCTGTATAAATTATCTATAATAGATGTTAAGGCTTTTTATGTCTCGGTATCCTCTTATCTGATTGAACTCAAACAACTTCCTTATAAAGATTAGTATTTATATATTAGGCCTTATTGCCTTATGTTTCAATTCTAACGAAGGTTTCTTATCTGTAACAAAAGCTCTTAACATTCGAAAATTTTAGTTGTGTCGTAACTCGTAACAGAACGGTTTTATTGTATTTTCCTTTGAAAGTGATATGTTATTGCGTTCTAAAATATTTTAAATATTTTTGCAAAGGTTCATCCTAAATAAAAATACTTTTTAAGAGCCTGGCCCTGATAAGGGATAACAGGAAACCAACATCAAGCTCTACGATATGGTTGTATTAGATTATAAGCTTAAATGCCGATATTTAGTTCGTATTGTCCCTTAATATCCCGTCCAAGCTAGCTCGGGCAACATAATGCTACTAATACATTATCCCAATATCCAATATTCCTGTTGAATTCAACAATGTTCTGAATCGAGTGAATATGTTGCGTTGATCGATGAAATGACCAATGTCATGGTCGATTAATTGTGGTTGCGAAATATTGTTATACTAGAAGATGGATAGTTACAGTGATTGAGTGATAGGTGGAGTGGGGAGACACCCTAATCCTTGGCAAATACTATGTAAATGTTGTATTTAGGTCGTCCAGTGTTAAAGCCCGTTGCTTTTCTGAATTTGTTTTGTTTTGTGGAGTAGTTAACAAAATGATTAGTATACTCGTACCTTACTAAAAACTTTGAGTTTCTTTGTACGGATTTCCTTTTTGTCCGAAAAAGCAGTGAAAATTAAAACAAGCGTCATTCTGATGGACCTGAGCGCTATGCAACAGTTCAGCCAATTTAAAAAGACATTTTCTGTCGCCCGGTAGCTGAATTCCAAATAGAGTTTAATTGCCTCGCGTCGGAAATGGTTTTGTTCGACTTTCGTGGAGAATTTAACGGGTACCGATCATTCCAATGGTAACAGCTTAGAGATTGGCTCTTAAATTGTAAGCGACGCTTGTTAGCACTGATTGTTTTCATTTATCCATTTATCGTGAACCCTTATTTATTTTAGATATTTCTTATACTCATAAAGAATACCTACTAATCAACTCACACTTTTATTTAAAAAAAAAATGTTTATTGCTTTAACTTATCTAGTTGTTACAGGGTTTGGATTTTCCTTTTGAGCAAAATTTGCTTGTGTTAGAGAATCCGCTCTTTTATAGCCATCCCACTAATATTATAAAGCCGAAAGTTTGTTTGGATGGAGGTTTGATACCTCTTCACGCAAAAACTAGGCTACGGATTGAGCTGAAACTTCTTGCACACGTATTGATGTTGACTAGGATTAACACATAGGCTACTTTTTATTCGGGTACAGCGCATGCGAAGCGGCGGGCAGAAGCTAGTTGTCATATACGATTCTTAACAAAAAAAAACACTCAAAATAATTGATTTTAAACACTTAAAAACATTTTTAATAGTTCAAGAAAGAAAAACATATTACATAATTATATTGTTAGTTTGAACAAGTAGTATATAGGTGCATGCGCGAGTCTTGGTGTGAGTGCGTGGTGTGCGTTTGTGTGGTGTATGTGTGTAGTGTGTGTGTGTACTCTCTATTTCGTCGTAGCTCTTGGGCATTAACCAAAAATGTCTTTTTAACAGAAAAAAGTGTAATCGGATAGATATGAAGTTGTTTGTTAATTTTATTATACTAGCTGTCCCGGCGAACTTCGTATCGCACCTTCTACAACCACTACCTACAACTTAGCCTACAACTACCCTACAACAGTTTCCGCTTCGGCGACAAAAGTAATTCGTTATATTCAACGCTGCGTAAATAAAAATCATTTACAATAGTTTAACCCGTGTTAAATATTAAAACAAGTGAATAAAAGTGTTCTTTAACAACCCGGTGACACCTGTAAGAAAAGGTATAAAAAAACTTGCATGAACTCAGAAGATATCATTCTTTATACATTCACTGTAAACAAGAGTGACTAAACACTTTCTCTTGAATTCTCTTCTCTTGAGTTCTTACTTTCACTTTTATATATTAGTAGGATAGGATGTGTGATGGTTGTCTATTTTATTGTCTCTTCGCAAATGTAGTTTTATTTGTGACTGTGGGTACCGGGTTTTTGATTCGTCGATTTGTAACAATTTCTTGCGTACCTATAAATAACAGATGTTGTTTTAAAACTAATTGCAGTAAATAAAGTTTTCTTACTGTAAGGAGTCCAGAATCTAGTACAGACTATCCGTGGAAAATCTCAAAGATTTGAAATGCGTCACCTTAATCAGATAACGTTGTGCCCTCTCTAGTTCCAAAAATTTAATCTTAGTGGCACCCCCCTACATTGGCAAACAATTACCTAAAACTAATTGGCCAAGGGATACAGATTTGTTTTAATAGATAAGTTGATGCTACATGTCGTAATGTTTTAAAGGTCCATCAATTTCCTAGTTCTATTCATGACTAGTTTCTACCTCTATATGCATTATGCATATGCCAGGATAGTCTCTGATTAAGCTTTATTCCCAGGTATTTCGTTTGCTGTACTTTCAATATTTTAGTGCAAGAACAGACAAGACCGTCACTGTCACATTCATGAATCTTTATTTAAAAATCGAATGAGGGCTGAGTACTGTCTTGCATAGAGTAGCAAATATAATTTGTTTTTGAAGTAAAAAAGGAGATTGTTGTCTAACCACGATGCAACCTTTTTTAAACCTATTTCAGCAGATGTTTTAACACACTCCCACGTTTACCCGGAAAAATAATAGCTGTGTCATCTGCGTATGACAGAACTTGGCCCTCATCGACCTTCATGTTACCTAAATTATTAATGAAGGAAAAGAGTCGGGCCAAGTACACTGCCTTGAGACTGTTTATTCTGGAAAAATACCTATTTCTTAAAAAAAATAATTGTAGATACCATATCATTACGATAAGGTACGACCTATTTAGATAAGGTACCTCCTAACAAATGTCCCAGGCACTGCAGCGTCCCATGCAGCATGTACCAGTTGCTGACGCTGTATAAATCATCTATAATAGATAAAGACCTTCATATTATCCTTGTATTTTGATTACATTTATAAACAAAGGATTCTGTTGCCGCCTTTTAACAAAATATCCGAGGCTGGGGGGAATACATTGACATGTCTGAAAAATCAACTTTTCAGGGGAGCAATTTTAAAGTTTGACCTCTTCTCGTAAATCGGCAAGTTAGCCAAACTTAGGTATCTGAGTTGATTTAAGGATATTTTATGCCATCTATGAAATGGTATCAATTGATTGCTTACAAACGACCTATCATCTTATTTACCGCACTTGTCAACTTGTGCACCAACAGTTATCATATCAGTATACCATCTTCTGAATTAATTTTATTATTATATGTAACTTTATTTAAAAGGGAAAAAACGTAATTTATTAATAGCAAACAATTTTTTTTTTAATTTAAATTATCTGCACGCGACCAATCATGGCGGTAAAGCCACACTTCTGATCAAACTCTGACCAGATGCGGGTAGTTGACCCTGATTAGACAATTCCACTCAAAAATGCGCCTCCACCAACCCGCAATAGACAGGCATGGTGGACAACTAATTGTCTAAACCCTGTCCCCGATGAATACTCAACACAAGCCTTCGCCCCAAGTGTCCAGGTGCCCCAGTCAGCGTGTAACTGATGACAGTAGGAATAGATGTGTTATAATGTCCGGGTGGGATTCCCCTGTCATACAGACATGGATAGAATAAAGGAAACCGGAAACATTAATACCATATCAAGCAGTTTCAAATTTACGTACAGAGTCTAGAAAATGCTCTAAACTAAAACATCTATGATGAGACTATTCCCTTTGCTGCATATATTAAAAATACTAGCTGACAAGATACTTGTAGCCCTAAATAAAAGATTGAAGTGTTGTTTAAGAAAAAAGCCGCCTAATAGAAATATCACCTACGTCGTATTATCTCTTTAACCATTTGTCCAAATTATTTGCAGTAAAAGGGAAAAGTCTTTTGTTTTAAACACTTGAGACGATAAACTTACTTAGTTTGATAAGAATTCATAATTGTCGATAATACATATGACCAAAAAACATCACCTAACGATTTAAATTATTTATTTAATATAAAAATAAACACTTTTTGTAACTTTAATAAAAGTTAGACATAGGCTGTCGCTGACTTTTATAGGCATTATTAAGCTCTAAAACTTTTCTCTAGAACTCAAACATAATAGAGATAAGAAACGTTTTCGTTCAACCGTTTTTTCTCCGACTTACTTTGCAAATTCAACTACCACGAAAAATTCTTTTAATTTTTCGGGTTAATTTATAGCCTTGACAAATACTTCGGATTTCTATTATTGGTCAAATAGTTTTCAAAATCGGTTCAGTAGGTCCAGATATTACCCCCTACAACCTCACAAACTCACAACATCACAAACTTTACCTCATTATAATATTAGTATAGATAAATCATGTAAAAATATAAACAAACATTTAGACACATGTTATTTTTAACAACAAACAAAAAAAATCAAAGCTACGAGAATCCGTTTATCGGGCCTATATAGCGTCTGAGAGTTATCTCTGGAGATTAATTAAGAAAGCTTCCAGCGTAACATCTGCAAGAGCTAAGATAATTACGTAGTAACGCCCTTGTTAAAACCTCATTCTTAGTTAAACACTAAACGCTATGGACGCCAAGTGCAGTTTAATTAGTTAGTGGGACTAACAAATTCAATACAATCTCATGAAACTGACTAAATTCATGTCTTTACTGGTCAGGTCAAACCACCGTAATTACACTTACGTTATTACTAATAATAACATGAGCGTTGTACTCATGTATTAGTAATAACATGAGTGGTTTAATACCAAATAGAGCGCATCACATTCAGTTATCTCGGTTTTTTCCATCTCGTGAAACTGGCTAAATTCATGCCTTACTTGTCAGGTCAAAAATTACACTTGATACAGCGCTCATGTCAATAGTAGTAATAACTTAAGTGGTTTAACACTAAATGGAGCGCATCACGTTCAGTTATCTCGGTTTCCTCCATCTTTATTAGAGTCCAAAACTTCGTAGTCGTAATAACTTTGTAAAATTTGCCGTGTTGGCTTTTGCTATCGTGTCTATTTTCAACTTACTAATTTGCTGATATTGTTTGTACATAATTTAGCTTGTTCCGTCCCGGCCGAGAAACTTTCGAAGAACTTTAACCTCCGACAAATTGGACGACCGTTGGCGGCGTCGTACCGCATGTTACGCTATACAATTGAATGCATGCAATGCATATTTGAGAGTTCACACCTGTTACTTAAACACACCCCTTTATTTAGTTGAGCCGGCAAACTTCGTACAGAATTAACTACGCACTGCGCTAATACTCTAATACTATTAATTACTACTACTTTCCTACTACTCTACTACTACTAACTACTACTAATCTTGTACTACTAACTACTAATACCACTACTCTAACAACTAGGTACTCTACTACAGATACTCTACTACTTACTAACTCTACTGCTACTAAAGTAGTAACTACTTTACTAAGGAGAGCACTTCTTATCGGAGAGATGTTATGGATCGCAGGCTTTGAATCGTAGGCTTAAGGCCGTGGCCCAGTGTGGCAAAATGAATCTTGCCACATCCTATGCTCCAATGCAAATAAAATTATTTTAAACACTACTTAGAATAGTTTACAAAAATAAAAATAAAACACATTTACATCGAATAAAGCACATAATTGAATTCGTTCGCTTCGGATATTTTTTTCCAAGTGATGGAAAGAAGCGGACATCACTCTTTCTATTTATTGTTACAATATTTGTCTTAAATATCATTTAAATAAGCAACTATGGAGTAATAAGCTTTTTCTATGAGATTTTGTTTTATAAAAAGCTTAAACCTATGACATGTGTGTCGCATGTCGGAAGAAATGTGGGCAAAGATAGCCACCGAGTGGGTCCCATATGCGGTACAACGACCGCGCGGCCGGCCCAGGCGCAGATGGCGGGATGAGCTGGACATGTACTGTGCTGACTGGTCGACCAACGCCTTGGACCGGGAAGTATGGAGAGAGGGAAGGGAGGCCTTTGCCCAGCAGTGGGATCCTACAGGCTGATTAGATTAGATTAGATTAAACCTATGGATCGATAATTCGGTCGCCTCAGATGGAAGCTTATTATAGAAATGCACACAGTTTTCCATAAATAACAAGTCATCAAGCAAGCCAAACCGACAAGCGATCTTGAGCTCGTCGGCACACACCTGCCTGCTTGTCAGTATTCTTTATGCTGCATTTTGAAGAGTGCTGGGGTTGCACAACCTAATTCCCTCGTCACCATCTTTCTACTAAACATTCAGAAAATATATACATATACTGTAATATTCCATCTGTTCACACAAAGCGCTTTGAGTCCACGTTTAATGTACTACCAGCGAGTGTACTCGTATATGTCTCCTGTGAGCTCCTTTTTGGGTGTCTTCAAGGGTAAAGTGAGCTCTACCTCTCCTTGAAGACACCCATAAAGACAACAAGGCACTTTTGGGCAAACGAACTCCTTCCTAGGCCACGTGCTTCGTAACTAACCATAAAGTGAAACGCTGACTCAAATGTTTCCACCAGCTGTCTATGAGGTCCTTTATTAGATGTTTTCTAACTTAAAACGGTATTTTATGATAAAGACAGGTCAACTGCCTACTAATCTTATAATTTTGGTGCTCGTTAGGTTACGAATGATTCTAAGCATAATTTCAAAATCAAAAATCTTTTTTCCCATAAGATACAAATTTGGTGTCACCTAAAAAATAAATACTTACTTTTAAAGATCTTTCTAATGGCGTGACTCTCAAATTGCTCTTTTCACTCTTAGAATAAAATTAAATGTAAATTACTGCTCATTTGAATCCCACCAGCAATTACCAAAGTGTGGATATTTTAACACGCTAACTGTTCAACATAAGTGTTAACTAGAAACGCTTTATATAGCAATTAAACAAAATATAAATTATCGCTATAAGAATAAGCGCATTACTTTACAATTTAAAAATGTCTTTACCAGTGTATGTTCATTTAAACATGAACATTTTTCTATTTCCATGAACCCACAAGTTATAAGCCAATAACAGAGCGCTGTCTTCATATCGAATGACGCCCACTGGGCGTAAGATATAAGTACCTGCATCCTCACACCAATACAATGCATTTCACCTGTTGACGGCATCGCGTAGACTAGGCTATTGTCGCAGCTCTTATTGTTTTATATCTGACAGCAGAAAAGCCATTTCTTCACAAAAAGAAGATAAATGCATCTTTGTGCATATACAGGGATAGCTCGCGGCGACAAAGATAGATCTCAGTATTATATGTATTTAATTAATAAAAATGATAAGATGAAATTAAGAATTAAATTTAACTGAAAAGTAAGCGTCTTTTCATTTTCTAAGGATTTGAACGCTGGATTAATGTTCTAAAGTAGCGGCTATTTTCTACAATACCATCGACATTAAAGTATTGTCGAACTGGCCACTTCAAATCTGGTGTTGGTTCTGCATTACAAATTCCTTAGATTGAATATAATTTCATCATTCATCACATCGTAGAAAATATGTGTAGGTACAAGATAAAACGATTACTTTATAATGATTTATTTTATCAAAAAAAATATGTTACATAGTTATCTATGCACTTTGTTCATTTATAGTTAGTTAATTGATTCCTTTGCGAAATAAATTAGAAAATTGCACGCAAGTTTTAATATGTTGGAGCAAGGTCCGGCGAGTGTGGTTGGTGGAGACATTCCAACCGCAGCTTCTTCTCTAATATAACATCCATCTGTTTTGCGGTGTGTGGTCTAGCGTTTTCCTGTAGCAGCAGTGAGCTAATGAAGAAGTCCGGTCTCTTTTGCTTTTCCATAATGGTTTGCAATGGTGTGCCGTGGGATGCCGGCAGTAGTATATGTTACCCCTCCTCTCTCATGCCCGCGGATGCAGTAAGAGCCTGCTAAGGGATACCTCCGGAAGATGGGCAGCAGCGTATCGACATCCCGTACTGCGCTCGCCAATCCGCCTGCCAAGCGTGGTGATTATGGCAACTACCCCTCATGGAAATCCATAAGAGAGGCCTATATTTAGTAGTGGATGTTATATGGCTGAAATGATGATATTTTCTACTGACGCACACTGTCTGTCACTGCGCTAAGTCGCGAGGAATTTAAAGAGGTCTTGCTAGATGTAAGACCGTATTGATATTTTCTCCAAACAATTGCAAATGAGACGGGTATGTGATAAAGTTGTTGATTGTGTCCTTCTGGTATTCCAGGCCATCTACGACATGCTTGGAGCTTGCTCAAGTAACCGACCGGCCGATTCCGCCGAGGAGCGCGCTAAGAACATCTTCGCGAAAATGGACGAGAACAACGACGGCCAGCTCACACAGGACGAGTTCCTCAAGGGCTGTCTCCAGGACGAGGAGCTCTCCAAAATGCTCGCCCCCTAGGCGCACCCCCCACACGCAGCCACCTCTCCCCCTCCTCGCCTGTTACCTAAATCCCATATATTTTACGATAAACCGACGGCGTCTCGTCTCAAGACGTTCTCAAAACGTACAAAGCTATTTTTTGATTTAACATTGTTATTTTTCACGCAACAGTATACGAACGACCGCGTCTCGCGTCGAATAATTCGCACTTCAGAGAGATTTTAAAAGTTTTTAAAATGATTGTGGTAATTAGGTACGTGATAAACGTTAAGACTTTTGGAAAGTGTTTTAAGATTGCGTCGACACAGCACGCGCTGGCCGCCCGCCGCTAGTCAGCACGACAACCGCGGCCCGATCTCACGCCGATGTAGATTATAATCCGTACTTGCTGCGCAATGCGGCTACTATTTAAGCGACACTTGAGACGGAACTTTGCGAAAAATTTAATATTTGCGCCTGTAAGTCGGAATGATCAATAAAGTGCATTGATCGTGTTTGATCTGCTCTCGGCATTCGCAATCCCAGCCCGCGCGTGCCCCGGCGGCGCTGCTTTCGACCAGAACGAAAGCCTTCTATGAAAACACGATTCGTCGTAATATTGTCGATTAAGAGAAAAGTATTTTAAATTTAAGATAAAATTAAAATTTGTCTAACAAAGTCAATGAATTAATAACTTTCAAAAATATAAAGTCCATTCCTTTTGATAAAAATATAAGATAAAAAAGTCTTTCGCTGTCGGATTGTCCACTTCTGTAATTTAATAGTACTGTGTCCGAACCATTTCTCTGTTAGATCTGTGTTTCCCTACGACGCTCGGTCTATTTGATCTTACTCTGTCCGACGAAGGATAATTATAAATGTAAATGCACAAAATATAGTCTTATGTCAATCTTAACGTTTTATACTATAAGGCATTTAGCGTAGATTGTGAACGAACGGAATCGGTCAGATTGATGAATACTTATTCACGGATTACCACATATCGCACGCAGATCCACAGGCTCCCTGTAAGTTGATCACGCTTGCAATCTGATCAGTTCTGTCCAATATGTAAGTGACCGTAAAATTTTAAACATACATATTTGTCTTTTTGGTATATCGGTGTTTAGGTAGTCGATGTTACTCGTAACTTCGTCAGGGATCTTCAATTCTGAATTCCAGCTTGTTCTATTCCCGTTGCGTTCGGTACTTCATCTCACATCCTCTATCCCGCTACTGTGGTAGCCCTTTAGATTCAATCTATCCATGTCCATGTTACAATTCACGTCTTTTCCCACTGTGCCTTCTAGTTCTCTCTGTACATAGATTACAGTTCATCGTTTCTATTTCAGACCCTGTTAGGCTATTTCCGGTAAACGTTTATTATTTAGTTATATGCCAAAGCGGCCAAAACTTAACGAAATTTAAATTATTGGTGTGCCCTAGTTGAACATTGTACTATTTGTTAGATTTTAGTTAGGCGAGACACGGCGTTGTTCATTTGTTTTATTCTTAAGGCCACAGAATTTTACGGGTCGCGATTATTCTGTAAGTATAAGCTAATGCTTGGAATCTGTTTTGTTCGTTTCAGTGCTCCGTTGCTTAGGAGAGTTATTAAACAATACTAATTTATTTTGCAAATCAAAGTGTAATTCGCCTGCACCAATCAGAAGACAGCGCTGAAACTGAAACTTGACCGTTATTGGTTACGAGACATTCCACGTACTATCGCATTACATAGTTTATAATTTATTTATTGCGTTTTTGTAAATAGTGGAGTCGATGTTTTTTATTGATATACTCTTTTTTTTCATAAGTACATAATTTTTATTCTATAACTCAAAGTTTAATCCTAAATGTTACCGATCGATTTGTAATAATTGTATACATTTGACAAAACGTGGAAAATTCAAGTAGCAAAAAGAAAAATAATAAATTGACTGATTTTTTACAAGACTAGGTAGGGAAAAGGGAACAAATTACCGTTTTGGACCCTGGGGTTAGCTTTCGCGACAGGGTTTTGATCGAACATATCACAAAGACCACTGGGACTTATTGAATTAAGTCGCCACCAACTCGCAGGTTTCAATTCGAGACTAATTAGGATTCGCTAATGTTCTAAATTATCGGCTTCCAATGCAAGCTCATGACATATCTCTCTGAGAAATGAAATTTCTAAATTGTTTATCAATTCTTTGTTATTTAAAGCCGAATACGGTTGTTATTATCAGTTGGCGCGACCCAGGCCTACGTCTCAGTTGCTGTCGGTACTTCGCCGCAGCGCTGTGTCCTGACAGTTGATTTACTGTGAGGCTGGCAACCAGAGTTAGCCTTCTAGAGTGTATCCGCTGTTCCCCTCCTTTGACCCTCTATGAGTAATTGCACGTCAATATAATAGCTATTTTTGATCTCTATACTAATTCAGTAGTTATAAACATTCAGTCTAGGTGTTAATTCATAGGGCTCGTTACCATTCATGTGCCATGATGTTAATTTTATTAATATTTGTATAAGGCTTTAAATTTGTATCTTATATGTTAATAAGTTATTGTTTGTTAGATGCTTATGATTATTAACGGAGGGTATGATCATTTGATTCTGTTTATTTATAGTATTACGTAAATTTAAAAGAATACCCGAGGGTAACATGTTATGTTAATTAACATTTTCAACTAAGAGTACTAATTTTTGTGGTTAACGAAAAGTACCCAACCAGGGTACTTTTCGTTAACCACAAAAGTTATCTATATTTTGGTAAAGCGTCAAAAAAATAACATACGTTCACATACATAGTTGAAAATGATAAAAATTAGTTTTGTTTTTTTATTTAGTTATACTGTAATTACAATACCAGTTTGTCACATTGTTTTGCAACATTTTTCCACGTAAAATATAGATTTTATCGTCGAGTAGCAATTTCAAAACTTTTTTACTATGTATGTATAATTTATAGATGTATAAGTAGTCATTCTTAATTATAGTAAAAGCTTGAAGCACAATTCATTTGTAACGCGGCGTATTATTTATATTACTATAATAATTCATGTACTAGTATAGGATATAGTTTAAGATATAAAATGTATCTAGCAGCAATAGGCGCACAAATCTGTTAGAATAACAATTCCATGGTCGTAATAATTTTAATTGCATTTACAATTTAGTCCGAGCACACTGTACCGTAAAATAACTAAGCTTTAGTTTCGTGGGTCTCTGTCGAACATGTCTTGACAAAACTGTAACTTGTGTAGGTAGTTATTTTGAAATCACGCGGGGTCTCCGTGGCCCCCGCCTCACTCGAACAGAATATCCAAGTCTGAAGTCTATTTTTTAAATATTTACATTTCGTATTACTCATTTACATATAATTTTACTCTATTATGCGCACAACAAGCGCCCTTTTCGAACTATAGCTAGGCACGGTAAAAGAGTAACCACCTCCCCACAATGTCTCTGTTGTATCTCTAAGAATACCTGCATATTTTTAATGATCACATCTTGCCTATTCATGTATAATATACAAATTATAAAAAACACATCCATTTGTCTTGATGATCTGGTTGACACCTCATGTTCAATTTGCAACGACTTTGATGAACTTATGGGCCATTCTTAAAATACGTCACACGTTAAGGGGGCGTCGACGAAGTGTGACATGGTGACAAGACGTGGGAGGGATCCTATTACTTGTGACGTCACTTTTCAAAAATAATGTTATTTAGAAAAATGCTAATTCCGGAACGGCTAATTTAATTTCATAATTTCTAGGTGTGAAATCGTAAAGTATGTGACGTCACACCAGGGAGGGAGAGTCTCACAAATGTAAGCTGTAACAAGAAAGGGTCAAAAATCATAAAAATTGTGTGGCGTTATTTTTAGATGGCCCCTTACCCGATTTTTTTTCAAAACGTGGCATTTTTTTTCTTATCACAAAGGCTTTTTACAGCACAAGTCTTTTTAAAGTTTATACAAAATATAATACGGTGCTTAGAACGAAGCAACAAAGAGCAAAAATCAAATTTTCGAAAAATAGCTCGTTAAAAATCATTACTCCACTTATTTTTTCAGAATTTGACGATTCCGCTTCCTTAATTCTGCCCGACACCAGTCATTATCAACGCGCTCAAGCTACTAGTCTCGCTACATGTCAACCTTCCACTCAAATTACAGCAATGATCAAAGATTAAAATCGTTAGATACGCCCTCACCGTAATGAGACCGCGCTGTTTTGTTTCCCCATGAAATGAGTGACCACGCTCATGTGGAATCAGTGTACCTTTAAACACAGTGTTAGCTGGACGTAGTAAGTGTTACTTTTTTCACGGTATTCATTGTGGAATCATATTTCACGAACTAAGAATAACACTTTGGTTTATTGAAAAAACCAGTAAGCGTCGGCATAATTGTGAACACACATTTAAAGACCCAGTCAATGCCACAGTGTTTTGTGTCACGGCACGTCTAATGATTTAAATATTTGGCAATGATATGATGCGCCATAACTCGCAGTGACGCAAACGCTTGCAGTAAGAAAACAAATGCACACTTGCGTTACCACCGAGTAAACAAAGTCTGCCGAACTGAACATGTGGCTGTGAATATTATCGCCCCTAACTGAATCCATTATCGTTTTATTTAAAAATCCGTCCAGTTTCGTTGTACGCATCAAAATTGGTTTCTTGTAAAAGGTTAGGCAAAAAGGTGAGTTTCTGCTATTTCTTACTGAAGTTTTGTTGTTTTTCAGCGAATTAATATGTTTTAGGGCACAAGAATTGACTAACTAAACGAAATAAGGTTGTGCTGCATTATTATAACGACCGACACGAGATCACTAGGAGAATACAAAAATGGGTAAACAAAATAGCAAATTGAAGCCGGAGGTATTGGAAGACCTGAAGCAGAACACGGAATTTTCAGGTAAATCTGTCTGCGAATCTAATCAGCTTTTAAGGCCTCCCCTCCCTATCTACACTTTATCCGGTCTCTAAGGCGTTGGTCCACCATCTTTCTATCCAGCTCATTCCGCCATTCGACTCAAACTCAAAAACCTTATTCATCAGCCGTTTTGAAACGCACAAAAAATATCATGAAACGTACTTTTCAATCCATTTTTGTTATGACTGTACTTTATATGGGCCCGCGAGTTGACAACAATAAAAATTGGTAAAATCAAAAAGTGCCAACTCGCGGATTCCAGCGAGTTTCAGATCCGCGAGATGACGAATGACTCTTTTGTTTGTTTATGTGATATATTAATAATTATTTAATGTTTGTGGTCATTCTGAAAAAATATCGTGGGTTTAAAATGTACTTATCGAAATATATTCATCATCATCATTCCAGCCGTAAAAGTCCACTACTGAACAGGCCTCCCTCATGGATCTCCATGAGGGGTAGTTGCCATACTCACCACGCTTGGCAGGCGGGTTGGCGAGCGCAGTACGGGATTTTGGTACACGGAAAGACGCTGCTGCCCATCTTCCGGAGGTATCCCTTAGCAGTCTCTTACTGCATCCACGGGCATGAGAGGCGGGGTAACATTCTACTGCCGGCACCCCACGGCGCATTTCTTACTGAGTTATTAATTTACTTTCCAGATGCAGAAATTCAGGAGTGGTACAAAGGGTTTCTAAAAGATTGCCCCAGCGGCCACCTGTCTGTGGAGGAGTTTAAGAAAATATACGGGAACTTTTTCCCGTACGGTGATGCTAGTAAGGTGGGTACATAATCTTAGCATCATCCTGATTTCACCCACTGCTAGGTCTATAACTATAGCCGTAAAACGTCCTTTACTGAACTAAGGCCTCCTTCATGGATCTCCATGAGGGGTAGTTGCCATACTCACCACGCTTGGCAGGCGGGTTGCTGAGCGCAGTACGGGATGTTGATATATGGAAAGACGCTGCTGCCCATTTTCCGGAGGTGTCCCTTAGCAGGCTCTTACTGCATCCACGGGTAGGAGAGGAGGGGTAACATTCTACTGCCGGCACCCCACGGCAATATTTGTACAGATAATTTAAAGTAATACTGGAAATGTTCACTTATCATCACCTAATGCTAAGTAAAGCCGGTAGCTCCGGTATCTGACCTTAACTCGGCAATACACATTATTAACCGCGATCTTCCACGTATCCTAGTCTGGAGTAAGGCCCATGGACTTATGGTGAACCCAAAGAAGACTCAAGTCATCATTATCGGTAGTCCCAAAATGATTCGCAGAATCGATATGTCGACTCTATTACCTTTGATGGGGTCCCCATACCTACCAGCAAGTCCATCAAAAACCTGGGCTTAATCTTGGATGATGAGATGACTTGGGTCCCTCAGTTGGCCGAGCTGAGCCGTAAGATGTTTGCGTCTGCTGCTTCATTGAGGCGACTTCGTAATTTTCTCCCAACTACCACTAAAGTTATGCTCGCCTAATCCCTCCTACTCCCTATCATTGACTATGCCGATGTATGCTGTCCGGATCTCACTGAAGACCAATTGAACAGAATCGAGCGCCTTCAGAACTTCTGCATCAGGTTCATATTTGGTCTCCTCAAATATGACCATGTATCTGAATATCGGGGCTTGTCAACCACTGACCATCTCCAATCCCTCAACCAGATAATCGAGAAATATCAAGAGTACAAGCTACCACTTTATTTGGCCTTCGTAGATTACTCCAAAGCGTTTGACAGTCTCTCTCACTCTTCAATTTTTCAGTCCCTACAAAACCAAGATATAGAAATCGACTACATTAAACTACTCCAAAACATTTACCGCAACAGTACAGCATCCATTCGCATCCACACCAATGGGCCATCGTTCTACATCTTAAAAGGAGTAAAGCAGGGCGATCCGCTTTCGCCAAAGTTGTTTACCTCAACTCTAGAAGAGGTGTTCCAAAGCCTAGCTACCGAATGGGGAGAAAAAGGCATTATCGTTGGATCGAAAAGATTGTCCAATCTCCGATTCGCCGATGATATAGTTTTGTTTACCTCGTCGGCCTCAGAGCTACAGCTCATGCTCGAACATCTGAGCACAGCAAGCCTCGAGGTGGGACTCAGGATGAATATGGCAAAGACAAAAGTGATGACCAACAGCACGCAGAGGATAATAAAAGTCGGGGGTGTGGAGATTGAACATGTCCATGAATACATCTATTTGGGCCAATTAGTCTCCTTCCAGGCGAGACAAGATCAGGAAATTACAAGACGCATTGAAAACGCCTGGAGGAGCTATTGGTCCATGAAGGAAATAATGAAAGGACCTCTTCCTCTATCCTTAAAAAGGAAGCTCATGGACATGTGCATTCTCCCTATCCTCACGTACGGTGCCCAGACTTGGTCACTCACAAATTGCCATAAGTCTCGCCTCGGGGTATGCCAGCGAGCTATGGAGCGCAGTATCCTGGGCGTCAAACTTACGGACCATGTAAGGAATACGACACTGCGCTCGAAAACACAAATAGCCGACGTAGCTCACAAAGCAGGCCAGCTCAAGTGGGACTGGGCAGGACACGTTAGCCGTATGCCCCAACAACTATGGGCAAAAATCACCACCGATTGGGTTCCCCAACAAAGACGACCACGTGGTAGACCCAGGCGACGATGGCGAGATGAGCTTGACTCCTTTAGCATAGACTGGCTTCAACAAGCTCAAGACAGGGATAAGTGGAAGGAGGGAAGGGAGGCCTTTGCCCTGCAGTGGGAAACATCAGGCTTATAAATAAAAAAATAAAAATCTGAATATCGCAGAAAGCTGGTTGCCTATCCGGTATCGCAGGAATACTCACTCACTATCCTTTCTTTACAGTATTCTTTTCCATCCACCTAGTCCGTACTACCTCAAAGAGAATTTCGAGTTTCTTTCAGACTCCCATTCCCGTTCCTTGCGCTCCTCTGAAACTCTGACCTTAAAAATTCCTTCTCACTCAACTTCCTTCTATGAGAAATCCTTCACTGTGCAAGCTATTCGTCTGTGCAACGCTCTCCCCCTGAACATCAGAAGTGCAAAATCTTTGCCTATTTTCAAAAATCTTGTATATCAATATTATTCACTATAAATATATATATCACTATAAATATTTTATGATATAGATATTTATTATAATATGTTATGTTTATGTGTTATATTTTCGGGTAAAGTACCTTTGTACCTAATCTAAGATATACATATTATACTTACTTATATACTTATATATTAATGTTAGTTTTATTTCTTTACTTACTTAAATTTTACGCTACGATATAGTCTTCTTCATTTTCCTGTCCATCCCAAGGTTGCCTGGAAGAGATCGCTCATAGCGATAAGGCCGCCCTTTGTACTCCTGTGTTGTTTTTACCTTATTTCTTAATTGTTTATGTTCTTTTAATGTGGTGTGCAATAAAGAGTTTTCTATCTATCTATCTAAAGCCTGTACTATGAAAACAAGATGGCTGATATAATACACACAATACAAACATACATCTCAACCCTTGGACTGCTGTCCACAGCCACTGGACATGCCTCCTTCATGGATTTCCAAGATCATAAGGGGGTTGTTGCCATACTCGCTACGCTAGGCAGGCGGATTGGAGAGCGCAGTACGGGATGTTGATACACGGAAAGACACTGCTGCCCATCTTCCGTATGTTTCCCTTGGCAGATTCTTACTGCTTCCATCCTTTCCCACGGCACCTTTAATAATTCTAAAATAATATGTAAAACAGAAAAAATAAAAAATATTACAACTTATACAAGTAAGCTATAAGCTTTCTAAGGGTCTGAATGTGGGTAAAATGTATTCATAACTTAATTAAAACAAGACAACATAGAATTTTATGAAGAGATGATTCTCTTCAGCAAATTCAGTGTCTTACGATCCACGCACTAGGCGCAGCCTGTGTCGCGTAGATGAGGCAGGATACGATTGCCAGAGAAAGAAAACCTCAGATATTTGCTTAATAAACATTTTTCCCACGAAGACATGTTTCGTGCCACGGACCTATGTATGTATGTCCGTGGTAGGTCGTCATGTACTATTTTTTCTTCCGTTTAATTTCGTTCGTGCTCGCCAGATTCCCGCAATTTATTTGCGCAGCGGAAATCCAAAGCAACTTTCAGTTTACTAGCCAAGCTCTCGGAGATAGCTTGATTCGATTTGATCTAGAAAGGGCAAGGGCAGCGATGTCGCAGAATTTAATATAATTTAAATTCCTGGAGCTGCTAAAGGTCAACTAGAACGTTATTAGATGCTGGGATAAAGGTCAGGCCACGTTTAGAGAACACTGTACAGACGCTATATTTTCAATGCAATTTTAACCTCCCAAGTGTTAACGGAAGCCTCCAAGAGTGAGTTATTGGTTTGGAAAAACATGCTTTTCTATACTTTTTATAAGATATGTCGGTATGGCCTACATAAGAACACTCTTACGAGTATATGTAATAAGACATAATATGCATTCATATGAATTCCCTGTACAGGGAATTTCATTTATGATCAGCGACAGGGAATCTAAAATTGAAATATACGTGGGACACTCAGAAAGTTTTGGGAAAATAAAATAAAGAGTTGTAAATATTTTTTATTTAATCTATTCAAAGTACACTCTACCAGCCACTATACAAATTTTCATGCATCTGAGCAAGCTTTCGAAACACTTTCCAAAAGCCTGCTCGAACGCTGACAGCGCATCTTTCGGCGACGAAAATGATATCCCTTTGAGCTGACTTTTTATTTTCGAGAATAAAAGAAGTCACTCGGTATTAGGTCGTTTTGAAACACCCAAAACTTTGAACTACTGGCGCTTCGTTTATGGATCGTAGTGATAAATCGAGGACTCATCACCTGTAATGATGTCGTAAACACGCAGAGACCAGCCTGCTTCAAATTTGCTTATCATATCTCGACACCATTCCACCCCGGGCTTGCTTCTGAGCATCAGTGAGTTTGCGCGAAGATGCACGTGTAAAATTTCGTTAAGGCTTCCCTATCCAGTCTGCAGTATGTGCTAAATCTCCTGATATGCTCGCCTATCGTCTTGGACACACTGCCACTAAACTATACTATAAGGGAAATAAATGCCGTACTTTTTATCAAAGCCCCTATATATTTGTCTGTTTTTAGTTCGCAGAGCACGTGTTCCGGACATTTGACGCTAATGGCGACGGCACGATAGACTTCCGGGAGTTCCTTTGTGCTCTGAGCGTCACGTCGCGCGGCAAGCTCGAGCAGAAACTGAAGTGGGCCTTCTCTATGTACGACCTAGATGGGAACGGATACATCTCGCGCCAGGAAATGCTTGAAATTGTCACAGTAAGTGAAATTTTATGTAATAAAACTAGTGTACAGATTAGACACGGCCTATACGATGGCGTGTTGAAGAGGAGGCATAGGACATTTTAAACCCAGCAGTGGACAAATTCATGCTACTTAGGGTCAGCGCAGACAGAACGGAGCGCAACGGAGAGGATTTTATTAACGCACTTGAAAATAAACTTTAAAATTATTACAATAAAGTGCCAAACGCCGCGCGGATTCCCGCGTATCTTCGAGGACGCGCGAGCATTTTTTGTCAGGTTCAATCATTTATGCACTTTATTGTAATAATTTTAAAGTTTATTTTCAAGTGCGTTAATAAAATCCTCTCCTCTGTTCTCTCTGCGCTGACCCTTAGGCAACAGTTATACTTACACATTAATTTGTGCACAGGGTACCTTGGCTAAACTCTGTTCCACACACAAGGTCTCGATAAAGCCTGTATGGCTCTGGTTAGTGATTCGCTTTGGACACTCTCAATCAACTTAAAATAAGCATCAATTGCCGTGGGTTGCCGGCAGTAGAATGTTACCCCTCCACAAGATGGAATCTGCCAAGGGACATCATCATCCCACAATGCGCTCGCCAACCCGCCTGCTAAGCGTGGTGAGATGATGACAAAGTATCAATATCGTGTATGTCTCAGTAATTGTGCAGCTTCAGATCTTCATAAACATGGTTCAGAACATTATGTGTTTATAATCATTATAACCCATAATCTTCTAATTTGCAAAATATGACAGCGGTGGTCAACGGGTAAAACACAGTTCTTTTCAATTACCCGTAGTCCCATTTTGGTGCTGTGGGTCTACGGGGTAAAAAAATTACCCGTGGTCCCCCGTGGTACAAAACCCGTGGTACCACGGTTAAAACACGATAAAAGTAGGTAACACCTTCGGGGATTCTCAATGAATCCTGTCCGATATCTGAAGGAGGTGGACTGGCAGGGCGGGATGTCACGAGACAATGCTCAGTACACCCAAATAATATTTGGGTGTACTGTGCATTGTCTCATGTCAGATATCGGACAGGATTCATTGAGAATCCCCGAAGGTGTTACCCACTGCTGACGTTACATATTATGTAACGTCAGCAGTGCAGATCTCTGGCGTACCCAATTACAATTACACAGCTTATTAATACTTGAAAAGTTAAGTCCTCAAATAGGAACTGCATAAATCTGTTTATGTGGAGGATTTTCCGCCGTTCTATTATTTCAACATAACATAAAATATGTATTCAAGTTTTTCCGCAAACGCAGTAAAACAAGAATTACAATCAAACAATTCCGTTTTTAAGAAATCCAGCACACAAGACAAATCTTTTAGATAGTACTAACGCCATCTCACGGCTAACCAACGAACCCTTCGTTTCCAGGCGATCTATAAGATGGTGGGAAGCGTCATGAAGATGCCCGAAGACGAGTCGACACCCGAAAAGCGGACCGACAAGATATTCCGTCAGATGGACCGCAACAAGGACGGTAAGCTGTCACTGGAGGAGTTCATAGAGGGCGCCAAAAGCGACCCCTCCATCGTGCGCCTGCTCCAATGCGACCCGCAGTCGCAGTGATCCCCACTCCCTCCCGCACCCTATGAATCTATTGTAAAATCACCCCTATTACCATGCTTGTAAGAGCTAGTGCGCGATGTGAAACGTCAGTTACGCGATTGCCGGTCGCAGGAGACACGTCCTGTCCTCGGGTCGGCAGGCCTCCACAGCTAAAAGGTACACACGACCCGATGACAGGACAAACGTATAACTAAAATGTATAGTGTTAAAAGTTTTCCCAATGATAGTAGTTAGGTTTAAATACATACCTTTCACCCTAAATCGTTTTGCCTCTTTATAAGCGGGACCAGTCTTGTTAGAAAGGTAGCGTTCGTCTTATAGAGTCATTTTAGAAATGTATTATCGATATAATTCGTGAGTAATATATGGCTGTGTGCTGCATAACAAGATTAGAATGTGCCGATATATTATTATCTCAGTATATATACATACACTTTACCAACATATAGGTACAAACGTGTATTCTGACACTTAATAAACGTCAATTCAAGTAATAGTTAATGTTTAAAAAGATTTAAAATATAATAAATAGCCGAACGCAATCTTTCATTCGTCCCGCTTTTATTACAGCTAAAACTTTATCCAACTTAACTTCCTGGTAAATTATATTGAAAGGAAAATATTGAATGTTTCAATAATAAATATGTATAAATGTTATGTGGTTGCGCTGTGAAAATAAACTGAATTGGGATCTCATGGCTCTGTAGATCCCGGCATTATCGCGGCGCGACCACTCAGTCGTATATTTGAAAATATATGTGTCTTTCATATAGGTAGTCTACCTACATAATATAATATATACTAGATAGTTTTATCCGATAGCTAAAGCCGTAGATTATGCTCTTAATGTTGTAATCACATCGATTTTTACACGATAATGTATTGTTGTAAGACTTCCTTATATTGGGTGTAAAAATCCAGTTCCGAAATAAATAACAATGCACTTTAGACATACGGCCTGAAATGAAAAGCACTTTAGAATATGGTTGAAGTTTTTCGCATTAAAACGCAGTAAATACAGAAAAAACAATAGGAGAATCATACAACTTGAAAGTATAACTGAAAAGATTTTCCGAACAATTCTTACACTCCAGCTCTAACTTAGATTTTAAACATGCACTTGTTCAAGGAAATTTCCTGCATCACGTTTCGGGGTTGTTCAATATTTTTATACCCTTTATACGAAGTTAAATCCGTGACAGAGTGTGGCGTCGCTTCTTCATTGAGAAAATAACTATATAGGCAACAGTTACATATGTGTGACGTTTCGAACCTAATACAACGAACCCAGTTGTGAAAGATTTAGTCTAAATTCAATCATCCCTGTTCCTAGTATAGGAAGTACCGTGAAATATGTACAGTGGGCCAAGAAAGTGTTATACCAGTTTTAAAAAGAAGTTTCTGAGAGATATAAGCATCACTAAGGTGGACTTTTGTAATTATAATGAGGGCAACTGCCACTGTCATAATATTAAAGCAAGGGGCAACCGATTTTGTTGTTTCGTGACGTTGGATTGTTCCTCTTAAATCACCTGGGCTAACGCACCTAGGTGAGTGAAGATAATAAAATAAAAGTGTAGACTAGAACAAAACGCGTTTTTGATATACTCACCTACGATAAAAAAATCGTAAAAGACCTTAGATTGGTAGAGCACACATGTGACCCACTGTAAATAGTGTAGATATTGCTATGGGGCGCGGGGCGCAGCCCGCGTCATCCTCCCATGACTGTCTTCTCGCTGGTAGCCACACTTATCCTCAATCCAATTTTTGCCTTATGCGAATATTCTAAATTCGTATTTAGCTCTCATCAACTGCTAGTGCTAGCATTGACAAGACAGAACGGTAATATAATAGCACAATATAAGACAATTACGCCACAAACGATACAGACAAATATGATTTTACATTTTATTATAATTTGTATTAATGGAAATATTTATGCTGATCTTTACGCGTAGCTGATATTATTAAGATTTAGTTGTAATGATGAGAAAAAAATATAAACATAATTAAATTATAATCTTGAGTCAGCCTAAGTATTATTATTATATTACTTTGTTGTAAATTGAATTGTAAGGGTTTTTTGTTAGTGTAAAGTATGACATTGGACAGTAGTCGGAAATTAAGATCTGTATACAGAAAGTAACTAGCATAAAAGATTTGAGGCGCCTGTGTTGACCACTTGCGTTAGGCGTGCCGCATTGCAAACAGAAATTTAGCAGACCGGATGGATAATTTAGTTTCTAAACAAAGCATGACTAAGAAATGAATTCGTATTATGAATGTCCAGTGTATACCATTATTAGCACATATTTTACCGTGTATTTATCGCGTATTTACCTTTATCGTTGCCTTTGTTTATTATTACCCGCCCCCGCTACGCACGGGTGTACGGATGAACCAACCATCGGTCGGTAGACCTTATTAAGAACAGTTGAACAATAGATAGATCATTTATTTATTTGTTACAACAGGCATATCCATACAAATAAACTTTTTATAACAAAAAAAATAAGAAAAATGGTGACATGCTTGAGTCATATAAAGGTAACTGTCTCTGCATAAGTTGGTTATGTTAACAGTCAACGCTGGTCTTGCGACAGAGCAGTTTTATGACGTCACGGAAAGCAACATATTAAAATAACAAAACTGAGCAAAAATTGGCAAATTGGGTTGACACACAAACATTGAAAAAGTTATTCAAAGTCAAAATACATCCCATGCACAACTTTAACAGTTTTAGGCGCACGCCAAAGCAACTTCCAATCGACATGAAACTTTCCGAAAACTTAAATCTCTATCATAGTTCAGCGAACTTGACTGAATTAATTTGACTTCTAAAACTTCTTCTTGAAACACATGTATTTGTGAAAATCGCATCAAAATACGCAATCCTGTCAAAACATCGGGCTATAATAAAGGTAAATAACGCGACAGATATCCGGTAAATATATGTAAATAATGTGTCGTGATCACGAAAGTTTAAAAAAGACCAGTTGTTCGCAGGCGAACACAGGTAAATAATATTGTTTATTGAAGAACTGACTTAATTACTTGTTCGTAAGTAATCCTCGGACGCTGACGATGGAGTTTTTGCTTTATTGTTTTTTTTTATTGGTAATAAAATAAGTATAATGAATCTGAAATATTACTTATAACGTACGTCGATAATTTACGATGTTTTCATACAAAATAAAAGGCATACCTAGTCGGTAATAAGCTCCCACCCAGTAATCGAATCTATATAAATAATTTTATATATATTATTTTGTAAGTTTATAGTTTCCAAGAAACATCACTATGGGAGATCTGATTATATTATGACTGTAATTCGTGTACAAAAATTTAAGTGTATAAATTCCCAGCCTTATAAGTTTATTTAGAAGCAATAAAGTAACATTTAAACATTCAAAAGTATATTTTGTAATAATATAAAGTTAAAGTAAATATACAATGAAAAAAACTAATCACACTAAATTTCTCCGGGCACTTAGCTTCAGATCCAGCGACTATTTTAAGGCTTTTGATGTTACTGAATTATTAAATGTAATATTAACTTGTCCTGATCTTTCTCACTCTAGGTCTAATCGGCAAACTTTACTGTAGGACGATACTTAAGACAGACATAACTTTTAGTATAGTAGATATTTATCGACACATATGTTGTTATAGCACGCCATAAACTAACCTGTATTGTGTTTATCGATTTTTATAAAAAAAAAACGAGTTTTGGTTTTCAAATTAATGGTATATTCAATCTTTCATGTACCTACAAATGTAAACGGACCCCAACACTAAACATTTGCTTGTATACTTAGTGGTCAACAATCCACAATTAATCACCATTTTATCTAAAAATCGACAAGAAGAAATTTTTTTTTAGGTTAAGTACTGGCAATTCGTTGGTTTACACATAAATTCGGTCACCATACATGTAAATGTCTATTAAGGAGGTTCATAGCTGGATTATGTCATTTAATTATCGATTGCATTATATGGCGTGCTTTGTTTAATCTTAGCATTATTAATTTAAAGCAAGTAATATTTTTAATCCGCCATTATAGCGCGTGATCCTTTTGCTCTAGAATTCTAGATTGTTTTTATCTAATCGTGAAAACAAATAACAATTTGAATTGCTGACTAATACTTACTAATAGCATTGTAAATGTATTAAAATAATAAGTTTTTGACGTCATAATTATTATTTTCATTGGTCCAATGTTTAATGTATATAGTTTATTTTAATAATAATTATAGGTTTTTATTTTGTTTCTGCTAGGGTTTTTGGTCAATTTTGGAAATCGATTCGAGAAGCAATGTCCTACTTGAGGCGACTTCGAGGTTGGTAATCGCTGAATATAAAAATGACAACCTCACTAGAGTGAGCATTAAATTAACCGAAATACCTTAGTATGTTTTATTATATGTATAACAGAATATTGAATCATTGCACAATTTTATTAAGTAAAGTATAATTTATTCGCACAATGCTAATAATTAGTTAACCAATATTAAATCATTTATTCATGCATTAACTTTTCAAAAGCATCGTAATAGCACAAGATAAGCTATCAGACGGTGACAAACGATTTACAGCTTCGTTTACTAACGATGAAATATAATGTTATTTTTCAGGTAGGTATTATAACTACAGTTTCCGGTACAATGTAATGAATACTGCCTAAAAGTTATTTTTTTTGTATGAATTTCTTTCGCTAAGTTGTCAACAGTATTATTCCAGAATTAGCTATGACTTCAATGATTTGTACAAAAATACTTTCTGATCGGTTGAATTGAAATCTAGGAATTATTTGTATGTAGGTAACCTATCGCTAAGCTAACTTTTAACTCGAATACTTCCTATTTCTAAATTAGGCTGCAATAATTTACCTATTTCTAAATTTTAATGCAATAATTTACCTATCCTTAAATTAGAATGCAATAATATTGATTCTAAGTATCTATTAATAATCAGTTTACAGTAGGTAAGTTAAGATTTCGGTCAAATTGTTTGTAAATTCTTTTGCATTAGTATTTAACATTTAGTTTATACGATTTGTACACATTGTATTGATTGTGCAGTTGATTCTATAGTCTCAAACTTATACAATATGAATTATTAATTATTACAACATATTTGTTGAAACTGCGCGGTTGTTGTAATGTGCTCAAACGAAATTAGAAATCGCATCAGTTGCTTCTCCAAAATGCGGTGTAAAGTTTGCTTTGCACCAAAGCAAGAAAAAAAAGATTACCTCTGTGAGCACGCACTGCACAAAGCGGCAACGCCTCCTACCCCCAATTATGAAAAAAAACTTGTGGGAATGGGGCCCGCCGGCTGGCAATGCTGGCTGCTAGTGTGTTTAGAGACCGCGCGTTCGAAGGAATTGCAAATCACTTGACCGTGTTCTATGTTTCCGAGGGAGGTTCCTATTTTCGTAATAATATCTGAATAGCCTTAGTCAAAGCTAATCGGACAACATTCAAGAGTAGATCGATTGTTTTACTGTCTTCCAGTATGTTAAGCAATTAGCAAGCCACGGTGTCGTAGTTAAAGACATTCATTATCAAAATTAAATTGAAATAAATCGTTTAGTAGTTGAATTAAAATTTTATACCTAGATTTTTTTAGCACCGTACTAGTTTATTGCTAGCATTATTATGGGTGCTAATTAATAAATAATAATAAATACTAACATGCTTTTATGGCTATTCTATCCTGGAGCCTTTTACTAATTATACACAAATTGTTACAGCTTGCTTAGTGTCTTACTCTTCCTCTAACTATCCGCACTAATTTTGAGATTAAATTTAGTTAGGTACTTAATCGATTATATCTAATCTATGGTGCAAACAGTTTCACATGCGATTAATGTTTGTGGGATACTATAATATGTAGTAGGTACATCCGACAACTGTGTTTACATTTCGGTACGGATGTGTTTTGTCCATCAATTATTTATGACGACATTTATATACGACATAATACTTGACGATACCTTAAAATTTAAACAAAATTTAAATAAGACAAATCACAATACAACGAAATGTAAACCTCGAGATTTTGTTTTATTTTGCTGAGTCATATTATTATGAAGTAGTTTTTGAAACCATGTACTTGTTAAGTTCTAAACATGTACCTTCAACAGCTACCAAACTAATTTTATTTAATATACCTATGTAAGAACTTGTATCTATATACCTTACGCTTGTATATACATTAGCGTGTTTAATTGTTTATGCTATCCGTAAATCTCAGGGTGTTATTGACTCCGCGGGTCGAGCGATCTCTATCAAATCGATTTCATACGGATGTTTAATAGGCGTGAGTATCTATTTACTATTTAATAAGAATAAATGCTTTGATGAGCTGGAGAGCTCGACCCGCATATGTCAACCGTGGATGGGAAGATTGCAGACTAAGTCTTAGGATCAATGTACGAGACATATTCTATAGATGTGACGTACTATCCCCAGCGTCAAGTGAGTATGTTGACGCTTAGAGACGATTTGTGAATGGTCGTAACATCGACCTAGATCACCTAAGTGAGTGTCAACCTAAATGTTTTGTAAAACATATCACTGTAATGACTGTTTGTTGTGTTCATATCTAACAATAGCCTTATGAATGTTGATTGGTATTGTCAAAACTTCTTATAGCACCCTGATCCTTGATGAACCTAGGTATCTACGATTATTCAACTTAAGTCTCGTAACTTCCATTGTAAAACTTCGAATATTTCACTGTATTCATAGATATAGAGTATAGGTCTATACTTATCTACCTATAAACATAGGTAACTTAACTATTGTACCTCCTGTATATTTCATATATTATTCTTGACATTGTTTTCTCTGAAAGTTTGACCTTCTAGTTCTCATTCTCTGTTTTTAGATTTAAAGTTACTATTTATTAAATTTTTCTTCTCTCAAAGCTTGTTTTATTTAACTTTAGATCTGTCTTATACGACTTAGTCATTTCAGGAACGAAGTAGAAACGCTATGATCAAGTGTGAAAATAGTATTGCAGGAATTACTTCAATATCCTGTCCTATAGTTGTAGTCAGGCAGTTGAGGACAGGAGTCGACTGAAGGGTTTTGGAGAAAAACACATAAAATACTGACAATTTCCTGCAGAAAATTGGCATTTTGTGTGATTTTCTCCAAATTGCCTGCCAACCAAATGGTCGAATGTGAACAAGCTTATTTATCTAGATAAAAAGCCGGACTCAGCATACTTCAGCTAAACGGTATTGACTAACAAATAACACGGTCCTTTGAATAGACCAGAAATCCTTGAGCTTAATGAAATTCTTCTCTCGGAAGTATTACCTAAAATAATTTAAATAACAACAGAGTAGGACCTCGAGTAAAAAGACCGAAAAGTGTGAGTTAAGCGTATCACACACTACGCAGATGCGGTAGTATTTTATCTGCGTATAAAAATTTCTCTGAAAGTATCACACACTTCGCAGTACGATAATCTAAGAAATGTTATCTTTCTTAGAGGAAAGTAGTCCGTAATGATCCCTCCTAAGGGAGATCGCTCACAATTCAGTGGATATTTAACTTAGCTCTATGTTAATGAGTTTTCCGTGATATAATGTATCTTGTATCTACTTAGCAACTAGCATAAGTAGGCACCTACTTCACATTTTTAAATTACGTTATACCTAGTCAATTATTACATTTTTAATTTAAAATTCCGTGAAATGATCTTTCGAAAATGTATACTTATCTAATATTGAATTAATCTTCTAAATTATCATCATAAAGTTAATTACTCTTGCTAAGTAGGTATTTGAGGCCTTTATGTCGAAGATTTTGTCCGAACCATACCATCTTTCAGCCAATGCTTCGTTTATAAGCACTGTCAGCCTTCATAACCTAGGCAAAAAATGTGTCATTTAAAATCCAGCAAAGCCAAAAAAACACGTGGGAATTATTTTGAACTGATTACGGTAGGCAATAAGTTCAAAATAATTCCCACTCTTAATCACGTTTTGTCAAACAATCTTAACCTCTTAGCTCATGTGCTTAGAAACTTATAAAAACTACAGTACCTACCTATACTCTAGCCAAACTCAAGATGCAATATTTACTAACATTGGATATCAGCTGATTTTTAGGGTTGCGCCTCGAAACTTTTGGAGTCATGACTGAATTAGATGATTTTACCAATAAATTCTACAAGATTTGTTACAATTTTCAATAGTTACGTCATTTCTATGGAAAATCTAACTTTTTCAATTTACAAGTCTTCATTAGGTAATCAAAAACAATGATTAAAATTAACAGAATTTTTTTGTATTCCTAACAGTGCCAACCATAACGAATTTTGGTTTTGACTTCCTGGGTCGCAAACAGTTGGATATTTATTGGCTATGATTCGGGATTAAGAATACACTACAAGCTATACATTACTCAGAGAAAGAGCATAATATTATTAATTTAGTCGCATTATTGAACTGGGCGTAACGTTTCTTATCACGCCGAATATTAGCTCAGTGGCATCCTATTTTTCATAGAGTTCAATCAAAGCTCAAAGGATTTTTTTTTCTTTTGGTCTATGGGATGAAATGGAGCGTAACATACAAGGGGCGGAATGTTGCCAGCTGGTCTTAACTACCCTATTCAGTGTACATATGTAATGTTTATAGTTTTGAATTTTTTAATTAGCAGATATCATTTGAAGATGATAAACGTAACGGTTTTGCCAAGTAAAAATGTGTTTACTTCTGAGAATTAAATAATCGTTAAGTAATGATTATTTTTCTACTGCTCGAGCATTTCTATAAAAATCTTTTTTTTTTCTTAGAGTTTTCTGACAGAGTTGGTAACACACGATCTACGCCAATCTCAACTTTTGCTTACTTGACTTTCTTGCTTTCGTCTGGTTAGTTCAAGGTTCTCTCTTATTTTCGTGCGCTCTGCTTCTGTTATATCGTTTTCGTTGAGTTTATCGTTATTTTTTTTTGAGTTTAAAAGAAACGCCAAAATAAATCGCACCTCAGTTCTGCTGAGAAAACAACAATCATAAATATATTCAAATTGGTGGAAGAAATGTGGCCTAAAGACCAATATTCGTATAAAAAAGACATGGTGCTAAAAACGGCCAAGACCGCTGGAGTCAGCGTCAAAACGGTGTACAATGTACTAGCAACTTACACCGCTGAACATGATGATGATAATTAATTAATTTGACAGCAAATAATAATTTTTTTATATTCAATATTTATCTAAATATAAATATATATAATAAAGCGAAAATAGCACAGCCGAAAAAATGTTTTCACCTCTGATATCAGCTGATTCAACTGTCAGTGCAATGTTAGTAAATATTGCATCTTGAGTTTGGCTAGAGTATAGGTAGGTACAGCATAGAATTCTACAACACTAATAAATTATATCGTTTGCCAAAGGTTTAATACCAGAAAGTACCCAGTAGATAAAGTACCAATAAAATCGATCAGTCTGATCAGAAATCGATAGTATATCGATCACTAAAGTTATCTTTACAGAAAGGTGTAGAATATAAGTGTGCCAACCCGTCCGCTCTAATCTTGTCCGCAGCGGACGAGTTGGCAAAAAAATTAAAACATTATTTCGTTCATCAACTCGTCCGGTCAAGTTTGATAACAAGTTTTTTGTCATAAATTTAAATTACGAAAAGTAATGTTACTAAGAAAAGTGTATTATTGTGATGTATGAATATACTTTTTTAATCAGTTTTTTTAGAGTGGTAGTATTAAATAGGAGCAAATTTATAAATATTTTAACTATTAATTGTTTTCAATGTCCATGCAAGTTATTCAAGTTTGTTTATGACTGTAAGGGATCATATTTATAATGTGGCTACGATTTTGCTAATTATATTGACCAAATGATTACCGCCTATATTAATAGTACTGGCGCAAAATTCAAAATTATTGTTTTTAGTGGCAAAATACTTGTAATTAGGAATTTAAATTACTTATAGATTATATAGAATAGGTATTTGCAAAAAAAATATTGCCGCCTTTTGTTCGAGTCGGGCAAAGCTGGTGTCTTTTGTTTTAAGCAGTATTTCCAAGACAATGATTAAGAGGGGCCAATCCAACTTCATTTTCATACAACGCTCGTACGTGGGTGTGGCGTCTTAATAGATCTTTCCATGATTTTTGGTTTGGATAGAAACCTAGATATAGTGCACAAGATACCTATTAGATCTAAAGTTTCATAGAAAGATCTATTACGACGCCACACCCACGTACGAGCGGTTGTATGAAAAGTAAGTTGGATTGGCCCCTCTTAATACCAATAAAATAAAGGCATTAAAGCCAAAGTGCAGTATTATACGTGAGCAATAACAAAGTATTCAAGTAAGGTTATTGAAAATCCATAATAAGCACTTGCTTTTAACTTAAAAACTAGTTTTGTAGTATTGTCTATTAACGGCATAAATGCAATATACACTAAGAATCTGTTTCTAGGGACTTAAAAACAATGTCTTAGTCACTCCATTTTTGGATTCTGATCAGTAAGGTTCTGCAAGCATTGCGTGTGTTGTAATGTATTGTGAAAAACGTTTGTGCGTACTTAACACATGCTTTAACGGTGAAGAAAAAATCACGAGGAAACCCGCGGCTTCGTTAGCTTCAGACATATTGACCTGTTTTTTCCTTTGACTAATAGCTGACTAAGCTGTCTTCAGATGCATTTCTTTTCGAATAGTAATGATAAGATTGATTTCAACACTCACTAGGAAATAATCTTCTTACTATATTCATATAATTATGAATATAGTAAGAATCTTAATAGATTGTTAGGTAGGTACCTGTTTTCTATTGATTTATTAAATGTATTTGTTTATAATGCCTTGTTCTAAGTTTTACCCATTTTTTTCTATAATTCGACTGATTTTTACCATCACTAAGATAGCATTTTTTAATTGTAAAACATATTTACCGGCTTACGGTTATTGTTATCATCTATTTTATTATTTCTCAAAACTCTCGGGTCAGTCAACTTTTTTATTTTTTATTATATATTTTTATTTTATAAAAATGAATTTTACGGAAGCACCACATAACAATATGTTATAAATCATACATCATTGGATTCGTATTGAAATTTTAAACATAAAATAACTAACCTAATTTAACTTATGTACACCCGTCGGTACACTAAGCGCGCGGAGCGTTCAAACTTTAAAACACTTCTGTCGCCAACTATACAAATCACCCTAGTTTTAGGCACGATAAAACTGAGCGAACGTATTGACGAACGAAAATAATATGAGTACTTATTTTTTAAGCACATGATAGGGACCAGTGGAGAGAGGGAAGGGAGGCCTTTGCCCTGCAGTGGGAAGAATCAGGCTCATAAATAAAAAAAATAAAATAAAATATTTTTTAAATTTATTGCGGACGGGTTGGCACATTACCCGATAAAATGAGTCCATGTCTTTGAAAACGCATAGATAAATATTGTTTTCAATTTGTCATTAAAATGTCGTAAGTAGCGGATTTATCGGTTTTTGTTTTTGTTCCGAAGCTCTTCAATAACCTGTATTTTAATTTTTATAGTGTACTTTAGTAAAACAAATCTATGTCTATGGTACGTACTTAAGCGTATCTGCGATGTAGATGGAATAGGTACTTAGATAATTATAATGGGTAAACAAAAGAATAGCAAGACCCGCTTCAGCCTATCTTGTCTGCGATGTTGTAGGTCAAATACCTACTTAGGTCATGTAAGTAATAGGTAAACAATAGAATAGCAATAGCAAAAAACAATTTAGAACTTAAAAAAATAAATTATAAAAAAGTAATGTTTCACATCTATAGTGGAGAACAGATGAGGAAATACTTATGATTGGGCATCTTATACTTACCTACGCTACGACACGATAGTTTAATCAGTTTAATTCGGAACACAATGACAGGGAAAGTGGAAGAAAGAAGATGGAAGACCAAAGATAAACCATAGGTGAAAGAGTGGAGGTGTCGGCAGTATATGTGGTCTACCACCCTATGGCTGAGATTCATTTGAACGACATGGAAACAACAAGGTCGATTTTCCTTTGCATCTCTTACACTCAGAAAAGTCAACCTTAGCGATAATTATCTCACAGAAACTTTTGTCAAAACTGGTAGACCTCTTTCTTGGCCCACCGTACCTACTGCGCTCGCCAACCCACCTGCTAATTCAGTTCAATTCAATTTTTCAGCTAGCCGCGCCTAACGCAAGGATTTCAGAATGGGTGTCTTGTGCAAGGAGGATACTTATGTATGACGCTGTCTGTACAAGGAGGTCCAGGAGGCTGTCTTGTAAAGAAATCAATGGAAAGGGTTGCAGCAGTTGGAGACGATTAGAGACATTTTATACATATCGAATTTGGTTTTAGTATTATTATTCGTAGGTAGGTTTATGATAAGATGTCAACAACCTCGGCGCGATTATAAAATACAACCGTTAAATTTACAAACAGCCATACTTACATATCCTCTGAAACATTCGCTAGTAACGTATGGTACCTACACCATAAAAACTGTTCCTGGTACGGCTAAACTAAAATTTCAAGTCATAACACTGTCGGTAAGTGTAAATGAATAAATAAAGAAACCATTTACGTACTGAAAATACTATATGGATATCGTCTCCCAGCCCAGCCCTTATTCCACGCTAGATGGGAGTCGGCATAACATATTATTTTCTCATCCACTCTCTTCTCTGGTTATTGCATCACTCACTCCTTTCCTTATTTACACAAACCTTTTATGAATATCCCAAGTATTTTCAAACGAACATAAATGGACCCTTAAAGCGAACAAAGCTGTGAAATTTACCTTACCTCAAAAGCTAATAAGAGATATAGACAAATCCCTAACCGGAAAAAAAAATCCCTGTTAAGCAAAAGCCACCTAATTAGTATGATTTCAAAGTAAAACAATAGCCAACTAAATTTCCAAGGTTCATACAAGTTAAACGAAATAAAATTACACGCCAAATTGATTAAAGCCACACATATCTACTACCTTCCCCGTGTTGCTATAGGTGTGTTCTAAATTGCGTAGGTATTTAAATAAGCACGTATCTATACAGGAATACATATGAGCTTATAGATGTTGGCAGCGAGTTAGTTCGCTCTGTATGGTGTATACTATGAGGTGGCGGGCGGGGTGGTCCCCCGGGGAGGCTCGCCTAAGGGGTCTCGTCCAGAGAAAGTAAAATATCCTGGTATGAGGGAGGCTAGTATTGTCAAGCCGATGTATACGTATAGCTTTAAACTATATATCGACCCTCTATACCTACTATGGTCTGTGGAGTACTTATTTACATACGTATATATAGGTACGTTTATCTATTATGCAGACATAGGAAATGGAGCAAGTTGGGAGGACGCTTGGATTTGCGTGTATTGGACTTGCTACTACCTAAATTGTAATATCGATTGGAATTGATATTCCACCACCTTACAGTCTGGTGTCTCCTTTATTTATATTAATAGGTTCAGCCACAACGTAGATGGATGGTTATACCCTCGTGGTATGAGAGTGACAAAAATTCCATCTTAACAGATCTCCCTTTCAATTTCAACTTCTTTTCATTTAGGTACGCGGAACACCTCCTTGGCGCAGAATGTTGAGGGTTCGATTCCAGCCGCGGGACCAATGTCTGTAAACATATATTTCAAAATTAATAACAAATGTATAGGAACAAATCCGCTAACCTATCACGTAGGCTAGCGGATTTGTTAGTGATATACATAGGTACTTGTATGTGTTGTTCATTTAGATATTTTATTTTATTTATCCACAGCTCTTAATTATAACAAATAAACTAATATGTATCACTAACAGCCAATAATGGATTTACATTCTAAAGGTTTAACTTATATAGAGGTATTATAATGGATTTCCGCAGTTATACCAGAATCAGATCCGAGGCAAATATTATATAGATAAAGCAAACGTTTTGTCTCCCGGTGGAAATCGAACCCGTAACCTCGCTACTCAGACAGCTTTCAAACCAATTCCGACAAGTCAGTCGCCAATTTTATTACTACTTAGCGTATGATAACCTGGCAAAACAGGTAATTTATCTGGGAAACGAGATGAAGCCATTTTGCTTTCATGAATTATTATCATCATCATCATCTCAGCGGTAGGACGTCCACAAGTACTGGATATTAGTGACGCCCTCCGCAGCTTAGTTGTTCCAGGCTGATATGCAAGACACTGGTTCGATTCCCGCCGGGAGACAAATGTTTGCATTTCTGCAGATATTGGTATCGGGTGTGCATATTTGTAAGATCAATCATTAGGTGCCCATTACATAAGCTCTGCTTACTTTGGTCCTAGAAATGACCAGAATTATTGAGGTAAATCTATATAAACTAGCCTGCAAAAGAAGGTATACCTTCTAACACTCATAAACGTGACGATAATTTATTATGGAGAAAATTTAGTTTTTTTATATAAAAATTTTTGACAACCTCCTTTTAAGAGATGGCTGAAAAATAAAGAAAAAATAAAAACGCTCCCTTTTCAAATGCTGTAATTTTTTACTTTTGGCTTTCTGCTTTTGTTTTTGCTTTTGTTTTTTGATCATTTACATTTCATTAAATAGCCAAGGGGTGTGATCAGCGCATGTAAACATTAATTATCATGCCTCTTTCACCTGAAGAATGTGCAAGAATTATGGCACATCTGGAACTGGTGTGACATTAAGAACGGTCTTTAAGGTGAAACAAAGGTACGAAGAAACCGGAAACCATTTCAGAAGACCATGTAATGGCCATCCCAGATGCACTACAGCTAGAGAAGACCGATATATTGCCAGCACTATTTTGAGAAATCGTCACCTCAATGCAGTTCAGGTCCAACAGCAGCTTCTCCTGATGAGGGATGATTACATTAGCGAAGACACGGTCAGAAGAAGACTTGCTGAGGTAAACCTGAAGCCCTACAGGCCAGCAAATGGTCCCAAACTTGAGGCAGGGCATCGGGTTAACAGATTGAGGTACGCTCGTGACCACGTACAGTGGGGTGAAGAAGAATGGGCAAAAGTCTTGTTCACGGATGAGTCACGTTTCTCATTATTCACTCATGACGGAAGACGAAAAGTCTACAGGCGGCCTGGTGAGCGATACGCTCAAGCCTGCTTTGCAGAAAGAGTCCAATACGGCGGGGGCGCTGTACACGTATGGGCTGGCATCTCTTCGGAAGGTCGCACACAGTTAGTGGCCATAGAAAATGGCACTCTGACCGGGGTGAGATATGCTCAAGAGATCTTTAATGAGTATGCAGGATATATCTGGTAAATATGGGTGATGGATCAATTCTAATGCAAGATAACGCCCGGCCACACACCGCTCAGGTCGTACAAGAGTACATTCAGGAGGTTGGTATCAACTTGATGGCCTGGCCATCAAGAAGTCTTGACCTGAACCCGATCGAACACGCTTGGGATGAGCTCTGAAGGCTGGTCAGACGACGCAGACGACTTATTGTCACCCTCAATGATCTTAAACAGGCCCTGATGGAAGAATGGGAGAATATCCCCCAACATCGTCTCCGAAACCTCGTCTTCAGTATGCCAAACAGACTCGAAGCTGTGATCATCATGATGAGCCAGAGGAGGCAACACCAGTTATTAAAAATGTGATTTTAAGACTACAAACACCTTTTTCAGGGTCTTTTAAGTTTTTGCCATTCAATGAAAATAATAATATGATAATTATAATATTTTTTGTTTTTAAGTTTCATGTATGTTAAAAACAATAAGTTAAGTAAAATAAACTTATATTCATAAAAGCTTTTTAACTGTTCTAAATGTTGTTTTTATCTCAAGTCTCCAAGTCTGTTCAGGAGAAAATGCATTTAAAAACTGTTATACCTTCTTTTGCAGGCCAGGGTATAAAAGAAAGTAGTGTTAGTGACACTATTTATAACTCAATAACGGCTGAACCGATTTGGCTGAAAATTGGTGGGGAGGTAGCTTAGAACCAGGAGACGAACATAGGCTTTTCGTTGCGTAAATGAAATCAGAAGGGGTATATAATATAGGGTATATAATATATAATATAGGGGATGAAGGTTTGTATGGAAAAATCGATATTTTTCACTTAAAAATATTAAAACTGCATATATATATTAGAATTTAAAACTTAATGAACCTGTGCATCAGAATTCCTAAAAATCATCCCCTAAGTGAAAATATACAGGATGAAAATTAGCTGGGGAATATTTTTTTTCACTTGATTTACGTGAAATTTTACATAAATAGTTAGATTACTACCTACCTAAATTAATAAACACATGTTTTAGCGTTAGTTGTTAGCGTAGGTAGTTGTAGGGTAGTTGGTGGGAAGATGTATGGTAGTTGCAGGGAAGTTGTAGGGTAGTTGTAGGGTAATTGTAAGGTAAGTTGTAAGTAGTGGTTGTAGTAGGTGCGATACGAAATTCACCGGGACAGCTAGTTAAAAATAAATGTTTGGTGTTGAACTAGATGAGTGTCCATTGTAATTTACTAGCGACCCGTCCCTTCTTCGCACAGGTGTACGAATGAACCAATGATCTTTGTGTGAAGAGTTAAACAAAAATATGATTTTCCAAAGTTGTTTACAACTTTGGAAAATCATATTTTTTATATTTTATTCGCTGTAATAAATATATTTTTCATTTTCATTTCATTCATTCAACTTATCAAAATTTAAATTGGTTACTATGTGATATCCATATACGATAGATATGCGCTGTCCTGGACATTTTTATAGACCTATAAAAGAGGAACAATTCTGAAACCTCTACCTTCCTCTTGAAACTCTATATCAAAATCCGTTGCGTGGTTTAGGAGGAGAAGAACGCCAAACAGACAGACACAGACGCGGGAAGCGACTTTAATACTACTCGTATGTAGAGATTGAGAAGATGGACCAAAATATTTTATGAACTATAAAAAATAAACTATATATTTTATGTAATATGATTTACCTGACTTAACATGCGTTGTTAGGGGCTCATACCACGTAACGCTTCGGTGGTCACAGTTGTTAAAACAAAAAAAAATATATGCTTGTTACCATCGTAACAGTTATCTCAAGCACCGCTAGAGTTTCAGTTAGGTAAACCAAACTTTTCCACAACCTGGAACACCGTTGGTCCAACCTGGATCCAAGTTTTGGGTGACATTTGCTGATTGAAGGTGTTGCCGGTTACAGACAGGGCCTGGGCAAGTTTTCAGCATTGACTAGGGTTCCTACTTTCCAGCTTCGAACACCCTCGACTACCCCAAACGGAGCACCAGGATAGGTATTGAAGACAAGCTTTTCTTGGCGTAGGCCGCCATGTACTGTTCTACTATGTTAATTCTCAATGCCCGGGTGGTGGCATTGTCGTACACAGCGAAATCTGAGTTCTCGGGCTTAGCCTCCAGCTGTCGTTATTTTGAGAAACATTTTCAAGATTTATTTATTTATTATAAACACATAATAATATGGTTTTACTGGTTTAACTCATCGATATATGAGGGAAACCTGGCTCAAAGAATGTCTTTGTATTCTGAAAGCGCCTTTGAGGGATGGTCTGCGACAGTTTTGGATTCGCAAAGTAGGCTTTTATCTGCTTTGTTTGGGGTGTTGGGGAGTTTTACTGAGTTTAATAGCTTTGGATTTAGTTCCAGATGTTTCAGCTTCAATGCTAAGTGGCTTTGCGTCGAGCTGGAAAGAATCCTGGTCACGATTGTTACCATGTTTTCGGACACTTCCTCGACGTCTTGCCGTAGCCTTTCTGTAGCCATTTTAATTTAAAGGCGTTCGGATCCACTAAAAGGTTTTCAGGGTTCACTATGGGGTGTCCTGTTGTCAATGGGTTGTCAATGCAGTTAGCAGATCTGTTGGGTACTATGGTCTAATCTTCCTGATTATCTTAGCCCTAGGACGTCCACTGCTGGACATAGGCCTCCCCTATGCAAGTACTCATCATGAAGGGTTTTGGTGGATTCACCACGCTTGGCAGCCGGGTTGGCGAGCGCAGTACGGGTTGTTGATACAGGGAAAGACGCTGCGTGCACCTTTTGGAGGTATCCCTTGGCAGATTGATACTGCATCCAGGGGCAAGAGAGGAGGGGCAACATTATACTGCCAGCACCTAACGGCGGTCTCAAGTGACTGAAATTTTGATCTCGATCCTCATCAACTCGTGCTTTTTAGAGGCTCTCACTGATTCCATCTATTCTAATGGAGCATTTTTCCAAGAGTTATAACAAATAAGCATTATATCCATTCTAATATTATAAGTGCGAAAATAACTATATGTTACGTTTTCACGATTTAACGGCTAATAACGCAACTGAATGAACGTGGCTAGGTGGGGCGATTATATTCGTGAGGCAGCGGGTAGGCATTTGAGGAGGAAATCTGAAGATCGAGATCAGTGCCTTGGGAGAGGCCTGCATCCAGCAGTAGACTGACACGGGCTGATGACGATGACTTAGACGTGTGTTAAGTTGTTAACAGACAGACTACCTCCGTGCCTCAGTTGGTACGCCTGACAAGCGTGGTGAGTATAGCAACAACTGATGATGTCACGAAGATCCATGAGGGAGGCCTACGTCCAGCAGTGCATCTCCTACGGCTGAGATGATTATGATGATGATGATGAATTTTTCTAACATAAAATGGTATTTAATTTATCTATCAATCATGTGGTATAGTTATAGTTACCTATAACACAGGTTAAATATTTTTTTGTTCAGATTTAGACACTAGATTAAAGACTACTCGTAGCTATGTAGCTACGAGTAGTCTTGTATTTAGTCGTCATTTAGGAACACCTAAATGTTTAGGTGTTCGCATGTTTATAAGTTTCTTTACAAACTTTGACAAACTCATTTAACTCTTAGGGGTCAGATATTACAAGACTAATAAGCCCATAATTTATAATGAACACCCTATTTATAGTGATTTTTAGGGGGCGAAGCCCCCTAGTATGCCGTTGGCGCTGCCACAGCGCTGTCTGTCTGTCTTTCTGTCTGTCTATCTGTCTGTCTGTACATGAGACGATTACAACCGAACGCGTTAACCGATTTACATGAAACATTTTTTGTTAGTACCGTTTTAATGAGAGAAGGGTACTGATTGATTTTGTTGACAACTTGACACTGGGGTCACAAGGACCAAAGTTTTTGTGACCTCAAAAGGTCACCAAAAAAATTAGTTTTCAAATGGCCGAAAACGTCCAAAAACACAAAAATGCCATTTTTAACCTTTGGTGACCTTTTGAGGCCTTCGCCCCGTTTTCTGGTACCCCCGTACCAATGCTTGTCACTCATACGGAATGATTACCTATTAGAAAAGCTCAAACACGTGTTCAGTTATTTTTTATTTCCATGAGCAATCTATACTACTAATCCTATCCTATTCTTATCCTTACTAATATATAAAAGTGAAAGTAACAATGTACGTACGTATGTTCCTTTTTAACGTCAAAACCGCAGAACCGATTTAGATTAATTTTAATATAGGAGTAGATTAGACCATAGAAACGAACATAGGCTATTTTTCTTTTTGTAAATTAAATCAAAAGGGGTTAAAATAGGGGATGAAAGTTTGTATGGAAAAATCGTTATTCTTCACTTTAAAAACTTAAAATTTTGAATAGTTGTAGGGTAGTTGTAGAGTATTTGTACTATGACGGACATAGGCATACTTTTCATTGTATTAGTAAATTAAATCATAAGTTGTTGAATTCGGGTATTAAAGTTTGTATGTATAATCGTTATTTTTCACTCAAAGTAAGTACTTATAATTTTACAAATTTAAGGTTTTAAAATTTAGTAAACCTGTGTTTCAGAATTCCTCAAAAACCATCCCCTAAGCGATAAAATATAAGGGATGAAAATTTGATTGGATATATTTTTTACTTGATTTACTTGAAATTTCACATAAATCGTGAGATACCAAACTTATAAACATATGTTTGAGCGTTTCTCAAAAATCTCCCCCTGAGTGCCAAATTAGGGGACGAATGATTTTAAGGTTGGAAAATTAGTTTTTTACTTGATTTACAAACATTTTTTTTTACCTAAGATACTTGAAAATTGAATCCTTGAAATCTAAAATTGTCAAATAAACGTGTTACAAAATTTTTCTTTAACTCCTGCCGTGGAGTGCTGGCAGTAAAATGTTGCCATTCCACTCTTGCCCGTGGATGCAATAAGTATCTGTTAAAGGACCTCCGGCAGCAGCGTCTTTCCGTGTATCAACATCCCGTTCTGCGCTCGCCAACCCATCTGCCAAGCGTGGCGAGTATGGCAACAACCCTCTCATGATCGTGGAGATCCACGACGCATTAGCCTATGCCCAACAGTGGTCAGCAGTTCTACGTTAACGAATCTATTAACACTTTATTTATCAAAATCAATAACCGTAAATAAACCTACATACATAACATAAACTGGTACAATCATGATCCTTCCCAATTAACGTTGTCCTAATGCGGGTGAAACCGCGCGGTCCAGCTAGTACTACGTAGAATATGGATAGCTTATACATTTTTATGTAACTAAAAATGTATAAGCTATCCATATTCTACGTTCCACAATGTAAGCTCTTGGTAAAACGGAGATAATTATCATAAAATACCATGTCATATAATATAGGTAGTACAATATATTCCCGAAAAAGTTTTCAGAACCTCTAGAAGCGTCTGGAATGAAGCTCTTATATGACGCATTGAAGTTTTAAATCGTTTTATCTGTTCCATTTCCTAGTCAGCGGGAAGGTGAGATAAGTTTCAAACAAAACCCACTTTGGTTTATAAATACGCTTCTCGAGTACTTATTTAAATGATATTTAGGTGCTACCAAGCTCTTCACCGCGACCGAAAAATGTCGCGTACCTTGGCCTAGACTAGACCTAGACTTGTCCAGTGGCTCAGTGCGAATCCCTGTTTTACTTACGCACTGACATTACTACTTTCAGTCAGCAAACTTGCTCTTACGACACGGCTCCGTCGTAATACAACGAGAATACCTACACTTCATTTTATCTATTTTCAAATAATTTATTTGCGAGTTGCGTTGGCTTTTGAAACAATGGGTGCGCGCAAAGATTAAGCTCGTAGAACCCCATGAGATTATTCCTAATAAGGGGAGGAAAGAAGGATTTTAATTAAGTTTGATCGGAATCGGCGATGGACCGGCGAGGGTGGTCATCACATGTAAATGCGAGCGACACGCCGCCACGGACCGGAACCTACGGCAGTAGCCTACATCGGGAGGAATGGAAAATATATATCAAGCCGAGCGAAAAGTCCACTACACACCCCGGGGGTGGCGCTCAGGCCCGGACGTGCGTTCGATTCAAACGAGCCGTGGCCCCCGCCCGCGCCGGACTCGCGCCGGATCCGCGCCGTGCCCGCTTGGCCCCGCCGCAACCGGCGCCGACTCCGTCCAAACAAAAGACTCACCTACTCATCATGCAGTAGACATCGCCTTTCAGATGTAATTTCAGATTTTCCTCGAGAAACTCCGAGGAAAATAAATATGCTTAAACCCGACCCTACGCAGGAAAAAAGAGGGAAAAAATATTAAAAATTAAGAAAATATTTGTTTTACAGTTATGTAAACATCTCTAATTACGACCTGTTCAAATTATTATTTTTTTCTTTGCTGCGAGCGGGCGGCGCGGCCAGAGCTGTAATTAACATCTATTACAGGTATTTCGGTAAGACAGGAGTATTATTCGGCGAGGGGCTGAGTACACTCAATTAAACGAGCTGCCCTCCGCCCGCTCCCCATGATATGCGGATGCTTCCCGCGCCATGCGCCACTAGCGCTGTCCTGGTTAAACAGCAACCCATGTCTTTTGACGTGATGGTAGAAAACATTATTTATTGTGAGCGAGTGTGGTGCTACGGCGGTGCTACGCGGGCGCTCGGCGTGCTACGCGCTGGCCGGCAGGCGGCGCCGCCGTGCGGTCCAGGCGAGCTCGGCGGCCGGCGCCGGCGAGCGGCGGGCGGCACGTAGTCCGGCACCCCCGTGGTCACCCGCTCGGAACACCCCGCGCCCGCCACCCTCTTTAAAAGCCAGTGGCGAGCTTCAAGAGAAAGTGCCGCGTGTGTACGCTCACATGCGTAGAGCCATCTTTGGCGGGCGCGAGGCAGGGAGCGGATTATATTGTGGAGGCTCCCGCCTTGTATGCGTAAGTGCGTTCACACAAAGCCTTCCTACATACATTTGCATAGTGACATTGTACGGTAATAATGTATGTGACCACTCGCTTACCTACCACCGCCCTACACCTACAGCCTTCCAATAGATTACCCGGAGCTCGTTTGATTCTCCTTATATCTCGTTGTACAAGAACGAGACTTAAACCAAGAACGCTAAGAACGCGTAGGTACTTACGGTATAGGTAACTAGGTACACATCTTACGTATGTACATGTTCATCTGAACTTAGAAACTCTTCCGAAATAAAACTGACAAAGCCAGAAGAGTTTCTATTCAAGATTAAGTTGTTCTATGCTGTATGAACGAACACATTACCATAATAACTAAGAGTGCTAATATGTAAATGGAGAATACCTCTATACAATATTTAGATAATTTTAGTAACTCCTTTTAAAAAAACTAACGTGTTCTCAAACTCAGATTGCGGAGCTTACAAAGTAAGATCAAAATCTGATTCAGTTCAGTACCGTCCATCAGATTCCATGAAAATAAATTGAATGTATAATTTAGATTTCCATATGCGAGTAGGTACATGTGCGTATAAGAGGATTCTTGAAGTTTCGTCGATATAACACGGCGGGGCGCGGGGAGACCGGACCTCGCCTGTGTGCGTACCTATGTCTCGGACATGCACGCTACGCAGATTTCTCTAACGATTTTCCCTGAGTGTGAAATGTAAAATAAGGGGTTAGACGAGGCTGTCTCCCCGCGCCCCGCGCCCCTCGCCTCGCCAAATTGATGACCGGCCACCCTTAGGGAGATCTGTTCAAATTTAACACATATCGTATTTAAAAGTAAAGCGCTTCCGAACCTTATCCTCTCTCATTAATATTCCCTTGCAAATTGTTTGAATATTCCGCTCGGAAAGGAGTTTATTTTTTACGAGTTATTTATCTAACGTCTTTTTGTGTTAATTAGGTCACGCGGAAGTTACTGGAAATTATGCTTCGTCGTATTTATAATGTTTAAATAAGATGGTCATTACGGAAAGTGTATTAAGGTGTTTGTTTGTTTGACTTTGCCTAAGTCCAGTCACATCTTTATTTAATTATTACCATCAACGTACCCAGTCTAATCCACCTAACAGCAGCCCAGGCACTGCAGCGTCCCGTACATGATGTATACCAGTTGCTGACGCTGTATAGATCATCTATAATAGATGTGAAAGTCCTTACTAATAATAAAATATTAAATATTATATCATCTAGATGACACTTGGGACTAGTCTCAAACTTAAACAAGCATATGCTATAGAAATAAGATGACGAATAGAATACAAATTTTAATTATATTTCGTTCGTCTCAGGAAATGGGTATTAAATAAAGTATATTACTATCCCAATGAATATTACGAAAGGGAAAGTGAGTACACCAAATAGCAACAAAGTGTTTAGTGTGTAGTAAAAGTTTGGAACTAAGATATGGAGTCCGTTATAAGGCGGGTATTCTCCCTCTTCAAAAGCCGGCAGCGCATCAAGTTCGCCTCTGGTGTTGCAGATAACCATGGGCGACGGTGACCACTTCCCATCAGGTCATCATCATCATTACAGCCGTAAGATATCCACTACCGGACATAGGCCTCCCTCATTGACTTAGAGATCCAAGAGCATGAGGGGTTGTTGCCATACTCACCACTCATGGCAGTTCGGGATGTTCTTACACAGACAGACGCTGCTGCCCATCTTCCGGAGATATCCCTTAGCAGATTCTTACTGAATCCACAGGCAGGAGAATAGGGGTGATATTCTACTGCCGGCACCCCACGGCAATCCAATCAGGTGGCCCGTCAAAAAGGTAATAAGGGTTGTTTTAAGTTAATATTTGTTTGCGTAAAACTTTTTATTTTTACTGTAGTTATCTAGTTATTTACATCTTTATTTTGTATGTCCAGTTTTGGACAGACAACGATTGTGCAGACTTATACACCAACTAGCTTTAAATATCTTCACAACACTTTTGTAAGTGCAACAAGTAATTATTAAAGTATTCTGTTATCTAACGAATATTGCATGAAGTTCTCATGTCCTTACAAAAGTTTAAAAATAAATAGTTTCTACCGTTTTAAAAGGTTGTCCGCTTTAAAGAGTATTTGCATGGAGTTTTATAATCTTACAAAAGTAAAAACATAAGTTCTACCGTTCCAAAGAGTTCTAACATGCTACGATACTTGTTTGAAAAGACCACGAATTCTTAATCTGTGTGTAGGTGAAACCGGTTGTCCGCGGCGAAGCTAACTGTATCCCATGGTTTTTATAACACCCGCATTCCTGTTCACCCCTACCATCCCCCTGGATTGCTGCATCCCTTGCGTGATTCCCTTATTAAAGTGTTCGTATCTTCTCGGTCGAGAATTCCTTAAAAACTTTTATTACATGAAATTTTTATCGGATATTCAGACGTCATTGAAAACGTCTCGTGGTATTTTTCTTGTGAATACCAAAGCTTTGTACTTTGATAAGTGTATTAATTGTTATTTTAACATAGAACCAAGTTTTGCTTTTGGTTTCTTACAGAATTTTAATCTTATTCTATGAAAAATTACACAAACAAAAAAGTTTTTTTGAAATTAAAAACGTTATTTCATATGAATTGTTGTTATGATCGATAACCAACAATACCATTGCAGACACATACAATTTCTAGAAATATTAAAAGGTGATATAATAACATCATAACATGTACCTAGGTATAAACTTGTTTGATACAGGTTATGTATTTCAAAGTCATTCTAGGATCGTTCAGATTAACCTAAATAACTTTAAAAACAAAGGACAAACCTAAATAGGCATATAATTTCGGCCCCACGAAACCAAATTGCAACGCAACCTTGAACAGCTTATGAGATGCGCCGGCGCATCATTGTTTCCTCGGCGCCATGTTGTAGAAACGTGAAGAGATTTTTTCTGTATTCCACGCCGACACGTCACATTTCATCTGTGTGCGTGTTCTTTCTTGGAAACCCTCTGCATTTCATCCCCAGCTCGTTCAACAGTTTCTATGAAACAAACTATTAATGTTTGTTCGTGTGTGTGCGTGGTTGTATAATACACCTGTTATGCATGCATTAGTGTGGGTGAAGCGGGGGTGAGAGCGACGTTGCTAGATGCATTTTTTTAGTGCGTCTGTAGATTTGGCAACGCCGCGCAATTTGGATGCATCATCGGTTTCTAAGATGGCGGATTTATTTTTTCTGTTTAGTTCTGGTGCGACGCTATCGGAATGCTTGTCTATTGAATTATTTGATTTATGTTGTAAACTATAATATATGATAAAAAGAGAACGTTATACCTACCTAGTATTTATTTGAATACATATTATGTCTTTTAACAGTGAACGTCGGAACGCATTATAATTAATTTATAATTTAATGAACGTCGGTACCTAGTGCTTACAAATCGCATAGTTTTTAATGGTACCTACATATTTTTCGCTGCTAAGTCTCTTCAATGTCTTTCGCACTATGTTTTGTTTTCACTCTCCTCAACCAACAAAATAATATTCCTATTTCTTTAGAACAACAAAATAATATTCATAGTGCGATGTTATTTGATATTCTGCTCTAGGGAAGGGCGGCCGATATTTATAGACAATAACATTTTAACTGTTAAATCGCAATATATTTATGAAAACTTACTGTATGCGCACAAACATAAAAATAACTTTATAATAACTTTTCAAAAAATGTGATGTGCATAGCATAAATACAAGAAACAAAAATAAATTGCACGTCCCTAAATTTAGGCTCCAAAAAGTAAATAAATCATTTATGGGAAACTGTGCGTTTCTATAATAAGCTTCCATCTGTGGCGACCGAACTATCGATTCATAGGTTTAAGCTTTTTATAAAACAATATATCATAGAAAAAGCTTATTACTCCATAGATACTTATTTCAATGATATTGACCCTTGGCCTAGTGTTGCTCGGTTCAACCGCAATAAGAAATGATGTCATCTTTCAATATGATAATCATCCAATATCCTTGCGGACATTAAATTAAGCATAATATTAAGACAAATATTGTAACAATTAATGGAAGTGAAAGAGTGAGGTTTCTTGTTCGCTTCTTTACCTCACTTGATAAAAAAGTTTTCCGAAGCGAACGAATTCAATTATGTGCTTTATTCAATTTAAATGTGTTAGTTCTTATTTTGTAAACTGACAATTCAAAGTAGCGTTTTGCTCTATTGAATAAACACTTATTGATTTTGATTTTTTGATTTTTTCTTTGATCAAAAACGTCGCAACGTAAATTCTATGTTGTCTAACTAACTTAACTTATCCCATGTACAAAGACACTGATAGGTACCTAACCTAGAACAATGTTATCTAGACCACTGACAACACTGACCTTATGAATATGAGATACAAATAAGCTAAAACAATCATCGGAAACTTGCTACAGAGATGACGATGAATAATCTCAATATAATAATACGTCTGCGTTCAGTTCAATCTCAAGACAGGAGCGTTCGCCGAAACCATGCAATATGACCTCAGTCTTAAAGTCAAATCGCAGTGAACTAGGTACACTTTTTTTATTTGCACACGTCCGCATAGCACAACAAAAATAAAACTCGAACTTAATATGCAGTTAAGCATTATGATGTTAGTATAATAACTAGGATTTAGAACTGAAAACCTGATTAAGTATAGACAAATTGTTATGTGATACCTATGCAATTATTAAGATTTATCTAACGATAGCTAATTGTCGTTTATATTTCACATCAATTATCAAAGTTGGTAATGTCAATTGTTGGTGAATACGTTTTTATATGCTTTCAAAGTTTACAAACCATTGAAATATAACAGTATAGGTATATTAGTAATTAATATTTAATATTAAAGATAAGTTAAGCCAATGAAATTGTAAGCCTACAAGGAACATACCCTTTAAGTTTGGTGTGTTTCTTGGTAAGCTTTTAACATACAGTTTTAAAGCATCTGTCACCGATAAGGGCAGAAGGTGTTTTTAGGGTTCCGTACCCAAAGGGTTATAAAAACGAAACTCTCCACCGACAATTGACATTACCTACTGACGAGCTGAACCATAATGAGACATTAATTTTGACAATTCATCAAGGTTGAAATGGTTTCAACTTTGCTTACTGTGATTCTAAGCATTACCTTTAGACGATTTAAAAACTCGTTTTAAAAAGCCAAAGCTTTGTTATGACATTTTAATTTAACACCTTTGTTCTATTGCTGCGAGAAAAATGTTTTATTGCAATAGTCAGAAGATTGCATTCATGTACAAGTACGTTATCAGTGTTAAAAGCTGCAGCTTTAGAAACAATAGATTTCGGAGTCTTTGTTCCCGCCAGGTATTAAAGTTGGAAATAAAGATTAAAAATACTTACCACGAAATTGACGTTGTTTGTTACATAATCTACTGAGTTTAACGTTAAAAATATTGTGACAGTGGTTTCTTTGAATCTTTTTAAACCTTCGAAGTTCGAAGTAATCTTCGAAGGTTTTGCAATTGCAGCTATTCACATAAAGTTGTATGCACCAGTTTTTACAATAAACAAGTTCATTATCACACGTATTAATATCTGCTTAGTTAGATTGATATAGATACTCATGATAATCTCTGTAGGACAGCGGTAAAGGCGTGGTTTGAAATCTAGCGATGGTATAAATAAGATCTTGGTAGCGTTTTATTCTCGCCGTGAGACAAAATGTTTGCTTGAACCGAAAATATTTATTAGTCGTTTCTTGGGTACTTTTCGACTGTATAACCATTGTACCGAAAAGAGGGGTTTCAGGCAATCAAGTCAAGAAATCAAGCAATCACCTGGTGGAATAAATATGTTTCTAAATCCGTTGTATTGTACTCACAAGCAATGGAGTCGATTGACATCAGCCCCCTACTGACGCCGGAAGATGTTGAGATAGAGGCCGCAGCCCTGGCCTCCAAGATCGCTGAAACCAAGGAGGCAGTATCCACGACCATCCACAACCGCCCCAGCCGGCGCGACGAACTCCCACAGCACCTAAAGCGGGACCTCAAGCGGAAACGCGAGCTGCGCCGCCAATAGGCGCGCTCACGATGACCAAGAACCAAGTCACTTCTGAACAAGGTAACCGCCGAGCTCACGGCTGCGGTAGAGGCTTGGCGTTGGGATACCTGGATGACTACAATTGACCTGGCCGCTAATAAAGCTAAATTAACCGTTATAGTTTTCCTAGATAGTTCATGGTTAAAATTATATTCATTATTTTCAAAAGATTTGTAAAGTTAGCAGTTTAGATATTATAGGGACGCTCGAAAAAAGTTTATATACATATTTCGCAAACGGAACCCTAAATCGAAAAGTTGTCGTCGCAATCCCTAAATTGGTTTTAAAATACCTATCCAACGACACCCCACACGATAGGAAAAACATGAAAAATAGTTCACCTTGCGTGTATGGGAGGTACGCCAAATTAATATTTTTTTAGCATATTTTTTGTAGCGTTATCTCGGCGTTGTTGTTTTATATAATATATTAATGCAAAATTACAGCTTTCTAGGATTAATATAATAGTCTCATCGCAAAGCCGGTGACGGACAGACAGTTAGACAAAGCTAATTTAAAAGAGTTTCTTGTTGGATAGATAGATAGATAAACTCTTTATTGTACATTCACCATATAACACAAATTGTAACATAACATTGTTGTACCATGAAACGCTAAAAAACATAACATCTTACTTTATAAATCGAAATTAAACAACAGAATCGAACCTACGACCTGCAAATCAAATTTTATAAAATTTTATAAATGTATGATGTAAGTTCTGGCGCGATAAAGAAGTTATACAATGTTGTAAGCGCTCAGCGTTAGCTAGACATAATGTAGAAGCCCCTGCTGCCCGCTCGCACTCGCGCGGGGCGGAACCCTGCGTTTTCTGCGAGAAAGTCGTCGATTCCCAACTTTGTTTGTCAGTCGTGGTGTGTTTATTGCCTTCGTCCCTCATAAAATGTTATGAATGATACAGTTCGCGAGCAGGGATTAACCGTTTAGTAGGTCCGCTCTGTATCCATTATACCCACGCTTAGTTCTACCTTTTTGTTTTGTTGTTTTGGCATAGCGATGTTTGTTGCGAATCGAAACTCTGTGAAGTGTTTGTATGTAAACAATAATGGATTTGAAAACTTTTACGAACAAAATTAATTTTATACTTACTAAATATTTCTGGGGATATTTTTATATTTTCCGCTGTTGAGTTATATTGGTTTATAAAGAGGGCTTCGAGTTTAGCATATAATCTAAATAAAAAGTATGTCATGTCTAAATTTAGGTAAATTTCACCTACCTACTCGTAAGCATGGCTATAATGTTTTTCTTGTAAATTATCCTTACTGACCATAAAATCAACAAAATGTTAATTAAAGAATTTCTAATCATTTTCATGACATACTTATAAAAAATTTAATAAAAAAAACTAATACTTAACCTAGCTAACCTAGAAACCAAGAAGGTACGGTTGTTTAAGCCCAACTCGTGTGTGTTTGTAAATAAATAAATACAATGCGAGCAAATAAATACAAGTCGAGTAAAAATAAAACTCGAATTCAAAGAAACAAGTGTGAAACAGGAACGGGGAGGGCTCCGTGCTCCTGAGAAGGAAGTTATCGGCACAGTCCGAGAAAATCGATGCTTTCCCCCTCATAGTTTGCATGGACGGCCGGTCCGGCCGGTGCCCGCTGCGTAATCCCCCTCGCTACAGATACGCGCATATCATTTAAATATTATTTACATCAGCTCCATGTTCCTTCCTACAAGATAGAAACAATTGCGAGGAATAAAATTACGAATAATTTTCCTTTCGTCGCCTCGCTTCCCTTTTGACCGCGCCTCTTTGCGTCCACGATGCAAAAATTTCAGAGCATTGCGCAGCATTCGGCTATTCAATGCTCTTTTCTGATTCGCTTTTTCTTTGGAAATACGTGGGGCTCTATACATTTTATTGGTTAAAATGAGTTTCAATATAAAATTAGTAGAAACAGTTAAAAGGAGTTTCAATTTTAAAAAACATTGAAAAAGACTCTTGAAAGTTTTTGAAATTACTATACCTATTATAGGTAGGGTACCTATATTCCTACCTATATGTATTGTCACACAAAGGTTGTAATTTAGGGATATTCCATACAACCGTACCATTATTTATATAGTTCTGTTTGTTGAATATTCTATTTAGTAAGTACGAATATCGCTGAATATAAGTACTAAACGTGTTTTCCAGATTCGCTAAACAATAAAAGTGTTAAAGTATTTAAATTTGAAGGTGACAGCTTGCATCGCCTTCAAATAATAGAGATGCGTTAACTCTGCATTCCGAGTAAGTAAGTAAGAATACCTACTACCGAAATGTTTCTTAGTTACGTTTCTTACAAAAAATAAAACATTTAAAATTTAGAGAATTTCGTCGCAGAGTCAGTCCGCCCGCATTGTAGGGGTGGGTGCTATCGCTGTCCTACTCGGACGCAGCATCGCCGGACATTTCGACCGGGCATTTCAATTTTGAGAAAGAGTAGGACCAGCCTCACCCCCCGCGCCGCGCTGACCCCCGGCCTGCCGTCTCTCTCGCACCAAGGACACACAAAAGGACGCAGGAGCGATAACTTCATCACCGTGCGGCGCTCTCGCTCGCTCGCACGCACGTCTCGGTGGGGGACGACGTTGCGAATTGTTATTGAAGTCATGCCCCCGAAGGCGACTTCGGGAAGGCTGTCAGTCGCTCTCTAGTAAACGTCCGCAGCGTCCGTACCCGGATGAAGAACATCGCTCGCGCGCTGCACTTATCGCATCTCACAAACTATCTGCCGCGGTTCAAAACAAGTGCCAAGTTTTTTCACCAATAATTATTCTGTGATTATAAAAGTACAAGACATTTTAAAAATATTAAATATCGGACAATAAACTTTAAATTAGTGGAGTGGTCAGTGGTTGCGGGTGGCGTGTGCGTACATAGTCCGTCTAGCCCGAGCACGGCGCGAGTGCAGCGGCCCGGCAGCGGCGCACGTGGCCACGACGCGATAGCGCGCGCGGAAATGCCGCGAAAAACTTTCTCGGGAAACATTAACATTGTATAAAGTTTAGTCACGAGGGGAGTCGCGACGGCCGCGATTATGAATCTAACCTGTAGCGCCTGACTCGACGTGGACTTCATGTACGTTGAGACGAAAAGTGACGTTTTTTTATTTTATTTTCGTTGGAGGAGGCGGTGCTCTCCGTTGGATTAATGATTTAAATGGATAACAGCAGTGCTGTATCGTCGACTTTACCGTCGAGAGACTATCATTGTAAGATTTGCGATCTCTATTTGGACTCCGTCGACTCGTTAGAGGTGCACCTACAATACCACAAAGAGAACCTGTACGTGAAGTGGGGCACGCAAAACTCACAGAATGATACTGAAAACAATAACGGTGCAAAAGTGAAGAGTGAGACGACGGTGTCGGCTCCAGCCGACTCCAGCGACAACATGATCACCAAGCCTAGCCCGGAGTTCCAGCAGCGCGCCACCCCGGACGCCTCCCAGTTCCCGCACCCGGCCACGCCGCAGAGCTACCACAGCGCACCCTCACCTTACCAGAACCCCGACCAGACCAATTTCTCGCCGGGCGCTCAGTTCGGTAACAGCTACTCCCACTCTGGTTTCCCACAAAATCAGCATGCTGACCAAATAAATTGGGAACAATCGCAATATGCCCAAGAATATCACCATCATAAACCGAACCGCTTTCATCCTTACAATATGCAAGATCGCGCTCCGAGGGTATCGTCGTCGAGTCCCCTGTACGGCCAGCCCCTGAACCAGCCGACGCCGTCGCCGTCGCCTAACCAGTGCGACAAGTGCGGCTTCGTGTGCGACTCCGCGGTGCAGCTCAGCGAGCACTGCAACAGCGCCCACGCCGGCGGCGCCCCGGCGCAGTCTTCAGCGTCAATGCCCTTTCAACAATTTTCCGGTAAACAATTTAATAATTCTGGTTATCAAAACGAAATATTAAAAGTCAAAGAAGAACAAGAGGAGTCGTCGGATATATTAGATTTAGATTCGCAAAAAGTTGTTTACCAGGGCAATGAAGGTGAAACATCAAACCATGCGTACGATGAACCGCAGTCACAAGGACGCGAAGTGAACAGCCGCTCGGTGCCGATGATGCCGTGGGAAGCCCAGAAGCTGTACTCTAATCCGCAGCTCAATGGGGAAGTAGCTCTTTTCAAGGAACAAAAGATGTTTACTGAACAGAAGCCTTACGCATCAGAACCTAAAATGTTTCACCCCGATCAGAAATTTCCTTATCCTCAAGAAAAGTTTCTCGGTGTACATCACGATCAAAAACCATTTATGCACGTTGAGCAGAAGATTTATCCAGGAGTCCAAATGCCACCACTAACAGACTACGCAGGCCCTGTAGCTTCATCGAACGCCGACATGAAACCCCCTTATCGCCCTTATGACTCTCCAGCGCCTCCACAAATAACAAACTCACAGCCTGCAAATCCAACATCGACAATGCCATCTATGGGTGGAAAAGGAGCAAATTGGAAATCTAATGAAGCAAGGCGGCCAAAGACGTACAACTGCACTGCTTGCAACAAATGGTTCACCAGTTCCGGGCATCTAAAGAGGCATTATAATACAACTTTACACAAGAACGCAGTGAGATCATCCGGCCAGCCAGACCCGGCCACTATGCCGATTTCCAACCACCACCACCCAGCCCGCGAGCCCATCGGCCGGGGGCAGCAGCAGAGCGCGGACTCCAACACGCAGAGCCCGGCGCCCTCCGACGACGGCCGCAGCGTGGACGACGCGTCGCTCCAGTCGCCGTACGCGTCGCACCGCGTCGCCGCTATGCAATCCAAGTCACCGTACACGCATCTACAACAGGGTAATTTAGATAATAATTACAGTAATAATCCTTTAGCTAATCACCCTTTACAGCATCAAGTCGTTTCGCATCCGCTTAACATAGGTAGTCAACCGCCTGGGTTAGGTTTACCAAATGAACGTCATCAGGGATCAAAAGCACTCTCAACAGCTCCGCATCCCCCAAACGGGGAGGCAGGTCCCTCTGTTTCTCAAAATCACCATATGAGGGGCCTGCTATCAGTATCAACCAGCAATATTTCAACTCCAGCCCTAACTCAGAGTTCGCCGGCGCTTACGCCGCACACCCTGCCGCCGTTCAGCCACTTGGGTGTCAACCCGTACAGTCCGAGGTCTACGGATCCTTTGGGAACTTCGGTGCCGGACCCCACGCACACCCCATTATATTTGGGTCAGAATTTTCAACAGACTATAGCACCGAGTTACCCAAACGGGATGGCCCCCCACGTTATGGATATGGCTATCAACAATCTGCCTATAGCCAGCCCGGCTACTTTTGGTGAAAACGCACCGGAAGAAGTCGATGTTATGGATCAGGAAACATCGAGCCAGTCTAATGGCGGACGCTTGCCGAGTTTTGCTCAGCTCCAGACACAGAGCTTCAGCGTCTATGTTTCCAATTACATCACACAGCCTAACGTGGGGGGTCAAGTAGTTGCCGACGAGTCGACCGCCGGCTACATCATCGTTGATCCAGTGAACTCGCCTCTTCAATATAGCAATACTGAAATTGGAGAGCAGAGTGTAAGTTACGATATAAGTGTGTCACCTAAAAATGTTAAAGAAGGCGTCACAACTTATAACCCAGAACATGTAAAATTGTATCCTTATGGTTATGCAGTAGGAGGAAAAACGATAAAACGCGAAGATGTTCATCGAACAGATTCTAGTATGTTCCAAATTTTGGAGATAGAAGATATAATGGACTATGCTAACAAAGAAAATTACGGAGCTCAGATGAAATCCCCGGCTAGCCCGGAGAGTGCGAAGGTGGAGTACGAGAGCCGCAGCGCCGTGTCGTCGACGTCATCGTCGTCGACGGTGTCGTCGCCGTCGGCCGTGACGTCTACCGTACCCAATTCGCCGCTCACGGAACGCAATGTGTTAAAAAAATCTGCTCCAAGCACCGTTCACAAATGTTACGAATGCGATAAGTTGTTCAATAAGGCCTGCTACCTTACTCAGCACAACAAAACATTCCACTCCGGAGCAAAGCCATTTAAATGTGACCGATGCGGCAAACGATTCTCTGATGATGTATCATATGAAGGGCATTACTTTAAACACACAGATAACAAACCTTTTAAATGCGGCGAGTGTCCGAAATCATTCAACCACAAGACGGATCTGCGCCGGCACATGTGCCTCCACTCTGGCTGCAAACCGTTTGCCTGCGACCACTGTGGCAAAGGTTTTATCCGGAAAGATCACATGGTGAAACACTTCGATACACATTTTAAAAAGAATTCGCGATCTTCATCTTCTTCGACATCTTCAGTGACATCGACATCGTCTACCTCTCCATCCTCCACTGTAAATCTTACCTGAAGTTTTCTATTACCTGGTCTTAGGTTTCACTTTAAATAAAAAAAATCTCTTATATTTTACGTGTGAATCAGGATATTTCGCTTCATAATAGTCCCTAAAAGGCTAAGTTGGTATCCGATGCACATTCATTCGACAGTTTTTTGTTGTTCATTCAACATAACCTTGTCAGTGGCAAGGTGACTTTACATGCCTGGGTGTCTGGGCGTTAAGCATATAATTGCTTGACGTTAGAGTAATTTTTGCGATATCATTTTGATCGAACCATATCATTTTACATATTAAAATACGAAAAGTCGTAGAACTTAGGTATAAGATAAAGAGTGTCGTTACTTTAGAACCTGTAACATTCTTAACAGGCTTACCTAATTAACATATCTTAACTTTTGTGAGAATTTATAATCTCCGCTTAGAAAATATTGATTTATATAGGTTTTCTTTTTAGGTTAAAGCAATTGAAGATTGATTTGTTTATTGAAATTATTAAATATTGCCTAACTTTAAACACGGGACTTACCAGGCCAGGAAAATTTAGTCAGGTTAGGACTGCAGACGTTTGCTGAAAATAAAATATCTATGTAAACTTTGTAGCAAACGGTCAGAGGTGGGTAAATAAATAATGACACTATGACCTAGGTAGTTAATAAAATATATTTTATGCCATTGAGCATTTAATTATGTTTTCTAAATTTTTTTTGTACTTAATGCATTTAAAAGTTATGTTTCTTGTATAGGGTTTACTAAAGTTGACAAGATTATTTCAAGAGGGCAGTAGATCTCTAGGTATTATACAAAATAAAATTATTTTAGTACTTAATTTTGAAGTGTTCGTTTTAGTTGTATGTCCTCTATTGATTATAAATATCCTTATACATAATTTCCCGGTGCTTCCTATTATTTTGTCTGTTAACATTTGTTTTAATATTAGGTAGTTTGAAAACTTTGTTTGAAATTCGGAATTATTTTCATAAAACGAATAAATTATTCCAGATAGTTACCAATAATGTTATTTGAACGAATTTAGTTAAACATTCCTGTTTCGTTAGTGGTAGGAAAGTAGTCTTCCTAAACGTTGCCAAATTTATTCCGCCAACTGTTTATTGCGAAACAATTTAATTTTTAATAATTCTTAGCCTAATGATAATGAAATTCTCTAGCAATAATTTAAATAATAATGTAAATGTTTTTGTATAGTTATAATTGAAATGTCATGACAAATAGATTTATGTAACAGTCAAATGGGAATGGGTAACTTTTGTAAATATTTGTTTGAAAATTAAAAATACCTATTACAGATCATATCAAGATCAAGTAGCGTTTGCGCAGGCGTGTTAGAATGTTTGTCCATCAGTGTGGCAGCGAATAAAGTCCGCGTCAACTGCGCGTGGTACGTACACTGTTCCATATCAATGAAACCGCATCCGTATCTAATCACACATGTGCTGACACGTCTCTGAATCGCTAGCATATCAAAATCAAGGGTCTTTACATGAATTACCGAGTGTTATTACCATGAAATATCATAAAATGTGCAATATATAAACATTGTATCACTTAATTTTTGATAATGTTTGTATTTTAATGTTGATTATATTGCAGAAATATTTTTATACACATAGATTATCAGTTACAAAACATACAATAATTATCTACCTCATCAGTGAATATATAAAATACAATGTTTGACTTATATATTGTCCACATTTGCATGTATTATTACATCCGAATGATAAAGTAAATTAGGTCGACAGTTCGGACCGGCGGCATGGCCTACCTTTTAAGAATAAAATGGAATATTTAGGGATGTTATCTCAATCCAGTGTTTTTTTTACAATAATTACCATTTATAAGTATTATAAAATAAGATGAACACAGTGTAAGATCGAATATCACAAACATAGCAGACATATTAAATTTATATAATTATACGAGATATATGTGCAAAGTACGTAAAGTGTTAATAATTATTGTTGAAAAAGTAATTGTAAAACCGAAGCTTTCGCTTCATAGCAATAATTGAACAGTGAATATGTTACATGAAACAAACTACCTCAAGTATCGAGTAATAGGGTTAATGCTGCAAGCGCTCCCCGCAGATTTGGCTACCTCGTGACCAGAATACAAACTTGATACCTCAACTTGCCTTCCATATTTGTTTTTGAATGTTATATTTTTATTGAACTTAAAAAATCGTGGACATTCCTGCGGGGAGAGGACTTGCTTATTATATTTATATGATATATAATATGTTAGAATGAATATTTGTCTCCCTCAATTTTAAAGCACAGACTTGTAGTATCATTTAGATATTAACTTGTGTAAATATTATAGTAATGATAATTTGTTATTTATCATATTATTCTATTATCGCACGCATCGATAGACTTATTTTTAAATAAGTTTGACGTATGTAGTGATTTCAATCGTTTATAAACAATAGTTGTAAGACGGTGTATGTAAGACTTTTGTTTGAATTATATTTTTGTGTATAATGTGTTAATTTAAAAATAGTTACCAGGTGATTTCTGTTACATTTGATTTGAGTAAAATCTGAACGGTTAAAATATGATAAGATGTTGTTTTTTTTATAAAATGTTCCCATAACCGTCTCTAACAGCAAACTATAGGCTGATAGACATTTTAATATTTAAATTGTTTTATTATAGGCGTAGCACAAAATTGAGGAGCCACGGGCGACGATCAGGTACTTATCTACTGGGCGTCTTTCATTTCGACTGTTGTACAAGTCGTACGAGTTCGTACTTAGGTCACAGTAGGTATGCCAACCTGACCGTCGTCTCTAGAATAAGTAATTTTAGGTAATCTAGAATAAGCGACAGATCTGTCACACCGCTACGGCGAAATTTGTCTAGCTATGCGTTGTGGCTTGTTCTCCTACGACTCATTTAAACACTTTATAAATTATACCAATCGGATCTCTAATATAATGTATTGATCTTACTAGTATTTTGTACGAGAACAGGCACAACAATTATACCAAATGCGAAATTCATTTTAATTTAGGCCATGCGATTTTTTGTCTTATTCTTGCCTATCTCCAGTTTTTATTGTGACACATTAGATTATTTTTGAATAATGGTGGTTGTATCTTAAGTTTATTGGGCATGGGCAGGAGTTTTTTAATGGTGAGGTTACACTGTGATTTTACCAACATCGTCCTACAACGATGGCAACACAATTCTCCTTGCCTGATTTTTCCTCACAGATTGGAGTGTAACTTCACCTTTAACAATTTTCTAGACTTACACAGTGCTGTAGCAGTAGTATTCAGATCTGAGTTATCTAATATAAATTTAATGTGAAAAATCGTTGTTTTATTTTCTAATCCCATTTGCGTTAAGCGAAAGATTCGTTTTAGTTAAGTTTTATATTTTAAATGAAATAGGCAACGACAGGTTAATATATTTTCCCTATTAACTTTTATATTAAAGGACCTACTCGTATTTTGGTAAGGATAATAAAGCTGTATAAACATTATGCAGCTTTATTATTCTTACCAAAATAGCTATAAGTAAAGGTATAGGTACAAATTTAAACAAAGCTATTTTTCAAGTGGGTAACAAATTTAATTTTATAAAATTTAACATTTTATCAACTATAAACTACTTCGTGCTTGAATTGTTTTCTTATAATGCTTTAGGTTCATTTTCATCTTACTGTGCAGTTCGTAACCTGAAATCAAACCTTAATTAGTAAATTTATGAGAAGTACAAGGCAAAAACATACTTTGATAGGTTATAGAATGCTGTTAAAATAAAGATGAAGCTATTGGAGAAGTAATGTAATTAAACCTGCTCTAAGAGTAATTCTAAAGTAACTTAGGTGATCAAATGGAAAAGATATACATAGGTACCGACGAAATGAGACCAGGGATTCCTGTAATAGATAAAACGTCCATAATAGTTGAATATCGTTAAAACTGTCCAAATCATATATATAATTTGACAGTTTAGTATATATGTATAGAACATGAGTCTAACAAATACAAATAGGTAATGATTTTTTCAAAACATATTTTGTATGTTTTCTGAATATTTATCAATTGAGTATTTTATCTTCTTCACGAGATCTGGTATGTTTTAATCTAGCCGAAACGGGTAAAAATTACCCGTGGTCACCGGTGTCTAAACCTTTAAAGGGGCGATATATCTTAGAACTAGTCAAAAGAGCGCGAAGATTTATTATCCAGTACTATCTAAAAAAATTCGCTATAATTTTACGATAAAAATGCTAAGATAAATAAATTATTTACTGTTATTACATAAAAAATACACAGGTATATTTTTCATAACCTTTGAATCAACTTATATAAAAGATTACTCCTTTGCTCATAATATGGCTCTACATTGCTATATTAGTACTACATATACCAATCTTATAAAAAAAAATATTTTGCAATTGCGATGCGATCCAAATACCAACTATTGACAATTTTTTTTTTGGTGCATCGTGAGAAATCCTGTAGCTTTCGTATATATATATCTTGCTTAGGAATAAGAAACGTATTTTGAGTTACAAATTAACATGACCTAGATATTGACCTGTTTTTTCCGCTAACTAATAGCTTAGCTGAGAGTATTGTTTAGGTGAATCCCAATCCATCTAACAATGTCCCCGGCACTGCAGCGTCCCACACAGCATGAGTACCAGTGGCTGACGCTGTATAAATCATCTACAATAGATGTGAGGGGCTTATTTTTCTTTTGATTTACAAATTCACAAGTGCATAAAGATTATACCTAGCTACCCGAATTTTTCAGTTCAAAAATCGTTACCCGTGATGGCGTTGATGTTACGGCTTATCATCAGTTTCTAAAAGTAAGGATTTATAATAACGATTCATGGGTAATAAGTGGTATATAAATATATATGTTTTAAATCAACGTATATAACATGTCAGTTATATAGAAATCGCGCAGACATAATTCCCAGTACAAAAGACTTCAACGAACCATTCATTGATTTTATTTTATTCATTCATTATTATACCCTTGAAATATCACTTACACCTTTATGAACGCTTGTCACAAACGTACCTATCTACCATACAGGCTTATAATAACACCCTTTGAACTGAATGACCCTGTAACTAAAGAAATTTGCGCCCTACTAGGAACTCATAGAGAGAAGATTCGTCGACACAGGTCCTGATGGAATCTTCCTTTCTGTTTCATTTATCTTTAGGGCTTTATTCTTTCATAGATTTAATATCAGGCTGAAATTATGTAAGTATTATGAAACGAACGTTATTTTGGCAGATGTGTTTTATCAATTAAGTTACTTTCTGTCAAAATAACGTTCGATCCATGATACATAATTTCAGCCATAGGACGTCTACTGGTCAGCCTCCCTCGTGCACGTCCAAGTATTGCGTCTGGAAGCGGCCTGCAACCACCGCCGACCTCACCAGGTCATCTGCTCATTCATTATACATTGACAGATTTTGTGATATATGTCGGCTTCACAAGAAATAGGTGTCTTATATCGCACATCTGTAAGTGTAATACATGACTACATTATCTATCTTAAACGAAATGCTTAGATGGGTAAGTTCCTGTATTTCGTTAATAAAATAACAGATAAAGCTAGATACCAACCATAAGTTTTTTTCAGGGTCTTAACTCACGGTAAGAAAGTGCAATAGATAAATATCGTAACAACTGCCCAATGAGCTTCCTTACGCACGTTTAAATTGTAAAGTCAGTAAGTAAAACCCATGTCTACCAGGAGGTTAAACATAACATATAGGCAAGGAAATCTAGTTGTGATTGAGCGTAAACAGGCGATCTGCGGCAGCGAACAAGCGTGATGGACCCTACCCGCAATCTGAGACTACTAGAAATCGCCAATATCGAAGCAATCAGCTATTTTCCACAGCTTTCCTCAGTATTTAGCTTTTTTATTATATAAGTAAATATATTTTTTCTGAGCAAGCTTTTATTAACAATAAAAACATACGTTTATTTACTTTTTCAATCGACGAAAAATCTGAGGAGGTCAACATGTAGGTATATTTTTTTTTATATATGTCATAGATAGATAGATAAACTCTTTATTGTGTAAATCATACAGAAAATAAAAAACAAATATAACTAAAATTAACTTAAACTACAAAAAACAACAGAAATACACAATGGGCGGTCATACATGTATAAAAAAATATATATACATGTTGACTTGAGAACCTCCTCAGTTTTTTCGTCGGTTAAAAAAGTAAATAAACGTATGTTTTTGTTGTTTATAAAAGCTTGCTCAGAAAAAATATATTTATCACGCACAACTTTTTACAGAGTAGTCCGATTTTGATAATTATTTTTGTTCTATTGGAAAGACTATTCAAATAGTAATCAAAATATAGAATGTAGTAATTCGTAGATATAGCCACTAATAATATAAAATAAAAACTTTTCAACAAAAAAATTATACCGCCGAAAGAACTGAAAAGTAAAAAATAAACCTTTTTTATTTTACCTTATTAACTAAGATAAATACCCAAAATTACTGAGGTATACTTAAAATAACTTAAGACCTTAGTTATTAAGATAAATTATAAAAGGTTTATTTAATTTTTACTTTTCAGTTCTTTCGGCATTTTATTTTTTTGTTAAAAAGTTATTTATTTACTTAATAAAAGCTCGCTCAGATTTTATTTTGTAATAAAGGCTTATCACTATAATACACGCCGTGGGGTGCCGGTTGTAGAATGTTACCCCTCCTCTCATGCCCGTGGATGCAGTAAGAGCCTGCTGAGGGATACCTTCGGAAAATAGGCAGAAGCGTCTTTCCGTGTATCAACATCCCGAACTGCGCTCGTCAACCCGCCTGCCAAGCGTGGTGAGTATGGCAACTACCTTTCATGGAGATCCATGAGGATCCATGTGTTCAGTAGTGGATGTTTTACGTGTGTAGTCTACACACCACAGTCCAAAACTGAGTAAAGTTTCTACTAGGGAAAACAGTGGATTGATATAGATTACATACTTATATATTATTTTTTAAATATACATAATAATATCACACATAGAAAACACCCAAACCCAATATATAATATCTGCAGAAAAACAAATTATTAAATATGAGATTACCTAGAGGATAAAACCTCCATAAGTATAAGAAAACAGAAAATTATTAAATGGTGACAATAACGACCGAGTTCGGTTCTTCTGTTAGCTTCTTTTCCTAACTAGCGTGTCATCTGTAGTGAATTGAAATTTATTCAATTATATGCGTTATTCTATTAATTTGTAGCATCATCTAGCCCTAAGCTAAGCAGGCCTTGTGTTATGGGTACTAGATGACTTTGAATACTACATTGATAGATATTTTTTATTATAATTATGTAGAGAAACACCCAGAACACCCTGAACAAATATCTGCAGATCGTAACCTTTGTCCCGAGGCGGGTATTGAAGTTTATGCGCCACAGCATCGAGGACATACCCAATAGAGAGGAAATATCATTTATTTTGTCTAAACAACAATTCCGCCAAAAATATTTCATAATTATACGGAAAAGTACACAGGTTGGCTGTTGGCGCTGTACTGTCAAAGCCGAGAGACCGTGATTGTCATTGCATTAGTGCAAAGCACTAATGTGTTTCGGAATTCTTATATATATTTACCCTCTATTAGATAAGTGCTCGATGCGCTACAGAGATCGTCAAAATATATTCTCTATTGCTAAGTATGTAAATCGCATGTCTACCAGAAGTGAACCAGGTCAAACAACATACGTATAAGTAAGTAAATCTAGTTGTGAGTGCATCGAGAAAGGGAACGCTGGCCGGCGCGCGCGGCACGATGACCCACACCGGTTTCGCTTTCGTCCGAAGGTCAGTAGTGAATCAAAGCTGTGCTAGGGATGCGACTCCATATCGCTTTTTATCGAGTCGGCTGTACTAAACTGGGGCACTTCTCGTGAATCGTGATTTTGCGTGATATTTTCGTCTCATCTCACTTCGCATTGTCTACTCCAAACTTGTCACATCAGTATTAGTCTACTATTATCTCGATCTCACTCTTTACAAGGCGGTGCATCGGTTTGCAATAGACATTTGTCTTTCGTGAGATCAAGAGAATGCAGAAATTAGTTTCAATAGTGATTTTGTCAATTTTTTTTAACTTATCGATTTGAAACGTTTATCACTAGAATCACGATTCACAAGAATTGGCCTTGGCCTTATTCTCCGAAAAGGTGATAAAATATCACAATACGTAAATAGGTACCGTAAAATAAAAACTGACACACCTTTCAAGGAAATGAAAAAAACCTCAACAAAATGTACGATTCCGGTGGACCGGAAATGTAAATTTTTAATAAGGTTTTTTCATTGACGGTTCGAAGATGCCTTTACATTTAATTTAATTTAAGATGAATTACTTGTAATGTTGTCCCTCCTCTCTTGCCCGTGGATGTAGTAAGAATCAATATATTAACTGAATAGGCAAAATCGATAAACGTGCAGCACAACACTAGCAGCCAATAATGCCAGGGTTCGAGCTGTAATAACAACATTATTTAATGAACACATGTTTGTGACAAACTCAAGCCATGTTTGTCAAGGCTTATTACATTTCGTTGTTGTTTATGTATGATTCTACTTTATTCTATTCGTTTAAAATGTTTAAAAACGTGGTTCATCATGATCATCGTCCACGATTTTATCCACCGTTAGGTATAGGCCTCCCTAAGTGTGTGCTAACCACGGTCCTGTGTAAGTAGCATCCATTAGAAAATGAGTACATTTATGTCTAACTAGCTGACCCGCGTGGTTTCACCCCCGAATAGTTTAAAGCCACGATAATCCAAATTAGCCAATTTTAGATTCAATTTTAAACGGTCAAAATATATGTTTGTTCATAATATAATATGGTTTGTATTTAAGTATAATATGTTTTGATCGGAAAAAAATATGTTATAGTTGAATAAACGTTATTGGTTATTCAACGGTTCAAAACACGATTTTTTTCACTTCATTTGATGATACGATGGAAGGTAGGAATTACGAAGAAAGTATATATTATGCTCGTTTTTGTGGCTGTACATCAAGTGTATCAATGTTATACTCTCAAAACACATCTCAGAAAATAGGCAACGGCATTTAGAAGAATATTTATTGCTTAGTTTTTCTGAAAACGTAATAATATTTTTGAAACGAATTTTTATAGAATTTAAATAGGCCGCGCTCGTGCGCGCTTTCAGTAGCCTTTCTAAATTACCCGTCGTACCGAAAACGCCTGGAGAAGCTATAAGGCCATGAAGGACCTTATGAAGGGAAACCTTCCCCTATGCCTAAAACGACGGCTCATGGACATTCAGTGCATTCTTCCTACTTTATGATGCACAAACCTGGTTCTGAGTAATCTTCAAAAGTCCAAACTCAGAGTCTGCCAGAGAGCAATGGAGCGTAGTATACTGGGATTTAAATTAACTGACCGGATAAGAACACCATACTACGCTAAGTGGGACTGGTCTGGACACGTGCATCGCATAAGAAATATTTTGTGGGCCAAAATTACCACGCAGTGGGTCCCACAAAGCGCAAAGAGGTCTCGTGGTCGGCCCAGGCGGAGATGGCGGGACGAACTGAATGCGCATTGCACAGATTATTAAGAATTAGCAAGAGGTGCCGGCAGTAGAATTTTACCCCTCCTCTCATGCCCACGGATGCAGTAATAGCCTGCTAAGGGATACCTCCGGAAGATGGGCAGCAGCGTCTTTCCATGTATCAACATCCCATACTGCGCTCACCAGCCCGCCTGCCAAGCGTGGTGAGTATGGTAACTAACCCTCATGGAGATCCATAAGGGAGGCCCCCTCATGTGTTCATCAGTGGACGTTTTAGATCATAGGGTGGATTTGACAAGCACAATTATCATGTAATGGATTATTTGCAGTTCGCGCGCTGTCATTTTGGAGTAGGTAGGCATAGCCAAGTAAGACGCAGTACGTGCATTCTGCTCCACGGTGATTAATACTCAAAGCTTTTGTTGCGTTCCGTGCGTCAACTAATTCTTTATGGCAATAGCACAACTCATATAAACAAAAAAAACTATTTTATCATTTAGAGAACCAAATCCATGAAGGAGGCCTTTGTCTAGCAGTGGACGTCCTATAGCTGACACGATGATGATGAAAGTGAATCTTATGGACCTAGTTTTCTTTCAAGTAATATAGTTTTGACCTTGGTTTGCCGAGGTCTGCAAGAGAAGAAACAGTGGTTTTCTTTAACCTGACCGCCGCAAGACGACTTCGAAGAGACCAACCTCACATGCACAGTCATAAACTTGATGTATCACAAACCATCTATGATTTTTTTGCTGTGCTTCGGAGATAAACCACAAATTGGCTTCAAAGAAGCGGGCTCTTTCAATAAATAAATGGATTTTGATTTTGATTCTCGTTGGTGTTGAACTTAAATATATTGCAAGAGGAAAGATGGATCTTTCCTTTGTTGTGCGCTAAGTAATAAATGGTGTTTGAATATTAGCTTCATTGGTATTTTGTTTCTTTATTGCGTAATCATTATTTATAATATTACTGGTATGTATCTATACCATAGTTAAATCATTATGTGTATAATTATAATAGTTGTTTAATTTGGCGCTATTTTGCCGTGGTGTGCCGGCAGTACAATGTTGCCTCTCCTCGCTTGCCTGTGGATGCAGGAAGAATCTGCTTAGGGTTATCTCCGGAAGATGGGCAGGAGCGTGTTTCCATTTATCAATATTTTACACTGCGCTATCTATGCCGTCTGCCAAGCGTGGCGAGTATGACAACAACCCTCTCATGATCTCGCAGAACCATGAGAGTGGCCTATGTCTAGTAGTGGACGTGTACAGCAGTCCTGCAGCTGAGACAATGTTTTTTTTTATTTCGATATATTTATGCGTTTATATAATTACTTACTTGCTAACGTGTGGTGTGTCATATTTTTTTTAATGGCCTTTAGTTGTTTATAATCATCATTATTATCATCTCAGCCGTTCAGCGCTTAAGGATCCCAATGAGGGGTAGTTGCCATGTTCACCACGCTTGACTGGCGGTTTGGCGAGCGCAGTATGGGATGTTGATACACTGAAAGACACTGCTGCCCGTCTTCCGGAGGTATCCCTTAGCAGGCTCTTACTGCATCCACGGGCATGAGAGGAGGGAAAACATTCTACTGCCGGCACCCCACGGCAGGGGGGTTGGACTTTAGTGGTTGAAAACCCTTGATGCCTCCAATTATTTTATATATTTTTTCCCTTGAAGACTTTTATTTTTCGCCCCCTAAATATTACCTAAATTGTCCCTAAACTTTATTCGGACACCAACAAATCTTTTTTGCAATAAACACAAAGAATCCTGATGTGCAATTAATGTGAAAACAAGTTTCTGTTTATTATGTGCCAAAGTCATTCGGACAAACTCACTAACCGTAAGAAACACAAGTACGTTGGTGAATTTGTCAGCAATTAAACAATCAGAACTCATTATTGATGCGAGTATGTGTGTTTGTATGTAGGTCCGGACTAATTTAGACCACAGTCACGAAGTAGTTCGACTGAACAAGCATGATGTGTTTGATCTTAGATTACTATCAGGATACATCATCATTATCTCAGCCGTAGGACGTCCAGTTCATCTAGACATAGGCCTCGCTTATGGATCTTTGTACTGATTCAACATCATCATCATTTCAGCCGTAAAACGTCCACTACTGAACATAGGCCTCCCTCGTGGATATCCATGAGGGGTAGTTGCCATACTCACCACGCTTGGCAGGCGGGTTGGCAAGCGCAGTATGGGATGTTGATACACGGAAAAACGCTGCTGCCCATCTTTCGGAGGTATCCCTTAGCAGGCTCTTACTGCATCCACAGGCATGAGAGGAGGGGTTACATTCTACTGTCGGCACCCCACGGCAACTGTAACGGTTGTACTGATTAAGAGGGGTTATTGCTATACTCACAACGCTTGGCAGGCGGCTTGGCGAGCGCAGTGCGGGATGCTGATACACAGAAAGACGCTGCTGCGCGTCTTGAGGTATCCCTGTATATCTTGTAAACTTATAAACCGATTTTGATAAAACATGTTTATAAACCTCCGCCGGAAAAACAGCTTTTAAATATAAAAACTGCAATCAAATCTGTCTACTCGTTCAAGAGCTACGGTGCCACAGACAGACACACAACATACACGAATAGCCGTCAAACTCATAACACCCCTTTTTTGTCAGGGGTTAAAAATAGCTTTTATTATATCATTGACCACTTTTTTAACATACATATAAAAAGCCCTACTACGTGTGCTATCCTTAAAAGATAGACATATGCTATTGCTGACTTTTCAGCAGATACAGTTTACAGTACGAGGGGAACAATCCCACTGTACATTGTTTTGTTAAACCTCAAGGGATAAAGCAGCGTTTTCGATGTTAACTTCCTTAATCTTTTTGCCATGTGCAATAACGATCATATTTCAACTAATTTTCAGACACCACAATATTCACAAATCTCGTTGAATCACTCTTTCCATTTGTGAAAACCGTAGGAAAATCCATCTTTGTTTTGACTTTAGCCGTAGAAGTCGATATGTAACAAGTAACTCGCAAGTAATTTTTCGAGTCATTACTCCGTCATTTTTCGCGTCGTATCTCGTGCGATCGGTTTGATCCCCCGCAAAAGATGTTTCACATCAAAAGAGTTTTTGTATCTTTATATCGTTTGTAATGGGTAACTTCAGGAACGAAAGACTTCAACGCGCTTTGTAATTGTTAGACTTGGATTCGAATAAGACTATTTCAAGGATAGTGCGGGCTTACATTGATGTATCTATAAAACAAGAAGAAGGAAAAGTAAACATTGCTTAATTATATTTTTTTTATCTTAAATGAGTTAAGTATACTTACCAAAACGCATATTTTTCACAGGCGACCTTAGTCACTTTTGCCAAGCGATTTAGGTCAACTTTTTAAATTTTTATATTAACTAACTTAGGTGAGTTAGCTTAGGTGATTCAAGTACAATAATCCAAAGTGCCGTTTTTAAGGAGAGAGCCAGGTAAAATGAAAAAGAAGAAAACTAACCCTAAATAAGGTGTAGGAAACTTAAAACACGTATAAAAACTAATCATTATAAGGCTTACATTCGTATACCATTATTATAAGGATAGTGCGAGGATTACTTTGAAATGCCCAATTGTTGAGAAAACATGGATGGAGTGGAGTAATTTAATCGGTATTCAATCAATTTCCGGTGTGGCAGAGCTCGTGTCCGTCGATAACATAAATTACGTTCCCGTGGGCGGACGCGAGGAAGGCTGTGGCGATGTTTTGAGAGGTTTTAAATCGCCTAAATAGTAAACATTCGAACATTTCGTCGAGCGTTGTATGGGATTCGAAATACTGCATGTTGTATAGGTAAACTCGGAAATGTTTGCAAAACCCATAGTTAAATTTCCGTTTCTTAACTGATTTCAAAAAAAGGAAAACTAACTCAAGTCGCTTGTTTTTTTTTTAAATTTTTAACCACCTACAAAAATGAAAGGTGTTATAAGTTTGACCGCTATGTGTGTATGTCTGTGTATCTGTTTGTAGCCGTGGAACGATTGCCATGAAGTTTTATTTTATTTCAAAGCAGGTTGTCTGGCCGTGGTTCTTATTCGTCTTTTATCAAAATCGGCTAAGAAGTTTACAAGATATGGGGGTGAAAGAGGGGATGAATAATCGAATATTTACAAATTTACCCGAGTTTGGTATCAAATCAAAGGAAATTATGTGTAGAATTGAAGTTATTAGAGATCGGTCAAGCCATTCGTGGGGGAAGAAAGTAAAACTAAACAAAAAAATGTAAAGTAAAGTAGTAAGTAAGTAACTAAAGTAAACTATCGAAGGTTTTTAAATACACCCAAGTGTTTTGATGAAAGGGCATGATGTGTAGATTGCAAAACTGAGGGAACGCATTCAAAACAGTTTAGGTAACCTCCGAGACTAGGTAAAGTGTCGGGCGTTAAGTAATTAAAATTTTTAATTGTAAGAACTTGTGTTACCTCAGAACTCTGTCGTTTATGAATTGATTTGAAAAAATATTTCCAGCTCGATGAGTAAACGTTCAAATAGGTCCTATTTTTTAAAATCTTTGTTTTACAAATGGGAGTCATGCATGAGGAATCGAGAAAAATCCTCAAATGTTAGGATAAGGTTAGGTTTAAGTATTTTCAGCAATATTTTAGATTTTATCATTTATTTTTGGTTTTTTCTTGGTGAAAAATGAAAGTATTATTTATTGACTATCATTATCATCATCATCTCAGCCGCAGGACGTCCACTCATGAAACTCCAAGTATTGATCATGGGGGTCGTTGCCATACTCGGCACGCAGGTGGTTGGCGAGCGCAGTAGAGGATGTTGATACGCGGAAAGACCATTGTCTTTCCGCGTATCAATATCGTCTAGGAATAACAAAAGTCACCTCGAGCAGATCCATTGACCTGCCCGAGGTGTCCTTTGGCATAATTCATACCTTATTTATATTGCCATTAGGCGGTGATCATATTTATTACCGTAAAACCCTTTCCCCAGCCAGTGCTTTCCGCTTTATGAGCATGTGTCGTATGCACAGTTGAAAGAATTGGTCAACTTTTGTCGTCTGCGTGTCATCATCATCATCATCTCAACCGTAGGACGTTTACTACTGGACAAAGGGCTCCCTCATGGATCTCCAAGAACATGAAGGGTGGTTGCCATACTTACCACGCTTGGCAGACGGGTTGCCGGGCGCAGTACGGTTTGTTGATACACGGAAAGACATTGCTGCCTATCTACCGGAGGTATCCCTTGGCAGATTCTTACTGCATCAACAGGCAAGAAAGGAGGGGCAACAAGAATGTTGCAGTAGAAACTGCCAACACATTCTTCGGCTGTGTATAGGACCGAGTAACTTGATCCGTCAAATCACAATCCGAGTATCATTTCAGTCATAAAACGTCCACTGATGAACACAGGCCTCCCTCATGGATCTCCATGAGGGGTAGTTGCCATACTCACCACGCTTGGCAGGCGGGTTGGTGAGCGCAGTATGGGATGTTGATACACGGATAGACGCTGCTGCCCATCTTCCGGAGGTTTCCCTTAGCAGACTCTTACTGCATCCGTAGGCACGAGAGGAGGGGTATCATTCTACTGCTGGCATCCTACGGCGGTATCCCAGTATAACATGATTTAATATTTTTGAAGATGTATAATATTTGAGTGAATTTGACGACTTACGTGGCGCAGTTGGTATAATAATAGGCGGCTGGGAGGCAGGAGGTTGCGGTTTCTATCGCCGCCGGGGGACATAGTATACATTAAAGTAAACGTTTAAACGTACGTTAAATGTCAAGACACTCCGCACTGAAGTACGCTTAGTGGAACTAGAAAACGCCTTGCTAGATATTAATTGGGACGAATAGGACTGTCAGACATCAGAAGAGATGGAGAGGAAATAATAGAGAGGAATAATAATAATGTTTTCTACTGTACAGGAAACATCACCCGACTGTACCCGACGGTAGGTTTTTTAGTCTCCAAAAAATTTAGACATAATATTGAGGAATTTATTTCGTGTTCAGAGAGAATAGCACAGGTAATAAAATACACGTAGCTATCGAGTCATAAATATACACCCTAGGTAACCGGCGGTGGATGACCGCGTGATAAACGCCTGTTGCAACCCTGTCGCGAGATACGTAGTCAGCCTGCGGATGAATGTTTTCTGGTTTTATCGGGTTTTTCAAATTCAGTCACATATTATATTGATGTAAAATAAATAATGAAATTGCATCGAGTGTGCGCCATGGTGCTAATGACCGTTCGTACTTGAAAAGTGTCGGGTCATTGTCGTGTTGACGCCATTATCTTTTCAATTGACTTAGTCCAAGAAATGTTGCCGTGGGGTGCCGGCAGTAGAATGCTGCCTAACTTCTCTTGCCCGTGGATGCAGTAAGAGCCTACTCAGGGATACCTTCGGAAGATGGGCAGCAGCGTCTTTTCGTGTATCAACATCCCGTACTGCGCTCGCCAACCCGCCTGCCACACGATCGAAAGTTGGGGGTACATCGACCAACAGCATGGCTCTACAGGAAGGCGCATGCTGCCTATATTAAATACAGCGTCAAGTATTGTGCGTAGTCTGAATCGCCTCAATATAGGTCAAGGACCGCTTCTCCTTGCAGCCTCCTTCAGCGGCACGGCCACTCACCAGAGCATGCACTTATTGTTTTTTTTTATTCAGAATCAAATCATTTTTATTTACGTAGGTATTTCTTGATCAGCCGAGCGGGGTTATCTGGTCATCAACAAGGACAAATTTAAATAATGCCCATTTGAATAAGGAAGGCTTGTGTTTTTCTCGCGTTCGTTGTGCTATTCGGTTTTAAATGTTCGTAAAAGGTTTTATTCGATAATTAAGCACTAATTAAAAATAAAGCTTAAATACTTAATTTTTTTAGGAAATACGCGGTTACAATGCGCCACTCACACATGCTGTGTTATTTAAGATATCATTTGTAATTTTTGACGTTCTGATTTCTGTCAAAAACATTACAACCGCTTTGGCACTCGAAGATTCACAATACATAAGCATTTAAAGATTTTGTGGTGCAAATACTCTGTCTTTTAAGACAACATCTTTTGACATATTCTGCCATTTTCGACATCTGTCAACAACATTGAAAAATAACCTACCATTATATTTCCACCTTAGTTTGTAAGTTTATGTAATAATGTTAAGGCATTTGATTACTTTATAGTACAAAATGTTATTTTTCGCTTTTCATTGAAAATTGAAATCTTACTTTAATGATTTGCGTGTACTTCATCTACCAATATCACAGTATCCGCATCCGATTCCTTTGGTTTGTAATCATTGACTCGGACACTGCTCTTCACATCTAATTGCTCTGCTCAATTGAAGCATCTACAGAAACCATCTTAAACTGCGCCACTTGCCAGATCATCATCATTATTCAAAACTAGTCATTGGAAAGGCGATTAGAATAATGATTTTATGGTTTCTATTAGTTAATGCTGGACACTATATACAGTACCAACTTCTATACTATAAGCTAAACTTGTACTGGAAATTAACAAAATAAATGCAAAAGTTGTTACAACCGTTCGGTTTGACAGCTCTAGCTGCAGCTAAAAATGTAAAAATTGTCTTGTGTCCCCGGAGTGATTTTAGAATACCTATTCAACGATACCCCACAGGATGGGATCAATTAAAAAAGAACATTACGTGTATGAGAGGTCCTCCAAATTGTTATATTTTTCAGCATTTTTAGCGCTTTCTCGGCGTTGTTGTTTTATAAGCCCATGCAAAATTGCAGCTCTCTAGGACTAATAGTCTCATCACAAATCCGGTGACGGACAGACATATGGACAGACAGACAGACACATAAAACTATAAGGGTTTCTTGTTTTTCTAAACCCTAAAATAGGACCGCGGTGGATGACATAGATAAGGGATACCAAGTGGCCTTCCCTAGGACAGAAAACATGTACAACATGTACATTTACAATTCGTCATGTTCACGAAAGCTGCTGCACAGTTCGGCAGACATTATTAAATTCATGTACCTGTACATTAATTAAAAAATATATACTTGAAATAAATATATTAACTTAATTTCATCCCGTTTAAATCAGTCTTAGCAATTAAGTCGCTTGTCCTTGAACGTCAGACGACCTTAGTTAGGACTCGCGAGTTATGCATAAAGAATCAAACACTAAATCGAGTCTCACACAAAAACTGGTCGGGTCAGTATCTGACTGACGTCACCTCAACGAAACTCACTCGCTTCCGAAAGCCAGACAGAAACCGATAGGAATATAACTGTGCTCATATTGCCCGAATGGGCCCAAGGCTATGGTCTAGTAACCAAGCTGGTTTCACTTTCAATTATTTTTATTTTTAAGACCTCTGTGGCGCTGCGGACGAAGGTCCGCCTCCGAGGCAAGAAGTTGCGGGTTCGATTCCCGCCTCGGGACAAATGTCTGTACGATCTGCAGATATTTGTGTTCTTGATGTTTTTCTAAATATATTGAACAATATCTATGTAATACATATAATGTTTTAAGTATATCAGTTGTCTAAGCACGATGCTGTGTCATTATTTATTTATTCAGGTTTTGGCAATTACCTAGCTGTGATATTTCATGTTAAAACTGGTTAGAATTATGAACTTGGTAACGCGAATTGTACCACGGCAATATATGCCTACTTAATGAAGTCTTAATGCGTAATAAGTTTAAAGAGTCAGTTTATCATGAATTCGGTGTGAATATTCATCATAAGTTTATTGCATTCATACGAGCGCGGCAAGGTATTTATATATTTCCGGATATGTAGACGAAGACCACCAAGAACGCGAAATTATACAAATCTAAAATGTCTGTGATTCATACGAAATAAAATTAACAGAGCCTATTTGGCCGAGTGGTTTGTTGCCCCGACTATCCGAAGATCGTGGATCGATACCGGCCGTGCAGCGATTCATTTCTCTTGAAAAATGTATGTATGGTTTAATACATTTATTTCTCAAAAGAATTTTACACAAACTCACTTAAAGAGAAGCTATAACTAAAGTAACAAAAATGTGCCCTAAATAGTTAAGTTATCACGATTCAATTAAGTACACTTTTATAGTTCGATTTAGAAGCAAAATCATTTTTCTACATACAAAATAAAAATAAGTGGGTAGTTTAGCATCAATACGCAACCACTATGCACTGTGTGTAATGTTACAATGTATGTGCATTTAACACGTGATTTAACGGTGTAGGAAAACATTGTTAGGTGTCTTATTCAGCTTCAGACGTTTGACTTGTTATTTCCACTGACTAATAGCCGGCAAAGCTGGCAAAATGGTATACGTCCCAGGCACTGCAGCGCATTTTGGATATATGAATACAGCATGATTGTTGCCAACACTGTATAATTCATCTAAATAAGAGGTGAAAGGCCTATTTCATAAAAGTCCTAAAGAAGACAGCAATACGTTTTCTATAATAACAAAAGCAATTATCATCTTTATCCGTTGTTTTCAAAAGTTTGCTTTAAAATAAAAGCAATTTGTTTATTTGAAGACGACATTAATATTTAAATATTTGTCTCAATGTTAGGAGACGGGTATTGACCCTCGTACGTGGTGTAAAAAATCGCAGTTACTCATAGGTCAATGGTGCGAGGCCGGCTTCTTTGTTGCTCTTATAACACATAATTTATTTAAATACTTATACTGGCATTGGAAATAAATCTTAGTGTTTCTCAGAATGTGGACAATTAAATTCTGAATTCGATTTATCTGCCTATAAAATGGTTAATGGTATCTCATGATTATTGTCATGGTTTTATTCGAAATATACATTCTCTGAAACGTCATTGAGAATTGAAAGGATCGACGACCCAGCTACAATAATAATAATAATGATAATCTTTATTTCAGGCAACAAAGAAGACATAAAAAAGTAACTCTAGGACCTATAATAATATATACCTTATAGACTAACATACATAAAACATACCTAATTAAACGTGTCGTCGACATTAGGCCGATGACTTAAGCGCGGTGTCGCGTGTCAGTACTCCCATTGATTTTCTGGACACGATGATTCTGCTATGATTTAAATAATTAGTATTAATCGTCATCATCGACAACCTCTATGGCTCGTTGGTGTAATCCGGCTGAGACGCAGGAGGTTGAGAGTTCCCCTGGTATTTCCCCTGATTTCCCCGTGTAATTTGTCTCGGGTCTGGGTATTATATTTTCATGTATAAAGTAAGCTGACCTTCACATCTATTAAAGACGATTTTAACAGCTGCAGTGTCCGGGATATTGTTAGCAACAGTGCCCACTAATCATACCCGATCATCACCTCAGCTGAAGGACTGCGTCCACTACGGGACATGGCCTCCCTCGTGGGTCTCCTAGAGCATGACGGTGTTGTTGGACTCATACTACATACTCATCACGCTTGGCAGGCGGATTTGCGAGCGCAGTACGGGCAGGGTGATTACGTATCTCGCGACAGGTTTTGCAACAGGCAATTGACAGCAATATTGCTGTCAAATGTCAATTCCTTGCTGTTCTCTAATACAAAATTGACATTTGACAGCAATATTGCTGTCAATTGCCTGTTGCGAAACCTGTCGCGAGATACGTAATCACCCTGCGGGATGTTGATACAGGAATACGCTGCTGCCCATCTTCCGAAGGTATCTTGCTGGCACATTTTTACTGCATCAACGGGAAAGAGAGGAGAGGCACATTCTACACCGGCACCCCACTGCAAGTTTTGTACATATTGTTTTAATACGTTTATTGACAAAAATATAATGAAATATTGTTTCCTGGTTACCTTATCAAGTAAAGCTACCTACCAACAAAAAATCGGGCTGAAGCTTGCACATTATATATTTGTATACAACACTGGGTTATATACAACACTAACAAATAAAAATCGTTTATTGTAGAATATTATAAAAACATAGATTAGTCACACTGTTATCTGCGTTAGTTTAGCACTGTGTTCCTTTATATGTAGATATTTCACCGTTAGTTTGTACAAACTGTTAGTTTACCAATTAACTAGTCAGATTATAAACTGCCAATAAATTGTAGGCAGGCGAAAGAGTACAACTGAACGTATACATTTTCGTCCGATTGAAACCTGAAAACTCACCATGGAAATCTGACAAATTGTACTTCTGCGAGCACCAAACCTAATCTAAGTTGTCGGGGTAGTTCTTACTTATTTTCCTGCGGATGCACTGAGCACCGCGGTGGCTCCGGCGCTACGGGAAGCCTCTCCGCCATTCCGTAACAAGGTCCGGCACCACAGCTCGCCTCCGTAGCTTAGGCTGTTTGGTCGCTTTCGGCGACCTGCCCCTTCCGCGGCTGGCGCTGTACCTGGCCCTTGTTAGGGTGCTCTGTGTTGGATCTGTCACCCAAATCAAACCTAATCAACCGTGAAACGAAAGGAGGTATTCGTCATTGTACTCAGAGAAAGTACAACAATACAGAAAAGTAGGATTTCCATCGTGAGTTTGCAAACTGACGGTTCGTACAATCTTACGGTGAGATATACAACGTGTAAAGCAGTCGCCTAAAACTAGTTAGATCATAAACATCAAGAATCCTGCACGACGGAAAACAGGATTAGACAAAACCACTTTTACCGATTTTTTCACTTATAATCTACTGATGCCAGACCTCACAAGATCTCCGTGCGGCGTTTTTGATATATGAAGGTGATAACCTTCATGTTGCGTTGGATTTTGCTTTATTTTTATTACTGTTTTTAAATTTAAATGTGACTGATCTACCGCAATGTCGAATTCTACAGTCACGATGTTGAACCCGATAAAGTCAATTTCTGCAAAAACACATAATTTAATTAAAATTGTATACAAGGTTACATATTTGAGTTCCTGCGTCATCTCACTGCTGGACATAGCCCTCCCACATGGATCTCCGAAATCATGCGGGAGTTGTGGCCAGACTAGCACACTTCTCAGGTGGGTTGGCGAGGATGTTGATACACGGAAAGACGCTGCTGCCCATCTTCTGGAGGTATCCTTTGACAGATTAGATCCAGGGAAGCGAACAGATCCATTCACATGCCTTATTTTCTGTTAACATAAGATTAAATATGTTTTTATTTTTGTAAATTGACGTGTCTAGGTTTTGTAATTGCAAACTATGGAAATAGATAAATTAATTTATGAATTTAATTTTTTTTTATGATTATTACTACATCCACTTGCAAGAGAGGACAGGCAAAATCCTACTTCCGGCACAAGATGATCAGCTCTTTTATAATTAAGTCAGAGTTTTTATTTAATTTTGTCGCTGAAACACTCGGTATTACTACATTTTCGCATCGATGTGAAAGTTCACAAGCATCGTTTGCATAAATACATACTTCCATGACAAAATGTCGACGTAACATCTATAAATATCTTAGTTTAATTTCTAAGAAAGTCCGGAAAATTGGTCACGTTCTAGCTGCTAGACGCAGAACTAGTCTGCTTCCAGAATCTAGGTCATGCGTCATCTTAAGGTAACGCTACACTTATGGCTTATTTATTATACCGCAAGCGGACGACAGACGTCGTCGTTCTGCTCGCTGATGGTGACGACTGCAGCGCCACCTACCGAGTTCAATTTTATCAGTCCAGTCGTTGAGGAGTAAGGCGTACACCCGCGCTGCTGTAATTATGTTGTCGCGCGAGGGTTTGAATTCGTTATAACACGTAAGTTGCCCATTCTAAATAATTATTACTTTTTAACCGACTTTAATGGCCGTGGATGTCCGTCTCTCCTCTCATGCCCGAGGATGCAGTAAAAGCTTGCTAAGGGTTACCTCCGGAAGATGGGCAGCAGCGTCTTTCCGTGTATCAACATCCCGTATTGCGCTCGCCAACCCGCCTGCCAAGCGTGGTGAGTATGGCAACTACCCCTCATGGAGATACATGAGGGAGGCCACTACTGAACACAGCAGTGAACTTTTTACGGCTGGAATGATGAACCGACTTTAAAACAAGGAGGTTCTCAATTCACCTGTACGTTTTTTATTTAACTTTCCTATTACTCCGCCAATTATGAATGGATTTTGATTATTTTTTTTAATGAGGTAGGTAGGTCATGTCATGTAGTTGGGATCCATGAGGAATTAAATAATTGTATTAGTAGACGCTGTCCCTCGAGGCAAAGTTTCAGGCCTTAAATTTGAGCTTGTGGTTGGTGTTTTTGTTAAACTTTATAATGTTTGCTTGTCACCCAGTCGTGATGATGGGATCCATGATAAATCGAAGGAAATTTTTATTTAAAAAAAATAAATAATAAAATAAAATAATAATAATAATAATAATATTTTTTTTTTTTAAATTTTTATTTTTATTTTTTTATTTAATTTTTTTTTTTTTTTTTTTTTTTTTATTCTGTTTAAATTATGTAATTTTAATTCTAATTTACCTGTGTACTTATGAGTCGTAAATAAAATATTTTTCTATATCTATTTCTAAATACTTAAATATTACAGGCGTACTTATAGCAAAAAAAAAGCTGTGTTGGCCGAGTGGTATATACCCCCGACTTTCAATCCGAAGGTCGTGGGTTCGATACCGGCCGTGCACCAATGGATTTTTCTTTCTTGAAAAATGTATGTGCACACTTAACACGAGCTTTAACGGTGAAGGAAACATCGTAAGGAAACCCGCGGCTTAGTTAGCTTCAGACGTATTGACCTGTTCTTTCCTCTGAATAATAGCTGACTTAGCTGAGAGGATGATATAGACGCTCAGCAAGCCTAATCCATCTAACAATGTCCCAGGCACTGCAGCGTCCCGCACAGCATGATTACCAGTTGCTGACGCTGTATAAATCATCTATAATAGATGCAAATGCCTTACTTATAGCAGTTTGGGTATTTTCAGCAACAAGTCAAGGTTTTTAAATCATTTTCAGAACCGACTTCACGGTTTTATTTTATGAAAAATTTATTATAAATCAAAATTTCAATAAGAAAATTGGTTACTATGAGTTATCCATAAAATATAAAAATATACTGTCGCAGTTTTTTGTAGATCTATTTATAAGAAGTACTTCTTTCATACATCACTTGCACATCATTGCAATGGTTTACATGTACCTGGCACTGTAGCGTCTGCAGAATAAATACCAGTTGCTGTATATAGCTTGGTTATTTGCGTAATATCTACCTACATTATAGCACTTTGAGGTGGGGTGCCGGCAGTAGAATATTGCCCCTTGTCTCTTTTTCCCGCGGATGCAGTAAGTATCCTTCAAAGCGCACCGGAATATGGGCAGCAATGTCTTTCCGTGTATCAACCAACATCCTGAATGTTGCGATGAATGTTGGTCGTTTGGCGTTGGCCTTATGGAATAAAAGGAGCAAGATATAAATTGAAGCAGCTCTTGCAATACACAAATAAATAATCCTGGACACAGCACGATCTAGTCCCAAGCTAAGCAGAGCTTGTACTATGGAAACCGCCACTACGTATTATAATTGATAGAATACACACTACATTTTAACAAGGCAGATGCATTTACAACTAGTTGCTGCCCGCGGCGTTGCTTGCGTTTTAATTATATAAATCTTGTTGCGCGGAACCCTAATAATATTTCGAAAATGTTAGTAGTCTAGTAACCTTTTAATCAATTAAAACAGCCAGTGAAAGTCACGCCAAAATCGGATTTACCTACACGTTTCCTACTTAGCTTGGGGCTAGATGATGCTGTGTGAATTGTCCAGCATTATTTATTTATTTTATTTATATACACAAAATTAAAAAAAAAGTTTTGGATATTTTCGTATATGAATCCTTTAGACTGATTAAATCACACCGATTCTAATATTGGCTAGCTTGGCTAACACTGTTTGAAGCCGACATTCCTCCAACAATACCCCGAAGCGTAGGATGAAAATTAAATGAGAAAGGTAGTGGGCTTAAAACCGGAGAATTGTTCTGAAAGTCAAGGTCAAGTTCCCGGGCCATCAAGAAAATTAACACCTTTACATCTAATCATCACTTTAGCCGTAAAACGGTAAAACGTCCACTACTGAATACAGGCCCCCTCGTGGATCTCCAAAAGGGGTAGTTGCCATACTCACCACCCTTGGCAGGCGGGTTGGCGAGCGCAGTACGGAACTTTAATGCACGAAAAGACGCTGTTGCCCATCTTCCGAAGGTACCTCTTAGCAGGCTCTTACTGCATCCACGGGCATGAGAGGAGGGGCAACAATCTACTGCAGGCACCCCACGGTGGTTTTACATCTAATAAATAATAAAGACGGATTGTAATAAAAAGGAAGATCGGTAAAAAAAAAATATGAGTTAAGAATCAGAAAATTACCAAATGATTTGCGATTAATCAGTGTTAAATGAAAACGAGATACTGTGAGTATATTTGTAAGTACTTTTAAGAGGCTTGAAGTAATAAAGGAGCTATCTTAATATGAATACCTGACTTATCATTGAATAAACCCCCGGAAAAGGAAAATCTAATAATAGGGACACCAATAGATAAAAATGCATGCTTATCAAAAAGTAAATACAATGTTTTGGCCTGTTCCTGTCCGTGATTATAAGCGAACACAACAGTTATAAGAAAAATAAAAATGTCTCAAAAAATAAACTTAGGTATATTTCTTTTTGTATAAATTAAAAGAATTAACATTTTAACTTGGCATTTATGAACATATTTATATAAATCTGATAATGATCATCAGAAAGTCGAATGGTTAGCTTTTAATGGTAAGGAACGATAGCCTTGTTTGTAGGATAACAAACAGGCTCCAACAAGTCCAAAACAGAGATTGGAGAAAAGAGGGAAGTGTTACCTTTGTCCTGCAGTGGGAGACATCAGGCTTATAAACAAAACAAATATGTTAGTGGGGTATGGTACTGGAGTATCTTTGACTACCAAAATATTATCGTCATGTGTAAACAAAGGTTATTTTTTACCGCTGATCCATACTCAGAACACTAATAACTACTTTGGAAGTAATTACATAAAGGTCACAATGAGATCATATTTCGCGAAAATACACAAGCAACGCAAAACCCTTTTGATATTGACCGCTGCATCGGCATCTTATAGAAACTAAACGTCACTTAATAAGTTTAAAGAGTGACTTAATTTATATTGCTCCAAAACTAAAATTATCGACGTAACTCAAAAAGTTGCAAAACTTAAATGGAGCTGGGCTGGTCATGTTTGCCGAATGCCCGAAGACCTGTGGGCAAAGATCACCACTCAGTGGAGCCCCAACATGGTGAGGCGCCGCGGCAGACCGAAGAAGCGATGGCGTGACGAGTTAGACCGGCATAACAGCGCATGGGTCGAATTGACGGCGGATCGGGATGCATGGAGAGTTGGAGGGGAGGCCTTTGCCCAGCAGTGGGACACTTATGGCTAATTGTAATTGTAATTTATATTAATTTTATGGATTGTACGTGTGTGTATATTGGAGAAGGCCCAGTTCTTTCTATCCTTGTAAATACACATAATCCTCATATTAAGGCGCTGTAGTCCTACTTTTTTAGTTTCTTAACCTATTCTGTGTCCTATTTGCTGGGCAAAAGTATACCCGTTCTCTTCCCTTAACGTTTCCTGGTATAACATATCAATAATCGTCATCATCCTACTAATATTATAAAGCCGAAAGTTTGTTTGTATGGAGGTTTGTTACCTCTTCACGCAAAAACTAGCGTACGTATCGAGCTGAAATTTTGCAAACGTATTGATGTTGACTAGGATGAATACACAGGCTACTTTTTATCCGGGTACAATGCATGCGAAGCGGCGGGCACAAGCTAGTTAGCCTATTATATCAGTTCATTTCTGAAGATAGGCCTCCCCAAAGCTGCGATTTTTCATCCATAGTAGACGTAGTTCGGCTTGCCAGTATCTGCCAGCGACCGTTTGCATGACATCAGTCCATCTAGCTAGGAGGGCTTCCCACACTGCGCTTGCCGAGTCGCCAAGTCGAGTTGAGGCTCAAGACTCATTAAACAAGCAAGGCCTTTCACATTTCATCGTCATCATCATCTCAGCCATAGCACAGTTGCCCAAGTTCACTGCTGGACACAGGCTTTCCTCATGGATCTCCATGATCATGAGAGGTTGTTGCCCGGCTCGCCACGCTTGGCAGGCGGGTTGCCGAGCGCAGTGCGGAATGTCGGAAAGACGCTGCTGCCCATCTTCCGGAGGTATCCCTTGGCAGATTCTTACTGCATCTACGGACAAGAGACGCGAGTCATCATTCTACTCCCGGCACCCCACGGCCTTCCAGCCCACTACCGCTTCAGCTTGCTAATGCTATGCCATTATGTCAGCCTTGTTACGAATTTCATATTGTATCCTTTAGATTAGAAAGACTCCGAGCATAGCAAGCTCCATAGCTCGCTTTTTGACTTATAACCAGCCGTACTAAATAAGCCGAACAAATGTCTGCAGATAGTACAGACATTGCCCCAGAAATCGAACCTGTGTCGCAGGCAGACCCTCGCCCGCAGCGCTACAGAGTCGTCAGTTCTGGTCGTTGGCATGCTTAGGCGCCGTAAACGCGATGTTGCGTGGTGAACTGCAGCGATGCAGTAATAATTGCCTGCGGTCTGGCCGACGGCTCATCGCCGTGACTTTGATTAATTATGCGAACAAAATTGCACTAGCAATTTTTTAGGAGCATCAATTTAGGCTATAATTATTAGGATTTTTTGCGCACTGTAATTTCTGATAGGAAAATGATTCGTATTTTAGCTAAATTAATTTGCATTTGCAAGGTCTAGTACAAATGTAATATGAAATGAAGAAACTCATTATCTTCCTTACACGACATGGTATTGAAAATGATATTATTAATTTGGTTAAATCTGACTTAAAAAATTACCTAATAACTGATTCAAGAACGTACAATGAAATAACTAAGTTTTGAGGTCGCTGTCACTGGTTCCGAGAATCCTTGGGTAGTTTCCACAATTCCTTATTATTTAAAAAAAAACAGCCAATTTACAGTTTCCTGATGATGATGATGATGACAAATTGCGTAATAACGTTGTACGGTACCGACTGGATACCCGTTTCATTCACGCGATTTGATAATGCCATAGTTGCTATGTCTGCCGTGGGGTGCCGGCAGTAGGATGTTACCCCTCCCCTCATTCCCGTGGATGCGGTAAGAGCCTGCTAAAGCATACCTCTGGAATATGGGCAGCAGCGTCTTTCCGTGTATCAATATCCCGTACTGCGCTCGCCAACCCGCCTGCCAAGCGTGGTGAGTATGGCAACTACCCCTCATCCATGAGAGAGGCCTGTATTTAATAGTGGACGTTTAACAGCTAAAATGATGATGATGATAGTTGTTGTGTCAGCGCCGTTGTTGGTACGCACTGCGGTATCGTGCCCGACTTAACATTATCACGAGCACAGCAATTATTCATACCTACCAGCCACAGAGTCGGAAATGTCTTCCAGCAGTCTAGGCTAGGCTCAGAGAATATAGTACGGCCTTTTGCATCTATTAAATGATTTATACAGCGTCAGCAACTGGTAATCATGCTGTACGGGACGCTCAGTGCCTGGGACATTGTTAGAGGGATTAGACTTGCCCAGCACCTATGCCATCTTCTCAGCTTAGTCAACTATTAGTCAGAGGAAAGAACAGGTCAATATCTTAAGCTAACCAAGCCGCGAGAATAAGGTACAGTAAATATAAATACACATCATTCCTACTTCCTACTAATATATAAAAGCGAAAGTACGAATGTATGTATGTATGTATGTATCTATCTATGTTCCCTTTTCAAGTCAAAACCGCTGAACCGATTTGGATGGAGACGGACATAGGCACCTTTTCGTTTCGTAAATTAGTAGTTGCATGGTCGACATCTATGTCAAAAGTAATCGAAAATTTAATGAAAAGATCATTATCCACTGCTGGGCATACAGCGGTGGGTTGTTAGTACGTTAGTTCCCATGAAATGTCCCGGATCAGAGCCGCGGGAGCCATTTCCCGGATATTCCATTTGATACGTAATCGGAACATACCTACTTAAAATAGGAGTAAGGAAGTTTAGTGATCTGTGGCAAGAATGCAGTTGCCTTGAACGTGTTAGATGTACAGATACTTTTATCAAGCAAGCAAAATCCATTTGTACACGGCCGGTATCGAACCTGTATGCTGTGTGGATTGTCCAGCGTTATTTTTTTTTTTACTAGCATTACCTTTGAACATTGTAACGTGACGGCATTTTGTCTCCAAGCTCAAATACCAAGTTTCACTCAATACTAGAGGACCCGGAAGACGTAGCCCTACCCGCTGGTTTGGAGACATACTGACAGCAGCGCCATCTAACGGGTTCTATTGTGTCGGTCCAGCTGTTTAGAAGGTTTAAGACGTAATATAATTAATAGAATCAGGCGTTACTTTGCCTGATTCTTTTAATTATATTACGTCTTAAAACGTACCTACGTTTAAGACGTACCTACGCCGGAACCGCTGTAATTATTTTGGAGCGCGAGAGTTTTAATAACTCTTATTTTTGATTATGATTTATTTATTTTGGTTTAATAGGCAAATATTTATGTTCTACATATATAAAGATTTCGAGATGATAAAGAAACTTATTGAATATATATCACACCATGATTGTTTAAGCGACTTTGAAAATAACGTATACTTTTTATCAAAGTTTTAATTAGAAAAGTGGTTACTATGTTTACTAGTTATCCATAAAAGATATACATACATGCTGTCATTGATTTTTTATAGACCTTTTTAAGAGGAACATTATTCTTCTTAACATTACTTGAATTAACTTACTTAAATGGTTTACAGCCGATGGACCAAGGCGGTTACAGAGTGGTTTCCGATTGAAACAAGACGGCCTCGAGGCAGACCACCTGCCAGATGGGCGGACGATCTGGTCAGGGTTGCCGGACGACAGTGGATGAGACTTGCACAGGACCGTTTACGTTGGCGTGCTGAAGAGGAGGCCTATACCCAGCAGTGGGTGTCAACGGGCTGATATGATGATGATGATGATGATGAAATGGTTTACGCGGCGCACGCCAAACCAACTTCCAGTTGGCAATAAACTTTACTATCGTCATTATCATAGTTCAGTGAACTTGCACCAAACCTTTAGATTACTTAAATTTTAGGTTAAAACCTTCCTCCTGAATTACTTTAGCTATTAGCGAAAACCGCGTGAAAATCCGTTCGGGAGTTTCTAAGTTTGGCGCGGACAGTCAGACAGACGCGGCGAAGGACTTTGTTTTATAATATGTAAGGATTCTGAGAGTGTTTTACAGTGATTAATGTGTAGTCCGCCGTGGGGTGCCGGCAGTAGAATGATACCCCTCCTCTCATGCCCATGGATGCAGTAAGAGCCTGCTAAGGGATACCTCCGGAAGATGGGCAGCAGCGTCTATCCATGTATCAACATCCCATACTGCGCTCACCAACCCGCCTGCCAGGCGTGGTGAGAATGGCAACTACCCCTCATGGAGATCCATGAGGGAGGCCTGTGTTCATCAGTGGATGTTTTATGGCTGAAATGATGAATGTGTAGTGAAGCTTAATAATCTACCGTATGTCTTTATACTCTGACAAACGCACGAACCGTGCACCGTTTATTTCAGCATATCGCTCCTCGCAATAAATCCTTACAGTGCAACCTCGCTAAACTTACAGTCATGAACGTTAAATCCTTAAAGTAACTTATTTGTTCCTAGCCTCGAACAACAAACTTTATTTAGTTCATAATACCAAGCTTGATCGCTGTGACACATGTCAAGTGATACGATTAGGGCTAGGACGATGTTATATTATACTATTCAATTATCGACTAATGCAATTAATGACCAACACCAATTTAAATATTTTTAGGGTTCCGGACCGTAATGGTAAAAGGGAACCCTTATGGTATCACTTTATTTATCTGTCAATCACAAATGGATATCACGAGAACTACTGATGCTGTCGTCTTGAAAATTGAAATAGTTAAAGATAACACTTTTTTACTTATGTATATAGCATATATGAGAATGTTAAAAATATTCTTATTATGATTGCAGGATGCGGATCTCAATTTTTTTAATTACTGGGTCGTGTGGGTATCATATGAAAGTTATTCATTTGCACTTTAATAAACAGTAAAAGTTAGCCGTGGGGTGCCGGCAGTAGAATGTTACCCCTCCTCTCATGCCCGTGGATGCAGTAAGAGCCTGCTAAGGGATACCTCCGGAAGATGGGCAGCAGCGTCTTTCCGTGTATCGACATCCCGTACTGCGCTCGCCAACACGCCTGCCAAGCGTGGCGAATATGGCAAATACCTCCATCGCCTCAATAGCCTCCCTCATGGCGATCTATGAGGGAGGCTCGTGTTCAGTAGTGGACGTTTACGGCTGAAACGACGAACGACGAAACAGTTTTTATTTTTCCTGTAAGCCGTATCATTTCCGAATTACTCACAAAAATGTTGAAAAAACGAACGTTCCCCCCACTTATCTCCGCTTACCTCCGAAGTTTGCAGAGATAAAGCCGTGAAACTTTTATAGCTAATAAAAGTGTATGTAAAGTTTATAGAAAAATTAAAACGAACTCTCTAATTTGCATAGTTTTTTAGACAAGGGGGGTGGAAGTGGGGTTTTGAATTTTTAGGCCATGTGGGATATCATAAAAAAGGTATTTATTTGCTCATAAATAAACAGTTTTTACATTTACTTTAAGCCGTATTGTTTTTGACATATTTAAAAAAACGTTGCAAAAATTAGCGTTCTCCCCTTTTCTCCGAAGTTTGCAGAAATAACCCTCTGAAACTTTTATTGCTAAAAGGAGTACAGTTTACATATAGTAAAGATTACAGGAAAATTATAACAAACACTCTAATTTGCATAGTTTTTTAGAATTCATCTAATGTGTTAAAAAACCACATAAGTTCCGCTATCAGACAAGAGATGGCGCTTTCAAGGTTCGCCAACAAATATAAACCACCTTTATCATTATTATATTGTATGATGGCACGGAACCCTCGGTGCGCGAGTCCAACTCGCTCTTGCCCGGTATCATTTAAGTAAAGGAAAGATATTTGTTATAGGATTTTATTATCATACGAGCGGACAGCCCAAATCGTTGTCGTGAAAATATGAGTCAGAGTCGCTGGAGCTGTCTTGCAGATTAATAATGAACTCTGGTTCGTTTACAACATTATCAAAGTGAACATCGGGCTCCCGATCTTAATTACTTTTCTACATTTGTTGACTAACTTCTTCTCATCGCATTACTTGTGCAGTCGCCCCCATAAAGTACGGCGTTGCCATAGGTAATTTATACCGTTACAAAATTCAGAACTTGATGAGCGGGATTTCAATGACAGTTTAACTGTCACAGCGATCAAGCAAATTTGTATGAATTTTACGTCCCATTTATAATTTTAGCAAGCTGAGTAGTTACGTATGGTTGAAATTCGAGGATAGACCGTTTAGGTGACAAAATAATGAAGATTACATGTTAATAGTTTCAAATCTATTAATTCGCAAGAATACAAAATTAATTGTTTTTCTTTCATTTAAATCTTCGATGGCTTTAAAAAATTTCACCCCGTATATACATAAGTCTACGGTGTTTGTGGTCACACTCCCCGGAAACGGCTCGACCGATTCTTATATTTTTATGTATGTACATTTGGTAGGTATAAGGATAGGTCATAGCGCATATTTCATGCTACTAGGTGATAAGGATCCTATCCAGGATTTTATTATCAGCGAGTGAAACCGCGTGAGCTGTCTCATCATCATTTTAGCCGTGAAACGTCCACTCCTGAACACAGGCCTCCCTTATGGATCTCTATGAGGGGTAGTTGGTTACTGACCACGCTTGGCAGGCGGGTTGGCGAGCGAAGTACGGAATGTTGACAACGCAAAGATGCTGCTGCCTATCTTCCGGTGGTATCCCTTAAACAGATGTGAAAGGCCAAGCTTGTCAGCTGAATTGTTAAATTTGGCCCTTTTAGCCCAAATTACCTATTACATCCTCCCTTATTCTAAAGTATTACTAATTAGCACCCCGCAGTCTCATTCGCGTAGTTCCCGTTCCTATTATAATGTAGGTACTAGTAAAATAGATAAATAGTTCTTGAAATCGGTTTAGTAGATTTTAAGTTTGTTACAAACATACAATTTTCAAATCTTTTCTCTTTAAAATATTACTACACATAAATATACTTTTTTATAATTAATGTATACTAATTTAACTAACCTATGTGTCACACTGCTGGGAAAAGGTCTCCTCCATCTTCTCCCAATGTCTAAGAGCACTGGCCGCTTCCCAGTCTTCCTGGAAAGCATATTAGATTTATCGTCATGGCGCCCACGGCAGCGTCTTGAAAGACTCATAATAATAGTATTTGGATGTTTGTAATGAATTGTCTCAAAAACGTTTGGACTGATTTTAAAAATTCTTTCTTACATGCTACATTATTAGGGAGTTATTCTATATTTTTGGACCCGTTAGGTGACGCCACAATAGGTGTGCGGTGCGGTACGAAGTTCCTCGTTGGTAAGTTAAAAATATATTGGTAGACATTTCACAAATAAACAAATTTCCCTACTAGAGGTATATAGGTATTATGTGTATACCTACAGGGAATTTATGCAAACACTAGCCGCTACCCGCAGTTTCACCCGCGTAGTTCCCGTTCCCGTGAGAATTTTGAAAAATACCTTCTTAGTGCACCTCTAGGATACTCAAGGTATGTATATGTGTGCCAAATTTCAAGTCTCTAGGCCCAGTGGTTAAGGCTGTGCGTTGTCTGTCAGTAACGGAAGGGTTTTATATATATTGATAAAAGCCTGATGCCGTTGGTGTCGGCAAAAGAATGTTACTATTACTCTCATGCCCGTGGATGTAGTAAGAGCCTGCTAAGGGATACCTCAGAGAGATTGACAGCAGCGTCCTACACGGAAGGCCGTGTATCAACAACCCAACCTACGCTCGCCAACCCGCCTGCCAAGCGTGGTGAGTATGGCAACTACCCCTCATGGAGATCTATGAGGGAGGCCTGTGTTCAGTAGTGGACGTTTTACGGCTGGAATGATGATGATTAAGCCTTATATCATGTCTTACCGATTTGTTTAATAAAGTGCAACAGTTAAGAAGGACCACCCCAAAACAGCAAAGATAAATAATAGACAAAGAAATGATTGTAAAACGTGTCGGTGTGAGACCAATGCCGTTTGCCAGAGCGAGTGAGGCGATAAGCCTGGCATTTTGGGTGGTCGAGTTTTTTTCTCGCAATTTAATGTTTACAATCCGTTGTGTTCATCATCATCATCACATCTGCAGGACTGTCCACGTCCACTGCATATATGGATCTTCAAGGGGGGGTGTTGCCGTATTCGCCATGCTTGGCAGGTGGTTGGCGAACGCAGTACAGGATGTTGATACACTGAAAGATGCCGCTGCCTATCTTATGGAGGTATCCCTAGGCAGATTCTTACTGCATCTACGGGCAAGAGAAGAGAGGCAAAATACTACTGCCGGCACCACATGGCACTATTATTACTATAGAAGAGAGGATTTGCTGTGTGTAGTCCAGCATTATTTATTTCGATTACAGGGCGTTTATCGAGTAATTACCTTTTTTAGGGCAGACAAACCCGCGACCACGGCAGGTGCAATTCTGTCGAAACGTCGGAATTAAAATAAGTTAGATACGCGATAAATACCTAAAAATACCAAAATAAATTCGAGTTTTTTTTTGTTAACGCATACTGAGCAAACTAGAGAACATCCCGACCCGTGACAAATGGGTACCGTACCTAATAATAACAAAAACACGGGAATCTATCTCGTAATACCTTTGATTGCCCGTGGGGTGTCGGCAGTAGAATGTTAACCCTCCTCTCATGCCCGTGGATGCAGTAAAACCCTGCTAAGGTATACCTCCAGAAGATGGGCAGCAGCGTCTTTCCTTGTATCGACATACCGTACTGCATTCGCCAACCCGCCTGCCAAGCGTGGTGAGTATGGCAACTGCCGCTCATGGAGATCCATGAGGGAGGTCTGTGTTCAGTAGTGGACTTTTTACGTGTGTACTTCCCCCGTTAAGCACGTGTTAAATGTGAACTTGCACTTTTCAGGAAAGAAAAATCCATTGGTTCACGGCATATCGAATCCACGACCTTCGGATTGAAAGTCAGGGGTACATAACATTCGGCCAACACGGCTTACTTCACTTTAGTCTAAGTATAGTCATGCCTCATGATCAGACTCATGTCCTACGGCCGAGATGATGATGATGTCTATAGTACCTAATTGAGACAGTTTAATAAAAAAAATGTTTTTACTGGATCACTCTCCGTAGATCCAGTCAACAGATCCAGTTTTTAGAACAGCAATACATCGTAACATCACAATGAGGTGTTTTCATTAAAATGTAAAAACTTCAAAAATAGTTCCCTCGAACCATATAGATGGCGTTAGTTTTATTTAACTGGTAGGAAATACAATTTGATAATGACAGCAATTGTGATTAATCACAAACTTGCTTTCTCCGCTTGTCAGCTCCATCTGTTAAGTTTAGTAGGAAATACTTTTTTGTTTTCATTAGTCATGTTTGTGATTGAACCCCCTACATATTCTTACCTAAAAATACAGGGTCATATTCTACATAAAAATACAGAGTCATATTCAAATTCATTCATATAAATATGTAATTTGGATTTTGATCGCATAGTCAGAAATATGTTAAGACTGAACATGATTCAATTCTAATTCTGGTGGAGGATTCTAGATCGCCACTGACGACCTGATTTGACATTTATTTATTCAGTTTGATAGTTAGCTTACTATAAAAAACCAGAATGCTTACTAGATAGAAGGAATACCTACAAATAGTCATGAATACCAAAAACGAAAAACACGATTCTTATTTTAGTGGGGGGGATTCCAAGTCTGAACGTGATGACTGACGCCCTTCATTTCATCTTCTATTTGTTTCTAAATTTGATTGAAACGGTATAATCGAAGCTTTTTCGGTAAAGATTACGGAGAAAACAGGGTGGTAGAGAAACCCAAATGAAGTACCTACAATTTACATACTCGTATCCACGCCTTGATAGGACTGAGACTTACATTTAATAGATTTACATACAAGCGTTTGGGTGTATTGTGCATTATCCCCGTAATACTACCCCGACCCGAGCCGGACCGGAGAAAGACTCGGGGCCGCCGCTGGCAAAAAAAACAGCGTTGACAACATGTTCATAATTACTTTCCAAAGAAGGATGTGTGTGGAGTTACTTATGCATTTTAGGTTATAGCAAGGTAGAGGTAATCTTAAATAAAACTGGCCAAGAGCGAGACAGACCCGCACACCGACGGTTCCGTGTCATCATACAATAATTCGTTTTAAGGGGGTCCCTTAAAACGAATTATTGTAATTTCATAGGACAGCCCACATTAAACGGTTAACTCACTCTTAAAATTTGAACCCCGTTCCTTGCATAAAGACATACCATGTTTTTTTGTGGGTTAGTTAAAAATATACGGCTTTGAAATTTTACTGCTTACTGCTTTTAGGCCAGGTGCGTGTCGGGCCATGCGCTATTCTGGGTTTCGTAGTTAACCGTAGACCTGTTGTTAGACGTTAGTGCTAGTTTTTTTTAGAGGAAAAAAAAACACGTTCGGAAGAAGTTTAAAACTTTATTATTTCGAGCGTCCCTCCCTCTAAAATTAAACTGCTAGCTTCAAAAATCTGAAAAAAATCATGAATGTAGTATTAACTATGAACTTTTTAGGAAAACTATAAGGGTTAAGCTAGCTTTTTTAGTTTTGGAGAAATAGTCGCTTAAATAAGTGATGCGGTTTCCCAAACATACCGGAATACTTTAAACCGAAAACTCAATTCATCATCATCATCATCATTTCAGCCGTAAAACGTCCACTACTGAACTAAGGCCTCCCTCATGGATCTCCATGAGGGGTAGTTGCCATACTCACCACGCTTGGCAGGCGGGTTGGTGAGCGCAGTATGGGTGGGATGTTGATATACGGAAAGACGCTGCTGCTCATCTTCCGGAGGTGTCCCTTAGCAGGCTCTTACTGCATCCACGGGTAGGAGAGGAGGGGTACTTCTACTGCCGGCACCCCACGGCTGAATACTCAATTAATTCCTGTTAATTATGTTTTGGTAAACGTAAAAAAACATAGGAACACCAACTTCTAACAACAGGTTTACGGTTAGCTACGAAGTCCTACATAGCGCGAGGTCCGACACGCACCTGGCCTAATTTCTTTTATTTTAACATAACTTAAGTTTGATTTTACAGCTAAATTGTGTCAAGTAACGTAATCCCACCACGATGCTAAGTGTATCCCCAGGAAAATAATTAAAACTACCCGACATAAAGCACACTGACATAGGTTGATTAGGATCGATTTGAGTGAAAAGTCCGGCACAAAGCATCCAAGCTCAGAAAAAAACAATGTGCAAAAAAGTATTTTTTAAATGCATGATAGAATATTTGTCTGTTGTCTGAATTTCGCCAAAATGTTATTAAAACAAAAAAAATTAAAATTGCGGATTTTTCCTTAGAAAACTCGTAATTTTACGGAACAATTTTTTTTCCTGGATTAAAAAAAAAGTGTTTTGGATAGCCCTTAGCTTCCCCTTTCGTTTAGCACCTAATATGTAAATAAATTAGTGCGACCATATTCTAATGCAGCCCCAATAATTAACTTTTCACGATATGGTTACGTTTTAAACTCGAAACGAAATTCTATAATTGTTAATGTCATTGTCAATACAGCGACCTATTACATTTGAATACCTTTAGCTCAAGTTCAGTTTAGCGTGAATCTAGACTATAAAAACGCGGTTGTAACGAAAGTGGGACACTTTTTTAGAATTATTATGTGTGTGATCACGCTACAAAGGGGCGTCATGGCGTGTTTTTTAACAGTTCAGGGTTATTCAATGAAATCGAAAGGATTACCTACATTGATTTGATAGAAGTTCGGATTTTTACTAGAGCAGATCGTGCTTTGGTCAAGGCATGTGAATGACCTATCTTGTTTATATCGAGTCTGTTTATCTTTATAATTGAAAACAACCAGCTATTATTGTTTTAATGTAATGCTTATTTATTTTATTTATTTAAACAAAATCCACAGTCTACATTCTTAATCTACATTATCCAAAATTACATTATATATCCTACGACCAATAACAATAATGCTTGTTCATACTTTCTCTGTTTATCCGATTATTATTAAATATTGTATACATATATACGTCTACTTCTTTTCCTTAAAGTTAATGATAGTTGGCAGTAATTCTCTCAAGTTATTCCTGATTTTGGGCTATCTGAAATAATTTACTTTTTTATGCCTGTCCACTGTCGTATTAACCGCAGTCCGTTCCGAAGTAGTTTTCTCCTATCAACTTTTTATTTACCGTGGGATGCTGGCAATAGAACGTTACCTCTCCTCTCTTACCCGTGGATGCAGTAAGAATCTGCCAAGGGATACCTCCGCAAGATGAGCATCAGCGTCTTTCCGTTTATCCATAGTGTGAATGCCAAGCGTGGCGTCCTCATGATCTTAGAGATTCGTGTGGGAGGTCTATTTCCAGCCGCAGATGATAGTAAAGCCAACAATGGAATATACATTAAAGTAGGGAATTACTTTACGAAGTATTTCAAGTAACTTGAAACAGTTCGTGTCTACGTTCTCTTAGCCAATTTTGGAGCTTAGAAACTATTACTGAAAATGATTCAATAAAAATGCAAATGTTCAGTAATTTCGTGCAACAGCGCTGTAGATACATGCTTCCAGAAATTGAATTGAATTGCACTGTGTTTGCACAGTATCCATCAAACTCCAGCGAACAAATAATTTAATTTATAATTATATTCTATGAGAAAAATAAATCCGTCTTTCTACTTTTCAAAGTTGAACACTCTTGATGACATTTTCAAGTTACGATAAAACCTCAATATGTGGAAGAATTCGAATTTATAATTATTATAGGATTGCTAATTATAAAGTAACTGATTATCTACCTAATGAAATTAAAAATGTATGATATACTGTTGCACAACCTGAGTAAGCTTTTAAGAATACAAATATAATAAAATGTATAATATTGATCGCGTGTATTACCTTAATTTCAACCCGATGCGTGTTTATAAAGAATACATATTGTACGTACATATATACCTCTATAATACTGGCTGACCCGGTGCCCACTTCGTTGGGCGGTAATTTATAGCATATGACACTTACAAATACCGTGGCTATTAGTAAAAGAATTTTGAAAATCGGTTGAGTAGATCCAGAGATTACCCCCTACAACCTCACAAACACACAAACTTTACCTCTTTATAATATTAGAATAGAAATAGCAATGACTTGACCGCGAAAGTTTAAAAGGGGACCGAGTAGATTACTATTTCAGCTAATTTATAAATCTGAGCGATCCATGACTTCTATTTATTGTTAGATGTTCTATTATTGGATGTCCAACAAAGGAATCATAATTAAATACAAACGCAGAGTTAAATTGGTCTACGTGTCGCCACTTACAGGCGTACACTTCGCACAAATATAAAATTAGATTTAACAAGCCCTGCCAAAATGTATAAAAAAAAACCTTAAAACAATAACAAATAGTAATATAAATGGGTTTGACGACTTTTGTCCAAAATGAAAAATGACAAGGTATAATAATGTCCATTTGTATAAAAATATCAATGTATAAACATGCCAACAATATTTTGTCAAAGTTGAAAAGTGCCAAAGTATATTTTGGTCTAGGTATGTGAAAAAATGTCGAAGTATAATAATGTCCACTCGTATGCAAACGTTGAGGTATAAAAATGCCAACAATATTTTGTCAATATTAAATCTGTCTTTAGATTCTAAATTACCTATATAAGAAAATATATCTATATAGTGTATGATGTTTATAAATATATAATGTTGGACAATCCACACAGCATTGTTCTAGCCCCAAGCTAAGCAGAGCTTGTTATGGGTAATAAAGTAAGTAAGTAAGTAAGGCCTTTGCATCTCTTATAGATGATTTATACAGCGTCAGATGGTAATCATGTTGTACGGGACGCTGCAGTGCCTGGGACATTGTTAGGTGGATTATGCTTGCCCAGCACCTAATACCATCCTCTCAGCTAAGTCAGCTATTAGAGGAAAGAACAGGTCAATACGTCTGAATTTAACTAAGCCGCGAGTTTCCTCACGATGTTTCCTTCACCGTTAAAGCACGTGTTAAGTGTGTTAAGTGTATGTACATTTTTCAAGAAAGAAAAATCCATTGGTGCTCGGCCGGTATTGAACACGACCTTCGGATTGAAATCGGGGATACATACAACTCGGCCAACACGGCCTTATGGGTACTAGGCGACTGATATTACATAATAAATTTTACTACATATGTAGATACGACCAGATCTTTTATTATTATAGAAAAACATCCAGAATAACCTGAATAAATATCTGAATAGGCAATTTTACCTAATTTCCGGTTAACTTTGAGTTTGCGTTGGCCCAATTATTATGGACATGCCCTTGCCTCCAAAGGCTGTTATTATGCGATATTTTCACCGTAGTCGAGCTGACACCGCGGCTGAGACCGGCTGTAACCCATCCTACGGGTAAAACTTTCCACCTCTGCACAGTTATGCTTGTAAAAGTTTGTTTTGTTTGAGACTTTTATTGTGATATATTTCAAAGAATCGGCCAGATCTATACTTTGCTTTGCTTTGTAATAATGATGCGTTATATTAAGTTAACGCTGTGTGATACTGTAGTAACTCAACTATCGTTTATTTACACGCTTTTTGTCGTTTATGTACGCGCTTTAGTACAATTTAATTATTTGTTATGCCTAGCTAAGGAATTATATTTAAAAATAGTGGGTTATTTGCCCAATGTTATCAAGTGTAGTTATGTTGGTATGATTATTATTTAGGTACGTATTTACTTTAAAAAAAGTGCTCGAACTCGCGTTTAGTTTACAAAAATATTTTAAATGTGCCGCATATCTAATTATATTAAAAATATTACAATGAGGTTAATAGGCGTTATAAATAGTAATATCAATACGACGATTTCTACTTTTATACACTTAAGTACCAAATCCGAATTTCGTTTCGTGATGTCGCGGTCGGCCCCTTTGAAGAAAACAAAATCACCGACAAAGACACCGACTAACGCTTGCCTTGCACTATTGTTTAATTTTGACTGCTTTTTACTGTTTCACTTTTACAATACACAAGCGAACAAAAATATCGCTATTTAACAACTTCTCTCGACGTTAGATAAAATTTTACTAATCAGAGACCTAGTTCTCGTAAAATACACAATAGATAGATATCATACAAACTCATAATTAAAGTTAGATAGAACACTACTATGACTGTTTTTACGTTTTTACGATATTACTATAAGTTTTGTTTTTGATTTGCTTCATCATCATTATCTCAGCTGTAGGACGTCCACTGCTGGACTTCCCTCATGGATCTTCAAGTGCTGGTCATGAGGGGTTCAGGGTTGGTGAGCGCAGCACGGGATGTTGATACACAGCAAGACCCTGCTACCCGCACACGCTGTAATTTTTACTTTTTAATTCTCTTTAATTTACACGCTGTAACCCTTGACAGTTTTTATTCTAAATGCATCTAATTCTTAAATACCAAGTGGCTATGCAACATCGGTTTTGTATGTGGTATTATGTTGTTGATGGTGCGTATTTTGTTATATTTATCTTTTTATTATAGTTTAATGTTTACATTGTTTTATACATTGTTTCGTTCCTAAAACCACTTTGATATTTGTAGTAAAATGTACCTAGTAGGTAGGTCAGTACACTTTGTAACACGATAATTTATTCATCATTTCAGCCGTAACATTTTCACTACTGAACACAGGCCTCTATAAGGCTCTATAAAGGGTATTTGCCATACCACGCTTGGCAGGCGGGTTGGCAAGCGCAGTACGGGATGTTGATACACGGAAAGACGCTGCTGCCCATCTTCTGGAGGTATCCTTTAGCAAGCTCTTACTGCATCCAAATCTAACGTAGTCATTTTAATGCTATGACATTTCAAACGATTATTATGAGTGTCTATAGCGAATGATTAGAGGGAGATGGTTTTTGTATGACAGATATAATAGTTCCCACAACGATTACCTTCACCTGAGCCCCGAGAACTGGGATTGGGATTCTATCGATATCGATAAATTAATTCAGAGCCACATGTTAGTAAGAAAAATAAAGTTGTAGGTAAAGCTTTTGGAATTTCAGTTCGCGTGGTAGGCAAAGTTGGGAATATTTTAATTAATTTCAGGACCTTACCAGAGTTAAAATAAGTTAACTTACTTCAAATGATTAGCAAATTCGTATTATTTTAAAACTTTTCAATTATTTTTGCACAACGTTAAAATGTTAACCTGCATGTGAAAAAATACTTTTCTAACTGAATGATATTAAAGGAGGACGTTTTCAAGTCGTTTGTATTTTAATTTATTTTCTTAAATATGAATTACCTCAAACCATCGCCGATTTTATTTTTATTTTTTGGGTTTGAAAGAACACTTTTAAATTAGTCAAAATCGAGGGAACTCCTTAATTTTAGGCTAATTATATAAATTTGGACATATTTAGCTTAATAAGAATGTACATATTTATTTAAATAAATTAAGTTTTCACGGGTGGCGACATCGAAGCATAGTTAAGATATGTATAAATTATCATCAAGCCGGTATTTTTTGTTAAAAAAAATATAAGAATTTAAAATAGGCGGTTCTATAGAAACTATACCTTATTAGCAAGTATACTTCTATATGCCTATGCCGTGGGGTGCCGGCAGTAGAATGTTACCCCTCTTTTCATGCCCGTGAATGCCTGCTAAGGGATACCTCCGGAAGATGGGCAGCAGCGTCTTCCCGTGTATCAACATCCGTACTGCGCTCGCCAACCCGCCTGCCAAGCGTGGTGAGTATGTTCAGTAGTGGACGTACAACGGCCGAAATTAATGATGATACATCTGTATCAGCTAAACTATACCTACTATTAAACTTATCGATAAAGGTAATACCCAGCCCTATTAAGAATGCACCTTGACAGCACCAAGGGAAATGGTTTTTTTAATCACGTCACTGTTCACAATATATCATCCCTTTATTTAGTGCTCTCCGCTACATATTCGCACCCGGCTTTATTGGAGCACGACTAAAGGACTAAAGGATTCAAAGGGGTCGCAAAGTTCTTTGGAAACCAACACCATCGATTTATGCAATGTCAGATGTCATTAACTGCTTCTTTATGAGCCCTGGGAACTTAATATTGAAGAGCCTTACAAGTAGAAATTGTTAATGAAACAATACGAAATATACCTACATCATCGCACTAATATTATGAATCCAAAAGTGGGTTTGTATGAATGTTTGTATCCTCTTCAAGCAACCAATAAAACTACTGAACAGATAAAGCTAAACCTTGCACCTGTGTAAATGTAGGCTAGGATTACTTCATTGGCTGCTTTTTATCCGGGCACAACGCATGCGAAGCTGCGAGCAGAAGCTATTATCATATAATTGTAGTACCTAACTCGGTATGCCATCCTGGACGCCAATCATGGAACGTTTGAGTCAATAGCAAAATCGAACTCGTAATTTAAAAAGTAAAAAAAAAGCGCGCAAGTGCCTGCGATACTTGCGCTCGAAGGGTTCCCAAATTAAAAGATTATTAAATATCATTTGTATAATTTTAAATACATAATTGATTAAATTTGTAATTTCTATAGGCAGTAGGACGTTCAGTCATTATATGCCATATGGCGGTATAGTATATACATATATGCAATACTTATCAAAAATAACCTTTACATTGTACGTACCATTTCGTTATTTATACTTGCTGGAGCTACCAGTTTTGTAAAAAGCGCATAAACTCAATTTTAGAATCGATAAGACTTTGATTTATATATATTTTGATCTAAAATACATCTTTTTATAATAATTGAATTAATCGAGGCCTTCTGGGGTTAAAAAAACGTAATTCCTAAATTTCTGAATTTTCCTTTACTTGTTCCACATAAGCTTCCAGCAATACAAATTTCAGAGTCGTGAGACTTCTGTAAGCGCCCTAGAGGTTCCATTTTTGCCAGTTTCTTAATATTAATAAAATAAATTATAAGTAAAAAAAAAATTTAATAAACAAGTACTTTTAATTTATTTTTTACATTTTAGTTATTACTGGACAGTTGGTTTCTTGTCTGTTCATCTCATGCCCGCCATGTTGGATTAAGAGTGATGTCATATGATTTTTCGAGTAACGCCTTTCATTTGATACCCATATCATAGGAGAGTGCAATAAGAATCCGCCGAAAGTCCGCCATATTGGATGTTCCACCAAGTTGGATTCTGAGTATCGTCATTTCATTCTTGAATTATTCTCAGCAAGCCCTTTCATTTGATACCCATATTGTAGAAGTCCATTAAAAATAACTAGTCCGCCATCTTGGGTGTTCCGCCATGTTGGATTCAGAGTGACGTCACATAGCTGACCATGCATTGACATCCAATGAAAAAATGTATACAAAATTTCAGCTCAATTCGTTGAAAATTACTGCTTCAAAATTGAGTTGCAAGATTCCGCGAACAAACATACTCGTAGATACAGGGCAAGCTATATAAAAGCTTGTAAAATTACCCTTGTTGTTATATCTTCTGAGTTTTAAAGAGCATCATCTGCCCGCAGACCTGGAATATCTGTATTTTACAATATTTTTTCTTTGTTCAGACCCTACAACTTTCAATGTCTCGGGATGACGGCGCAATGCAGTGCAGCGTTGGTCACGTCTTTAGTAAACGTAATCACCGCGGTATTTCAGTTGCAATAGGTAGAGGTTACCGCTTTACATCCAGTGGGCCTTGGCTTGTCTCGTCATTTAGTTGTATAAAAAAATAAAAAACTTGATGTTTGGTATAAATTTCAAGTCGGTATACTCAGCCGCTTCGGACAAAAAGGGTCTTGACAGACAGACTGACGGTATACAAACGAGTGATCCTATAAGGGTTCCGGTTTTTCCTTTTGAGGTTTGGAACCCTAAAAATACTTAACTATTCAAATAAATCAGTCAAATTGCTAATAGAACGTAGATTAGGGCGTGGTTGAAAGATACATTTCGTTCATTTCAGAGTCCGGGGGGTCAAGTTAAGCATTGTCATGGTAATGTTCGAACGGTCTCCAGATTAGGATGCGGCAGTGTAATCAATAGCTACCCTGCTTTTGTTCAGTTTGACCCAAAGACAGGTTGCATTGTGGGTCGTGGCTTGCTTGAGTTATTGTGCACGACAAGTGGTTTTTTGGCTTACCAGGACCCGGTCTTTTGGCCACTCGGGTCAAAACGTGCTCATTTTATAAGTGTTTCATAATGGTAGGAACCTGTATCAGTGTCAACAGTTAACTAGATAGTCTTATTGAAGGATGGCATAAAATCAAATTCGGTATTATATATAAATTTAAATATCTTTACAGCAATCTTTTTACAGTTTATAATGAAACCAGTATTTAAAATTATACATATATATTAGGAAGTAAGCGTTGATTATATTAAATAACCGAGGTATACTTTGATGTAATTGTTAAGGTGGTTCTGCTAAGTAAGCTAAGTTACTGCCTTTTGTTTGGGAAAGTTAAATCACTTCATTGTTTTATGATTTTTAATTCCGACAAAACAAACAAGTTTGTGGAAATCATAAACAAAAACGTCTATAGGTATACAATCAGTCAAGGCATTGTTCAAAGTTTCAAAGCCTTTTACAAAGTTTAAAGCGTTTCTAAAAGTCATTTGCAAGATCCGATTATGTTCATTGACTACCTAACCTACCTTTAGAGCCCTGTCTCATTAAGATGTCATGGTGATTGTTGCCGGTTTCGTATCCAACCAAGCAGTTAATATTGTACTGTATGGTACTGAACTCATCTGGCGACGTGACGGTTTGGCAGCGTCGCCAATTTAAAAGCATGGCTACGAACTACGGCTATTCTAATTGGCCGTAAAGAAAAAAAAAGTATTTTGTTTTAAGAATAAACATGTGATATTGGGATTACAAACAAACACTATAATTTAATTAGTTTGTATACATGTGTATATTACACCTACAAAGTTTTTTTAATCAAGAGTACTTCACTGTACTCGTACCTACTACAACTCGTCCATAGAACTGATGAACTCAAGAAACGCTTCTTGACATCATGGATTGGAGTGTAGGTACAGTCATATAAAATAATTTATATAATGTAATAACACCAAACCACAGGCATTATTGAAGCAGAAACAGACGCAGAGGCCAATGATGGTGTTAACTATGGGGTCGGTACTGTAACAAACATCACTCGGATTTTGTAGATTTTTCTAGATATCTTTACTAGTGATACGTTTATTAAATAAAAGTACTTAGTTCAAAATTATTGTTGTAGGTACTCTTCAACTTAATTAAAACCCAACTTGAGCATAGGCCAACTCGGGGCCTCAGTATTTAGTACCTTAATTACTGCATTCTGAATTTGAAAACTGTCGTAATTCCTATGATTTTCTAATGAAATTCTATTAACATAGACGCGGCGTGGTGATCACTTCGTCTTTCATTTGGCGCCTAGCTGGTATCGCCTACGTAACGAAACTTTTTTGGGCAATTTATTAAACTTGGATTCTTTAATAATATCACATCATTGTATAAATATCCTTATGCCGACGAAATAGGGAATAATATCCCGTGATCCCTGTTGGTGTTTGGAATTAAATCTAAGTTAATGGCTTAGTTTTGTTCCGTCGGATTCGTTATTGGATTTTAGCTCGAGGGACGGATACAATACAGTTCAAATTCATTTGTAAATACCGATGTCCTTGTACCAGGATAATAATAATGCATTTTTTGTAATCCAAGATGTCCGTGTGCGATGCACCAGGGTGTTTGTCTGTGTGCATGTTTCTAGTCTTGTAGCAGCTGTGCCTATTATTGTGACGTTGTGTGCGATTTAGTAGTGTGACATCGTAGACGTGATACTTTCTTCAATTTAATAAAGTTAAGCATAGGATCGATTACATTGTCGAAAATCGCGTGACAGATTGACATTCGGCCCAAAACTAGTACTATAATTTACTGCCGCAGGTAGGTAGGTATGTAAATGAAGGGAAAATGTGTTTGAATTCTGTCGGGGTAATTATGCTAAGCGATAATAATAATTCTGACGAGTCACGATTAAGCTATTTTTTCAGGAAACGGATTCTTAGGCGTATCGTTTACATTGTGGCAAAAATGATATTTATTTTTACCAGACATTAGCAATGTAGGTTGATTATTAGGTCTTTCAAGTGTTCATTGTTTTCAAATATATGATTTGATTGTTAAACGTATATCCATTACTGGCTTTATGTTATGATTATAGGTATAATGAGGTAGTTTTTACGAGCTGTGTGATTTTGTTAAAATACGGTTCCATATTACTACATACTTTATTACTAAACTTATCGATAAAGAAAAGACACAGGCCTATTAAGAATGTTCTAGCAGAGCGGGATAAGGGCCGATGCACCGTACTAACTCTGCTTGACTATACCCGCGCTTTTGACTGTCTCAATTTACCGCTCCTTACTACGCCAAGCTTTCTTACTACGGGTTGAGTCAGTTGTCAGTGATGTGGTTTAATAGTTATTTGACCAATCGTCTACAGACTGTGAAGCTAGTTAAGGATGATGGATCTACAGTGCTGTCAGAACCAATGCCAATCGTTCGTGGGGTCCCACAGGGTTCCATACTGGGTCCTCTTTTTTTTATAACTTACTGTTCTGATTTAACTTTTTTAGCATTTTTAAGCACTCCAACTTTCACTGTTATGCTAACGATGTTCAAATCTATGTCTCTGAGGAGCCTAGTAAATTAGAGCAAGCTGTGCAATAGCTAAATACAGATCTGAATGCCATTGCTGACTGGTCTTGGCGAAATGCTCTCGTGTTAAACCCAACTAAGTCGCAGTATATAGTCTTGGGTACCAAACATCAAATTGGCAAGCTGAGCTGTGACCCTGACGTTTCGATCCATGGTTCTAAAGTTGATAAGGTTGAAGAAGCGAGAAATCTTAATATCATTCTTGACAGCCAACTCAGATTCGAGAAGCATGTCCTGAACCTAGTCAAAACCTGCTTTTACCGTTTGAAGATCCTTTATAAGATTAGGAACTATTTGTCTGAAGCATCCCGTATTGTTCTATGTGAATCTCTAATAATGTCCAAGTTATTTAACAACGGAGATATTATTTATGGTCCAAGATTGCTTTCAAGAACCCAGCGAGCCGTGCAAAGAGTACAAAACGCACAAACAAAGAGTACAAACGTGTTGTCGCTTTTGCTTCAATATTCTTCCTCGAAACCACATAACGCCGTAACTAAATGACAGGGCTATGTTGAACATGGAGTCTAGAAGAATTCTGCACCTTGGAGGCCTGCTTTTCGACGTGTTTAAATTTGGATACCTGCATTCGAAACTCCGTTTTGCTCTTAATCAAAATTCTCTACGCTCTATTCGATCTGCGCTTTTGTACCACGATCATAAAACTGCGTCCTTCAAGGGTTGCTTTAGATATTTGGCAACGAAGTGTTGGAACAATATTCCTCCGCCGGTTCGTAATGTAAATAATAAATGCACTTTTAAAATTAAACTAAAACAGGTATTACTGAAAAAACAAATTGAAGGTATACCTAAACACTTCGTTTGCCAAAAATAAGACTACAATCTCTGCAAAACGTAACAACAACAGGCTTAGATTTCACTTAAAAACGTAGTACACAATACATGCTATCGATCTTAATTATAATTAATATCAATCTATTCACTATCTGTATAACACTTAAATAATGTATTGTAGGTACACAACACACGGATTACGTCTCGTTCTGATTGCACTCTACGGCTATGGCTAAAAATCAGCGTTTGCTCCTTGAGCATATCTCAGGCTGAGCCATGACCTTTTGACGTGCTGCAGCACACACATAACATTTTGATTGCTAATTATATTGTCTTAATTTGTTATATTTTGTGTTTATTTGATGTATTGTAATGTTGTACTCAGCTTTTGTTTCTTGTATGTGTGTCTGCAGTCGCAAATACACGTTTTATCTATCTATCTATCTATCTAAGAATGCACCTTGACAGCAAAACTCAGCACAGCTTAATTTTTTTTTATCACGTCACTTTTCACAATATAGTATTTGCTTAGTATTTAGTTCTAATTTCTAATATTTCTAGAAACTATTAAAACTGACTATTAAATTATACACTGGCCTGCAAAAGAAGGTATAACACTCATCATCATCTCTGTCTTCAGGACCCCATTGGGGGTCTCCGGGTGGGGCCTCGAGGTTAGACCTCCTTACCCCGGCTTCTACTCCAGGGGCTACTACCCCTGGGTCAATCGATAATTGCCTTTCAGGCTGATTGAAATTTTGTTTTTTATTATTCTTCTCCCTGTGTGAAGAGGTCCCGTGGCTGTTGGAGCCACTGACCTTTATGGTCCGGGGGTCTGGCATGCAGCGAGGCGAGGCCGTTAAGGTGGGCATGCGGTCCTTTGTCGGCGCGGTCGAACATGCGACGCACCGTGTGGATCACGAAGTCCTCGATGGTTTGGATCTGCACGTCGCGGGCGATGACGTCATTCCTGACGTAGCGGCCCGCGGCCGTGCTGTATTTTTTACTATTAGCTTTCTGCTTTTGTTTTCGCATTTGTTTTTTGATCATTTACATTTCATTCAAAAGCCAAGGTGTCTTCAGCACATAAACATGAAATATCAGGCCTCTTCCACCTGAAGAATGTGCAAGAATTAAGGCACATCTAGAACTAGGCATCAGTATGCGTCGTACTGCAAGAATGGTGGGTGTGACATTAAGAACGGTCTTCAAAGTAAAACAAAGGCACGAAGAAACCGGAAACCATCTCAGAAGACCATGTAATGGCCGTCCAAGATGCACTACAACTAGAGAATACTATATATATATAGAATAATATTGCCAGCACTATTTTGAGAAATCGTCACCTCAATGCAGTTCAGGTCCAACAGCTGCTTCTCCTGATGAGGGATGATTACATTAGCGAAGACATGGTCAGATTCTTCTGACCGTGACTTGCTGAGATAAACCTGAAGCCCTCATCAACATCATTACAGCCATACGTCCACTACTGAAGTATACTACGCAGTATGGGATGTCGATACACGGAATGACGCTGCTGTTCATCTTCCTGAGGTAGCTCTTAGTAGGCTCTTAATGCATGTACGGGAACGCCTTCGCTCTGAAGGAAGAATGGGAGAATATCCCCCAACATCGTCTACGAAACCTCGTCTTCAGTATGCCAAATAGACTTGAAGCTGTGATCAGAGCCAGAGGAGGCAACAACAGTTTTTAAAAATGTGATTTTAAGAATACAAACACATTTTTCAGGGTTTTTTAAGTTTTTGCCATTTAGTGAAAATGCCTACTTTTTGTTTTTATGTTTCATTTATGTTAAAAACATTAAGTTAAGTGAAATAAACTTACATATATTCAAAAAATATTTTTTAAATGTTGTATTTTTAAAGTCTCTATGTTTAATAGTTTAGGAGAAAATTGAATTTAAAAACTGTTATACCTTCTTTTGAAGCTTACTAAAATACCTAATAACACTTATAATAAATAATAGACATTTTTATCTCCCGGGTCTCTTCAAGGATCATAATCATTCGTTCCCCTAAAACATTCGGAAGATTTTTTGCATCAATGGCGAAGCCATTCCCAAGAACATGTGGACCGCTACGTTGCTAGTTCAAACACCATCCTGCCAACGCATTGTAGTTCCTTTATAAATACTTCAAAAAAAGCGCTTTGAATCTGTCCTTTTCACTCACCGTGTGAACTAGCAACGCTAGAAAAGGACAGGTGTAGAGGATCATCTCTGTTATAATTGCATTCAAAATGAATAGACGTTAAACAAAAGCTTTAGGAAAGAATGACAAAAGATGCAGGATAGGCTTAAACCGACTTCATAAACCGTTTTAGAAGTCGCTTTACTGCTATTATATTTATATAATATATAACACTAGCTGCACTCCGCGGTTTCACCCGCGTAGTTCCTGTTCCCGTGGGAATACGGGGATAAAATATAACCTACATATGTTACTCAGAGATAATGTAGCATTCTGATGGTATCGTCTTACTGCATGGCAGCTTGCCGTGGGTGCCGGCAGTAGAATGTTACCTCTCCTCTCTTTCCCGTGGATGCAGTAAGAATCTGCTAAGGGATGCCTTCGGAAGATGGACAGCAGCATCTTTCGCGTCATAAACATCCTATTACTGCGCTCGCCAACCCGCGTGCCAAGCGTGGCGAGTATGGCAACAACCCCTCATGATTGTGCAACCAAGGACCAGGCCCCGAGTCCCCGGCAACCCCGTTAGTCCTGGCTACGGTAGCAGCCACGGTAACAGCGGGGCTTGGGGTGCTAAGAATCCCCGGAAAACGTACGGCTACCAACCCCACCGACGACCACTGGCCCTTGTAACACACAACATCCGCACTTTGAAAACAGACGATAAGATCGTTGAGCTAAAAGAGGAAATGAGTAGGTAGGTTACACTGGGATATTTTGGGATTATCAGAAGTCCGTAGAGAGGGCGAGGACATGATATCCCTTAAGTCCGGTAATCTACTATACTACCGGGAGGGCGACCAACAGTCCCAAGGTGGTGTCGTGTTTCTCGTTTACAAGTCACTCGTTAACAACATTAACACCATCGACAGTGTGTCGAACAGGGTTGCGTACCTAACACTCAGAACAACTAAGCGATATTCGCTGAAGGTCGTTCAGGTATATAGCGCATATGCGCTGACCTCGTCACACCCAGATGAAGAAGTAGAGTCTATGTATGAGGGCATCAGCAGAGCCATACATACGAACAATTATGTAACTATCTTTGTTGTTGGAATCTTTCAACTCAATTTTGAAGAATTATTAATTTTATTTTTATCTTCAACCAATTGTGCTGAAATTTTGTATACATGTTTTCTTTAGAGGACAATGCATGGTCAGCTATGTGACGTAACTCTGAATCCAACATGGCGGAACACCTAAGATGGCGGACTACTTATTTTTAATGTACTCCTATAATATGGGTATCAAATGAAAGGGCTTGCTGATGATAACTCAAAAAATGAAATGACGTCCCTCTGAACCCAACATGGCGGAACACCCTAGACGGCGGACTAGTTATTTTTGATGGACTCCTACAATATGGGTACCAAAATAAAGAGCTTGCTGAGAATAATTAGAAAATGAAATGACGATACTCAGAATCCAACATGGCGGAACATCCAAGATGGCGGACTAGTTATTCTTAATGCACTCCTGTCATATGGTACTTCATGGCATTGTTGGAATAAATTATAAGTAACAAATTGCTTAGCTTGAGTCCGTTAAAAAAATAATTAGGCCAGGTGCGTTTCGGGCTCCACGCTGTGTATACCTGTTGTTAGAAGTTGGTGTATGATTTTATGTTTACCAAAACATATAAACATGAAGCGTTTACATTAAAAAGTGAAAACTTTAAAAATAGTTCCCTCGAACCTCTATAGATGGCGTTAGTTTTCTTTTACTAGTAGGAAACACAATTTGACAATGACAGCAATTGTGATTAATCACAATCTTGCTTACTCCCCTTGCCAGCTCCATCTGTTAGATAAAGTAGATTTTTTTTTACTGAAAACGGCTCATTGAGTTTTCGGTTTAAAGTATTCCAGTACATTTGGTAAACCGTATCACTTATTTGAGAGACAAATTTCTCCAAAAATAAAAAAGCTAGCTTAACGGTTATAGTTTTCCTATAAAGTTCATGGTTCAAACAACGTTACTGATTTGTTTCAGAGTCGTATAGGTAGCAGTTTAAATTTTAAGAGGGGGACTCTTGAATAAAAGTTAAAATCTTTAATATTTCGCAAACGGAACCCTAAATCGAAAAATAGTCTTTGCAACCTCATCATCATATTTTTTCACCGTTATCTCGGCGTGATTATTTTATATGTTTTTCAATGACTGATGTGCAAAAAAGTAGTAGAATTAGGTATGCACCAGCGACGGGAATTGAAACTGCTAACGTGTCTCTCCCACTGCGCCACGGAGGTCGTGATTGATGATGATGAATCACAATCTTGATTTCAGTTCACCTGGGAGTTGAACTATTATACTGCTACACTCTTAAGTAGACCAAAAATTTTATTTTTAACATCACCATCTCAGCCGTTGCACGTCTACTAGTAGACATAGCCCTCCCTTATGTTTAGGGGGTTGTTTCCAAACTCGCCACGCTTAGACAGGCTGGCGAGTACGGTATGTTGTTACACGGAAAGAAGATGCTGCCAACCTTCTGGAGTTATCCTTTGGCAGATTCTTACTGAATCCACGGGAGAGAAGGGGTAACATTCTACTGGCAATCAGCAAATTTCACTTTAAGTTTATATGCAAGCGAATATAATTTTATTAAATTCAGAACAGAAAATGAAATGACCTAAGGGCGCGATCGCTTATCGCTAGTGGGTCGTCGAGGGCGTCCGACCTTAAAACCTCGGCAATCAGGTTGAAGGCCATTACCAACAATGATACTTGTAATTTGTATACAAACCGTTACATGGTAGATATCACAAGTTCACAACCTCCGATTGATAACTGACTTTATTCAAATCATTATTACGCTACGATTACCATGGAGGTAAGCAATGTGAAATTAGATATATTTTAACTTCGAGGGACAAGTTTGCGTGCCACTGTCGCTACTGCCTCTCTGATTATTTAAATTGATTTTGTAATTGAAAACCGCTGTAACCAAGTACAAATCGTAAAGTTTAGCTATTAGATACTTTCATAAACTAATAATAATTTTCAGAATACTCTTGACAAACAAAAATCGGAATTTCAGACATTCTGCGACGCTTGTATAATTTCAGGAATAAAACCGAAATAGCTGGTTAGACTCGCACACCGGGGTTCCATTCCATGCAATTACTCATGTTTTACGAACTTCATGGCGGAGTGGTGTAATAGCCGGCTGAGACGCAGGAGGTAGGCACGCGTTCGATGCCCGCCGAGAGACTACACAAGCAAAACACAAGCCTTACTTACTTTAGGGCTAGCTGTGTGAAATGTCCAGCATTATTTACTTAATCTAGCTTCTCAATAAAATTAATAACTTATTTATGAATAGCAATAAAATTGTTCTATGTTTTAAAATATATTGGTTTCTGTTTCAGAATTAAAATGAAGTGCGCCAGGCTTCAACTTCAAGAACGAACAAAAACTAAAATCAAGTCAAATTTATGCTATACAGATCAAAAACGATTACGGTTTTGCCAGAAACGAATGATTAACCCCGAACACGATGAAGACCCTCGCTGGGCCGATGCCTATAAAAGGTTAAACACTTACTTGTTTTAGTTCTAGGAAAATAACTTAATCCCTCTATATACTATAATACAACATTTTGTATTTACAGGTTTCATTGTCAAGATGAATACGACAATACTATCGAAACAACAAATAGTGTTCGAGTAAACTCCGACTCAGATCTGTTTCTTTCTGTTCAAACACTTACATTTCAAGGTAATATCGAAAAGCCAAAACGTTCGAGGAATAGTTTTAAGTTTAAATCCCCGGCCGCTGATGCCGGCGACACGCACAGAATGTTCGTTAAGCAGGCCATCGCCGATGAAGACCTAAGTGATGACGGCCGCTCTTCGCAACTTACCAGCTATTATTTCGATGACTACGTTAAATACTTATTTAACAACGAAAAATCAAGACCCGCATCAGGAAAATCCAGTATATTTCTCCAAAGTTTGAACAATAAAAAAGAAAATAAGACCACACAAGTTGACGAGCTAACAGCTGATGATAGTAAAAAATCTCGCCACGTAACCCACGATTCAATAAATAAAATTTTGTCAAAGAAATGCGACAAAGAGGACATTAATGGCGACATTAAAAGTGAAGAAACCGAAATAGAAGACACGAAAATAACTTTTCACAAACATGGTAGTAGAAAAAGTCTTACTATTTCAAGAACTCAAAGTCCAGAGACTGTGCAAGTAATCAGAGTTGACGTGGTTCGTAATAACAGTCACGGTTCTGCTATGTCTGACTACGAAGTTAAGAAATCAAATTGCAATGCTTTTAAATCTTTGGCTAATATCGATATAGACCTGAAAAAACCTCACTTTTCAAATAAATATTTACTGACCAGTACGATAAAAGCTTTGGACGAAAACTTGTCTGGTGGTGAAAAAGTAACGTTGCTATGCAAAACTTTTAAATTATCGGACAGATCTCGAGTACCGCTATCGAATAAACCTAGGGCAAGTCTAGAATCCAAATTAAATAGTAAAAGTATAAATAAGAGTAGCAGTCATACAAAACAGGGTTGCAAAATCAAGTTAAGGCAGTGATGTGCTACGAGGTCATTTCCACTAGCTGGTGCAGTACCGTGTTACATATTTCTACTAAGAAAAGGTCCGATAATTTTGCGGGTTGGCTTTTTATCTGACTTCTGTGAAAATACCAATATTCTAAGTTAACCTAAAAAAAATATACGACCGTTTATGCTGCAAAAAACGCATGTTTTCGTAGACCTAGAACTATGAAATTTGGCAAGGTATATGATTTTATACTGTAGATACAGAGAAAAATTTATTTATTTACTTAATACTTTGTGCACAAAAAACAATGTTCAGAGGAGGACTTAATGCTAACAGCATTTTATACCAGTCAACCTGGGCGTGAAAAAATGAGAAGGCACTAACAACAGATGTAAGAAAAGTTTCTAAATAAATATTAATTAAAATCTAAAAACTATGCAAATGTATAGTTGCAAAAAATTGCAAATGCATTGCAATTATAAAAAAAATCGTTGTTAAAAATGTACAAAATCAATCATCGAATTTGACCATCCCTACGCGGTTATAAACTGGATGGGTAACCGAATTTTTTTCTTCAATTTTAAAACTTTTGCAAATATTTGTTATGTTCCTACATACCTACGGAACCCTCGGTGGGCGAGTCCAGCTCGCACTTGTCCGGTTTTTTAACTAAACAACTATTGCTAAAATGAACTTGTCAATGTTTTCGATAGTTAATATATATTTATATCTTTATGCCTGTAGAAATTTTTAGGGTTCCGAACCAAAATGGTAAAAAGAAACCCTTATGGTATCACTCTGTCTGTCACAAATGGATATCTCGAGAACTACTGATGCTATCGACTTGAAATTTAGAATAGTTAAAGAAAACACTTTTTAACTAATAGAGCATATATGAAAATTTTAAAAACTTAGAATATTATTCTAAGGTTAAAAAATATTCTAATTATGATTGCAGGTGGGCGGATATAAGATAAGATAAGATAATTTATTTATTTGTAAAACAAGCATACACATACAAATTAACATTTTATAACAAAAATAAGAAAAGTAGTTGACATGCTTGAGTCACAAAAAGGTTTCTGTCTCAGCATAAGTTGGTTATGTCAACAACCAACGCTGGTCTTCCGACAGAGCCGTTTGGTGACGTCACGGAAAGCAACATATTAAATATAACAAAACTAAGCACAAACATTGACAATTGTGTTGACATACACAAACATAGGTATATATATGTATATATATATCTCAAAACTTTTATGTGACGTTACTAGGTCGTGTGGGGTATCATATTATTATGAAAGGTATTCATTTGCACATTGATAAACAGTTTTTAGTTTTCCTTTAAGCCGTATGGTTTTTATGTTATTTACAAAAATATTGGAAGAACGACCGTTCCCCCTCTTTATCTCCGAAGTTTGCAAAGATAAATCTGTGAAACTTTTATTGCTAATAGAAGTGTTTGTAAACTTAATGAAAAAAGTATAGGGAACTCTCTAATTTGCATAGTTTTTTAGACAAGTGGGGTGGAAGAGAGGTTTTCAAAATTTTTGTGAAGTTACTAGGTCATGTGGCGTATCATATGAAAGGAATTCATTTGAACATTAATAAACAGTTTTTTGTTGTCCTTTAAGCCGTATCATTTTTAAATTATTTACAAAAACGTTGAAAATAATAGCGTTTCCCCCTTATCTCCGAAGTTTGAGAGATAAACCCCTGAAACTTTTATTGCCAATAGGAGTGTATGTAAAGATTACAGGAAAATTATAAGAAACCCTCTAACTTGCATAGCTTTTTAAAAATCAAATCATGAAAGTTTAAAAAATCTACATAAGTTCCGCTATCGGACAAGAGATGGCTCTGTCAACGTTCTCCAACAAATATAAATTGCATTTATCTTTATATTATATGTATAATGGGACGGAACCCTCGGTGCGCGAGTCCGACTCGCTCTTGCCCGGTTTTATTATCTTAGCTAAAGAAGTTATTAACTTAATACGGCACGTCGCGACGGCGGCGCGGCGGGACGCTTTCGCGAACAGCGAGTAAAAGTGGAGATTTTTAACCAATATTAAAAAGGGTCGACGTTTTTAAATATCTACTTAATGGATTTGGCTTGAAATACTACAGAAATTCTTAATCGAAATGTATGTAAACATGTAATCGATCGATGTCATAATTTTAGGTAGTTAGGCTATAAGTAGGTAAGCTAATCGATCAATGCGGATTAGGTATTTAAGTAGGGTATCGAAAACGGGAAGGCGACAGACAGGACCAGAAACAGGAACGCTGCTACGGCTATGATTAATGATTCTAACGGAAACGCTGCCAAATATTAATTTGTAGTTGAGGTCACCACTGCTTGGTAAGTGTGACACGCTGCGAAAGGATTGGTGCCCCATGGACTCCCAACCCCCGCGATGGGGTGAAATGTGTGTGCCGAATTTATAGGTGTGAGAGATGGAACTTCAGGGTAGCTAAAGGGTGAGGAGGACTTCGGACCACCCTCACTTGGGGGGACTGTAAACCCCCCAATTTGCCCTAGTCCGGCAACCCCCGCCCGAGGCTCCCGTTCCTGTCCAAGCGATAAGAGGGAAGAGGGGAGAGCGTCAAATGGACGTTTTACGCATAATTTAGAGAAGTAAATGGATTCGAACAGTCTCCATACAGCAAAGGTACGTATATCAGAGGCGTTTATGTGACTATACTCCCAACATTATGTTTTAAATTGAAAATAGTTATTCGGAAAGTGTTGATAGTAGCCTGAAATATGCCTTCTGTGTTATAAACCAAAAATCCTAGATAGCCTTGGATTGTCGAATTAAATCTTTTCCAAAAGTTTAATAAATAATTTAATTATGCGGGTGTTTGCCTACTTTTCCTTCTGACCTTGGAGTTTTACTCCTATTATAGCAACCTACCCCATTTAAAAGGCAACTTTTCTCTTACCTTCGGACCGTATTCATTTTGATTTGACTTTTACAAAAAAGGCCGCCGAATAAAATAGGAGTTTATTCGTTTATTCGTCAAATAAAATGATTATGTCATTGATAATGTTTTCAGTTTTAACAATTAGTACCGCTACAGCTATGCATTTAGCAATATATTAATAATATCTTATACTAGCCGATCCATGCGGTTTCATTCCCTTATATGTATAACGTACAAACATTCCTGTAAATTAAAAATAAAATAACCTGTAAATTCTTATTATAATTGAAGTCACACTTACCAATAAAAATAAAGGATTACTATTCGCACCACCAAAAGACAGATAGGTAATATTCCAGGTGAAACTATTTTTAAATACCTATTCAACGTCAGGGTTGCGAAGACGATTTTTCAATTATAGGGTTCCGTTTGCAAAAAAAAGCGAACGAGCGTCCTTCAAAAATCTAAACAGCTTTACAAATCTGAAAAAAAACCATGAATGTAGGTAATTTTAACCGTAAACTTTTTAGTGAAAATATAACGGTCAAGCAGCTTTTTTAGTTTCGAAGAAATTGTCGCTCAAATAAGTGATACAATTTACCAAACATACCGGATTACTTAATTTATTTATTTTTATATGTTTCTGTAAAGAAAACATAGTACTTACAATAACTTCCAGGTCAACGTCTAGCTGCGGAACCTTATACAGCGCTACAGCGCGTGGCCCCACATGCTCCTAGCTTTATTTTTTAGATTCTGCTCAAGTCTGTCACTGCCACCAGCGGTTTGGGCTGTAGGTACGTTAATCATTACGGAATCAGTCAGGACGATGATTTTTATAAGTAGTATGAAATAATTTTGATATTGCAATTTGCCGTGGGGTGCCGGCAGTAGAATGTTCCCCTCCTCTCCTACCCGTGGATGCAGTAAGAGCCTGCTAAGGGATACCTCCGGAAGATGGGCAGAAGCGTCTATCCGTGTATCAACATCCCATACTGCGCTCACCAACCCGCCTGCCAAGCGTGGTGAGTATGGCAACTACCCCTCATGGAGATCCATGAGGGAGGCCTGTTGTCATCAGTGGACGTTTTATGGCTGAAATGATGATTTTTATATGTTTCTGTAAAGAACACATAGTACCTACTTACAATAACTTCCAGGTCAACGTCTAGCTACGGAACCTTATACAGCGCTACAGCGCGATGCCCCACATGCTCCTAGCTATATTTTTTTAGATTCTGCTCAAGTCTGTCACTGCCACCAGCGGTTTGGGCTGTAGGTACGTTAATCATCACGGAATCGGTCAGAACGATGATTTTTATAAGTAGTATGAAATAATTTTGATATTGCAATTGATTAATTTAATTATTTTAATTTTGCACCCTACAAGGCCCAAACTTCTAATTCTTCTTACTAACGAAACTTTAATTGAAATCACTTAGTACGAAGTTTCACTGAGGGTTCCGTATCACCACAAGGTTAAAAATTGTGCTGGAATATTTCTTGACCGCAAGCGAGGTCTGCCCGTTAAATAATTAAATCATTAGAGCCCTTTTTAAGATTTAGCAACACTTTTTTACCATTATAAGGACAAGTTATTTTGACAAATAAAAAAATAGACCGACTTCTGTTTGGGAAAGGCCATCACCATAGCATATAAACGAATCGGTCGATTTTTATGCTTACTATCCACTTTGAAGCGTAATAAGCAAAAGAATTTATACTCTTAATTAATGGCGAGTATTATAGTCAGGAACTACGAGTATAATACCAGTCATGAGTGTCAAGTACCTACCTACATGCTACATACCTTCATATTTTTATGCCAGAAAGGTTTAAGTAAGAATTGGCTTAGGTTATTAGCCGTTTAAGAATATTTGGAATTAGGATACTGGAATTTTTGATACTTAAATTTAGATTGTAACAAGCTTAGAAATACATTTATATGGCTATGTGCTTATATATAAATATTCTATATTTATATTTAAGCATTTATTAAATTTATATTCTATATATTCATATTTTTTTATTTTGTTTATTTACATTGGAATTGGCTAAAACTGTATTTAGTTATGATTAAGTACATTTTATGTTATTCATAAGATAGTAATTGAGTAACTATAGATAACGCCTGTGAACTGTGAACTGTGAAGAGCAAGACGTCCTGCTGTAGTACAGTCTAACTAGTACAGAGGATAGGCGCTTGACTACGGTACGGCTAACTATAAGCACTAAAACTCCTATTTTTTGATTGCCTTTGTGATCATATCTTTGTACTTAGCAGCTTAAGTTGTACCAATTGTTTATTTTTAATGTTTCTCTCTGAATAAACTATTATTATCATTGTAATTGCTATTTGATATATGGAAAGATGCTGCTGCCCATCTTTCTGAGGTATCCCTTAGCAGGCTTTTACTGCATCCACGGGCATGATAGGTGGGGCAACATTCTACTGCCGGCGCCCCACGGCTACATGAACACGACGCTATAAAGGTCTTAAAATTAATGTAGTTCCAATTATGTTCTACATTAATTAGCATGCAAATTTATTAATATAATTTGAACAGTTTGGATATAATTTAAAAGAAATAAAAATTTTAATCTTGAACGGACGACGATCCGATTTAGGTGAAATTTAAAAATATTGAGATAACATCAATACAAACCGATTGTCGTGAGGAACGTTGGACAAATGGGATATTTTTTCAGAATTACTGGTTTCATTTAATTTTTTTTCCGATAATATCTCTTGAAGAGATCACCTGATTTTGATGAAATTTACAACTTCACAATAAAGCTTACTATTAGATATCTTATTATCTACAACACAAAAATGTTTTTTTTTCAAGTGCCTCTAGGGCCATCACATGCCTTGTTGACGAGGTCGTAGAAATCTTCGACCTCGTCATTTGGGTGAGCTGAGGTCGGTGGATATACCTGGACAATAGTGAGGGATTTATTCGTGGTGATTTGTTTTATGGCAACAGTTCCCAAGATATCCGTGATAGACGAACAGACAGAAAGACAGGCAGGCAGATGAAGTCACACCCTTTTCATAATTTTTGTTCGGAACCTTCAAAATTGGTTCATAGTGCAGTGATTATCCCATCACTTACTCTAGGAGGTAATCATGTGATCTCCTAAAACAAAGCCTCCGAACAGGCAACTGGTTACGAGGAAGACCGCCAAAAGACTGACCCAAAATTAGTTATCTAATAAAATAGTTAGTTATTAAACCAGCTAGATTAGTATATCTTTCCAGTTTAACACTTGTCAGCTGAATTTGGTGTGAGTTAAGTAACAGAAAATTACTAAATGATTTGCGATTAATCAGTGTTACATGAAAACGAGATATGTGAGTATATTTGTAAGTGAGGCTTGAAGTAATAAAGGAGTTATCTTAATATGAATACCTGACTTATCATTGAATAAGCCCCCGGAAAAGGAAAATCTAATGTCCATAAAATTTAGCTTGAGTGCTGCGGCAGCAGTAATGGGAACGAACGAATAGTGATGTGCAATGCCGATGAGACATCGTAACCAGCATTACCGTCATATTTTCAACATCGTTTTAGCCCTATTAGTGTCACTTGAAATATGTCGCAGCGATGAAGCTAAGTTTTACAAAGTATCGAACTACTTTCCGATGTCCGATTGAGCTGCCGTTGGGTGCCGGCAGTATAATGTTCTTCCTTTCATGCCCGTGGATGCAGTAAGAACCTGCTAAGGGAAACCCCGGAAGATGGGCAGCCGCGTCAGTATGGCAACTACCCCTCATGGAGATCCATGTGGGAGGCCTGTGTTCAGTAGTGGACGTTTTACGGCTGAAAATGAAAAAAATATGATTTAGCTGAAATTCTGCATTCGCTTTTAGTCCCAGTACCTATTGTAGCTTCTTATTTATAATGTCGTAGCAAAAGATAGAATGGTGGCTAGTTACCAACATATTGACTATAGCCAGCACGCGGACCGCGACACATGATGCCATGAAGTTGATCTGCCTATTGAATTTTTTAACGCTACGCTACCCTTTTCAATTACCATTTGAAAATGGGGTTACTTCGCTGTCCAACCTCGGTTGACAATCCTTTTTGCGTTGCTTAATTATTCACGTAAATTTCTTAATTTAGACGTGAGAGCCAAAACTGCGGCGACATTTTAAGTGCCAAACTGATTATTCCAAATGGAAACTAATGTTGCGAAAAAGATTTACTTATGTAAAAACTTCATCTTTCTTTTTTTTCAGTGTAGAATTTTATTTTTTTACTACATTCGTGAAGAAATATAACATATAAGTGGACATGACCGGCAGAATCAGGAAATATACTTTACAACTATATATTTTTTTTTAAACTAAAACTCATGCTTCCAATTCTAAGACCCTTAAAATAACGTAAATGATACTCAAATCTAATGTTTCATAAAACAGCTTAGATTAAACGTCAAATTTTATTTCATTTTTTATTTTGTAAAGGCTTGCGTTTGACTGATGTTAAGCAATGCTATGGTCTAGGATGGGACAAGCTTGCCTAGAAAGTACCTGTTTACCCTTGATTTGAAGATCCCCAAATTGTAGTTTTCGGGGAATACTGACTCTTGCAACGAATTCCAGATTTTCGAAGTACGCATTACTACTAACTGGACTCCAGAGCCTGAAGTTGATACTTGGTAGAGCCATCTTAAAGGGTGACAACAGAACTCCATACATGATCTGACCTGCGGTTTGTACAAGCTTAGTAGTTGTTCTGGTACGAAGTACCGTCGCACCTTAGAGAGGATACCAAGTTTTTTAACGGCAACTTGCGCTTTCGCCTCAATCATCATCATCATTTCAGCCGTAGGACGCCCACTGCTGGACATAGGCCTCCCCCATGGATTTCCAGGTATTGCGGTTGGAAGCGGCCTGCATCCACCGTCGACCTACGGTCTTCACCAAGTCATCTGCCCATCTTGTACCGGCTTACCCGTCCGTGGTATCCACTCGAGAACCTTTCGGTCCCATCGACCATCTGTTCGTCGAGCTACTTGGCCTGCCCATTGCCACTTCAACGTGCTAATCCGTTTGGCTTTGTCGGTGATACGAGTTCTTTTACGTATTTCCTCATTTCTGGTTTCATCGTGTAGAGAAACCCCGATCATAGCCCTCTCCACAGCTCATTGAACTACTCTGAGTTTATTTATCAGGCCAGCAGTGGAGGACCGCGTTTCAGTTCCACATGTCATCACTGGTGTCTGGTATGGTAACGTACACTGATTGAAGATTTTCGTCATTAGGCACTGAGGTACGAGTAGGTATATTGGACAAAAAGACGTTGCGAAGTTTGCGCAGTACGGGATGTTGGTACACGGAAAGACGCTGCTGCCCATCTTCCGGAGGTATCCCTTAGCAGGCTCTTACTGTATCCATGGGTGTGAGAGGAGGGGTAAAATTCTACTGCCGGCACCCTACGGCGCTAACTGTTTCTTAATCGACAAATTCATACATTGTAACGTATTGTAATGTATTATGTCCAATGAGTTAAAGAAAAGCAATAAAATCAGAAAAAAAACTATTTATTTTTCAAACAAGGAAGTTTTTTGACGATAATATTATATAATGTTATGCTTTATTCTGTATGCAATATAGAATGAATAGAGAAAAAACTTTGTGTAGGTATCTACTAAGGTAAACTTAAGAACACTAAGAGCAATAAACCGCACAGTTGTTAAATAAAAGTGACGTATGAAAAAAACAATTATATAAATATACCTCTAAGAAATTTATTTTCGCTTTTATATTAGGATAACGATAAAATAATACAAATAGTCGAACTAGAACAAAACGTTTCTGTTTTTATACTTTGAAAAGTAGCGCGATTAATAGGCTTATAATTTTATTTTAGGAACTTTTTAGTTCAATGTGTCGACCACATAATTACGGGTAGCATCGCAGGCCAAATCCACGCGTATAAGAGCGGAGATACATATTAATACGAAAATTTAAGCCGGGTCGGGCATCGCAAGTATTCGAGCCCCCCTCTCGGCCCGATAGCCGCCTAAGTCCGAGGTGGCGTGTGTGCGTCGAAGAGCCATGTGTGCGTCCAAATTTCATAATAGGTGTGCGCTGTGTTGTGCTCAAATTTTACATCTCACATCTCGTGCTTAGAGGGTGATCTCTTGAATATTTTGTTACCTAGCATGAATGTTTCGTACTGCATTGGAACTGTTGTTGTAAATAACTTTTATTGGAAGCTTCCGTTAGGCTATGCCAACCGCTTTTTCTACTATTTTTTCATTTCCTTTTCTTGAATTACGATTCTCACAAAAAATTGCTTAATAAAAAATAATAATTTAAAAACTGATTACTTTCTAAAAGACAAATTAATTTCTATATATACGACAAACGTGCCTGGATCTGACATGCATGACACATAAACATTTACTATATATACATATATATATTTTTTGTAGAAATACAAATAAAAGTCTGTGAAAAAAAATCAAGCATAACGCAGTGTTAACAAAGGCGATAGTTTTATTATCATAATTCAATTAAAATATTGTTATTCCGCCATTACCTAGGTACTATTACCACTATAAAACCATATATTCCTTCCAATATTAAGTAAACACCTCGTGCTCTGAGGAAAAGCGAGGACCTTCTGGAATTTCAAAATCGATAAGTCCACTCGAATCGAGAACACCCTTTCCGCCGGTACTAACGGACACGCGTGTCGTATACGTATACATACACAGTAGGTACGTTATTAATTTATCTGTAGCGGGAACTAACCATCACCCGCCCCCACCACCCTGTACCTCGCTGTTTAAACATTTCCAAATGAGTATGCAGAAGATTCTGCCTAATACGTATGGCCACGTAGTACACCCGGCCCTCTAAATTACTTGAGCCTTAATTAAAAGCCTAGCATTCTGTTCATGACAAGTATTTCAAGTACGGACCCTGGTGTGACCTCTGATAGTGCTGCGTAAAGTGAATTTTCTATTGTTACGTGGGTAAACACTACTTGCGTTGGATTTAATTTGGTTTACGGCAAGAATGCTATGCAGCTTTTATGGAGCTTTATAAAATGCTGTTCGTTTAATTCCGTAGTTTTTGAAAGTGGTGAAATGAAAAACCTCATTAAAAAAATAGATTCTGTTGGGTTTGAAACCACGTCGGTCAAATCGATCCTTGACACATCCTAAAGCTGGAAGTGCTTTGACCAACTAAGCTACAAAACACTTGACGGGAAGTTCTTAAAAAGAGACAAGTTAAAGACGAGTTAATTTAAACTCGTCTCTGGTTATAATAAGTTATAGTATTATATAAACTTTCGCGATCACGACAAATAATAAACATTTATTTAACCGGGTATTTAATTAAGGTAATTAATGAGATAAATACCCGGTTAAATATCAATAGTTATGTTGGGTTTTGGAAAAATAAGGTCCTAATTTCGAGCTTTCCAGGAAGGGCTCATAAAGCCTTCTTTAGCACCTAGGTAAAATTATAATCCTATTTTCAACCAAGCCCATAAGTTAGTGCAAATTCAAAGTAAGTAAAGGTTTTGATTGAAGGTTTTGTTTAAAGATAAAGATAAAAATCATTTATTCAGACATGTAATAAAGGCACTTAAATTCTAATGAAGTTTCTTTGAACACTAATTATCAGTTGTGGTGCACTACGATCCAGCCGGGACTGGATGCATATAATATTAAATCCGGCGTCAAGGTGTAATATGATGTAAAAAATACAAATGCCTGAAATAAATAATACCGGCCGAAAGCGACTCGGCCTCGTGCACGAGGGTTTCGTGCCATCATACAATAAAATTTGTATGAAAGGCGGTTTATATTTGTTGGAGAACCTTGACAGCGCCATCTCTTGTCTGATAGCGGATTTTATGTACAGTTTTTAGGGTTCCGGACCAAAATGGTAAAAAGGAACCCTTATAGAATCACTCTGTCCGTCTGTCTGTCTGTCACAAATGGATATCTCAAAAACTACTGATGCTATCGACTTGAAATTTGAAATGGTAAAAGACAACACTTTTCTTACATTAGAGAGTACGTAAAACTTTTCTACACTCACAATACACTTTTATGAGCTTTTATCATAAGAAGAATATTTTTCTACATTTTTATTTACGCAATATTAGCGAATAAGCGTTATCTAATATTTCATGTCGATAGCATCAGTAGTTCTCGAGATATACATCTGAGAAAGACAGACAGACAGACAAAGTCACACCATATGGGTTCCTCCTTACCATTTTGGTCCGGAACCCCAAAAAGGATGAAGCCTGGGGAATCAGTACTATCCGTATCCAATGCATCAGAGGTACATAGATAGCTACTTAGTTAGGTATTAAATAAGATCGTAGACACATAGAAAAGATTACATTGCAAAATATGTCTTAATGATGACTGGATTCTATCCTACTAATATTATAAATCCGAAAATTGTTGAAAAAAATTCCTAGTTTATTACCATTTGATGACGAGCCCTGTGGCGCAGCGGGCGAAGGTCCGCCTGCGACGCAAGGGGTTGCGGGTTCGATTCCCGCCTCGGGACAAATGTCTGTACGATCTGCAGATATTTGTTCAGGGTGTTCTGGGTGTTTTTCTATATATAATAAAAATATCTATCTATGTAGTATAATGTATTAAGTATATCAGTCATCTAGTACCCATAACACAAGCTCTGCTTACCTTGGGGCTAGATGATGCTGTGTGATTTGTCCAGCATTATTATTATTATTATTTCAAGCAAAAAATCTGATCAAGTTAAAAATCTGATTTAGCTAAAACTTTGTACCTAGATATATGTATGTAGATCAGGATTAAAAGATAGACTTTTTATATAGTTTAATCTCGTTTGGGGCTGCAGGCAGAAGAAAGTAAGATATATAGGTAAATGTTCATTCAATTATTTATTATTATTATTATTTATTTATTTACACAATGTATATTTTAAACATTAGAGGATATGCACCCTAAGACGTTAAAAATCTTTATATTAGAAAATCCTTACAAGTCTAAATAAAAAAAATAAAAATAAAAAAATATAAGCAAAAAGGTACACAATATAGAAACATGTCATTTCGAAACATACCAATAAACATACATTTTAAATAAATACAAGAATTAATGGTAAAAAAACAAATGTCCATGTTCATGTCCCTTCTTCATCATCATCTCAGCCGAAGTATTGCTGTCCACGCCCACTCCTGGACATGGGCCTCCTTCATGGAACTCCAGGATCATGGAAGGGTTGTTGCCATACACACCACGCATGGCAGGCGGGTTGGCATGCGCAGTACGGGATGAACTTGATACACGGAAAGACGCTGCTGCCCATCTCCCGGGGGTATCTCTTAGCAGATTTTTACTGCATTCACGGGCAAGAGAGGAGGGGCAACATACTGATGCCGGCCCCTATGGTATATCCTTTCCTTTTTTTTATTCCTTGAGAGGTTTATGTTTTTATTAAATGAGTGTCTAGGTAGGTAACACCACAAATTATTGCATTGCAAAATATGGTTAAAGAAAAGCCAAGCCACCTCACCCAAGAGAGTTCGTTTCAAGAAAGTTTTACGATTACTACTCAAAGGGCCTCTTTCACTACGTTCACAAGTCTTAAGGTCCAACTAGTCGCGGAGGCAAAGTCGTCAGTGAGCGCGGCCTAAATGTATGCTATCTCACCTGACTGACATAGTGTGTTTATTTATTTATTTATTAAGACACTCCTACGACATATTCACAATTTTACCCGCGCGCTAGAATTAAATGCACAATGATTTATTCCTAAACCGACCGCGCAAAAATATGTGAATAGACTTTTAGCATAATGGTTATTATAGAAAAACTTGAGTGCAATCTTTTCAAAATAACATTTATTTTAACTTTTTAATAATTAAACTATGTCGGAACGGCGTTTATTTTTGAGTTTTCTTCCTCCTTATATTATTTAGTTTCGTCCAAAGTTGGGCTAAAATCACTGTTGAAATACGAAAGTTTAGAAGCTTGTATTTATGAAATAAATACTTTTTTTACGGTTTGGGGTGTATACAAACATAGATTATGACTAAATAAATTGATATAATCCTTAGTGTTGGATGGTTAACATCAAACAGTGGAGTAGTTACCCTTCCACGTTTGTATGGAAAGATGAGCGACTCGTTCATCCTTAAGTAGACTAATCGCCACATCCCTAGTAACAACAGAAACAAATAAGTTACAAGCTAGCTTAATTCCCAGTTATCGCTACTCGGCAATAGTGGAAGTGGGACTAGCTCGGCCCAGGTTGCCGTGCGATTGAATCACAACTTTGGTCCTTATGATATTGGTAAGTAGAATTTATGGCAAGGAGAACCATTTCCAAATGTCCTTCGACCAACTTCATTAGATGGTTATAGATTCCCTGCGAAATATGTAGCTATATCATGTTAGTTTCACGTTTTAGGGGCATTGTATTCCCTGTTAATGGTCTCTTAAACCAATGGTCAATTTTCTAGTTTTAACCCATAGATTGACCTTGCAAATCGCTACCAGCAAAGTTAGTAAATAACACGAAGACCAAAGGCAGCCCTAACAACAAGTTATCATCGAAAAGTTGTCAAAACCAAGTAAACAATTACGTTTCTTAAACTACGTAGCGATACTACCAAGATTCGCATTGGCAAAGTTGGGCGTGGAGTGAATGAAACGAAAAGTCAACGGCCTACGAAATTGTTCACAACAAACAACATTAATAACTCGGCCAAACCATTCACAAGTCGCCATAATCTTCTGAGTAAGACACTATGGGAGGGAATCTTCGTATCGTGGGAATTAATTTTTGCGCCATCGTAAATATTATGATCGTAATATAGCGGACTCTGTGTTTTCATCATCATCTAGCTTCATCATCAGCCTAGGACTGCCTGTCCACATCCACTGCAGGACATATGCCTCGCTCATGAATCACCGAGATCATGAGGGGTTGTTGCCATACTCGCCACGCTTGGCAGGCGGGTTGGCGAGCGCAGTACGGGATGTTGATTCACGGGAAGACGCTGCTGCCATATTCCTGAGGTATCCCTTGGCAGATTCTAACTGCATCCACGGGCAAGAGAGGAGAGGAGAGGCATTCTACTGCCGGCACCCCACGGCTCTATGTTATAATCAAAGTCAATTATTGTGCATTATTTTGTATACAAAGGCCTCATAGAAACATGAATTTACATAAGAAAAATATACATATATTTATATAATATAATAAAATGTATTAATTCGCTTCCGAAAACTATTTTGCCAATGGAGGGAGATCATCAAGAAAGAAACCTCACGCTTTCGCTTCTATTCATTATCACATTTTTGTGTTAATAGTCAAAGATCCCGGGTTATGAACGGATTTGTTTTCTTATCTTATACAAATGGCTGCTGGAACAATCAATATTTTGGGTATCCCGATATTCTTTAAACATCTTTTTACAATACGAGTTGGGTTCATGAACGTTAAGTTCTTGGAAAGTGATTTCATAATATTACAAAGTTTGTTCCGTTGTTATTATACTCGTTATTATATTACTGATAGTTAAGTTAATGTTTTCACGAGTACTTTACAATATCCGTACAATAACTTATTGTAAACGCTTTTTTCTTTTGATGATTTTGGTTTCCAAAGATAAACAATTCACAAAGAAACAAGCCTCAAGCTAAGCACAGCTTATGTTATAGGAGATAGTTATAATAAATATCGAGATTAAGAATAAAGAAATAATCATAGGAATTGATTATGCTTCATGTAGGGCTTTAGTACAGGAGATAAAATCTGACACTCCTGGAAAGGCGTAAGAGACCTTGGTTTTGTAATGTTTATCTGTAATGATATTTAAAGAGTACTAGTCTTTTGTTTTGACAAATTTCTATTACAATGTTCTTGAAACCGTTTCTCTGAATCTTATTAGTGAATATACTATCAGTTTCCCGACATTGGTCGTCTTTATGTCGCATCGGCCGATGTCGTAACCTGGTCAGAATATCGCACAGCGCCAACTAGAAATTGTATAAAACGTGGTCGAGCACATTTCCATCGCCAAGGGAATTTGCACAAGGAGGTACAAGGAAGATGCGGGGGCACCCCTTTCTCTGGGGGGGCTGGTACGTCCGTCCACCCGACATGCGTAGAGGGTAGCCTGTTTACAGCCAGCCAGGCACGCACGCCGTTCTCTGTTCTACGGAATCAGGGCTGTGCGCCGGACAATCAGGGCTGTCACACATTTAATTTAATCTCACTAATATTAGATTTTTTTAGATTTAGAAGTATTTATTTAACAAAGAACATTATAATATGGTTAGTAGCATCCTTAAGCCTATATTAGGTTTATCTGGAAACTAGGTTCTCATAAATTACAATTGAAAATTGGAAGGAACACAACAATTAATATTTACGCTAAGCTTATATATTATTATAAAGCTGATAGTTTGTTTGTATGGAGGTTTGTTACCTTTTCACGCAAAAACTAGCGTACGTATCAAGCTGAAATTGCATACGTATAGATGTTGACTAGTATTAACACATAGGCTACTTTTTATCCGGGTACAACGCATGCAAAGCGGCGGGCACGAGCTAGTATTAAAATAATAAAGTAAAGTAATTTTTTTGCTAATACTTGCTTTCCTGGTGTTGCCTTTTGGTTCCCTGAGCCATAAGAGTAACTCAGTGTTATATAAGTAAGTTAATTTATTTTGGAATGGTGTAAAAGTAGTTTTCGGTGGATTTAAAAAAAAAATCCATACCTTGCTGTAACACTGTTCTTAACTAGCACGGGAGGTGAGGGCTTTCTTATTCTGTATGCTTGCCTACCGCCAATGTTTATTATGTCATTGAGTTATTTCCAAACCTAGCGCAAATGGTTTAGTCTTACTGACATAAATTGCTATAGTACTTACCTAGTTAAGTCTCTTTTTTAGTTAAGTATACTAATTGTGTTGTATTTCACAGTTAAATAAAGTTATTCTATTCTTATTCTTTTTATAGTAAACGGGGTAATTTCAAAGACTTATAAAACACAATATTCTACGGTCATAATACGATGCAGATGTGTTAGACTAAGGTCTATACGTAGGTACTATATATTACAAGTCTAGCATGAACGCAAGTAGAATGACTGAAGAACGTAATATGTGTTAATATGTCCATACTAAATAATTTAATAATAACAAACACAAAAAACGGTTTAGTTAAATACAAAATGGTAGAGCAGATTACTCAAAAATTTAATAGGCAAGACACCTTTTGACAAGACTATGCATTTATTTACTACTACTGCTATACCTACTATACAGCTAAAGATAATAAAAAATATATAATATTCAGCCAGCCCGTCACATTACACAAGTCTGTTTAATGTAAATTATAGTTTGTAAAATGACCAGGAAAAAAAACTAATTTTAAATATTCAAATAGTCTTGAATAGTTTGAATTAACCCTAGCAGTAGTCGGTAGTAGATGACGCAGGGAGGCGAGGGGCCGAGCGGGGTGGGGGTGGCAGGGGTGGTGGGGGGACGCCCGCCGGCCAGAACGCGGACGGTAACACGAGTGCCTATGCGAGGCATGTATCTTGGACGAGCAGATATAACAGAGAAGTAGCCCCAGTTACCCCAGTACCAAGCTCGGTCGCACGCTACAACTGTTGCTCCACTTTAAACTTTCACTCTCGTTCGCTTTATCGATTTATCCCCGACTCCTGATAGTGAAAGTTGAGGACCCAAGAGTATGAATGCTGCAATCAAGGCCAGGAAATGTCGTTATTCCTGCTGTAAAAGTAAAAGTGATTTTGCCCATACGTTTGTAAACAAATGTCCTGAACTCGAATTAGGTGGCATGCGGAGTTTGGGAGAATTTATTAGAGATAAAATAGACATTTATAACATTACATTTACTAACTGGGAGATATGTTTATGTGACTAACAATTAATTTGGGTATTGCATGCTTAAGTTAATCCCGTGCATGAAGACTCGACACGGTTCAGCCAAAGAAGCACGCTGGGTTCGGCGGAGGATATCCCACCAATAGAAAATGTTAAATTGTTTGATTATGATTATTTTTGTCATTAATTATGACAAAAAAACATACACTGAGAGTTAAAACTACATTCATATTTTTGCTGTTTTACAAACAGGATCTGTAAACAGGACTAGTGAGAGGGTTGTAAGCTTAAAACACTGTCTGTCTGTGGCACCATTGGTCTTAAACGAGTGGACCAATTTGAATGTTTTTTTTTTATTTTTAGAATATGACTTTTGACTCTGCCATTTTGGAATCCTTGCAGCGCGGTAGGCAGTCGGTACGACGACGAATGTCCAAGTACAGAACCAGCAGTCTAAGCTCATTCAGTTGGGCGTAAGACATGGGGATGTCTTACTTTCGCAACTGTTGATCTCTTGGGGACTTGTTCAAGATTACTGGAAATGTCCTTACATTATCATAAAAATAATTAATATGACTCGCACTTGCGATTCGCAGATAAAGTCTGAATGTAATGCCATTAATGAAAGATGTACATGCTGAAGGAGCTGCAACAAACGTTGGAAAATCAAGTAAAGCAATCCATTCATTTTAACAAAAAAACCGACTTTAATGATAAAATATCCATATAATGTTATGTTTATGCTAAATACATAACATAATATGGATATTTTATCGTAATATATATCATACATAACACATCCACGTATTTATATCGCACATAAAGAAGATTCGAGACGTCGAAGTATCCAAATTCACAGACAATAGAAACAGGACAACAATAGACAGGCAAACAACTTTTTACAACTTTATTTACAACCCCGCCATTCTCCTCAAAACCGGCCTATCCAGAAACTTCACCTGTTTGTTTACAAAATAGTGGTGACCTTTGGACTCTTTCGGATGTGTTTACGTAATCACCGGTCCTTTCTGGATCTTTCGCTAACTTACTAGTTTGCGTTTGCGCACCGCGCAACAATATATTTGATTTGATTTGCAAATGCTTAACCTTGAACAAAATATTCCGAAATCGCTATCTGCTTGCCTACAACATCGGTACTGAGTTTTGAAAAAACGGGGCTTAATTCAAAATGTGTCTATTTGAACATTTTTTTTCAAATCTGTTTATGAACGAGGGTTTGAGAAAACAAAGATTACAAAAAAAGACGACTTGAGAACCTCTTCCTTTTTTTGAAGTCCCTTAAAAATAGTGTCCTAACGAGTTACACTGTTTTACGTGGGAAATATATTTTAAATGTATAATGGGATGATGCACCTACTTATTTTTAGAAAACTTTTAATATGGGTATTAAATTAAAGGGCTCGTAATCTTCTTTTCAAGATTGGTTTTTTAAATATTTTCTATAATAAATATATATAAATATTTGGAAGGAAGGTTTCATGTTATTTTAACTCGATGGTCATATTGCCATATTATTTGGCTATTCCAATATTTTATTTATGATCCCTAAGCTTCTCTTCTTGTATCGTTTTCTTCATTGCTGAAGGTGGTGCCAGTTCTGAAGGTTTTGGTGGAAGATTATATCAGGTGTGTCTATTATTCTGTTTTCGGCTTTTAAGAGTGCGGCAGTAAAGTACCGCTACAGTCCTTACCGCAACCGACCAGAGCTGTTATGAGATCGGCCTCGTGGTCTTTTCCCGTATAATTTGCCTACTATAACCGAGGTTAACTGGCTTCGACCGATTGTATATCGGTCTTATATTGTATTCGGTCTATCGCACTTTATTGTAATAATTTTAAAGTTTATTTTCAAGTGCGTTAATAAAATCCTCTCCGCTGCGCTCCGTTCTGTCTGCGCTGACCCTTTATGCAATTTATGCCGCGCGTCGGAAAATAATATTTATACTGTACAGGCCGCTGCTGTAGGAACATTTCTAAATGGATTAGACACCAGCACCTATACCCTGCTCTCAGCTTAGTCGGCTAAATTCAGAAAAAAGAACAGGTCGATACGTCTGCAGCATAAGTATTATTAGGTATTTGAATCATCGAGGACGTCCATTGCTGGACATAGGCCTTCCACATGGATCTTTGAACTGAACATGACGTGTTGTAGCCATACTCACCACGCTTAGCAGGCGGGTGAGTATGAAACACGTTGGCGAAAGCAGTACGAGATGTTGATACACAAAAAGACGCTGCTGCCCATATTCCGGAGATATTCCATTGGCAGATTCTTACTTACATCCACGAATAAGAGAGGAGGGGCAAAATTATACTGCCGGCACCCCATGATTAATAATTTATAAGCCTGATGTTTCCCACTTCAGGGCAAAGGTCTTTTTTCTCCATGATCTTTGTTTTGTTGATAAGATTAGATATTTAAAATTGAAGTAGAGCATACTCCTTATCCGTCCTTAGCTATTTTACATGTGCGCGGTGCGGACTATAGGCTGCCCGCCCTACGTATCGGTAGGTAGCTACAGCGAAATAGGCTTCCGACGAAGCCGAATACATTTCACTGGGTCGTGTGTTGCTTTGAAATGGGCACGTTTTCTATTTCTTCGTTTAAATCATGTTCGATTTTAGGTCAGCGGTTGCGAATCTGCCTTTCTTGGTCGAATTTGAACTTGCATCCGTCATGACGGGTCGCAAGCCAAATGAAACGTACGAACTTGTGCGTAGGTAGGTGTGTAATTCAAGTGTGCCGTGTTCCGTATTGATTCCGTAGTGTAGGTAGATTTTCTCCTGACTATACACTGTCCAGTTGCGTGTCTGTCCAGCTAATAATGTGTCTTCCAGTCTTAGATAAAAACAAAAAGGGAAGATACGGTACCGAGTCACAGCACATAAGACAACAAAACTGCGTCTAGCTGACGCACTATCGACAGTCATTAGCGGAACCTTGTTTCGTGAAGACGTACCGTTTCATTACACGTTTGAACACTTGTAACCCTTTTTTGTTTTTATCTAAGCTTCCAGTAATGATTTTTCATACAACACCATCTGGCTTAATAAAAGCAGACCTTGTGTGATCGGTACCAGAACCATCTGGTAAAGTAAAAAATATCTAAGTATTCTATCAACCATACTTAAAAACTTTGTTTTGTAAATACATACTAATCTTACACAGAAATATACAGAGACCTGGTAAAAATATTTGCAGAGAACTTACAAACATTTTTCCCGCGGAAATAATTGAAAACGCAACCTCCTATTAAGCCAACTGCGCCAAACGAGTCGTCGTAATTATAGATATAGGTTATAAGATTCTATGATCCGCTGCAAGAAACTAAAAAAGCCGCCCAAGAGCGGGTCGGACTTGCGCACCAAGGGTTCCGTGCCATCATACAATATAATTTGTGTTAAAGGAGCCCTTTCATTAATGTTGTTTTCTTTGACCTGTAATTTATTATAAAATTTTTATTTATTTATTTATTTATTGGAAAACCAACAGCCTACAATACAATAATAAAAAACGGAGTTACAAACATTGAGCCAATTAGAGGTTCTCACGAATAATAAATGAATTAAGTAAAACAGTAATGGTTGTAAGCAAATCGACGGTAACATAAGAGTAAACACAAAACAAAAATGAATTATACATCAAAAGTAGCAGTGGGTACTAAGAGAAAGGTAAATTCCTTAAAATCATAGATACTATATCCAATCAAGTCAAGTCACCAAAGAAGTCTCCGCTAAGCCGCTGTCTAGCCGAACTGACACTGGTGCAGAATAAATCAATGTCCATTTGCTTGAATAGGTTGTTGAAATTGACGCTTGCACGGTAAATAAATGAATTTTGTCTATAATTAGTACTGACTAGAGGAGTATAAATAGGGAGATATGATCTTGTGGATTTAGCTGGGACGTTAATATCAATCCTACTTAAAATATCAGGACTGTTGATGATATTGGAAGTGACTTTTAATAGGAATGTGATGTCAGCAATTTCTCGGCGCTTCGTTAGTGTTAGAAAATGAAATTTTTTGCAAAGGTAAGGTAATCAGATGTACTGTATGAAATTTTAAGGCGGTAGCATATGTATTTGAGGAATTTTTGTTGGATGCGTTCAATTCTATTTATATATTTATCGTAACAAGGGTTCCAAATCTGGGTTGCATATTCGAGAATGCTCCTAACAAATGTACAATATAGTATTTTGAATGTCTTGGCTCGATGAAAGTCAGATGAACTTCTCATAACAAACCCCAAAGCTTTGGAGGCCCTAGAAACTATCCAATCAACATGTTCATCGAATAGCAGTTTAGAATCATGCAATATTCCCAGATCTTTTACTAAATTAACTTTAGGTAGTGCATATTGTTTAATTGAATAGGAGGTTAGTAAAAGGCGTGTTTTACGGCTAAAAGTTACAACAGAGCATTTAGACGGATTTAAGTCAAGTTTGTTAGTAACACAATAAGTATCTAGTCTACAGAGGTCCAGTTGAAGATCTTGAGCATCGCTAACAGAGTTAATAATTTTGAAGATTTTCATGTCGTCAGCAAAACACAATAAATGACTACTTAGGAAACAATTAGATATATCGTTAATAAAGATCAAGAACAGCAGGGGACCAAGAAGAGATCCCTGTGGTACTCCGCTAGGAATAGGAACCCAACTACTAATATAATTATTAATGACGACAGCCTGGGAACGATTATTAATATAGGAAGTAAACCACCTAAGAAGGTTACCTCTTATTCCAAAGGAACGGAGTTTTAATAGGAGCAACTTGTGGTCAATCCTATCAAAGGCCTTGCTATAGTCCGTGTATACAACATCAACTTGGTGACCCTTGTCCATGGCATCTGTCAAGAAATCGTTAAATAATACTAAATTGGAAACTGTGGAGCGACCTCTCAAGAAACCATGTTGCGATGGATTGAATGTATTATGTAACGCGGAATAAACTTGTCCATAAACAACTCGCTCAAATATCTTAGCAATAACACATAGCTTGGAAATAGGCCTGTAATTGGTAACATCGCTTTTCGAACCTTTTTTATGTATAGGCGAGACAAATGCAGATTTCCAAATAGTGGGGAACACACCGCTCGTAATCGATTTCTGAAATATTATAGCTATTGGTTCGCATACGGTTTTAGCACAACTTGATAGAAATACTGGACTGATATTATCCGGTCCAGCCGACTTAGATGTATCCATCTGGAGCAACAATATTTCAATTGCACTAACGGAAATCTCAATGTCAGATATGTCATGCGGTAAGAGTAAATCATTGTTTAGGAGAGGGTACGAGGATCTAGCATCCGGTATTAAGAATGATGAGTAGAAATACTTCGAGAAGGCTTCACAGATTTCGCTCCCAGTAGATGCCGTGCAACCTAAGTAATTGAGTGAAGTAGGTATACCATTTGAGTTCGAACGACTTTTTATGTAAGACCAAAACTGTTTTGGTTCCCTTTCTATACTGTCCTCTATGGTTTTCAAGTAGTTTTGGTAGCATTCGGCTTCAAGCGAATGGGCTCTATCCCGAAGTAGTTTAAATGTTTCTATATCTGACTTCATACCATAATTTTTAATTTTCCTATGGAATTTAGACTTTTCTTTAATGAGTTTAATTAATGAAGGAGAATACCATTTTGGAAAAGAACTACTAGTTATAATTTTAGTGGGTATAAATTGGGATTTTAATTGGTCAACAACTGAATAGAAATGGTCAAGGGCTTCATCAACTGATTTGGAAGATAACTCGGTATGCCAATCAATGTCTGATATTTTTTGATTAATTTGTTTATAATTACCTTTATTGTACATGAATTTAGTATAAGACTGAGACTTTAATAGCGGTACATTCAAGAAGTTGGCATATATTAAAAAAGCCTTATGATGGGGGTCAAGGGGCACCAAGGGGTCGCAACACTCGGAGACAGTGACGTCATCATTTGATAAAACTAAATCTAAAATTTTTCCATATACATTGGTAATACCATTATATTGGCGTAAGTTATGCGTGTCCATCTCATCAATTAAAAGTGCTTCGGCAGTTCCACAAATATTAGTAGGTAACAGGTAAGTATCCGATCCTTGTAGCCAAATTATACTACTAAGATTAAAATCACCCAGTATTAAAAATTTATCAGATGGCTTAGACATTATAAAATCATTAAGTTTATCTAGGTAGTTGGCCAATTGATCCGAAAAAGAATTGCCTAAGTTTTGCTTACAAAGGTACAAACAACATACATGAACATTATTATGCAACCTGTTATTGATATTTATTCTTGTTTTAAAATGTAAATGCTGTAATTTGTTATCTTTGTTTTTTTGTAACGTTTTTTTTATTATTGCTTTTATGGGCTGATTTTTTTACAATACATTATTATTATTTATTTACAAACCTTGTCCTGACAATAACAAACAAAAAACAAAAACAGTTATCCAATTTGGTGCAGTCGGTCGCGTACATACATACATTTCGGTGATTCATTTTTATTTATAAACTAGCTGTGCCCGCGACTTAGTCTGCGTGGACTTAGATGTAGTAGACCGTAAATAAGCCGTATAATACTCGTATAAAGTAAGGCCTTTGCGTCTATTATAGATGATTCATGAAGCGTCAGCAACTGGTAATCATGCTGTACGGGACGCTGCAGTGCCTGGGACATTGTTTGATGGATTAGGCTTGCCCAGCTACGTAAACTCTTGGTATAGGTATACCATCCTCTCAGCTTAGCCAGCTGTTAGTCAGAGGAAAGAACAGGTCAAACGTCTGAAGCTAAATAAGCCGCGTACTAATTCGTATAGTGACCGTAATAAATAAGCAGACATCAGAAAATTCGAAGTATACTCAGAACGAGAGTTTAGTAAGTATTTTAGTTTGTTAATTTCCGAAACAGCATATGTACGTAAGATAATCTGAAAATTTTACGAAAATAAAATAAAGTGCTCTATGGTTAGATACATATTTTTTTAAATAATTTCATTGAATAGATAGAAGAAACTACTCTCCATCAGCCTACAATACAAATACCAACCAGAATACAAACCAGTTTTCGAAACACTTTTACCAGTCCGCCGCAGACACCTCGTTTAAAGACTGCTTTAACGCTGACAGCTTATCTTCCGGCGACGAAAATTGTATCCCTTTGAGCTGATTTTTTATTTTCGGGAATAAAGAGAAGTCAAACGGTGCTAGGTCAGGACTGTAAGGGTGACCCAGGAGTATGACAGGCGTGCTATCTAGGAAGTCCCTTGTATTAAGTGCGGTGTGCGCGGGCGCGTTGTCGTGGTGGAGCAGTAGCCCGCAGAGCCCTGTATTTGGTCGCTAGTTACTCATAACAGAGTTTACACAAAATATACATTTATATGAATAGTTTTTAGGGTTCCGGACCAAAATGGTAAAAAGGAACCCTTATAGAATCACTCTGTCTGTCTGTCTGTCTGTCACAAATGGATATCTCAAGAACTACTGATGCTATCGACTTGCAATTTAAAATGGTAAAAGACAACACTTTTTTACTAATATAGCATATATGAAAATGTTGAAAAACATTCTTATTTTGACTGCAGGGGGGCGGATAGGGATCTCAAAAATTTTAAGTCAAGTTACTAGGCCGTATGGGGTATCATATGAAAGGTATTCATTTGCACATTAATAAACAGTTTTTGGTTTTCCTTTAAACCGTATCGTTTTTGAGTTATTTACAAAAGTGTTGAAAAAACGACAGTTCCCCCCCCCTCATCTCCGAAGTTTGCGGAGATAAACCCGTGATACTTTTATAGCTAATAGAAGTGTATGTAAACTTTATAGGAAAATTATAGCGAACACTCTAATTTGCATAGTTTTTTAGACAAGGGGGGTGGAAGGGGGGTTTTCAAAAATTTTGTAAAGTTACTAGGTGATGTGGGGTATCATATGAAAGGTATTCATTTGCACATTAATAAACAGTTTTTAGTTTTCCTCTAAGCCGTATTGTTTTTGAGTTATTTACAAAAATGTTGAAAAAACGACCGTTCCCCCCCCCTTATCTCCGAAGTTTGCAGAGATAAACCCGTGATACTTTTATAGCTAATAGAAGTATATGTAAACTTTATAGTAAAATTATAGCGAACTCTCTAGTTTGCATAGTTTTTTAGACAATGGGGCTGGAAGGGGCGTTTTAAATTTTTTTGGAAAGTTACTAGGTAATGTGGGGTATCATATGAAAGGTATTATTTTGCACATTAATAAACAGTTTTTAGTTTTCCTTTAAGTCGTATAGTTTTTGAGTTATTTACAAAAATGTTGAAAAAAATAGCGTCCCCCCCCTTATCTCCGAAGTTTGCAGAGATAAACCTCTGAAACTTTTATTGCTATTAGAAGTGTATGTAAAGATTAGAGGAAATTTATTACAATCTCTCTACATAGCATACTTTTTTAGAAATCATCGAAAGTGTAAAACATCTACATAAGTTCCGCTATCAGACAAGAGATGGCGCTGTCAAGGTTCTCCAACAAATATAACACCGCCGTTGTCATATATTATATTGTATGATGGCACGGAACCCTCGGTGCGCGAGTCCGACTCGCTTTTGCCCGGTTTTATTTAACGTAGAGCTTGGGAACAATCTTCTTCTCTTCTATACATATAATAAAATCGTAAACCTTTCGCGTCTGTACATTAAATATTTTTGCAAATAAATGAATAAATACGTGACGAAAAAATAATAAAACGTATAAAAACTATCTATGAAATTTTTGTCTGTTTATTGGTTGGTTTGTTTATTCGTGAGCGTATCACGCAAAAACCAATTATTTGATTTAATATATAATAACTGAAAAATGTCAGGCATTATTTTAGATACCATTTAGTCTTTACGTCATCAAAATCGACTAACAGAATCAAAAGTTATAAAACTTACATAAAACTTTTAAGTTTAGTTGGAAATCTCATATCACTTTACCGCCGCAAAGCCACCTCGCGTAACTTCACGGGTTCAGGCAGGCGGTGTGTTGGTGTGGAAAACAACAAGATCCTTTCAACTGAGGAAGACGAGTGGGTAGTGAGCCTGGTATTTCTAACCGATTTCAAAAAAGGAGAGTACTGATCAACTTGACAGTCGACTGTATATGTATCCTAGGTAGGACGTCCAATGCTGGACAAAGGCCTCACTCAAGGCCGGGTACTGATCATGAGAGGTTATTGCCATACTCACCACGCTTGGCAGGTGGCTTGGTGACCGCAGTACGGGATGTTGATACACAGAAAGACGCTGCTGTCTATCTTCCGGTGGTCTCTTACTGCATCCACGGGCATGAGAGGAGGCAAGTATAATTATGTATAAATATTTTTTTAAACTTTGTTGTATGAACCGATTTGGTAAATTATTTTTGAGTTCGAATACACTTTGAATTACGTCCAATTTTTTTCAAAACTCTGTTCTGATGATGGGATCCATGAGAAAAAGCAGGTTAAGGTTAGCAGGTTAGCACTTATGCGTAGACTTTAAAATGTTAAAAAACTTTAAATGTTCTCAACCAAGTGAATATTATTGTTCTTATTGAGAAATAAAGATTCTTTAAACATAAAAGAGGAAACTCCTCAATCCATGCAAAAATCCCAAGAACGCTATATGTAAATATGTAAACATAATATTTTGGCATATTAAGCTCGAGGTCAATGGCATTCAGAAATTATGATTTGGTGAAGTGGAACTGAAGAAGACCACACAGGGCACTACAGTGTGCCATATAGCACGAATACCAACCTTACTCAAATCATATTAAGATATTTGTTTCCGAAATAGGCCTGATTTTCATTTTTAACCGACTTCAATAAGAAAGAGGTCTCACGTCGTCTCTCGTTACAACTGATTTAGATATACAAAAATATTCATCTACCTATATGTAGCACCCTCATGCAGCGTATCTATCGCTACTCAATGCACGAATGGAAAGAGTAGGTACTAGTTTGTTTATGTAATCTGTGGTACTAGCTACCCACAACACAGGATCTCCTAGGGTGGGAGCTGGTAAACCTGTTTACAAATTTAACTTTGTCCTAAAATGAAAAGTGTTATACATATTTACCTATTATTTCATATTTTATCTTCTATATTTATAAAATTCAAAGTCTTGACTGACTCACTGACTGACTGACTGACTGATATATCAACGCACAGCCTAAACCACTGGACCTAAAGGCTTGAAAATTGGCACACATATGTATACCTTGAGTATCCAAGAGGTGCACTAAGAACGGATTTTTCGAAATTCCCACGGGATAAAGAATAAATGGGATTTATATTTTCGAATCAAAGTGACTTGCGTGAAAAAGGGGATTTTACGTTTTATGACTTCCACGCGGACGAAGTCGCGGGCAAAAGCTAGTAAGTTTGTAAAAAACATTGTTTCATGTTCTGTAAATTCCTAAATAAATTATTTCTATTATGTATATGCGCCGTGGGGTGCCGGCAGTAGAATGTTACCCCTCCTCTCATACCCATGGATGCAGTAAGAGCCTGCTAAGGGATACCTCCGGAAGATGGGCAGCAGCGTCTTTCCGTGTACCAACCTCCCGTACTGCGCTCGCCAACCCGCCTGCCAAGCGTGGTGAGTATGGCAACTACCCCTCATGGAGATCCATGAGCGAGGCCTGTGTTCAGTAGTGGACGTTTTACGGCTGAAACGAATTATGAGGGTTGGCGAGTGCAGTACTGGATGTTGATACACGGAAATACTCTTCTGCCCATCTTCCCTTAGGTATGCCTTACCAGGCTCTTACCTTAAGAATGTTAGAATGTTACCCCTCCTCTCATGCCCGTGGATGCACCACGGGCATGAGAGGAGGGGTAACATTCTACTGCCGGCACCCAACGGCTTTAAATTAAGATGACATGAATATTCATATAAACAATACATTAATAAGTGTTGGGTTCGCGAAAACAAAGACTATCCAAAGAAACGTATGAATGTTCAACTTCTGTAGGTAAGGGTGGAAAGAATTGAATGAAATGACGTCACAGCCATCAAATGAGGGCCGACCCGTCGCTAATAAGTGGGGTGGCGTATACGTAACTATAGCTGTGTAAGGTAATAGGACTTTCGCAAAAATATAACTAAGCAGAGCTGGATTGGGTAATGGCTAATTATTTATTATTATTGAGCCCATCTGATCCCATTGCTGGGCAAAGCCTATCCGTCCATCTCGATCTTGAGCCACATGTAATATTTGTTAGAATATTTTATTTACTTTTTGGAACACATATTATACACTAGCACTAGTCGGCTATATTCAGAGGAAAGAACATGTCAGTACGTCTAAAAACCCGCGGCTAATTCAGCTTTAGAAAGCTGACTAAAAGCTGTATTACACTACACGGTATTCAGGGCCCGGTAGTTAGGGCGATTAGGGTCCCTTACGCTCTAACTCTTATTACACCACTCTTAGTTAGGGTAAGGGTCCCTGAATACCGTGTAATGTAATACAGGCTTTAGCCGCGGGGTTTTCACCATGTTCTTCTTCATTGTTAAAGCTAAAATAAAGGCGCACATACATTTTTTAAGAAAGAATAATTCATTGACGACATACAATCGGCTAGCAAAGCTTATTCGCATGATACTTTCCGTGAAACGTCTTTTAAGTATATCAGTTTTTCTATATTTTTTTAGTTGTTGACGCGGGACGTCTCATTTGCATTGATACACTGTTGGAATGAATTTATAAAATGTATTCCTACCGTGTCTCACCCAAAGGAACAGTATAATAATTATTATTCTTTCTCTTTATTTAGGCTAGTGATATTTAAAAAAAATGACAGTTAGTGTCAAAAGCTTTCTACGTCAAAAATATGCTTTGATACTTGGAAAAAAATGATTTCGTAGCGCTAATGAGCATTAATAAGATCTTCTTTTTCGATGACAGCTGTCAAACTCAAAACGGCCATATATGGAAAAATGCTCATCCTAGAGTTCCCATTGCAATCAAATGTTGATGAGATTTACTTATTTGATGACAGCTGTCAAACTTAAAACGGACATATCTGGAAAACTGCTCATTCTAGACTTCCCATTGCAATCAAATGTTGATGAGATTCACTTATTTGATGACAGCTGTCAAACTTAAAGGTTCCTAGACTTTACATTGCAATCTTGTCTTGTCTTTTTATTTTATGACTTTTTGTGTTTGGTTTTACACAATTCCGCCATTTTCAAGTTTATAAATTCTTATGTTATTTGGCTGGCCATGATGGCGGCTATAAATGAAATACGTCGATGAGATTTACTTATTAGATGACAGCTGTCAAACTCAAAACGGCCATAATATGGAAAACTGCTCATCCTAGACTTCCCATTGCAATCAAATGAAATATGTTGATGAGATTTATTTATTTGATGACAGCTGTCAAACCTTAAAAGTTCCTAGACTTTCCATTGCAATTTGTCTTGTCTTTTTATTTTATGGCTTTTTGTGTTTGGTTTTACACAATTCCGCCATTTTCAAGTTTATAAATTCTTACTGGCCATGATGGCGGCTATAAATGAAATACGTTGATAAGATTTACTTATTTGATGACAGCTGTCATAATTCAAACGGTCTAGAGAACTACTCGTCTGTCTCTCACACTGTCTATCACTTTAAATAAAATTGCATATTTTTGTAATCTCCTTTTAATTACAATTATTTTCATACCATACTCAATAGATTTAGTTAAAAAAAAACCGCCATTTTGTTTTTTTTTCTTTAAATACCTATCTAAAGAAAATTGGGTTTTTAAGACGAATCTAACGATACCTTAATTGTCGAAATCCATCCAGTTTGGAAGATACCTACATACGTGGGACTAAAGAAATTTGAAAAAAAAACATATACACAATATACGCGCGAAAAATTTATACCCATCCTTGGCAGTCGGGTAAAAATAATACACTTCCTTGGCAGTCAGATAAAAATAATACCCTTCCTTGGTAGTCGGGTAAAAATAATACCCTTCCTTGTTAGTCGGGTAAAAAGACGCAACTGTTAACTTTGTAATCCAAATAATACCCTTCCTTGGCAGTCGGGTAGAAAGACGCAACTATTAACTTCGTAATCCAAATAATACACTTCCTTGGCAATCGGGTAATAGACGCAACTGTTAACTTTGTAATCCAAATAATACCCTTCTTTTGCAGTCGGGTAAAAAGATGCAACTGTTAACTCCGTAATCCAAATAATACCCTTCGTTTGCAGTCGGTTAAAAAGACGAAACTGTTAACTTCGTAATCGTAGTAGTGGAACTTTTTGTGAAAGGTACATTCGGGGAAGTACTACCACCATACCTATTTCTGCCGCCAAGCAGTAATGTTGTCATTACTGTGTTCCGGTTTGAAGGGTAAGGGGGCCGGTGCACATGAGACCTTACAACTCTGTCTCAGGGTGACGGGTGCAATGCAATGCAGCGTTGGTCACGTGCTTAGTGAACGTGATCACCGCGGCATTGCAATTGTTATAGGTAGAGGTTACCGCTTAACATCAGGTGGGCCTTCAGCTTGTCTCGTCATTTAGTAGTATATAAAAAAATCCAAATTGTACCTATGTTTTGTAAGAAATAAATTATTCTTATATTATCTTACTTATCAAAAGCAAACATTTTGTCCCCTGGCGGGGATCGGAGCCGCTACCTCTGGCGTCTCAGCCGGGTATTGAGCAACTAGGCCACCGAGGTCGCCATAAAGTACGCCTTGCTGTACTTACGAGTACATATGCCTTTCTTACTTCCATAATTCTCCCTATGCAAAGGTTCTCTGGAAGAATTTGCTTCTAAGCGATAAGACCACCCATTGTACCTAGTTCTAGTAATAATAATAATCATTCATAATAATTTATTCATAGATAAACCTTAACAAAATGTTACATATTAAGCGCAATTATGAAAATTTTACCTCCCGTAGGAAAGGAACTTTGTATGAACTTTCTGTAATTTCTTGTGTTTATCTCGTGATCTTGTATCGCTATCATAAATCCCTCCGTTTCAGGGAATAGGGAGCCAAATCTAAGCCAGTTGTTCGAGGCTTGTAGGTATGTAGTGTGGCTGCTCTAAGTCCTTTATATGACGACCATGGAGTTCCTTTAGTTAAAAAGTAATATAAGTCTGTTATTCTTTAAGGTGTGCTATACAGTTTTTTTGTATTGTATATATACAAGTGCTAACAAATTAGTCACGGATATTTTAAGAGATAATACATTACATTATAACAATTAACTTTTAACTGTAAATAAATAACCTTTGTATACATATACATATATTTTTTGTTTTCATTTACTGAACAGAATAATTTAAATAATTGAATACTGTAAAATTAATTATTATCTATATCTCATTTTAAGCGAACTATTGTTGTGTTCTTATGAGAAATAAAAGTTCTTAAACCTCAACAAACAAATAAATTATACTTAATTCATTTTTAAAATAATCACCCCTATTATGTACCTGTCAAGATGTAACACTGTCTGTCATGTCACATCCAAAGTTGTTTTTCTTAAATGTCATTATGATTATATATTATGTATAAAGAGGTCTCATTTAATTATCTTATTAACAGGATGTTTTAACGTAGAAAATTTGTTTTCTAGTTTTCTCCAAAAAAACATAACAAAACCATTAATCTATTAAGTATGTATATAATCCATTTAAGTATGTTTCATACTTAAATGTACTCCGAGAACCGAATACTATCAGCTGTAAAAATATCCGTGACTAATTTGTTAGCATTGCGTAATACAATACAAAGGTACCTATTTCGGGATATTGTGTACAAATGTTCACGCGCTTACACCACTTGGGACGGAATCCTGCTCCAACTCCGTCAAACATAATCTGACAAACTAAAAATTGTTAGATGATGACTATAACGACCGTGCTAGGTTCTTCTGATTGCTTTTTTCGTCGCGTGTCATCTCGCGAACATATTCAATTATGAGCTTTATGAATATGAATTGTTTTATTTTATATAATATTGAATACTTAATTCAGTGCGGCCTTGAATAAAGTATTTTTTTAATGTTTAATTGAACTTTACGCACTGATTATACTAACTGCTTTGATCTCTTTATGAGCGCGTCCGCGCGATTGTATTAAGCGCATGGTCGCGCGATCATCTGAACATGCCCTTATGAGGAATAAAGGTGTAAATTCGAGCAAAATTTAGGATTTATTTCGTATGAATAGAAGTAGAAAACATATATTGACAGGCTACGAGTATATACAGGTATATAACAATAAAAGAGAAAAAAAACTAACGCATAAATAACAAGACATTTAGCGGTGTGAGTCAAGGGGACTCGTGTGTCAGCTTAGATCTACTCCACATGAGCAGAACCACAGATTACAGAATCTAAGCAGAACAGAGCGCTGGTATTACATAGCTGGTATTTAAAAGCGGTCTAACACTCATAGGTACCATTTCTGTGTACATAGCACGGCGTTTCTTCTCTAATGTAGAAAAGAGAATAATGAAGAAAGCAAGAATCTTATTATTATGAAGTTTGGAGACTCATTTTCTACTCTCTACGTATTATAGGCAAAGTAATTTATTTTAAAAGAAAACTGATACAAGATGGCTACCTTTGTCACCAAATTTGCAAGCAGCAAAATTAAAAAAGTAAAACTTTCAAACCCATAAACATCGGTCATAAAGAGTAGTAACGAGGCCTCGCAATAAAGAGTGCTAGGGGAGCGCGTGCGTTCCGAAAGGCAAATCTGTAAATTCAATTAAGGTTCGAGCATTTTTCGGACACAGCCGGGCTGGGCCCTTCCGCCTCCGGCTCTCGCCCCCGCATTGGAAAATTTTCTCTCGAAAATTGAAGATATTTCGTGCCTCTCCCTGGGGGCTACTCGTTTCTCGACACTTATGGTCGGCGTCCTCTGGGTGTGCAGGAGGCTTTTTACATAAAGTCCACACGTATAGGTATCGATCGGGGCGGCCGGACAGGGTGTACGCAGATGACGGCCCCGGCCCCTTAACCACCTCGCTTCCCCCTTTCATTATGTAAGTGCGTACCTAACGCGTGCTTGCGCGGACCTGATTAGAGGCCTCTTTTTTAACTGACCCCCTTACTTGGTGCGATTAAACTTAATTTGAGAGTACTGTCCTGCGAAGGGCGATTAAAATTCGCAACATACAAGCTTAATTTTAATTCTATGATATATCTTTTAAGTCTATTCTTATTTTTAGTTTTGAATTACTTAATTTCAAAAACGTTAGTAGGTATCAGCGTCGTTTCAGTTTATTTTCTTCTAAAGTAAGTTAATTTAAATTCTTCCGTTATTTATTTAACTGTAGGTAAACGAAGAAACGATTGAGTATTATAAAAACATTTTCTGTTATCTTTTATTAAAGAGTAAGTAAATGTTTTTTACCTTTTCATTGTACCCGTTTAATTTACCTGTAACTGGCATCACGCGTAAGTGATTCTCATTCGGGCAACTCCCAAAAGGGCATGATTTCCACTGGCCGAATCTTAAAAGAACCCGAAAACTTCTCGGAAAAGATGAAAAGGGGTAAGTTCGTCTACATTAAGTATTCTAAAAGAGGAATTGTGCCTACAAGAAAAGCAAAGTCCTGTTTTAAACGGGTGGAGCGCGGGGGCTTATATTGAACTTTTCCAATGATCGGACAAGAAGGAATTTTTCAATATAGATGTTTGGCGCATCTTCTATCATTTATATTTTAGTATTTGGAATGAGAAATCTTTAGAGTAAAATCGGAATAACCTTATTTGAAAAAAGTCATCTTTCGATTTTCCTTATTACTATGTATCATCACATCAACTTTGAAAACTAATATTACTACTAAATAACAACAACATTACACACCTTCTAAAAATATTATGTAGATTTAGAGTACCTAACTACACTTGGGTGCAAAAAATTCGCACATGGATGATATTTTCATAAAATCTTCAATAAAAAAATCGGTTATTTATTGATTTTTTTGGAATCTATCAATAAAATTTATTACAAAACCTATCCAACGGTACCTTATTTGCTCTAATACAGTGTCTACTTAGTGAGTTTTGGGCTAAAAGTCTGAAGTAACTGTTTTTTTTGTATTTATGCGTATGAAAATTTGGTGTTAAAGTTGAATTAAAACATGAAAATCAACATAAAACATTTTCATTAATAAGGTGTGTTCTGTTACGATGCTATTTCCCACCAAATACAAAAAAATGAAAGTGCATCGCAAGCATTCCAGATACTTGCGATGCACAAGTTGCACACCTGTGGGAAGTAACGCGATCTGTTAGTCAGTTCGGGATTGGTCTTTGTCGAAGTCACACTGTTTCACTGTTTTTGCCATTTTCCAATAAATTCTATTTCTAGCCGTAAATAAATCTTTTTTTTAAAAACTATCTCCTGAACCACCCTGTAACAGTTCCCTACCCTAGCCCGAATGACTGCTTCCATTCGTTTTGTCATTAACTTTACTAAAGTTTTGACAAATTCTTGCGGTATGGCCTCCCATTCTTCTACGATCGCCTGTTGCAGCTCCTGGAGACTGCTCAGGGCAGTGTCTCGGGCCCGGACTCTTCTTTTTAGCTTGTTCCATAAATGTTCAATCGGATTGAAGCTGCGAGCTGGCCACTCCATAACGGGCACAGCAACCTCTTTAAGGGACTCCATCACAATGCGAGCAGTATGAATGTTTTCTCAGAAGATGAAGTTTTATCCGATGTATCCCGCAGAAGGTACCAAGTAGTCCTCGTTTACCTCTTCGATGTAGCTTTTAGATGTGAGTCCTCTTGATTGACAGCCAGTATTCACTCCGGTGATGAAGACAAGATCAGTCTTTGCCTCCAGTGATATGCCTCCCCAGAACATGCATGATCCGCTGCCGTAGGAGACTTGGTCTTCAATGCAGCATTGTTTAAATCGCTCTCCTAGCCTTCGGTAGACTCTTCCTGTTCCATCGTTGCCATGTAGGCACATTCTGCACTCGTCAGAGAACAGGACTGCGCTCCATTGATCTTCAGTCCATTCCTAATGCTCTCGAGCGAACTGAAGACGGACTTGTCGGTTGGCTGGGGTCAGTTTCGGTCCATATTCTGGTCTGTACGCAGTCAGCTTCCCTTTCCGAAGTCGTCTTCTAACTGTCCACTGGCTGACTTCGACTTTTCGCGTTTTTTGGAGGTGCTGTCCCAATAGAACTGCATTCAAACGACTATTGCGCAATGCAGCCGTCACAATGAGACGGTCGTCACGCCGTGTTGTGGCACGGGCCGGCCAGATCCTTGGCGCCGTTTGAAGCCGCTAGTCTCTTGATACCTCTGCCATACTCGATGGACAGAGAACCGGCTTAGGTTCAGTAGTCTTGCCAACAAATGAGCTCAAAGTCAAAATATTGCAAAAGTGCGAATTTTTTGCACCCAAGTGTATTTACTAGGAATATTCGCAATTTTTCTTACAAAACAATGTTTAGTTTTTGCATTAGTTTCGTCTAGAGCCTAAATAAGTTAGGTACATACCCACCAAATATCCGACATTAAAAATAAAACGTCGATCAAGCAGAGTACCTAGCTGCTTGATTCCAATCGACACCCGATTCCGACTAGCGATTAGGATCGAACTCCTGTCATAATATAACTTTGAACGCTACTCTAGGGCACGAGTTCGGGTTAGCCGGAGTAGGTACGTACTTCATACAAAAATTAACAATGTGAAGGAAAAAAAGGTAAGATTAAGTCAAGTAGGCAGGCTTAGTCCAAAGATAACAAGTTTGTTGTTGAATTTAAAATACTTATTATAACTAGTCATTATGCGGTGGAACTAAATAAAACCTAAATAAAACCTGCCGTGGGGTGCCGGCAGTAGAATGTTACCTTTGATGCCCGCGGATGCACTAAGAGCCTGCTAAGGAATACCTCCGGAAGATGGGCAGCAGCGTCTTTCCGTGTATCAACATCCCGTACTGCACTCGCCAACCCGCCTGCCAAGCGTGCCAAGCATTCGACAAGCGTGCAAAGCATTCGACAAGCGTGCAACTGCCCTTCATGGAGATCCATGAGGGAGGCCTGTGTTCAGTAGTGGTTTTACGGGTACGTTTTACGGCTAAAAGGAATGATGATGAAATAAAACCATCTTGAGTTGGGCAGACGACATAGATAAAATCGTGGGCAAACGATGGATTGGACTAGCACGGGATTGTGGGGTATGGCACAAACTAAGGGAGGCTTATACCCAGCAGTAAGTGAAGTCAGGCTGTGGATGATGGTGATGATAAATAAAAAAAATATGGGAAAAATCAAAGATTGTTGGAAAAATCAATCAACGATTGGGCTCCCCAACATAGACGACCACGTGGTAGACCCAGGAGATGGCAGGATGAACTTGACTCCGAAAAAACCTTAAAACCAGAAAAGTTTGAGCCCCACTGGAATCGAAAACTAAAGACCTATTCAAAAGACAATTTTTTTTTTATTCGAAAGACCTATTCAACGACACGCCACACGATGGAATTTCTTACGTGTATATTTTCAGCATTTTATTTTACCGTTATCTAAGCTTGATTATTTTATTATGTCCATGTAAAATTACAGCTTTCAAATAGTATCTTCGTAAAGCCGCAGACAGACGGACAGACATAAAACGCGAAACTGTAAGGGTTCTACTACGCAGCCCTAACAAGCGTTAGAATTGTTTCTAGTTATCTGCGTACGATTAGTATCATTATAAAAATAGAATAGAAATTGAAATAGAAAAACATTTATTCAGTTCACAAAACAGCACATTAAATAAATTTATATGACTCACATACAGGAAATAATAATTAACCAATACAATTATAAACAATAAATTAGTGTAGGGCTGATCTGCGCTGATAATGTGCACCAAAAAGGAGGCAGCATAAGCTGCTATTCCAGCAGCGAAGCAACACAAATGTTCCTTCGCTGCCGGAATAGGAATGGAGCAACGCTGGTTTTCAGTCTGCTCCTAATTAGGTACCAATAAAATTAACTTTTGCCGTGTAAGTTGTACCTAAACTGGCTTAGTCCAAGTCGAAACTCGTCACGGTATATACAACATGTTACAAAGTACCCCGTAAAAGATATAATTAATTATCTAAGCCAAAAATATTGTCAACCCTAGTAAGCTGTCATGTCAGGGAACCAGATTATTTAACAGAAAGGCCTACGTACATAATTTACCTAATAAATGTCTATTTTAATAGTTTTTCTATTTTTCATTCATAAATGTTTGCTACCTCAATACAAGGACTCAAGTTCTGGCTTCAAAAAATGTCAAGTTGGAAAAAAATATGTTGTTAATTTCAAATCTTCTAATTGATATCCTACAACTGTTTCGATTTTTTTGCCAACATTTTTTGCAAAATAACGATGCTTTCTAACTCGGAATATTACGATATAATGTTATGCGTAGGCCATGAAGATAGCAATTTATCGATGGTAGACCCCCCACTGAACAGCGACGGCTGCCTTCGTACCAGTGTTTTCTGAACATGTCAATACGACTACATTACACCAGATCTTTTGATCAGTCTACTGGAAGTGGACGTCCAAGCACAGTCGACGCCAGGCAGGCTGAATTAGTGTTAGAGCATTTTGAAGAAGAGCCGACGACAAGTACGAGGCGAGCCGGAACAAGATTCGGTATAAACCATGTTGCAGTTTGGCGAATTCTTCGTGACGACAATCGTCACCCTTATCACTATCGCCGTACACAGGAGCTGATACCCTCCGATTTTTCACCCAGGAGGAACTTCTGCGAGTGGTACCTCAGGCAGTTAGAGGAAAATCTTAATTACGTAAACTAAGTCCTTTGGACGGACGAGGCAACATTCACGAGGTCAGGACTTTCAAATATGCATAACGATCACGTTTGGGCTCGTGAGAATCCACATGCTTCACGGCAGGGCAGATTCCAACACCAGTGGCGGCTGAATGTGTGGGCTGGCCTTTATGACGGGCATGTCATCGGTCCCGTCATTATGCCATCACGTCTGAACGGTAGCAACTATCTAACGTTTTCACAGACGGAATTCGGAGAGGCCTTTGACGACTTTCCTGTGGCTGACTGGGATTACTTTGAGAACCAAAGAAACATGGTGTTTCAGCATGATAGAGCTCTGGCACATTTTGCTCGCAACGTACAAGAACATCTTAACGTTCGCTTTCCGCGAGGATGGATCCGCCGCGGGGGACCGGTGCTATGGCCTGCTCGTTCTCCGGACCTCACACCCTTGGACTTCTTTTTGTGGGGTTATGTGAAGGACAGAGTGTATTCCTCCGATTGCCTAACGGTTGCCGAGATGGAACAGCGTGTTAGTTCGGTTTTCGCGTTAATAACACCGACGATGGTGCAAAATGCCACACAAGCCATATCCCGACGAGTGAGGTTGTGTATTAAACAAGCACACTTTGAGCCGTTTCTGTAAATTTGACGTTTATCATGAAAAAGTAAGTGTTCATTTAGGTTGTTTCGTTAGGTTAGCCAAAAAAGGTCTTTTATAATTTTTGTCGTTCCGCGAATTAGGTAGAAATGTAGGTATATTCTGCGTAATACTCTATAATTTTACTGAAATAGGGTTTGCACATCAGTGAAAATATATATTTTTTTGGGGTATTTTATACAGCGTTACTACGGTTCTTAAATATTGTGAATGGACTCGTTACAAGGCCCCATTCAACCTCTTTTCGGCTTTACGGGTAGTTTTGTAACACCCGTATAGCGCTGTGGACAAATAGAGACACGTGTTGTGTAAATAGTCCTAACTTAAATGTTAGGACTATTACAATTTTTTACTATAACATTAACTGTAAATGCATGATGGCACATACAATAAAATAATATTTTGAAACATGCATTATGTATTTATCAACAATTTATATATTGTTACTGGGAATTGTATTATTATTATTGGCATTAGATTTAAAGCTCTTAATAACATTGAGGACGGCATCTTCACTGACAGTTTGTATGGAGAAAGAGCAGGAGCCCTAACTGTAAAATTCAAAATAGGTGAGCTGAGATTTAGTAACCTGGCCTCTACCAGGCACATTCAAAAAGTGTGCGTTAAGAGCATTTGGGTCATTAGATTGTTAGGGAAGTTCTTCAGTCTGATTTTTAGTTAGACACAGTATTACTTTTAATTTTTTTTCTAAGTATTTTGGGATTGTTTGTATTATTCTTGATGTTAAAAGAAAAAAAGCTCTTTTTTCATTTTTAATGGCATTATATGCACTTTGTGATTGCTTTAAATGAGTCCACAATTTAGATTCAATTTTGGTTTGGCCCAACAACGCCAAGTATTTTAGGAGGTCAAACTGGATTGAGACTTTGTGTTTGAAACAGTTTCCCAGGCTAAGTTTGAATCGTTATTGTTTCATAATTTGTAATATTAATAGTACCACACTTGTGTAAAACATAAAGAAAATTTGGCTTTGGGAAAGTCAAGTATGAGGGTTGACCTTCCTTTTACCGGAATCTCAAATTTTTGATTAGGTTTTTGATCTTATTCACTTGCTTTGAGGTCGAAATAACTTATTTTTTGCCTTATCAGGGTCCTGTAATCAGATAAAATGGTCTAAAACAGTGTGGTGGTGCAGTTTTTCGTATCGATAAAAAAGATTGATTTGGATTAAAATGTGGTTCATCTGTGGACCTCTAAATTTAGCAATATAGTTGTAATGGAAAGGCTAAAAGTACCATTTATATACCCATCACATAAGTATGCATTAATTTAATAAAAGAGGAAGAGAGAAGAAACATACTTTCCAGGAGATTCTTTCGCTCCCATTGGTTGTAGCGTGATTATACTTTTGAACTATAGACTTTTGAACTAAGTAAGTAGTTCCGGAGATTAGCGCGTTCAACAAAAGAAACGATCTCATCAGCTTTATAGCTACAGCTATATATATGAAGTCGGTAGCATTAACTATTAATGCTACTGACTTAATAAATAAAGCTGTAGCAAGTATTGCCGTGACAGACAAAGTCACACCAAGGGTTCCTTTGCACTATTTTGGTTCGGAACCCTAAAAAGTTAGGATTAAATTTTTATTTAATTTAATTAATAAAATTAAGGTAAACAAACAGCGTAAGGTGATTGATCCAATCACGGATATAAATTGTGAATACACGAATCAAAAAAAAGTGCAGATTACTGTGCATTCGATGTAAAAAAGAATCCTCACCGCATATTTTTTCCGTCTGTTCCGCCAGCATTTTCAACCGACTTCAAAAAGAAGGAGGTACTCAATCTACTGATGTTTTTTGTAAGTTTGTTACGCTTTTACTCTGCCAATTATGTACGGATTTTGATGATTATTTTTTAACAAGGTCATGCTTCATAGGTCGTTAAAACTTATTGATTCATGAGGAAGAAAATAATTGTAATAATAAACATAAGGAATAAATATATGGAAATGATAAAATCATACCCTAAATTTAAACTTGCGGTTAGGTTTTTAGTTTCACTTTATATGTATGTATAATTTGCTTGTTTTTACGTCGATATAAGAGGGTTCCTACATCAAGCGGTTTTTTTATACGACTTAATGATGAGACCTCTCCAAGACCATGAGCGGTTATTGCCATACTCGCTACGATTGGCAGGCGGGTTGGAGAGAACAGTACTGGAGACATTCTACTGCCGGCAAGATGAAACAACAAAAAAATGTTTAAGTATTTCACAATTAGAATGCTACATTATCACTGAGTAACATAGGTTATATTTTATACTCGTATTCCCATTTTTGAGTTTATTCGTTAGAAACATATAAAATATACATCTTTCCTCTTTATAATATTAGTATAGAATTATATATAGTTTTGATAAATTTGGGACTAGTTGGTGTGTTTAATGTCCAGTATTATTTATTTTAGGTGTATGAATGTATCTCCGTTATTTATCTCGAAGTTAAAAAGAACTAAAGTGAAGGTCTCCTCTCCACAGATTCGTCTGTTCTTATCGACGTCCAAGCCTGAGGGGTAGTGCCTATAGGTAGAAACGTCTTTTTATTCGTTTTTACTAATTAGACATCTTTCAAGAGATTTTCAGTAGGTCCGGAAGAAATATTTTAAACTTGTTTTAGATAAGAATATTTTAACGATTTTTGCACAACGACATTAGTTCCGGACTAGGAAAAGCGTATAATTGTATGTGAATTGAAGTTAAGCAAATAATTGTATTGTTTTTTAAGACAGGAAAACACATTGACTCAAAGAAACACATAGTCAAAAAAACAAAGAACAAACTTTATAATAATTAATTATAAATTTACGTTATAGGTATATAAGATAATTTTGCGACAGGAATAGAACCCACAATTTAATTTATTTTTTGTAAAGGATATCTCTCCTGTGTCCTTTGTATTACCTGCAGATGTTGAAGGTCTAGGCTGAACAAAAGACGAAGAAGTCGAAGGCTGTACCTCTCGATGATCTGGGACGTCGGCTATGTATGTTGTTTGTATTTTCTGCAGGAGCCGAGGGTCTAGGCTGAACAGAGCATGAAGAAGTCGAAGGCTGTATTCCATGATGATCTGCGATGCTAAATGTTGCAGGTGTTTCAAATTATTCATCTTCCAGGTCAGAAGCTGCGTCGATGATTGCGGCATTGCTTTCTTCTACAAGGTTCTGTATCTGGCTCGTGTTGCTCGCGCGTAGGTGGCAAGGAAGTTGGTATGCTGGGAGCGTAAGCACATTCTGGTATTCAAAAATTAAAAGGATAAAAGTTGCTTCAAAGCCAGATTTTATGTATGATGGAGTAAGAGCCTTATCCCACACAGGAGTGAAAATCAATCCAAACCTTTGTTTTGTAAGTGTTTTGTCTTTTTTTTTAATCATAAATAAGGGCTTAGTCGCTTATGCGATTATGACGCCCGTTTTGTCTTTATTCTGGTACTACAATTTTAAAAGTTCTTGATCTCAGTGGTTTTTTTTCCCCCTTTTTTTCCCCCTGAGCCGCAGCGCGTAATGCAGATTTCATATCATCTAAACGCCAATTCCCTCTTAATTTTTTCTTTACGTAGCGAGAAAAGAAAAACATAATCAATATTATCCATACTGCAAATATGGTCACTTCATGACCATATTCTACAAGTCGACAAATTTGAAAACAGAAAAAACATTTCTGCTGTTACGGACATAATACCGCTTGAAAATAAAAAATAATATATATTATAAAATAATAAATTACCATTGTACTTACTCTGACTACAAATCACAACACCTGAAATTGTATTTTTCAAGATTTTTCGCTTTTTAACAAAAATAATAAGCAAACTTGAAATCTCTGCCGGTGCAAACTTTTTTAGCCGTCAAAAGACGGGACTTGTCATGTTGCTAGGCCTACATAGACAGCCATGGACTATCAACTAGTAGTGCCATCTATGGCATGCCCCTTGTACTTTCTGAGATATAAATAAGTGACCATATTAACCGGCTGACGGTTAGATCATGTATTGCGGATGAAGCCGTGGGGGGCCCCACTACTAGTAGGTTTATACAAGTACCCTGAAAAAGCATGAACCCTGTTTAAGTGAATAATCGTGACGCAACAAAAACTAAGTCGTTTGCGATAAATGCTGACTTATATATTATAACTTCAGTTGAGCATCTCTGCTTGTAACTACACACTATGCCATCTATCGCGTTAGAAACGAACCAAAATGTCAACACACGTTCTTCAAACCGTAGAGCAAAAAGGTTCTTCTACGGTTTATATGGTTACAGTCATAGTTTACCGACAATCTAACAGATGGCGCTAAATTTGAAAATTATTTAAGGTGACACACTAAAATGAACACGGAAATACAATATCATGTCGTGTTGTAATTGGAGGTCGGATGTCGATATCCTAGTTTTTAGGTTACCTAAATTATTATTTTATTAGTGCTATAGTAAAAAAGCCGTGTTGGCCGAGTGGTATGTACCCCTGACTTTCAATCCGAAGGTCGTGGGTTCGATACCGGTCGTGCACCAATGGATTTTTCTTTCTTGAAAAATGTATGTGCACACTTAACACATGCTTAACGGTGAAGGAAACATCGTGAGGAAAGCCGCGGCTTAGTTAGCTTCAGACGTATTGACCTGTTCTTTCCTCTGAATGATAGCTGACTAAGCTGAGAGGATGGTATAGGTGCTGGGCAAGCCTAATCCATCTAACAATGTCCCAGGCACTGCAGCGTCCCGTACAGCATGATTACCAGTTGCTGACGCTGTATAAATCATCTATAATAGATGCAAAGGCCTTACATGGTTCTATAGTGTATATTATCTGTGGTTCTATTCAAAAGACCAGTGGAAAGAGGTAAGGCCTTTGCCCGCAATGAGAACGTGAGCCTTAATAATAAATAATAATAAAAGGTATTCCATTATTAGAATAACTGGGGCATACAATATTCCAGGTTACCCTTATGTCTATCATACTGCATGGATTTAGAAATTTATTTGGATTTGAAAAAGATTACAAAAGTATAAAATGTTCTAGTTTTACATCCTACCTGGAATTTCAATGAGATATTTCAAAAAAAGACACCATCGTATTAGCGGATATCTATTAAAACATTAGCTAAATTCACAAATTAATATATTCAGTTCGTTTACATCGATGAATACCTACTATATATTCGTCTTGTTGGTTTACAGTACCTCTTTTTAAAATTAACCTATTTAGAGTATCATCATCATCATCATCATTTCAGCCATTAAACGTCCACTGATGAACACAAGCCTCCATGGAGATCCATGAGGGGTAGTTACCATACTCACCACGCTTGGCAGTCGGGTTGGTGAGCGCAGTATGGGATGTTGATACAAGGAAAGACGCTGCTGCCCATCTTCTGGAGATATCTCTTAGCAGGCTCTTACTGCATCCACAGGCATGAGAGGAGGGGTAACATTCTACTGCCGGCACCCTACGGCAAGGCATTTAGAGTATAATTAAAAATAAAAATTAGCTAATGTGACAATGTAATTAATGCAGTTTGTTTGGCGATGATAAACAGAAGTCACCAATGTCAAAAACGTTTAAATGGTTAGCTAATTTCATAGAATAGCTTTTAGGTATAGATTACTATCTAAAGAATAAAGACTTGTCTATTTATCTATTTGTTTGTCAAAAATTTAAAAATTAAATGAAACACTTAGTGTTCTCACAGATAACCACAAGGTACCCACATCACGTCAGATTAGTACCTATGTTTCCTCCTCTAGCCACAAGTTACCAACAGATGGCGCTATCTTTAGGTAGGAGTAGAATACCTAACTTTAGCTGACATCTTTACCTCAGGAGTAAGCGATCCCTCAGTTATACCAGTCAAATGCTCGGGTTATTAGGTAGATGGCGCTCTTGCTTCAATTTCTCCAAGTTCCGACATTTGCTTGAATAAACCCTCAGAATAAACCTCTTTTATAATCTGTTGATAAACGCTAGATGCTTTATCATTCCATAAAGATATCTTGAAATAAATTAACCATTATAAAGGGCCGGGTTGGCGGGAGCAGTACGGGATACGTTGATACACGGAAAGACGCTCCTTCCCTTCTTCCGGAAGTATCCCTACCTGCCAAGCGTGATGAGTGTGATGACAGCCCCTCATGATCAATACGTGGCGATCCATAAGGAAGGCCTATGTCCAGCAGTAGAGGTCCTAAGGCTGAGATGATGATGATGAGATGATATGGAAAGGGCCGTTTAAATCCTCAGGTGAACAGTCAGTAGCATTTATTCAATCATCATTTTAGCCATAAAACGTCCACTGACGAACACAGGCCTCCCTCATGGATCTCCATGAGGGGTAGTTGCCATTCTCACCACGCTTGGCAGGCGGGTTGGTTAGCGCAGTATGGGATGTTGATACACGGATAGACGCTGCTGCCCATCTTCCGGAGGTATCCCTTAGCAGGCTCTTACTGCATCCATGGGCATGAGTTGCACATTACATTCTGTTTTATTCAATTCAAATGTTGTTGTATTTTCTTTTGTATATTGACATTTCTAAGTAGCTTTTGTGTTCTAATGAATAAACACTTATTGAATTTGACTTTGAGTTGGGGCTGTTTTGCAACAAGTTTTGCCATCATAGTTCGGAGTTCTAACGGTAAAGGAAAACATCGTGAGGAAACCCGCGGCTTAGTTTTCTTCAGACGTTATTACAGACATACATATATGAGAAGTTCCCTCGTGTTGCTCATGGTTTCTATCATCAGAACTGAGTTATAAAATATCAACAAAATGGGAACTAGTTCAAGAGTAACTCTTTAAACCTAAAAATAATTTTCCATATCGGTTCATTAACGACAAAATCAATATCAACTTCTTTATTCACAAATATGTAACATTATATATCTATACTAACTAGGCATTACATGGTCATATCAATTTTAATTTAATTATGGGAAACACAAAATATGGATGGGTGTTATTAAACGTATTAGCTACCTATAGCTAATGTTTAATGATATCCGTTCTCGGATACAGGTGTACACAGTAGGTAACTAGGAAGAGAACATAACAATCACTTAATAAAATAAAACACTCATTCTTCGTTTGGTCTTGTCTGTATTAATAAATAAATAAATAATGCTGGACAATTCACACAACATCATCTAGCCGCAAGTACAGTAGGAAAACAAATAGGCTTATATCTTAGATTGTAAGAAATAAAATAAAGAGCTAATTAAGCTAAAACAGTTTCCTCGAATAGGAACTAGGAGTTTAAATAATATACACCGTGCCCCTTAATAACCAGAAAGATTTAAATTACGTATTTTTGACGACAATACGAGTAAGTATTATTATATCAACATGGGTCTAATCATTTGTCAAAATTAAATTACTATTTCAGTACAAATTAAATCATATTAATTGCCCGCTTCTTTGTGAACAAGTCTTTAGTTGAGAAACTCAAGTAGAGAAACAGAGAGCGAGCGTGACACTTCACGAATCGCTCCGAAATCATACGACAACGGCGGCGAATGCCGTGACTTGTGTTCTATCTATGACAAGAAGTGTCAAGTTATGTCTAGCACGATGTTTGCTTTTAGGGTGTGTTAGACTGGAGATTTTTTTACTTTTGATTTGTTTTAAATAATTAATATCTCCTTAAGTATGAGTTTTTGGACTATATGTTACATAATTTTATATACTCTAATTAGGCTCTAGAATCGTTAGCTTAAATCTTTCGGGTTATTAACGGGCACGGTGTATATTCCGCGTTTAAACAAGAAAAGTCAAACAAAATAATAGGATAAGAGTAAAGAAATAGTTTACCTGTCGTCTATGCCTTATCAATCGAATGGAGGCAACTACAACAAAACAAATATAAATACACATGTATAAATAATAAATACCTAAAAATAAATACATAAGAATAAAAAATAAATAGTTCACTCAAAGAATTGTTTAAATATGTGTGTTTTAAAACCATGTATCCTCATAGTAAATAAATCAACACTTTTAGATTAACTATCGTTAAATAAGTACATGTATGATACGTTATAGGTATGAGTTAGCTCGATAGTTACTGAAACTACAGGGGACCATGCAACTTAAGATGGTTTCGTCTTGTGAATCGACTAGACGGGACTGTTAACCCTATCCTGGATAAGAGTAAGGCCGAATCAACTAGGTTCAGCACAGTATTTCGCAATAGTGAAAGATCCGCCACTTCTCTTCTCAACACAAGGGGAAGTAGATGTTGGTGCCTACAACTGTCAATATAATCCCCGGTAATGTTCACCCTATGTTTGTAGTAGATATATTTAAGAATTTTTTTGTGGCTTTTCTATCATATACTTGTACTTATCATACTGGGGATTCCAGACGTGTGATGCATACTCCAGGTGACTTCGGACCAGTAAACAGTAAATTATTTTCAGCGTTTTCAGAGAACTGAAGTCTTTAGTCACCCGAAAGAGAAAGCCAAGCATCTTCATAGCTCTGGAGGTAATATAAAATTAAATAAAAAAATAAAAATTAAATTATTTTCCTCATAAATTTTTACTACTTTCTTAATATGTACAAAGTTCGATAAACTCATGATAGAGAGCCCGAGAAGAGACCTACTGTGACCTCGCAACACAGACTTCTTCCAGAGATCTACTGCGGGGAACAGCGCTCATCAAGGTACACTCGTCATAGTAAATATCTGCTCATTAAATGTATAAAAGTCTTACAACTTGTACCAGTGTTTTTCGCTTTTGTTAAATAAACTTTATTATTATTAAGTAAAAGAATGTCAGATTCTATGTTATTTTTTTTTTAATCTTCATATCATCGGCAAATAGAAGAAAATCTGAGTGCTTAAGACAAGTGTAGATATCATTAATAAAGATAATAAAAGGCGAGGTACCGAGAACGGAACCTTGGGGTACGCCAGACGGAATCAGGGATGCTACAGATGTGTGAAAACTACGGATTGACTGCGACCTTAAACATAACAGGAAAACCATCTTAGTAAATTACCTCTGATACCGGCTGCAAAAAGTTTATCAAGTAGAATGCGGTGGTCTAATCGGTCAAAGGCTTTACTGTAATCTGTGTAGATGGCATCAACCAGTCACAGTATCAATAAAGCTTACGAGATTTGTTGTGGTGGATCTTCCTCTAAGAAAACCATGTTGCTGCGAAATAAATATATGTATGTTTAAGGGTAGAATACATCTGTTCATGGATAACTGTTTCAAAGAACACACAATATATACTCATTAAAATAGTAGTATTTAGTAGTATTTATAGAGTGCTTAAGACAAGTGTAGATAGTAATAAAGATAATATACTACTAAATGTAATCTATACAAATATAAAGCTGAAGAGTTTGTTTGTTTGTTTGCTTGAACGCGCTAATCTTAGGAACTACTGGTCCGATATAAAAAAATATTTCAGTGTTAGATAGCCCATTTATCGAGGAAGGCTATAGGCTATATAACATCACGCTACGACCTACGAGAGCGGAGCAGTTACCAAAGATGCGGATGAAACCGCGGGCTACTTCTAGTATTTAAATATGATGAACATGTTTCTTCTACGCTATGAGGCTATGATAAATTTTACAGGTTTACTCACCAACCTATAGGTAGGTTGGTGAGATTCATAATCAGCTTGCCAGTTGAGGGGTTTTTAAAGTGATGGAATTATATTGTATCTTTGTATACAAGGTGTATATTAATACTAGCTTCTGCCCGCCGCTTCGCTTGCATTCGTTTCAGCCGTAAAACGTCCACTACTGAACACAGGCCTCGCTCATGGATCTCCATGAGGGGTAGTTTTCATACTCACCACGCTTGGCAGGCGGGTTGGCGAGCGCAGTACGGGATGTTGGTACACGTAAAGACGCTGCTGCCCATCTTCCGGAGGTATCCCTTAGCAGGCTCTTACTGCATCCATGGGTATGAGAGGAGGGGTAACATTCTACTGCTGGCACCCCACGGCGTCAATAAGTCGCATGCATTGGACCCGGATAAATAGTAGCCTATGTGTTAATCCTAGTCAACGTCTATAAGTTTGCAAAATTTCAGCTCGATGTACGCATGTACGCTAGTTTTTGTGTAAAGAGGTAACAAACCTCCATACAAACAAACTTTCAGATTTATGATTATAGTGGCCCATGGAATTATTCTTTAGGATTAGTACACATCTGTGTACACAATAATTAATCCTAAAGAATAATTCCATGGGCCCATGAAAACAAGTAGTTTTGGAAGGGAAAATATCGGGCATTCGTATTTTTTGTAATTTCTAGGGTTTCGTAGTACAACAAGAAACCTATATAGTTTCGCTAAGTCTGTCTGCCTGCTGAATGAAAGTGATGAAACATTAATGTTTTAAATTTTTTTTAGAGCGTCCCATCTTCTAACACCTAAACAAATGATTTTAAAGTACCTATCCAACAATACCCCACAGTAGGGGAAAATAAAGAAATAAAAGTTTATTCCCACCTTTCGTGTGACCCAAATAATTTTTTTTCGACATTTTCTATTATTACTTTATATGTCCATGCAAAATAACAGCTTTCTAGGACTTATAGTCTCTTTGCAAAGCTGGTGACGGACCGACAGACAGACAGACAAAGCGAAACTACAAGTGTTTCTTATTTTACTACGAAACCCTAATAAAAACATATTCTCCACTTGACCTAGTCCAATCCACTTAAAGTTATTGAGACGTATGAATATTTTTCAAAATTTTTATATTCGTAATATTACTGAATAAGCGTTGGCTAATACCATTTAAAATTTCAAGTCGATAGCATTATGTAGTACATAGTTCCCGAGATAAACACTCGTCACATACAGAAAAAGTCACACCATAAGTCGACGAGCTCTGTGGCGCAGCGGGCGAAGGTCCGCCTGCGACGCAAGAGGTTGCTTGCGGGTTCGGTTCCCGCTTCGAGACAAATATCTGTACGATCTGCAGATATTTGTTCAGGGTGTTCTGGATGTTTTATATATGTAATAAAAGATATCTATCTATGTAAGTAGTAAAATATATTATGCATATCAGTCATCTAGTACCCATAACACAAGCTCTGCTGAGCTTGGGGCTAGATGATGCAGTGCGAATTGTCCAGCATTATTTATTTATTTTATTTATAAGTATTCCTTTTTGGCATTTTAGTCCGAAACCCATAATTGGTATTTATGCGATGTGCATAAACGGTGTCACAGAAGCTTTAGAGCGCGAGTCACCTCATAACTTGGCCAGTTTTTCTAAAATCTTTTTATATTTCCCCGTACAGAACCCATCTCCCTGTCTACAACAACGAAGTGAAGGCTGTGTATAAAAATAAAAAAACTTCTCTGCTGTTATTGGCATTTCTGTCAAATCTGCATCGAGAAAATAATAAAATTAAATGTATTAATTACATCTTCCTCCGTTACACCGTCAGCAACACGTCATTCGACTGTACTTATGCCGACATAAATGAACTGAAAAATTTCGATTAATAGCAATACATACTTTATTGAATTATCGGGTATTTATCGCGTAATTTCCTATATTTATCGTAGTGCCCATTGATACCCCCCCGACTTTCGATCCGAATACTGTAGGTGAAAGTAAAACATCGCGAGGAAACCCGCGGCTTAGTCAGTTATTTCCTGTGACTAATAGCCGACTAAGCTGGAAGGATGGTAAAGTGCTGGGTAAGCCTAATCCATCTAACATTGTCCCAGGCGCTGCAGCGTCCTGTACAGCATGAATACCGTTGCTGACGCTATATCAATCATCTATAGGTAAGAAGATGAAAAGGCCTTACTCAACAACCTTTATTTAAGAACTTTATTAGAAATACCCTAAACTTGCGAGACAAGCATCTTTCTAGCCGGTACCTACGTGAAAGGTGTTACGGATATAATTAAAAACGTACTCAGGTTTAACAGATAGTCCGTCTGCCTGTCTATCTGTTCGGCTTTCTTCTCCTCCTAAACCGCGTGATGAAGATTGTTGAAGTTGTCGAAAAATTTCATGCCGATTGGGAGTTCTTTTGGCGTTCGCTGCGTGAACCATTGAAGTTACGTGCAAGTGATTTATGAAATAATTGTTCCCCTTAAAAAGATCTACAAAAAAGTCAGCGACATCATATTATTATGTCTATCTTTTATGGATACCTCAAAATAACTATTTTTCTTATATCAATTTTGATTAAAAAGTAGGAAGTCATTATTTGCGAAGTCATTTTAACCAACTTGGTACCTATTCATATTTTAACATCTTGAGTAGTTCATACAGAATATCTTTGCCCCTTAAACTATGTAATATTAATCAATATCTTAAGAGTTATAATCTTACCATTGTTTAAAGAAGTAGCCCGTAGAAGCAGTCAGAATCTGCCAAGGAATACTTCTGGAAGACGGGCAGCACCCTTTTTCCGCGTATCAACATCCCGTACTGCGCTCGCCAAGCGTAGTGAATATTGCAACAATCCCCTTTAGAACACTTCTTGGAGATCTATGAGGGAGGCCTATGTCCAATAGCGGACGTCATACGGCTGAGATGATGATGATGATGTGTAACGAAAAATAGGCAGCGGGTGTTCACGTACGACAAAATCTCGAGTGTAAATAACTAACCATTATCTTATAAAAAAAAACAGTTCTAAATATTGTATAAGACATTATTTATGAACCAATCTTGGTAAATAGTGTCATGTCTGGTTTCCATGTATGCAACATGCAACAAAAAACCCAAGAAAAACGGGTTTGTTCTTTACAGGGTTGTTGTGTCCACCATCCTGAACAATTTTTGTTCTAAGACTTTGGAAAATCACATATTTTTCAATATTTTTCAATTTTCCATGCGAAGCAGGTACGGGTCGCTAGTTTTATATACAATATAGAAAAACTATGAATACTAAAAAAGCTCATTACGCGATAAATACCCGCTAATCCAATATACTAATGTAATGATGAATTAATGAAATAAATTCCACGACTACTCGATTTTCCACTCGATTCGATTATTAGTACTAATATTAATAGTTGTATAAATAATACGGAAGCACATTGCTAGGGAAACCCTGTCAGTCAGCTCTAGACAGTTCGACCTGTTCTTTCTCTAACTATGGCCGTTAAGACTGGAGAGATGGTTAAGGTGTTAGGCAACCTTATCCACATAGCAAGTCCCAGGCACTGCAGCATTCCGTACAGTATGTAGTAACAGTTGCTGCAGGCATATAGATATTTTTTGTAGCCGATAACTCATATATTTCTCTACACCGTTTGTGAACAAATAGCGGGCTAAAAAAACAGGGTTGGGTATAATCCTCGTCGCACGTAATTTTTTTTGCTAGCCAACTGAAAAACTGTACCTACAATCCCCTTGCATGTCACTAGCCGGCTGAGTCTCTGTCATTGATCCGATGTTTTTCCTGAAACTAGAAAATTTCGTTAACTCATCCGTGAAACCGAGCTAGAGCAAAAACGAGGACTGGATGAGAACTGGCTACACAACGTTTTGAAATAAAAATCAATCTGTAAAATAATATTTTACTAGATGTTCCCCGCGAACTTCGTACGTGTTTTGATGCTGTGATGAAGTATATACTATTTGTCGTAGAGGTATATGTTATAGCCTTCCTCAGTAAATCAACTATACAACTTTTAAATAGTTTTGGATTCGAGCCAGTAGTTCCTGCGATAAGCGCGTTCAACGAAACAAACAAACTCACTAGCTTTATAAAATAAGTATAGATTATGTCCCCTTCTCCAAAAACAACACATTCTCAATTAAAAATGTTTTCCATGTCCTTTTGGCTCGGACCTTTGAGCTCGGAGCAGATTGCATCGACGTTCCTCTGGAAAAAAAACAGTTGAAGGAAAACCAGCTCATTTCATCCTCGACCTCTGAGAGGTACTTTTGCAAGGTTCGGTATTCCGCCACCGATTCCGGAGAAAAACGTACACCCTTGCCGAACGGTCTGGCATTCGGAGCGTGCCCTAGTAAGCTACGGATGACCTTGAAATGTTTCGGCCAGTTTGGCATAACCTCCACTACCAATGGTGGGTAGCGGATTTTTGCTGTGGCGGTGGTCGTGGGCGGTGGTGGACGCCACGAATGACGCGTAAGACGTCGACTGCGTCGATGTAGGCGAGGGTGTGGTCGTCATACGTTCCGTTGCGGAAGTTGCTCCCATTCTGTTTCGGAAACTCGCCTTTTCTCCTTCCTCGGTTACTTCGGCGATGTTGGAGATTCGACTTCTTTTTTTCAGCGAAGGTTGTGTTGCGGGGTTTGGGGGGGAGGAGCCTATTTTGTCGTCAATGACGATAGCCGCCTCGGGGTCGTCGGCTAAGCGCAGTGGTGTTCCACGAAGGGTCCTTTCTTGCTCCTGTAGCTATGTCTTCAAAGCCTCCATTAGGCCCGGGCTGGCTGCCGCCTGTCTCTTCAGGTGCGCATAGATATTTAAGACGATATCGTGAGCTGCCTTTGGAGAGGGTGGTCGCATGCGGCGTTTGTTTCGCCGAGGGAAGGGCAGGGGGGGCATCGCCTGTGACGGCGATGTCTTTCCGGATGTTGATGGGGGAGCTTGGTTGAGGTTCTTCTTAGTCCTCGGCCTGGACACTGACCGATCATTATACAAACTAGCGGCTCGGCTAGTGGCCGAGGACTCGGTTGATGAGGCGTCCTTTCTGGTAGATCGTCCTTCATGGGCGGACTGATCCGGAAGGTTATTGCGTTCCGATATAATTTGTCGTCGTTGAGTACCTGAGTTTCCGGCTTCAGGTTGTGGAACTCGTGGGGCACTGTAAAGTGACCTTTCACTATATTACCCGAAACATTTGGAAGCTCAAAATAATTTAAACACAAAAAGGTGCTTGTTTTATGTATTAAGCTCCTAGGATTAGATAATCCAGAATTGTATTTCATCATTTTTTTCATCATTTCAGCCGTAAGACGTCCACTACTGAAAACAGGCCACCCTCATGGATCTTCATGAGGGGTAGTTGCCATACTCACCACGCTTGGCAGGCGGGTTGGCGAGCGCAGTACGGGGAAAGACGCTGCTGCCCATCTTCCGGAGGTATCCCTTAGCAGGTTCTTACTGCTTCCACGGGCATGAGAGGAGGGGTAACATTCTACTGCCGGTACCCCACGGCGTGAACGAAATGTATTTAATTGAATATTACTTATAACTTTGGATCAATTGAAACGCACTGTTTCATTTGGCACGTCTTTACAACTGACAAGTTACTGTTTTAATATTTGAAGCTATCACTTCTTTCTATTTTAATTGTTGTTAAAATCAAGCCAGCGAGAAATTGATCCCTATCGTAAGTTATCAGGAATATTTTATTAAATAAATTTCAGGACTATCTATTATCAGAACTTGGCGTCATTTAGATCTACATTCTTTTGTGGGCGAAGTTGAAACATTGAACTTGGATCCCATTGTCACATTTTATGTTTTTTGATAGGATTTATTTACCCAAACAAACATACAACACAAAAGTAGTTACTACATTATAGAAGTTAAATGAAAATAGAATTTCTTACCTACAGAAACAATAAAAGATTATAATTATAAATAAATATAACTATTACATTTATGGGCACGTTCTATAAATGAACTAATTATATTATATATTTTATATTAGTAAAGAGTTATTTTAGAGTTAATGTTATATATTTCAGTATAAGTATATGTAACATTACTCTGATTATCGAAAAGCCCCTCAGTAGGTGTCGCGATCATTGAAAAGATTAACTTATAAAGAATATGATGGTAATTATTTAAATATGTGTAATTATGTATTATGATATTATATAGATGTACAAAACGTTATTGAAGAAATGAGATTTCAAGCTAAATGACAGTTCAGTACGCAAACATGACGCTCACGGTTCCGTGTTGGTTCGTGCTATTAGATCCGGTACCCGCCAGGAGCGGAGAAGCGAAGAATTTGGAGCTGACGAATAGAATTGCATGAAAACTCCGCTTTATAAGTTTATATGCAATTCTATTGATCAGCTTCACTCTTTAAACTCTTCCCTTCTCGGCTCCACTCCAGTGGACAGGATGCTTAAGCCCGGCGGTAAACACGCAAATAAAATGATTGCAGACTCTTTTCTTCGTTGCTCGTTCAGAATGCTGGCTTCCGGCGTGCCACAAAGGGAGAATGCTTAGAGTGGACATCGAAACACATGTGTTTAGATGTCTTTGTAAATGCTTGTTTGTTCAGCTTTTCTCTGCTTTCAAAGGAGAGAAACTCTAAGATGTTTGATTTAATTTGTAAAGAGATAAGATATAAACTAGATTGTTTAAAATTAACTTAAGGTCTTATATCTGTTTAAGTATAATTATACAATAATCCTGTTATGGTTTCAAAGTTTCTTTAATAAACGGATTGCTTGTTTTACTTAATTGGTTTCTTGCTGTCGCCTGTATTGCAGACTAGAGTTAAAACATTTTTTCCGGAAATTTCGGATTTTTTCCTGATTTACCTCAAAATCCTCGTGGGACATTTTCAGGAAAGCATATTCCGGAAATTTTCAATATAGTATGGCTGTTTTCGGTCACATACCATTGAACGTTGGAAGGTTGGCACAGCAGTCAATATTTCGAGTTGCAATTTTAAGTTATATAAGCAAACAATTTCACTCGGTAATATTCTTGAACTTTGACGCGTACATCTGGCGGGTGCAATTTAAGTTTCGTTAAACACTTTCTGCGTTAAAGCCATGGGTGGATAGGTATGTTGTTTATATTATCTAGGTAAGACGGTGGCATATCTGAGAATTTTGCCAATAGACAGAATAATAATTATAGACCTTTTTTATTATACCGTGAGAAACTAATTTTTGAATCTTATGTTAATTTGTCTTGTGATTATCGTAGGTACTATGCATACTGTGGTCCCTATTATTGCGGAAGCACCATTATAAAAACCTTTTAGAATAAAGTAGTTTGTGTATCAATACAGCCCAATGTGGGACGTCAGTGCAGATCTGGTAACCCCCCCTATAATTACAATTAGTATTAGAATTAGAAGTAGTTTGTGCATAAGTGTTACCCTATGTTGAGCGGAGAAGCGAATAATTTGGAGTTGACGACTGAAATTGCATGAGAACTCCACTTAAATATAATAATCGTAATAATACTGCCGACTTAACGTGTAGGAAAAAGGAATATATTGCTTCTGTTTATGCGGATTAAACCAGCCTTGAGCCAAAGGGTGCCGGCAGTAAAATATTGCCCCTCCTCTGACAGAGTATGGCCCTCATGATCAGTACTTGGATATCCATGAGAGAGGCCTATGTCCAGCAGTGGACATCCTACGGCTGAGATGTAATATATACCTATATAGAGATCGCTTACAGTGATAAGGCCGCCCATTGTACTTCTATTTTTAGTTTTGTAAGTTTCTTTCTATGTTATATTATTTTTGTGTTAGTATTAAGTTAAGTACAATAAAGAGTTATCTATCTAATCTGTCTATACCTAGCCCTGGTTGGTTAACATTTAATAAAAAACAATTTTGTGTTAAAATTCAACAAAAATCTTGACAAAGTCATGGTTGAAATATTTTGAGAATCCAATTAACCCACGTGATATTCGGATGATTACACTGATCAAGTTATTGGTAGCTCTAAGCTAATTTGGATCACTCTCACTAGATCAAGTCAACAGATCCTTGATGCTACGCCAGGAGCAGAAATAAAATCTTGATCTGGCTTTGATACTATCGACATTGTAACCTTAGGAGGAAGGCAGCACGTACGACACAAGTCTTACCACTTAATGTAGGTGCTGTAGCCCAGTTTATAAAAACAAGCCATAAAATGTAGATGATGTTTTTTTTTCTTGATTCATCATCATCATCATTTCAGCCGTAAAACGTCCACTACTGAACTAAGGCCTCCCTCATGGATCTCCATGAGGGGTAGTTGCCATACTCACCACGCTTGGCAGGCGGGTTGATGAGCGTAGTACGGGATGTTGAAATACGGTAAGACGCTGCTGCCCATCTTCCGAAGGTGTCCCTTAGCAGGCTCTTACTGCATCCACGGGTAGGAGAGGAGGGGTAACATTCTACTGCCGGCACCCCACGGCAATTACAATGGCAATTTTCGTGATTATTTTCCATATATTTATTTTGTAATTTAGGCTTGACATGAAATAAACTGAATTGATTGATTTAATTTTGGCGTAATACTTCTGGGCTTATTTCTCGCAATTTCTGAGAATTTAACCGCAAGGTTGTTGTTAAGGAGTGGAGAGTTTGTAGATACTATACAGGAACGTTCCTCAAACGCTTGAGCGTTGTTATGAAATACTGAACTATGATTACAAGTCGATTGTCAATTTTAGTGTTCAACAAACTAAATGTGAATAAATCCAGGTGTCAATTAGTTACCATTGAATGGATTTATACATAATACGACTTTGTGAATTTATATTATATATGTTTTATAATCGTTCGAAAATATTCGGAAGAATAAGTTTTATGATTCTTTAATAATATGATACCATAATTGTTTATAACGATGAAAATTGTGCAAATATTATATTAGGTAAAATAACTTTATGCGTAAAGAGCATTAGGATAAACAATATCTTATTGTAAATTATATTAGGTCTTTACCTATGAAATTGCCGTTTTGTATGGAATAAATGAAAGTACTTTTTTTTCAAACTTTTTTATTTCTATTACTCAAAGTAACACCCCATGCAATCGACGCATCTTTGCCAACGCATTGGTAGTTTATTGATGCCCTTCTTGTAAAAATCAGCTGTACGGGAGGCAACTAACTCTTCAAAGGCATTTTGTACTGCCCCTCGGGAATTGAATTTTTTACCCACTAAAAAGTTATCTAAATTTTGAAAAAAGTAATAGTCGGTAGGTGCAAGGTCTGGTGAGTATGGCGGATGAGGGAGAGCTTCCAACCCCAGCTCTTGCAGCTTGGAAACTGGTCTGTTGTGCAGTATGGGGTCGCGCGTTGTCGTGAAGGAGCAGTGGGGACAACCGATTGACCAAAGCTGGTTGCAGATGTGCAAGCTTCTCCATCATTGTCTCCAGTTCTTTACAGTACACATCTGCAGTAATGTTCATGCCGTTTTTTAAAAAAAACTGTGGTGTTTTTTTTTGTTGGTCTACCACCAAACAGTGACCATCACCTTTTAAGGGGTAATTTTTGGTTTAGGGCATTGCTTTGGTGCTGAACCAGGATCTAACCAACTTGTTGAGCGCTTTCGATTGTCGAACAGAATCCATTTTTTATCGCACGTAACAATTCGGTTCAAAATTCCTTCATTTCTTTGTCTGTTGAGCAGCGCGAGACAGGTCTCAACGCGTACGTTGCGCTCGCCAGCGCTAAGTTCGTGGGGTACCCATCTATCAAGCTTTTTTACCTTGCCAATTTGTCGCAAATGGATCAATATTGTTTTGATGCTAACATCAAAAGCTGCTGCTAGCTCAGCTGTAGATTGAGTTTCGTCAGCTTCCACAATCGCCTTTAATTCATCATTGTTGACAATAATCTTCGGACGGCCACGAGCTTCATTTTTCAAGTCAACATTTCGAAAACGGAACCGGGAAAACCAATAACGGGTTGTGCGTTCGTTTGTACAGTTCTCTCCGTAAACGTTTTTGATGTTACGTGCCGTTTGTGTCGCGTTGGTGCCACGACGTACTCATATTCCATAATAACACGATTTTTTAAGGTACCCATTATGACGAAAAATGTTCAAATGTAATGAAAATACAACGCTAATCAATAAACAAAAGACTGAGTTTGTAAAAAGAATGTCATGTTTTTAAAACAAAATTAATTTGAATTTGAAATACCAAGCCATGTCAATTTTTTTTTTATTTGAAATTACCAGTACTGAAGAACGGCAATTTCATAGGTAAAGACCTATTATTTATGGGACCATAATATTATGGATGGTGATGTTTCGGATACACTTGTTATTTATTGATTTTGATTTTCGGACATTCGATTTTCGGAGACAAATAGGGACCCTATCTATGCATATTGTAAGCGTACCTCTCGTAAACTCATCTCCTAAGTTTTTGTAACTCGTGCATAATCGTATCAAACTCGAGATAAAAAAAAATTATAACTAAATTATGTATTGGCATATGTGACTAAATTGTATACAATCAATTGATTAATTTTGGAACTTATTAAACTTATAAAAAAATCGCGTTTTTAGGGTTCCGGGCCAAAACGGTAAAAAGGAACCCTTATGGTATCACTTGGCCTGCCTGTCTGTCACAAACGGATATCTTGAGAACTACTGATGATGATAGCATCCCAAACTATCCCCAAGCTAAATACCACAGAAATTGAACTTGCTGCACTTAAAACTATAACTCCTTCAACATTAAAATCAATGTCTATTTTACCTACGGACCCGTCTGAGGTTAGAGCTATGATTTTTCAATTAAGATCACACAGTGCGCCTGGATGGGACAAAATTACTGCGGCGATACTAAAACATTCCCTATCTCAACTATCAGAGCCTATTGCTTTTATTTGCAATCTAAGTTTTGCTACTGGTACTTTTCCTGCCTCTTTCAAAAAGGCATTGGTATGTCCTGTCTATAAGGCTGGTGATAAGAAAAATCCATCGAATTATAGACCAATTTCTTTGTTGTCCACGCTCTCCAAAATAATGGAAAAATTAATAAATAGAAGACTACTAGGGTATTTAGAGAACAATAACCTCTTAAGTGCTAACCAATACGGTTTCAGACATGGACGGTCCACAGAAGATGCGGTACTAAAGCTGTCTTCATTAATAACATCATATCTTGACAGTGGAGATAAGTGTCTAGGCGTCTTCTTAGACCTACAGAAGGCGTTCGACACCGTCTCCATACCTATACTTTTGTCTAGATTGGAGACTGTGGGTATAAGAGGGACTGTGTTAAGCTGGTTTAGAGATTACTTAACCGGGCGTTCGCAACGTGTTCGGGTTGATGGCAAATTGAGTGAGAGCGCTGTGTGCACATTCGGTGTACCACAGGGAAGTACTTTAGGACCTACGTTATTTTTAATCTACATAAACGACCTGTGTAGTACTACCCTGCCGGGACTTGATCTTCTTATGTTTACTGATGACACAGTCCTCCTCATTCATGAGAAAACCTGGCCTAAGACAACTTTACTTGCTGAAAATAATCTTGCGGCCGTAACCTATTGGCTGGAAAAAAGTCTGCTAACCTTAAATACTTGCAAAACAAAATATTTATGCTTTAGCAAGACATCTTCTGGATGCCCTAGTAAAAACTTTAATTTAAAAATCCACACTTACCCCTGCAATGTAAATACTACACGTAGTACCTGCCATTGCACAACCCTTTGCCGGGTAGACTCTATTAAGTATCTTGGGGTGGTTATTGATGACAAGCTAAATTGGAAACCACATATTATGGCATTGACCTCTAGAATACGAAAACTAATTTATATATTTAAAACCCTAAGAACTGTTGTAGATAATAAAATGTCAATACAAATATATAAAGCACTTTGTGAATGTTTATGTAGGTATTGTATTTGTTCCTGGGGTACAGCTGCAAAAACCCATCTTATTTCAGCAGAACGTGCCCAACGAGCGGTTTTAAAGGTTCTCCTCTATCTACCCTACAGGCATCCTACCACGGAAGTTTATGAATTAGCTGATGTGATGAGTATTCGCAAACTATTTTTCTATGAAAGCCTTAGACGTTACCATAAAATAGTTGTCCCCACTTTGCCAGAATCTTCTAAAAGAATTTACAAATGTCCTGTTCCTAGAGTCAAGTCCCGATTTGCCCAGAAACAATTTAACGTCATTGTTCCCCATCTCTATAATAAAATAAATAAGGAGTTAAAAGTAAAATCTAAAAACAACTTTGAATTTAAAAATTTACTAGTAAATTGGCTAAAAAAGTTTGATTATGAAGGCATTGAAAAAATGCTTTTAGTATTATAGTTTATTACTTTGTTTAGGTACACTTGTTACATTATTATTATTATGTTTATATATAAATATTATATAATATAATATATTAGTTACGATTATTATTTGTATTAGATATATAGTATTTTCAGAGGTTAATAATTATTATTTTTTGATTATTGTATACTTGATTTGTTTTATTGTTCATATCTTTAATATTTCTTACATTGTTTAGATTAGTTTGTTTAATCCTTGTAATTATTTACACAATAATATAATTAGTGATTTACTATAAGGAGAGGCCTTGGATCTCGAAACACAGCCTAGGCTAGTTCAAGATCCTAAGGAATCAACAATACTATTGTAATATTATGTGTCAAATAAATAAATGATTATGATTATGATTATGATCGACTTGAAATTTGAAATGGTTAAACATAACACTTTTTTAGTAATATAGCTTATATGGAAATGTTAAAAAATATTCTTATTATGATTGCAGAGGGGCGGATAAGGGATCTCATAATTAGGGTTCCGGACCAAAATGGTAAAAAAGAACCCTTATAGAATCACTCTGTCTGTCTGTATGTCACAAGTGGATATTTCGAGAACTACTGATGCTAACGACTTGAAATTTGAAATGGTTATAAATAACACTTCTTTACTAATATAGCATAATATGAAAATGCTAAAAAATATTCTTATTATGATTGCAGGGGCGCGGATAGGGGATTTCAAAATGATTAAGTTAAGTTACTAGGTGGTGTGGGTATCATAGTAAAGGTATTAACTTGCACTTGCACATTTTTAGTTTATCTTTAAGCTGTATCGTTTTCGAGTTATTAACATAAATGTTGAAAAAACGACCGTTCGTTATCTCCGAAGTTTGCGGAGATAAACATCGGAAACTTTTATTGCTATCAGAAGTATATGTAAAATGTGTACGAAAGTGTAAAAAATCTACATAAGTTCCACAATCAGACAAGAGATGGCGCTGTCAAGGTTCTCCAACAAATATAAACCGCCTTTATCATATATTTTATTGTATGATGACACGGAACCTCAGTTTTATGAATGAATGAATATAACTTTATTGTACACCAAAACTTAAATTAAATACAGTACGAAAACTTATAATAAACACAAATGCACAAAGGGAAAAGACGGGAAAATAACAAATAGAAGTGACGTGAGTACGCTCATGTAACTATTTAATATGATTAAGTTTAATTTTCAAGCCAGGACCTGTATCCCAGAATCGTATATTCGTATCCATTTTGGTTGGCTTGTAGATATTATATTTATGTATGGTAGTGCCACTTAAATTGAAAACAAAATATTGGCAAGCCATTTGCCGGATACTGTATTATTATACTGTATTCTGTTTTGTGTGCCATAATAAATAAATAAATAAATACTATGGGTTGACAGAGTTGTGTTAAATTAATTAATTTTACTATTTCAGGTGTTCAACTGTCTCTAGTTCTAATTCTGATTTAGCTTAAAACTCGCTCAGAAAACAAAACTAATATTATCATAATATACTGTCTGTCCACCAGAGCCAGACAAATTTCCGGGAGGGTTGCTCTCATCGATCCGCCTGTTTCATAGTGCACATTGACTACCCATATGACAGATGAATAGGCTTATCACGAACTGCAGCCACTAGCCCCATTATAGTTTGAACGCTGCCCAATTTTATAAACTCTTTAGTTACACTATGGCACCTTTCTATTGAGTTTTGTTAATCTATTGTACATTGCTTCTATACGTGAAAAGACTCGAACATGAGAACTATACTAACTTAATATAATTTAAAGGTTGTTGCTTATGTTGAAATTGACTATAAAGTACTAATGCATATTATTAAAGCCGCTTATTTTACGACAAAATGGCGAGACAAGCTGAAGGCGCACCTGATGTCAAGCGGTAGGCTGTACCTATTACAACTGCAATAGTGCGGTGATCACGTTCACTAAACGTGACCAACGCTGCATTGCATAACGCCCGTCACCCTGAGACATAGAGTAGTGAGGTCCCATGTGCCCGTAGTTTCACCGGCACTTTTACCTTCCAAACTGGAACACAGCAATGCAGAAATTACTGTTTGGCGGCAGAAATAGGTATAGTGGTACTTCCCCGGATAAACTCTTTACAAAAAGTTCTACTACAGAAAAATACTATAAAAGGAAAAGCGTTTCAGTTAAACTTGAACAAAAGTATACACTGCATGCCAAATCTATTAACGATATTATAAAATATTATTTATCTATTTATAAAAATTAGGGACCTTTCGATGAGAACTTCCTCCATTTCTCTCCTATATCATAGCTACGTATCCAGTTTGGTCTTCCTATGTTTCTTGCATGGAAAAGAGTTATACCCTATTTATCTATTATAGATTATTTATACAGCGTCAACAACTGTCCGGAACGCTGCAATGCCTTAGACGCCATGTGTTCATTTTTAGACCGACTTTACAAAAGGAGGAATTCTCAAGTCGTCTGTATTCTTATTTTTTTTCAGTTCACTTGTCGTTATTAATGCCCGTAACAGAAATTTAACTATCGACGGTAAGAAAATTAAATTCTAAGAAAATTCATTCTTGTAATAAAAATTTTCGGGAGGTACCTAAAAACCAGGTGAGTTTATTATATGTTAAACATGTGTACCTGTGTGTCTGACCGTGGCATCTCAGCTCCCAAATGGAAAACCGATTTTATTTCGGTTATTTGTAGAAAGCTGGTTTTAATGGTGTTTTTAGCTATCTTATGGAAATCGGTCAAGGCGTTTAAAAATAAATATTTTCTACTAGTTAGAATTACTATAATTTTGTCGGGGATGTTTTATTGTTAAACAGTATTCCGACTTGCTCCGCCAATGCTGACTTGCAAGAAATATAGTTTGCAAAAATTAAAAAAAAATTGAAATTAAATGAAATGAAATTATATTTTTGGCAAATCTTCGGCATAGGGCGGCGGAGGGCAGCGCAACAAGCATAGCGATTCCCCGATAATATTATTTTGTCATGCGGGTTATTTTACATACAATTCCTAAGGGTACTGTAGTGGTTATAAAATCTAGTTTATGATTATTGTGTGTATTTCAAAGCATTTATTTTCTTCTTAAATCGATCACGTGGTCATCGATCGTGTCTGTCTAAGAATAATGAGAGATGAATAGTTAAAGCCTTCTCACATTTGGCAACGGTGCGCGGAGGGCGGGCGGGGCGAACGCTGGGGCGGGCGGGAGGCTCGCGCGCGGGGTCGATACGCAGTGTGGCTAAGCACATCCAACCGACTGGGCGCCGCTTGCCACCCCGGAAAATACTCGACCGCGTCTAACTCACGCGTTTATCGCCTGAGTATTTTATTAAAAAAACCGCGTTCTAACAGAAACCGACCGCGCCGCGCTCTCAACCTGGCGTCCCTACTACAATCGTAAGTATCAGCTGTTTTTTTAATTAAGAAGCCAGCAATTAGCTTAACCTAGCTGAGGTCATCGTCATCTGCAAATACTGAAAGTATTATCCACAGCTTAGAATAGCAGAGTTGGCGCTTGCGGGCTATGTATGTTACATGTCTTCGTTGAGTTAGGAATCTTTTACATGCACTGTCGTATTAAACTAAATATTAAACTTGTTATAACTTAATTAGAAGGAAATGTAACCGGTTGTTATTTTTAAGACTTACCCGAATAGCTTATAATGTATGTTGGCATGCCGTTTTCCTGTGAATTTATCTCTTCTTGCAAGAATGTATATTAGGGCTTCTTGATTTCATGTCTTGGTAAACATTTTTTTGTTGCAAGTATTTATTCATTGCGGTTGTCTCAACTCTACGCGAAATAATGGAGCTAATAAGCAAGCAAAGCTATTATAAAAGCTATTATTATATTAAATGGCAACTTGCAGTGTTCTAAAATAAAATTTAAGATATAAATTACATGTATTGCTGCCTTCACCTCAACAAAGTCACATCGACGTCTCATCGTGTTCCTTGTGTAGGCGTATAATCAAAATTCAATCATAAACTCTTTAATAAGATATACAATAAATTAAAAATTCAAAACAAATATCTAAACACTATGAATAATATCTACTTGTAATCTACCTCGATTTAAGTCTTTTGTGTTAACAGATAATAATTTTACCAAACATTAGAATCTAGTAACAAGTCCTAGATAAATATTCAATCATCATAGTTAAAACAAGGCATGTGTCCTTTAAAAAAATACGTAAATATCAAAGAAATATAAAAAATAACAAATAAACACCTAAATAAAATAAATAAATTTCACGACAAGGAGATAAGAAGTAGGCAAAAAGTCAAGTATAACACTTATTTATTTATTGAATAAACAATTTTTTAAAATACAACTGTTAGAAACAAAAATATAATACAAATCTTTATAATAATATATTATAATTAATTCAAATGATTTGTTTAAATCAACAAACACTTTTTCTTAACTTCAACACAATTTTTTCAATCACACGAGAAAAACTAAAGAATGATTTATTTAACCTTAACAAATGAATTGGCAATAAAATACAAATATAAACAAAAATTTAAAAAAAAATTACAAAATTAAACAAACAAGTTTACAATTTAAAACACTAGTCAAATAAACAATCTATCACGAAGAAATTGTTCAAAAATTGAACTAAAAAATGAAGGAAATATAAAAGCCATACTATTTAAATGAAAAATACTGTTACAACTCCAATAAACGGGTAAATCAAAAAGTTAGCAATTCGAGACGTAAGTATGTACATAGCAACATACTAACGTATCGAATTGATTAATTTTTTGAAAAATCTTCTTTGTAGTCGGTAGAAATAGACATTTTAGACCTGGAGATTTCGGATACAGAAGACTCGTATTACTGAAAACTTTTAATGACAGTAATTGGGTAGTTAAATGACTAGTAAATTAAAACATAAAATTATACAACATTTTTTAATAAAAAGTTAAAAGCAAAACTAACACGACATCGCCACAGGACCAGACAATAGCTTTAAGCGAAGTTAAACAAAGACACGGTCTAGTCAGTTCGATAAGATAGTCTAGACTAGAAAGGAAATACAAATTGTATTTTCATTTATTCTGGATCAAGAGACTTTTCATCCCGACGCATTTAAGCAATACGACAAAGGATATTTACACGCCCGGGATTGTAGAACGGATATACGAGAAAGGCGTGGTTTTGTGGATTGATGCTGGCTTTTTTAAATGTACTGATGTTCAGTGGGTTTATCCTTTTGCGACCCTAGAGATATCATCATAACATCATTCATCATCATCACCATTATCACCCCGTTACAAAGTTGCAACCCACGGATGGGTCTATTCAACTTGAATGGTCATGTGCCAGTCTCTTCACTGTCTTCCGGGAAAATTCTTCTGTTCTTTAAATACACTTAGAAATTTGGAAAATTATAATTTCTAACGAAACAGAATGTAGGTAACAATAAAGAGTAGGTAACAATAGAAAAATCTATTGATCGCGTAGAAGCAACTAAGACTTTTCATTGAATACGGCCAGCATCAAAGATTCGCGTGTTAACCGTGTTATCGCAAAGATAGACTGCGGTAGCAAATTAATGCATCTAGTTAAGAAAGGAGTATTGGAAAACTATTAAAGTGATAATGAACGGCGAGAATTTTTTACCTCTGGCTTTAAACATTATATTGTTCATAGATTTTAGCGCTGCTTGTTACCTGAGTAACAATGCTCAATGCTGTTTTAGATTTTACATTTCAATAACCTCTTATGTTTATTTATGTAATTACATAAGTCTGTGTAACAACAAACAATAATAATCCATAAACACGAGTACATCTAAATATAATATACAATAATAATCCATAAGCAAGAGTACATCTAAATATAATATATAGGTCGTTACATATACAACTGATTGGTGTGGGGTGCCGGCAGTAGAATGCTACCCCTACTCTCATACCTGTGGATGCAGTAAGAGCCTGCTAAGGGATCCCTCCGGAAGATGGGCAGCGGCGTCTCTCCGTGTATCACGTGTAACATCCCGTACTGCGCTCGCCAACCTGCTTGCCAAGCGTGGTGAGTATAGCAACTACCCATGGAGAACCATGAGGGAGGCCTGTGTTCAGGAGTGGACGTTTTGTGGCTGAAATGATGATGATGGGGTATGAAATTGGCGTTTGGTCGGCCACTTTGATCTCAAATAACTCCTCTTTGGTTAGGAATTCCAAATTCAAATTTATACAGCTATTTACTCATGCATTTGTTTCGAAAACCATAATAAATTCATTTGTTTTTCCTCTTTTGTATTTTTTCTTTGCGTCACTCAGTTTACAAAATGGAAAACTTTAAATATCGTGTTATTTACGAGTACGAGTTACACCGTGGCACCAGTGCTGCAGAAATGGCTCGAAGGATTAATGATGCATATGGCGGTGGTGTCGCAAAAGAAAAAACAGTGCGTTTTCGGTTCCAACGTTTTCGTTCTGGAAATTTCGACCTGCAGAACAAGCCCCGTGGACGGCCGGAGACGAAAGTTGATAATCAAGAATTGAAGGCTATTGTGAAAGCGGATTCATCGCAAACCACGTCCAAGTTAGGTGCAAGCTGCGGTGTTAGTGATAATACTATTTTAATCCACTTCAAACAAATAATTGGGAAGGTGAAAAAGCTTGAAATCAACCTCACGAATTGAGCGAAGCAAATCGACAAACGCGCGTCGACTGCTGCATTAAATTACTCAACCGGCAAAATAATGAAGGGTTTTTTAATCGAATCATCATGATATGTGATGAAAAGTGGATCCTATACGATAATCGGAAGCGCTCATCGCAATGGTTGAACCCTGGCGAACCAGCCAAATCATGCCCCAACCGAATTCTGACTCAAAAAAGTTATTTGTGAGCGTTTGGTGGACCAGTGCTGATGTCGTCCACTACAGCTTTCTTAAATCTGACCAGACGATTACGGCAGATGTCTATTGTCAGCAACTGCAAACCATGATGGAAAAGCTAGCTGCTAAACAACCGAGGCTGGTCAATCGCTCTAGGCCACTGCTGCTTCAAGACAACGCTAGAACACACACTACTAAACCAAATTAGAGGAGCTTCAATTGGAATGTTCAAGACATCCACCGTAGTCTCCGGACCTTGTTTCAACAGATTACCATTTTTTAAGAAAATTTGGATAACTTTTTGCAATGGAAAAAATCAACTCCGATGGGCAGTCCAAATCGCCTTCAAAGATTTTATTGATTCCCGTCCGAATGGTTTTATAGTAAAGGGACCAATGAACTACATATGAGATTGCAAAAGTGCAATGGTACATACTTTGATTAATTAAATATTTTATATAAAAAAAAACGACTTAATATTCCTCTCATACAAAACGCCAATTTTATATCATAACGACCTAGAAAATTACTCTCAAACTTATTACGATATCTATACTACTCTATCTGTCTTTCGAGTATTAAATTTTGAATGGGGGTTTAAGAACAAAAATTGTAACAGTGAATAGAGGTGAAAAAGTTTTCTTAGGTTTCTTCTTCGCTTCTTTCCCTCACTTGGAAAGAAATTATAGTATTAAAGTGAAACAAAACCTAACCGCCAGTTTAAATTTAGGGAATTGAGGGACTCCAGTAGTAACTATTACAGTTATTTTATCTCAATGACCCCGATGATGATCATGATGATTAGTGGATAGAGATATATTAACTCACCATCTTTCGATGTTGTCAACCGTGCATTTTGTAATTGAAGAGTTTCATTAGCCATCTGTGGTCTTCATCAGTCCACTTCACCAAATCATACTTTCTGAATGCAAATACATGAAAGCAAAATCGTCCCATTCCCCAATGGGTTAGAATGCGTACAGGAAACACATTCCGGTACAACGCTAAGAGGCGTCACTGGAGGAGAACAAAGCTCAAGCTTGAATCTTCTTATCAATTAGTAATAAAAGTTTCCAGAAAAAAATAAAAGAATACTTGATCTTGAGCTAAGTATGGAAAAATTGCTACATGTTTCACATTACGACGATATTTAAGTAGTTCCTTCTTATTCTTCATGGAACCATCATCAGTACGTGTAAGTTTTGAAAAAAAATACACATTATTGAAAGTATATGTAATCAAACTCAAAAATAAATTGTCTAAATCGGTTCATAAACGACGGAGATCTGAGCTTACAACGATAAAAAAATATAGACTGAAAACCCTTCTCTTTCTTAAAGTTGGTTAACAAACTGAAAATTTGCAGGAGTTTTAGTTTTTTTGTTTTTTAGTTTTCCGGTGAAAAGTGATAAATAGTCTTAGGATGCTATTCCATAAAACAAAGCATTCAGTCAAAACATTTTAACATATCAATATTTTATTTACTTTCTTTCTATCTACCTGTTACATTTTCTGACTGTGTTGTAGTTGCTTACTAAATGTATTATCTACACAACCCAGAATGGTATATATAACATAATTATCTTATATATCAGCTATATTGTAACGTGTGTCGCACCGCTACCTCACACACTCTAGGTGTCGCAGAAAACCAGCGCACGTAGCGACATCGCTACTATGCACATGCAGCACTCAGCATGACGTTTTTTCATTCACCATTTCCTTTTTTGTTTCCATGCTTGTATATTTTAAGTTTTTTGTCCTTAAATTTTATAATTTGTAAATCAAAATAAACATTTTTAATCTTTTAACCTTTATCTTTAATCGACAGTATGTTATACCATCTAGTATTAGGATATTACTGGATATAATGCTACAATACGCTGAAGATGTCGTTTTTTAAGTAGAGGGAGTAAGAATAAAAACTTAGCGGTACTATGGAGTACCGGCAAGTAGTGGAGTAGCGGTATATCGTATACTTAAACTTTTGAGTAAGTGCGAAAAGAAACAGTCGCTTATGAAAAATTTTGTTAGGCTATAACTGTTAAAGTATTTACCGTATTGTTTCATCACATAATTGCACCTTTTATCTATGCAAAAAAAGCCGTGTTGGCCGAGTGGTATGTACCCCTGACTTTCAATCCGAAGGTCGTGGGTGCGATACCGGCCGTGCACCAATGGATTTTTCTTTCTTGAAAAATGTATATGTGCACACTTAACATTAACGGTGAAGGAAACATCGGGAGGAAACCCGCGGCTTAGTTAGCTTCAGACGTATAGACCTGTTCTTTCCTCTGAATAATAGCTGACTAAGCTGAGAGGATGGTATAGGTGCTGGGCAAGCCTAATCCATCTAACTATGTCCCAGGCACTGCAGCGTCCCGTACAGCATGATTACCAGTTGCTGACGCTGTATAAATCATCTATAATAGATGCAAAGGCCTTACTAGATAGTAAGGCCTTTGCATCTATTATAGATGATTTATACAGCGTCAGCAACTATACATCTTGAATACATACAATAAATAAACCTTGCATGGATATGCAAGCCATTTGTTCCAAATATCATCAATTTCTCTTGATTGATTGGCTATTGGTTGTCGACCACCGACCAATTCCAACTTTAGCTGTGTAAATTCCATATGGATTTCTGCGCAGCCATGTCATTTCCGTCTTGAATGTTTTTGAACACGGAGAGGGAATAAAAGTTCTAAACGCACAGGCCCGAAAACCGCACACGGTGGTTTTGTTAGGTGCGACAGTTTCTTGTGTAAATATCGACGGCTCGATGGTTGGTTCGGTTAGGCGTGACAGCTACGATAAATCGTAGCATAGTAACTACTTTAGCGGCTTATGTTGGCTATGAACGCTACAGATATTACGCAAAGCGTATGAAACGATGTGTTACGCCTCAAGTAGCAGGTAGAAGAAAAATAATGTACGAAACTCATAAATAATACAATGATATACGTTGGATATTTACCGATAATCCGAAAAGCTGTGCCAGATTTTTGTATTTACACACGTCTATCACAAAAATTACACTGGAGTTATAGGTAAAATTATAACAATTAAGAACATGGGTAATATAATTATTTATTACAGATCGCGCTGCGAGGCCGTTACGTAAACACGCTCGCTCGCAAAGTAACTTTTTGGATGAGTTAGGTGTTTTAAATGTTCCCTATCCTACTGTTTTACGTGTGCGAACATCACGGACTTTTGCAAACTCGGCCAACATCGGCAGTTTCGGCATTCGGCGTTATGCAGTGCACTAATTGCATGAGCAACCCAAGTATCTCCAGTGCCGGATCACCCTCAGCTACCAATTTGCACCAGGATCTACGTATCGGTACGTAACGGTATCGGCGGCATTAACACCTGTCTGAAAACATATTTAACCCCCATTATTAATATATCTAATTACGATTACAATGAATTAAATGACCTTATTAAATTTGCAACCTCAATCAATATAGGTAATTATATTACAAACTTCTATAATGGTATATTTGAACTAATATGCAATGATGAGATTTCGGTTACTCAATGCCTTGAACAATGGTTCACGGAGCCTTCGATCTGGTGTTTCCAGTGCGTCAGCTCTGAGACGCTCTGGTAATTGTCTTCTCTTACCAATGGGTAAGGGAAGACAATTACCACCCAGCTCTTATCTAGCTCTACACCTAAGTTTATTGATTTTACGTACCTCTTACCTAAACCTAGACTGAAGTATTCATATGGCTAGGGTAATTACTCCACTGTGTGCAGGGAACTGGATGATATTAATAGGGAGTTACTGTTATCCTGTGGGAGTGTAATGAAGTAATCACTACTTTTAATAATAGTGGGGGTTAACTAATCCGGGTGATCCTATGCAGGGATTCTTCAGTAAAAAGCTTCTTGATGTACTGTACCTATTCTTGTTTATTAAAGTTACTACAAGATTATCTTAACGACCAATTTTACACCAAAATATCACTACTACTATACTGTTTTTCACAGCGCAGTAAAAGTTACTTATACATTTCAAAATTTCTACTTTGAAGATAGAGAGAGATCCGGATACATTGCCGTCCCGCTCGAACGTGTTATGTAAGGTCTTTTTATTTTTCCGTGTTTTCCTTCTTCTGGCTTCATCCGCCCTCAACAGTATCCTAACAAGTTTGAGGGATAAATATGTTGCTTCAACATACATACATATATATATTTATTTATTTATACATTCATGGTAGGAAATATCCCGTTTGGTTTTCACCTGCACTATGTGAAATACCGCCGTGGGGTGCCGGCAGTAGAATGATACCCCTCCTCTCATGCCCATGGATGCAGTAAAAGCCTGCTAAGGGACTACCTCCGGAAGATGGGCAGCAGCGTCTATCCGTGTATCAACATCCCATACTGCGCTCACCAACCCGCCTGCCAAGCGTGGTGAGAATGGCAACTACCCCTCATGGAGATCATCAAAAGAAGACAGAAAAGGATACATATCATCGTAGATATAAAACCTATAGAGGTAGTAATATTATGGACAACAATTCTTACAAAATATTACGAGCTAGGGCTAGAAAAATTGAGAGAGTATGCTATGCTGCTTATATTCGTCAAATAGAGGAGTCGATTCGTGACGATCCTAAGGCATGTTGGTCATACATTCAGGACCAGAGACTAATTAATACCTACCCATCTTCTATAACATATAATGAAGAATGAACTAACCTCTAGTATGGATATCTGTAAAGCTTTTGCCGAATTCTTTGATTCTAATTATTTGCCTCCTCCATTCGCTGTCTCTGCACCAGTTTTGCCTGTCATACCTAGTTCTGTTGCTGACGTACATATGTACTATAGAAATTTTAGAGAGTAGTATTTTATAATATTTAAAATCATTTGAAGTAAAAAAAATCAGCTGGTCTTGATAAATAATAAATAAATAATGCTGGACAAATCACACAGCATCATCTAGCCCCAAGCTAAGCAGAGCTTGTGTTATTGGTATTAGATGACTGATATATGTACTTAATACATTATACTACATAGATATATATTTTTATTATATATAGAAAAACACCCAGAACACCCTGAACAAATATCTGCAGATCGTACAGACATTTGTCCCGAGGCGGGAATCGAACCCGCAACCCCTTGCGTCGCAGGCGGACCTTCGCCCGCTGCGCCACAGAGCTCGCCGATTGATGGTTTGCACCCTCGCTTAATTACAAACTGTGCTTAAAGTTTACCATACCCCATCTGTTTGTTATTCATGTTAACTCTAACTGAAGGAATCATGCCAATAATATGGGAAATCGTAACTATGTAACTGTAACTATAAGCTTTGCTTTAAACATTCTGACTTCTCATTATTTGCCGATGACATGGAAATTTACAAAACTATTAGTAATGATTTAGATCAAAAATTTATTCAACATAACCTTAGCTTATGTTGCCAGTGCTTGCAAGGTTTAAAAACCTTGTTCTATTAATAAACTTGACCTCAACGTACTTAAATGTTCATACATAACATTTACAAGAACCCAATAAACCCACGTCAATGATACTATCCGTTTTTATACACATAACGTGAGGGACATTATGTGTATAAAAACGGATAGTATTGTTGACTTGGGTTTAACTATTGACTCTTAACTACGTTTTATCGAGCATAGGTATTGAATCAATAACTGCGAAAGTAATAAAGATGCTAGGTTTTTCCGTGTATAAAATACTTTAAATCAGAAAAAAAACGCTTTAAATTCTGTTTTGCATTAGGAGTAGACTTGAATATGCGTCCCAGGATTTGGAATCCTGTTTAACCAATTGGTATCGACGTGCCTGAGAAGGTACAAACAAGTTATTAATTTTTTTTAAATACTTGTTAGTATTATTAACAGTGGATTTTCTTCCGTTTTTGTAAGTGTTAGTATTGTAGATTCAGTTATTTTTAATATAATTGTAAACTTGTTTATTTTAGGATACATATTGGTTTTTATAAATGTAAATTCCTAGGCCTATTTCATCTATTCATTTTAATATAATCGATGTTTCGTATAGCTGTTTGTTTTCCAAAAATGTAAAATAAAATAAATAACCATAAACTATCTTCTGATTCCCCTAAGGCAACAAGCATTTGTGAAACAAATAATTATAGTTATGTATGTAGTAAAGTTATATGTGCGTGGGGCCATGCACATATAATTCTGCTAATAACTATGTATACTCGTACCGATCAATTACCACACTTCGTCCGCCCGTTCCCGACTGTCAGCTGAAACAGGAGATTATTACAGGAGCTATCAAATTTCAGCCTTATCCTTGTAACACTGTCCCAGGCACTGCAGCGTTCTGGGCTGTACTAATATCAGTTGAATAAATCATGTTTAATGATGATGAAAGAATTACATTATCAAATTTCAATAGTTAGGCATACCTTTATTATTTTTTAAGGGTTTACTGTTAGATTTTTATTTAATTGTTTGATTTTAATCGCGTCTAAAATAAGGGCAAAAAATTTTGACGGGCAAAGGATGTAACTAATTTAATTATGGTCTACTTTTAGTTGGTTTACTTCTAGATTTTTATTTATTATTTTAATGGCTTAATCAACAATATATTATTGAATGAGGCATTCAAATCATCGATAGTAAATTGTCCGTTTCGTATAATTGTCTTGTGTAATTTATTTATTTATGGATAACAAACAACTACACGTTTCCTAGTATACAACTTCGCTTAAAAGACTCGAATTAATAATAATATAGCCCATTGTTTTGTACATAACTAGATTTTGCCCGCGACTTCGTCCGCGTGGAAGTCATAAAACGTAAAATCCCCTTTTTCACGCAGAGCCACTTTGATTCGAAAATATAAATCCCATTTATTCCCTATCCCGTGGGAATTTTGAAAAATCTCTTCTTAGTGCACCTCTAGGATACTCAAGGTATACATATGTGAGCCAAGTTTTAAGTCTTTAGGTCCAGTGGTTTAGGCTGTGCGTTGATATATCAGTCAATCAATCAGTCAGTCAGTCAGGACTTTGAATTTTATATATGTAGATAACGGAAGAAGAGAGTCATGCAACTAGTTGGTTGACTTTACGTGATACATCAAGAGACAGAAAAATATATACAAATGTTGTTACGACAAACGTAAATGAAAAAAATAGTATTATAAGAAAGATTGGAGGGCGTTGCTGGTTTACAAAGATCCACAGGGAGATGTGAACTGAACAAAAAATACTTAAATCTATTTATGGTGATCGCAAATGTTTATATGACTAAAAATAAGAAGAAACCACAATTTCATACTCTAGTCTATATACTCCATAACGTACGAGTATTATAAAAAATCTGAGAGTTTCACCTAGACAGGGTACTGAACATTCTTAAAATATCAAAACCTTGATGAATCTTGCAAACGAATTATATATTAAAATTCCGTGTTAGAAAACTTTACGTTACTTTAGGGACATTAAGTTACTGCTTAACTCGATGGGGTTTAACAAAATTAAAAAAGTAGCCCACCTCCACTTTTGTTCAGAGTTACGTGTCACTTGACAAAAGAAAATTAACAGAATTTTGTCTAAAACTTCAGTGCTTGCCAGTCCAAGCTGCCACACTGCAATTGCTTTATATGGTGCCACCCTAACATAAACCACCCAATCATTATTAAAAAAAATCGTTAAAAGTGAAAAAGGTAGTATTAAATTTAAAAAAAGCAAATAGTTCTTTAAATGTTCTACAAAAAAAACCTAGTTCAATGATCCTAGTATAATGATTTTAAATGAGTAGATATGACATAGGCCTTTAAAAACATGCTTTTTCTTATGTGTTTCTAATACATATTTTCACTTTTAATGACGATACATATTATTTCGATATGCCACCTGTGAAATTTTTCTCGTAAAAGAGTTTCGATGACCATCTGTGATCTTCTGCAGTTCCAATTGATATGGTGCTTTGAATACATATACATTTACACAACTAATGATATTTTAGGAGTCCTTTAGGTAATTGCTCATGAATCCCTCCCCAAAATCTCCATAACAGGAACCTATTTAAAATAATTTAATTTAATTTTTAATTTTTATTTATTATGGAAACAAACAGTACATATTTCTTAAAACTAGAGATAAAGTCAAACAATACAAAAACCAGCAAAGTTTCCACCATTAGGTTGTACAGATACAGCAGGTGAACAGTAAAAAAGAAGAAAAATAAAAAATTAAATGATACAATACAACTTTAGAGACATTAAATTATGCAGTAAACGAGACCTTAAATAAATTGAATTAGACTAAATTGTGGCAAAGCTCCTTCAAAATTTCTCTTTTTAAACATAGTCCATTTAAATGAAATATGTCTACATTGCATAGGTTGTGATTATAGACATCACAAACTCTATTCAAAAACATATTCTGTCTATACCTAGTATTGGAGGTCGGTGTCCAGAAAGTATTCTTTTTACGCGAGGATAAACGTGGACAATTAAAATTAATATTACTTAACAAAAGCTCAGAGTCAACTGTGTTTGTAAGTATTTTATGTAGAAACATGATATCTCTGATGGTACGACGAACTTTAAGACTTACCATAGAATCTGTTGATATAGTGGGAAAACGCTACGTATAATGTTTTATAAATTTGTTTTGAATTTTCTCAATTTCTTCAACGTGTACTTTATATTGGGGATTCCAAACTGTAGACGCAAACTCTAGGATAGATTTTACAAAACTATTATACAGGAGTAAAAGAGTAGCGGGGTTTTTGAACTCTCTACCTGTTCTAAGAATAAAACCCAGCATGCGATAAGCTTTTGGTATAATAGTGTTAAAATGTACATTAAAGGTAAATTTATTATCTAAATAGACATCCAAATCTCTGATGCTAGTGACTCTTGAGATCAGTGTGTCCTTAAATTTATATTCATGTAAAATAGGTTTATTAAGTACTATAAAATTATCTTCGCAATATGATGAAAGTTTGTTAAGATCTAACTGAAGGAGTTCACAATCCAGGACTGATTTTACACGTCTAATAATTTTTGTGTCATCTGCGTAAATCAAACACTTGGGATGTTCAAATATATTGATGATGTCATTTATAAAAATCAAAAATAATAACGGTAATCAAGATGTTTTATCTATAAAATACGATTTCGAAATCTTGTTCTTTGAGTCTTTTTATTCGAATAAATAATTCCCAAACCCTCCTTCGCGCAAGCTGCAGCACTCTTCAGCATTCATTGGCAAGAGGGAAAAGTAAAAGGATTGCTGGATCTAGGTATATTGATTTGACTTGCCACTCAATTTAACTAGGTCTTTGTGCTAACGAATAGAGTTGCATTGCAGACTGCAGGAAGCAAACATTTTATAATTTACTAGAAGTGCTCCGCGGGAAAACTCGCGTAGCTCCTTTTTAAAGAGTCTCTCGCTATCACTGAAGCATTGGTAAAATATATTTCTAATAGGTTCCGTGGTTAATGCGTGAAAGCGTAACTTATACGTACGTTAGGAATATAAATATAGTTGTCTTACTGTATATCTATTATATTTAACAGATATATAAAATAAAATATACATAAAATTATATATCTGTATATGTTTATATACTTAATCAACACACTGATAAAACGCCAGATATTGGTACATGCCAATCTAATAGGCGCAAAGATAAAGTATTTGCTACATCACTAATCAGGACGGCCCTAGCGCACAGGCACTCTATATATCTTGGCGCCTATTTATATAATAAAGTCAGTAAGGTTTTTCCTCTACGAAACCTTACACTTATAGAGTGCAAAAACAAATTAAAATCGTATTTAACAACCTTAAATTATTCTGATGCAGAAAAATTACTGTCAATCACACCCTACTCAATCACAGTAACGCACACTTTGCAATGCACATTTTCAATGCACATTTTCGGGAATACTATATAAACCACAATCACACACACACTTCACAAACTACTCCAAATACACACATTTTTGACATAAATTCTAAACACACACACGCACACATAACCACATACCACAACTCACACACAATAAGTCATTATCTGTCTACTGCGCCCTTTTTATTTTTTTCTTAGCCAACCTCTTTCTTTACGTAACTTATCTAGATCATCAGTGGACTAGCTATAAAAAAATACAAATGAAATCTGTAACATACATATATTTAAAAACCTTAACATGTTAACAACTTTGCACTAAGCCGAAGTAAAGATCCCTCGTGTCTACTTTACAAGTTTATAACTTAGAGCGATAAGTCCAAACTTTTTATCTAAGCAGGTCTGCAAAATTACCTATAGGTAATTTTATGTAGTAATTTAATATTCGTATTTGTATTGTTAGTTTTAAGACCTTTTCCTGAATAAATACTTTTTCACTTTTCATTTTCACAATACTACTATACCGACACACGTCGACGTGTGTCGCGTGTGATCACACGAACATTTCGATACGATGTATTGCGGTTATTTTTGGATTATGTTATAAAAGAATACGTGTCCAATAGATTTTGTTAATTTACATGACGGACTAACAATTAAAATTTAGTTATCTAGCCTAGAGCATTATGCCCTTATAACCTATTTTATTAGTTGGAAGACCAACTTAGCCACGGAGGCAGTCGAAAGTCCAGCAGTGGACGTGCTATGGCTGAGATAATTATATGAAACATAGCTCAACGAAAACGATACTGTAAGTAAAGTTTGGCCGACGGGCGATACGGCATATTTATATTTCAAACTGCCAGAAGGGCGAGGTGAACGACCTTTTATTTGCCATGCTGTACTGCAAGGGAGGCCGTCCCTTTGTGCCGAACTGCCGACTATGATTTAAATTAGAGAACGTAACACGAGATGAGTATTATATTGATTTGTTTTTTAGGGAACTCGCATCTACCGCAGCTTCGCACTCTGTGGACAAACTATGCGTTAAGCCAAGTCTATATCTATTTATTTGCTAAGTTTACATTGAATTTAAGTGAACATTGTGCTTTTAACCACCAACCAGCAAAGTTAATAAGACGGACGCCGTTGCCATTCTATTGACTATGTTTGCTACACAACCTGTAGGCCAATCGTAGGTACATATGTATGTACATACACTTTTTCCTGGCCTCTTGTTGCGTTACAGTCGCCAATCATAATTTTAACATCATATCCTTCCAGGTCTTCGTAAAAGCTGTCCTCAACCTTAATTATTGTGACATTGTAAAATTTACCTTTGAGACGATGAACGCAACATTATTAAACCTTGTCATTTTTCATTTTGGACCAAAGTCGTCAAACCCAATTCTTTCCGATATAGGATCAAATAACGTTTTCTTAGTATTTTCTATTAACTATAAATCCAGTTCCGGACTTATCTTGTCCCTGTCGCTGTAAAATAATTGAGTTTCATTATCGATATTGCACTCTCCATCACCTGGCCATCTGATTTCCTATAAGGCTGCAATTCCAATATTGTATAATTGCAGTTCGTTACTTACCTGGTATATTGCACCAAGTATATACAAACTACGAACATTCTATGAGGCTAATCGAAAGTGCGGTATTCCTCGCCATCGAGTCCATCGGATTTAGCCGGTAGCGTAGCTAGGTTTTACTACCAACCGTTCCCCAATACGCCACCCAGGGGACGCTCCCCTACCCCAACAGGGACGGTGCAAAGCGATTCTAGCTTTTAGGTATTTTTATTTGTACTTGTATATAATTATTTTATCATTACGGAGGTCAATGGCCCTGTCAAAAATCAGCTAGGGTTGAGGTTGTCATCATCGTATAATCTGTTGTTAAAACTTTAGTGGTAGTAAATAAGAAATCCGTTGAGTCAAGTTTCGTGTTAGTGGAATGTAGTTTTAACCATATACTTTTTGGGCAAACTACAAGGGTTATGCTTGCTTTTTCAGTTACGGAGAAATAGACGCTCAAGCAAGTGATGCAGTTTCCTAACCATACCGGAATGCTTTAAGCCGAAAACTCAATTAATTCGTGTTAATATGTTTTGCTACACTTTAAAAAAACATACACCAACTTCTAACAACAGGTAAATGGTTTACTAAAAGAACCCTACACAGCGCGTGGTCTGACACGCACCTGCCCTAATTTATTTATATTAAATATTACCGAATCCTGAAAAAGTTGTCCCTTGCACCCCCTTTTAGCTTGTATACACACAAGCATTGGTCGGGGGTACCAGAAAAGGGGACGAAGGTTTCCGAAAAATGCCATTTTTGATCTTTGGTGACCTTTTGAAGTCACAATAACTCTGTGATTCTAGGGTCACTAAAATCAATCAGTACCCTTCTCTCCTTAAGACAGTGCTAACAAAAAAGGTTGCATGTAAATCGGTAAACGCGTTTGCTTGTAATCGTGTCATGCACAGACAGACAGACAGACAGAGCGCTATGCATAATCATCATTTCAGCCATAAAACGTCCACTGATGAACACAGGCCATGGATCATGGATCATGGATCTCGATGAGGGGTAGTTGCCATTCTCACCACGCTTGGCAGGCGGGTTGGTGAGCGAAGTATGGGATGTTGATACACGATGCTGCCCATCTTCCGGAGGTGTCCCTTAGCAGGCTCTTACTGCATCCACGGGTAGGAGAGGAGGGGTAACATTCTACTGCCGGCACCCCACGGCTATGCATAATAGGGGATTGGATTATACTTTGCATTCACGTTCACGACTCAATGAATACTCATGTAACCAGGCATTCGGTTATCAAAATATCGCGGTCGGCTAAAACATGCGAAGTGTAAATGACGCAAAAAACCTACGAAAAACAAAAATGTTAAAATTTGTTTACAGCATTGAAACAAAAACAACAAGTACACGGATGTAATCCAGTTACTTTACACGTCGCATCCGTGAAACTGAATTACAAATTGATAAAATCTGCGTGGTTTTGCATTCGAAAACTCGCACTAAAAGTTAATAAAACTGATTTTACAAGAATAAAACATAAAGGTATAAAGGGTGCTTTACAATATGATGAGACCCAAAAGGGTACTGGTAAGAATCACCCCCTTTAGGCTTAGTACACTTATACACTTATTATAGTACACTCTGTATACTGATTTGAAAGAATCTGAATAAAACAATATAAACTGTATACAGGCTGTTTTATAATTTATGTACTAATCGGACATTGGAGGTGGATTTAGTCTGTTTTTTTTGTTTTTGTTACCTTAAAATTCCATCTTTTATGAAGCTATCTAGAAAATTCAGTTTGAGTTCGAATAGATACACCTTATATGAGGTTGCAACTTTTTATAAAACAAAGTCCTTTCCCACTGTATGTCTGACCCTATATTTATAAACACTATATTTTCTTAAATCTTTAAAACTACGCAACAGATTTTGATGCGGTTTTTTTATAGATAGAATAGTTTTTATGTATAAAACATGCATAATATAGTAGAGATATACTGTTAAATTTATAGGTTTCTGATGTGATGTCGTAAATAAACACATTTTTTGCGCTTACATTGCAAAAGCTGGCTGAACCCTACGAGATAGATCAAAATAATGTACTATAGTTGTACACCATAAAAAGGTCTACAAGAGAGTTTGCGATAGTATATGTATATCTATCTCTTAGGGATAAACCACAATAACCATTTTTTATCCTTTAATTTTTACGAGAAATAATGGCTTATTTACGAAGCGATTTTAAGCAATACAGCATTAATCCTTATCCAATTAAGTACCTTTAATACATTGTGCATGCTTTGCTTAAATATTTAATCTAGTTCTGCTGTCTTTCATCTTATATTTAATAAAAGAATAAAGGGATAGACCGCGGAAAAGGTATTTTCTTGAAAAGCGTTAGTGCCAGTGAGAGGTTTCTATATAAAACATATATGTATATATGTATATAGCGGGAGGACTGAATTATTATTATATATATATTTGTATATATAATAATAATTCAGTCCTCCCGCGACCAAGAACGCTGAAATGTGTTCGAAACGTCGGGAAAATAATAAAAAAGGTAAGCGATAAAATCCTGCAATTTCAAAACTAAAAAATATACGCCTAATGCACTTAGGCATGTTTCATCTAACACAACGTTTGAGGCTCTACACCCAACGAGATCAAAGGCCAATACTCCCAAACTCCTCTCAAACTCGGTGCTAAAATAACGTAGTTAGCAGCGAGGTACTCTCTTCCGTTAGTGGATCCAAATCAAATTCAATTCTGTAGGAGCGTTTCTGCACTCAGTCGGTTGTCTGTACGTTTTTACCACATTCTTTAGCACTTGAAATTCCTTATCACGAAAAATTAATTTCGACGCATTATGTCGAGCATTCTCGTAGATGTGCTACGAGCTGCTACGAATACCGTAGCACTTAATTTTACGATGGAGGGCAAATACGTTCACAGAGAACTCGAATCACTTAGAACCTTTATGAAAATAGTGATCAGAATCATATTACCTATTTATGTAAATTTGTTAGTAGGTACATAGACTTGCACAAATATAGTATTTTTTAAACTTTCGCGATCACAACTGATTATTACTAAAATAAAGGTGCGCAATTTAAGCTTTTATATATTTATACTAATATTATAAAGAGGTAAAGTTTGTGAGGTTGTAGGGGGTAATCTCTGGATCTACTGAACCGATTTTCAAAATTCTTTTACTAACAGAAAGCCGCAGTATTTGTAAGTGTCATAGGCTATAAATTACCGCCCAACGAAGTGGGCATCGGGTCAGCTATTTTAACTGTATTGTGGTTAAAATATGTTTCATTTTTACCAGTAATGTACGCCACCGTCTACTCTTCTATTTTAATTTTATGTCCATCCAAACGTTTCCTGGAAGAGATCGCTTTTAGCGATAAGGCTGCCCATTGTTTCTCATATTTGTAATGTTTATAATTTGTTTGGTGTGCAATAAAGAGAAGAGTAATTGTATGCGATAAATACACGATAATCCAATAAAATTATAATTGCAAAAATATTGTTCTATAGTACCTAAAGACGTTTCGACGTCTCACGCAAACTGCTTTATCGACATTACCATAGTATGCGCTACATGACATATTAACGTATCGGTACTAAGGTGATTACCTCATTGCGTATCTCGCGACAGGGTTTGCAACGGGCGATTGTCGCCGTCAAATGGCTGTTCTCTAATACAAAATTGACGTTTAACAACAGCGATCGCCTGTTGCGGGCCTATCGCGAGATACGTAATCACCCTGCGGGTTACCGAACTATAAAAGGTATTGACCAATAGGGCGAAACTAGCCTAAGATGCTAAGACATAGCACTGTTTATAAGTATTGTTTGCACTCTATGACATTGTCAATTGTATAAACATAACATAATGGGAAGTAAATGAAATTTAGGTTTTCTAAAAACTTTACTTTTTGGAAAAAGATCGCCAAGAATCCGTTTTTCATGCAAAATGTGTAATATGTCTGATGAATAAACCTTAGACAACGGTAAAACAAATGAGACTTATGTAGTTTTTTCAAAATTCTGCATTCCGCTAACAATATTTAACTGTTTGCCAGCTTTCCCTTTTCAGCTGTCAAGCCAACTGAACAGCTAAAACAGGTAATATCTGCAGTCCTGTTGTCTAATCTGTCTGTGTTTCAGTGGCGTTGGTCGTCATTTATTGAGGCGCCGCTCCGATATTGTAGCCTTGTTTTGTCGATAAACCACGACATGAGTTTGACACATGAATCTATGATTCATGTGTGGGAATGTGAATTGATTTAACTCGCGTGTCATCTGAAGTGAACAGATTCAATTATGTGCTTTATTCTATTTATTTGTGTTGTTTTATTTTGTAAGTTGTGACGCGTCAATAAGGTCCATGCGGCCGCACTGAATAAAGTATTTTTTGAATTTGAATTTGAATTTGTGGGTTGCAGTGTTTACAGAAATTCAAGGCAGGTTCCCTACGAGACTGCGAACTGTCGTGTTTCATCACATCCAACACGTTGTGTTGATAGTTCGATGTTTTATTCTCACCGTCATCATTCAGAAAACTTTGTAAGGAAACCCGTGGCTTAGTTACCTTCAGACGTATTGACCTGTTCTTTCCTCTGATTAATAGCTGAATTAGCTTAAGCGATGGTACAGGTGCAGGGCAAGCTTAATCCATCTAACAATGTCTCAGGCGCTGCTGTGTCCCATACAACATAAATAACAGTCGCTGACGCTGCATAAATTCTCTACAACAGATGCAAAAGCTTTACTTTTATATTATATTCATTTCAAATAGGACGTCCACTGTTGGACATATACATGGTTTTTTGTTAGTGTGTCTATAAGGGTATCCAATGGAGAGATTCGTTATATCTCACGTATTACATCAAAGAAATGTGACGAACACAATAAATACGTAAGTACAACCAGGTGAACTCAGTAAATCTCTCTTGTCTATCGATGCAGTTTAAATCCGGCAAGGGATATCTCCGGATAATAAGGGATATGCCCATCTGGGCAGCAGCGTCTTTCCGTGTATCAGCATCCAGTACTGCGCTCGCCACCCGTCTGCCAAGCGTGGTGAGTATGGCGACAACGACCCTTCACGACCAGTATCTACTTGTAGATTCATGAGGGAGGCCTATGTCCAGCAGTGGCCGTATTACGACTGAGATGATGATGATGACTTATATCCTATTAGAGTTGTAATGCACTCCTAATAAACTAATATTAAGTTCCTCAAGGATGTTTCCGAGGAAATAACAGTGTTTTGGTGAGAATTATGTTCACAACTAAATATTACTGCAAAGGAATTCTCTCCTCTGAAATTACCTGCCTCTGAAGCCAAAGTCACAAACTTACATGGACACAGCAAACTATCACGGTCTTAACGGTTATAGTTTGCTGTGTACATTATTATACCAAGTTAATCATTGAACAAGTTTGTTGCAGTCTGAAATTGGATCGCATTTAAAACTAGCTTCTAAGTAAAAGTATATTTATTGCATAAATACATGTGTTCATTGTTCTTATTTAACTACAAGTATCAATGTATTTTGCCTTGTTGTAGCGTGCAATATTTTAATACAAAATTTAAATAAATTTAACAATAAACGAATTAATATAATTAACAGTCAAATAATCTAAAAACGTACATGCTTTTGTCAGAAATAATAAAATAATAAAAAAATGATAGAAAAAGAATAGATAGAAGAAGAAATAGAAAAAATAGTAATAATAATGTCACAAATTTAAATGTTCTGCCCGCAGCTTGTTTTATGCAGCGTGTTTTTTTGTCACGCTCGAGAAAAAATAACCACATAAAGTTGTTTTTTAAGTACTATACAATATAACTATAATAGAATATATAACTATAATAGAATATATAACTATAATAGAATTATTATTCTATTATAGTCTATTATATTCTATTATAGTCTACACCTACACAGGGTGTATGTATTAAGCCAACAGGGGTGAGACCGACCACCCCAAGGAACAAATTTAGTTCTACGACTTTTCAGGATCCGGTGATTTTCATACAAGAAAGTTTGAATTCAACAGTACGATAATGACAAACTAAAGAGAAAGTATTATTATTATGACTTCGGGATCATCTACACATAACACCATCTAGTAAAATTGAAAAAAGTATCAAAAATATATAACGAATTATCAAAGTTTCCCCCTTCAAAACTACTTGTTTGGCTGGGCTAAAACCTTCCGGATTAGGGTAAGTACGTAGGTACACATTATAATACATCCTATATGTGCAAAGTTTCAACTTTATCTTTCTGATAGTTTTTGCTAGAATCTGGAATAAATTAGTTGTTTACATTGCATTTTTCATGGCAGTACAATATATCGATGTTTTACCCGTGGATGCAGTAAGAACCTCGGCAGGCTGATTACGTATCTCGCGACAGATTTGCAACAGGCGTAATACGCGCGACCATCGCTGTCAAACTTCTATTTGTAAATTAACTTTGTGACGTATTACAACAACACCTGTTATGTAAATCAAAATTTACGTTTCATAGCGATGTCCTGGAGATTTGCGACTGTTGTAAACCTGTCGCGAGATACGAAATCAGCCTGCGGGAAGCTGCAAGCATAATAATATTAAAATTTAGATTGAATGAAATAAAAATAAATACTGAATAATGTAATATACTTATATACCTTTTTTATAAATACATACATACATACAAAATAAACAGGCCCGGGACAAATATCTGTGCAACAATCACGAATATTGTCCCGTGGCGAGAATCAAACCCGGAGGTCGCCTCCTGCGTTATCAGTCGGCAATTAAACCAACTGAGCCATTTAGGCAGATAAACTAAATTGAAAATATGTTGCGGTCACTAACCTTGCCAAGCCTGAAGTCTCGGCGAGTGAACGCTCTAAGTTTATAAAGTTAGTCCAAAGTATAAAGCAGTCAAAGCAGAAGCTTTTGCTGACGCAAAGGCACGTGCCGCCGGCGCGCCGGCTTCCGTGGGTGGAAATTCCCACCCTTATACCATTATACAGACAGCCGCTGTTGCAATGTGAATGTATTTTTTTACAAGCTTTTATTTAGCTTGCCCTGTACGTACGTATGTATGTTTATATGTATGTGTGTATGTATGTAACGTACATACATTTTATACATACATTTGTACATACATTCTGCGAACAAACATAGTTACATACTATGTTTGTTCGCAGAATCTTGAAACTAAACTTTGAAGCAGATATCTTCAACCACTTGAGCTGAAATTTTGTATACATGTTAACTTTGGATGACAATGCATGGTCAGCTATGTGACGTAACTCTGAATCCAACATGGCGGAATATCCAAGATGGCAGACTACATGATTTTAATGTACCCCTATAATATGGGTATCAAATGAAAGGGCTTGCTGACAATAACTCAAAAATTTAAATGACGTCACTCTGAATCCAACATGGCGGAACACCCAGGACTGGCCTGGACTGGACTGGACTGAACTGGGCTGGTCTGGACTGGACTGGACTCGACTGAACTAGACTGGCCTGGACTGGACTAGATTGGACTTTACTAGACTGGACTGTAATGTTATGTACTGCGCTGTACTGTCCTGGCGAACTACTTATTTTTTTAATGTACTTCTATAATATGGGTATCAAATGAAAGAGCTTGCTGAGAATAACTCAAAAGATTAAATTGCTTCACTCTGAATCCAACATGGCGGACAAGTTATTTTTAATGGACTCCTACAATATGGGTATCAAATGAAAGGGCTTGCTGAGAATAATTCGAAAATGAAATGATGATACTCTGAATCTAACATGGCGGAACATCCAAGATGGCGGACTAGTTATTCTTAATGCACTCCTATTATATGGGTACCATAATGAAAGGCCTTGCTGAGAGTTACTTAAAAAATTATATGACATCACTCTAAATCCAACATGGCGGTCATGAGATGAACAGACAAGAAACCAAATGTCCAGTGAAAACTAAAAAGTAAAAAAAAAATTAAAAGTAAAAAAAACTTTTTAAAAAACAAGCTTTTATTTAAACGTACTTACTACAAAAAAAAATATTTCCCATTCAAGTTTAATGTCAACTTAAAACGTCTTTACACAATATATGTATGTAATAAAAAGCGAGATTTAAGCAGGTACTCGTATTAACATTGTTTGAAAAAAAAAACAATTAGATCAAGTTACACAGGTACACAGGTTAATCTCGCGACAAGCTTTTTTATTACATATATTGTGTAAAAACGTTTTAAGTTGACATTAAACTTGAATGGACAATGTATATTTTAATATTTTTAGTGGGTACGTCTAGCTTGTTTGTTAAAAAGTTCTTTTTTTACTTTCTATTTATTTGTTTTGACTTCGAATAAAACGGAAAAGAGAAAATGATACTTCAATGTGTGCGATTTTATTACAAAATAGACGGAGCAGTAGCAATGTAAATTATATTATGTTTCATCATCAACCAAAGGATGTCCACTGCTGGACATAGGCATCCCTCGTAGATCTCTAAATACTGAACATAAGGGGCTGTTTCAAGACTCACTACACTCGGCAGGCGGGCTAACAAGCGCAGTACGGGATGTTGATACAGGGAATCACGCTGCTGACCATCTTCCGGAGGTATCCCTTGGCAGATTTAAACTGCATCGACGGGCACGAGAGGAGGGGGTGCGGGCAGTTGAATGTTGCTCACATTCAACTGCGCGCACCCCACAGCACTTTTGGTTTTAACACCGTCATATAAAACAAACAGAAGGTCGTGGGTTCAATACCGGCCGTAAAACAATGGATTTTTCATTCTTGAAAAGTGTAAGTTTACACTTAACACGTGCTTAACGGTGAAGGAAACATCGTGAGGAACCCGCGGCTTAGTTAGCTTCAGACGTATTGACCTTCTTTCCTCTGACTAACAGCTGACTAAGCTGGGAGGATGGTAGGTGCTGGGCAAGCCTAATCCATGAAACAATGTCCCAGGCACTGCAGCGTCCCGTACAGCATGATTACCAGTTGCTGACGCTGCATAAATCATTTATAATAGATGCAAAGGCCTTACTTATAAAATAAAAAGGTAATAATCCTTCATTATTGGTTCGCCTAATTTAATTTCAATTTGTTTTTCAATTTAAATTTATTTTTTCGTCTGTGAACCTAGGTTTACAATAGATGTTACTTAATTATTAGAATCACTAGATTCTTCTGATAAGCATGCAAACTCAAAAGATCTGCGTAGAGTTTTTTAGGTAATAAAAATTGACTGCTTCAGAACATCAAACAAACCTTTTTAACCGTGGGTGGATGAAATCCACCCACCGTTTCATCCCTACAGACAGGAGCATCAAATAGATAGAGATTCATTTGACGTTTAATTTGTCGCAGGCTGTTATTTACTGCTCACATCTATTTGTGACTATTTCATGATAAACCGTGGGTTGGCGTAATTACATCGAACTCAATAGAGAGAAAATAAGGTTTTTGATGATGAGCGAAAAGAATTTATGTATTTATAAAAAAATGATTAATTTCAAAATCTACTAGGTATAGTCTATAATATGGTTTTGTGGAGCAAACGTACTTATGGTTAGTTACCTATACAATATCCAAGATAGTCTTCTCTTTGGACTTTTTTTGTTTTTTAGGTTTTGGAATATTTTAATAATCGAACGGAGCGGAGTTCTGATTGGCAACTAGGCGTTTATAATTCATAATTAATTTATTGTTTGTGAATCAGATACAAATAGTTAGGTGGTAGGTGACAATACATTTCGTTCTCTAGATTCTGCCACTAGGGCATACAAACATTAACAAACACAATTCATAAGATACTTAAATTATTAGAAACAGCATGCATCAATCAATTAACCATACAATAAATATTATTAAAATGTGATATTATAAAAAACCTATAATATAATTTAGTTAAAATAACAATAGATAATAGTAATTATAACGCTTTGAATTAAATGTCAGTTTGAATAAACAATGTCAATAAAATTATAATTCAATAAATTCCATTAATATGTAGTACAAAGTTATTTAATAGTCGGATCCGTCACATAGTACGCTTTTTCTACTAATAACTGCTTTAATCTGACCCTAAATTGGTTATTGGAGAGCTCGCGTACAGATTCAGGAATTTTATTGAAAATTGTTGGTGCCATACAGAAAACACTATTACGCAAGTGTTTTGTTTTGCATGGAAGTTTCGTAATTTACCCTCTAAACGGCTTCCAATTGCAAATTTTTCGAATAGTTCAGGGTTGTTTTTAACAAAAACTGCTATTTCATACATATAAATCAACGGGAGTGTTAATATTTGAAGCGTAATAAAGTGAGATTTACATGATTTCCCGTCGGCCCAATCCAATAATCGCTCTATATATTATATGTTATATATATATATGACGTGTATATATGTATACTATATAGAGTGATTATTATATATATACGTTATATATGTGCCGTAACGTATACAACAACAAGCCGTGGGGTGCCGGAAGAAGAATGTTACCCCTCCTCTCCTACCCGTGGATCCAGTAAAAGCCTGCTAAGGGACACCTCCGGAAGATGGGCAGCAGCGTCTATCCGTGTATCAACATCCCATACTGCGCTCACCAACCCGCCTGCCAAGCGTGGTGAGTATGGCAACTACCCATCATGGAGATCCACGAGGGAGGCCTGTGTTCATCAGTGGACGTTTTATGGCTGAAATTATGATATTTATATATTTGTTAAAAAAACTTTGTTTTTTAATGAGACAAAATTAAATAATTTTCGTTCTTTTAAATTCTAATGATATATTTTTTACACAGGGCCTATGGCAGGCTTCGTAACAGAGACTGGGCGGCCACGCGCCGTGACGGCCATACCATCTTCACGAAGCTAATTCGCACTAAAGACCCTCGTGAAGCACAAGGAAACCAGGAGATCCCAGTGCCAGAAGGAAGACAGCGGCTTTCAGTAAGCAATATTTTCTGTAACTTGTTCAAGTTATTATAGCATTTAGGATTTACTCGAGTTCAAATTCTCACTATATCCTGACTGGATCGGTAGACAGGATCTAGCCCACCTTGTCCACCTCGCCACTGGTGGAAATTACACTACTATTCCTACTCTACTATTCATATATACATATATATGTATGCATATCTATATGTTATTTATTGATTATGTATTATAATTTTATTTATATTAGGAGATTAAATAATTTGATAATTTAAATTTATTTTTAGAATGTTTATATATTTTTGAATTTATTTGAATTTATGTATAGTCGCTAAATAGGTTATTATCTATATATTTATTAAGTGCTTAAGTTTAAATAATTATGATGACACCGTGCTTTTTCTATCCTTGTTGGTTAAGTCCATCCTAAGGTTGCCTGGAAGAGATCGCTAATAGTGATAAGGCCGCCCATTGTACTTCTACTTTTAGTTTTGTAATTTTCTGTATATGATATATTATGTCATGTGTATTAAGTTAAGTACAATAAAGAGTTATCTATCTGTATTCATAACATAGGTAAACACAAAGACTGATACTTTTCAATGCATTTATCGCATCGCTGACCAAATTTTAGGAAAAAATAAAAATATCAGGTCTTTTTCTTCCACTTCAATAGCAATATCCTGGTGTAATCATTGGAAAGAGTGAAAGTGTGTGTATGTCTTTGTGAAAAATTATATTCCTGTATCAAGTGTGTGCAAAAGTCTAGACCTTCTAGAGTTTACAACGCTTTAGAGTACCTACTTCACATTACTGATTCAGCTAAGCAACCTTTAATATCAAACTTTGCTCTCCGTTCTAAAGCTGGATTGAATCGTTTAGGAAACGTGAATCGCTAAGTTCTTTAAGTTTGAAAAGCTTTTAGCTCAGCCCGTTAAGCTTTAGCTTCAGTAATCCTAATGTTAATAAAGATTTTCCAGTCCTGCCTTTTGAAATTCACAAACAATATTTGTAAAAACATCACTAAAGAAACAGAACCAAAATTTTCTAAAATAAAGCTCAAAGCGCCTAACCGCATTCGTTATAAAAAATATATTAATGTATTCTATCATTCATCAGGTAACACATTTTATTGTTTTTTTTTATTGTTTAGCATTATGAAGATAAACATTTCACACAGCACCATATAGCTCTAAGTAAGCGAAGGGTTCCCATCCTTTATTTCCTCCTACTATACTAGTATTCTCACCATAACACAAGCTTTGCCTGACATTTACTGTCATTTTTGAAGTTACTGCTGGCCTAAGTAAAAACGAAGAATAATTCTTATATATAGAGAAAGATCAAAAAACCTATACCTTTGAAATAGAATCATAAAAAAATCGTCTAAAAAAAGTACGAAATCAATCATCGAGACGGATCACTCTCACTAGATCAAGTCAACAGATCCAGCCTGGATCTGGTTTTCATTTTAGAAAACTCTCACTAGATCCAGGCTGGATCTGTTGACTTGATCTAGTGAGAGTGATCCATCGAGACTAAGCAACCCTATGCGCGGTCATGGATGGGTGACCGAAATTGTTTGTGCATTTTAAAACTTTTACAAAAATCATATCGGCTAATTCGTAATAATTATTATGTTCCTAAATACCTACGGAACCCTCGGTGGGCGACTTCAGCTCGCACTTGTCCGGTTTTATTTGATAAACAAAGATTGTCTGTACATCGACCGCCGAGACGAATGAATGCACAGAAAAGTGTCTCCTTGAATTTCGATACTCGTTAGTTTTACGAGTATCACAATACTCAACCCATATTCGGTTTACAATCCGAATACAATGTGAAACTGTACTAACCAGAGAGTTACCAGAGCATTATTCAAATACAGCTATAAAAGCTTCCACCACTCATGGGAGGGAGGCGGTATCTACAGCACCAGTTTCCACTTAGTGTAGATGCTGCAGACAAACTAAATTGACGCAAGCATCTAATGTACTCGTAATGTAATGTTTAAATTATGCCTAAATTGTGACACAAATTACGTAAGAAAACTGAAGTAAGTCATCTTTTACATCGTTTTAAGTGTTCGAAAGCTTATTTCGTTAATACACGAGAAAAAAGTAAAAAGGTGCCTTTGCATCTATTGTAGATGATGTATGCAGCGCCAGCAACTGACATTCATACCTTACGGGAATAACGCTGTAGTACCTGGGACATTGTTAGATGGATTAGGCTTGCCCAGCACCTATGTCATCCTCTCAGTTAAATCAGCTATTGGTCAGAGGAAAGAACAGGTCAATACGTCAGAAGCTAACTAAGCCGCGGGTTGCCTTACGATGTCGTCCACGTTAAAGCAAATGTGCACATTTTTTTTAATATACCAGAATTTAAAGTTAATCTATATGGCATTATGTAAACCTATGCTAATTGTGTAACATAATTGAAACTACAATAATTTTAAGACCTTCATAACATTGCGTTCAATAAATACATATATCTTCATCTTCGTGTGGAATTTCAAATATCCACTTTTCAATTGCTTTTAGAACGTCAAAGTTGCTAAATTGCTAGTAGGATAAAGTTAGTGTTGCAGTTGAAAGCCACGACAGGTCCGGATTTTTAGCAGGCTAGGGTATGGCAATTGATTTTGGGCGGGCCTTTGTTCGCGTTCCCTTCCCCTCACCCTAGCCGGTCGCCCACGAGCATTGAATACTAATTTTTGTTGCGGCTGGGTTTTAAGTGCTTATCACGATTATTATTGAGTTTGCATATTTATTCTGTCTGAGTAGAATGCGTCGGCTATGCTTACAGAAAACATTATGTTTTCAATGCAATTTATTAGGAGCTAAATGGATTTTGTTCATGGAGGATGAAATAATCCAATTTAAGAACAGAATTATTAGGTACCTATCTTTTTCGAAACCAGATAAATTATTAATTATAGCCGAATAACTGTTCCTTTGTTTTATAACAACATAAACCAAATAACGTTTGCTGCCCTTTCTTAAAACGCTTATTTAAATATTGTTTATAATTTGTGAACCAATAAAATTAAAGTTGAATTGAGCATTCAAACTCCAATATCCACGAATAAAAATAAATTATCGAAGGTACGTAGGCAGGTGCCGCGAGGTGCCGGCAGTAGAATGTTACCCCTCCTCTCTTGCCCATGGATGCAGTATGAATCTGAAGATGGTCAGCAGCGTCTTACCATGTATCAACATACCGTACTGCGCTCGCCAACTCGCCTACCAAACGTGTTGAATATGGCACTAATTCGTCCCCCCGTGCTTAATACTTGGAGATTCCCTCATGAATCTAAGGCCTATGTCCTGAGATAACGTCATCATAGACAGGGGTAGAAATGAAAAATGCAATCAAAATTTTGTCTCCGACGGGACTCGAACCCGTAACGTTCAGACAAACACCTTTAATTTTTGTAATTGCTCCGTAGTCGAATGGTAAAGGCAGAGGTGTTCGTCTGAACGTTACGGGTTCAAGTCCCGTCGGAGACAAAGTTTTGATTACATTTTTCATTTCTATAAATGATACTTTAGTGTGGGTTTACACTTTAAATACAATTATAGCTTATAGACAGAGGTATTCTGTTAACAAACAGATCGTATAAAAAAGTACAGATGATTACGATATGTATGTATGTACATTGAGGTTCTATTTGATATTTTATCTCAAACAAATCTAAGTTTCTTGGCTTTACATAGCTAGTATTATAGCTAATATTATTAAGGGCATGTTGTTTTGTACTGCAGGGCAAAGGTCTCCCTACCCTCCTTTCTTCACTCTTAACACAAGGAAAAGGAAAAATCTTACTTATATTATATCTAAAGGTCTAATAGCCAACTGATACGCAGGAGGTAGCGGGTTCAATTCTCGCCACGGGACCAAATGTATGTAATTGTTCTGCAGATATTTATCCCGGGACTGAGTTTTTCGTATGTACGATAAGGGGATGTTTACAAAAAAAAGTATTTACAAATTTCATAAATCATCTAGTTTCAAGCTTTGCTTAGTTTGGGACTAGATGGTGTTGTGTGTAGTTTCCAGCATTATTTATAAATTGTAGTTTGACTACTAACTAGTAAAACCACAAGCAAACTGAGGCAATTTAAATTTCAATACATAAATTTTACTTTACTCCAAAACCTTGCCGTGATTTTCCATCATCTTTACAAATTGCAGTCTTAAGAGGGCCCAATCCAACTTACTTTTAATACACCACTCGTACGTGGGTGTGGCGTCGTAATAGATCTTTCTATGAAACTTTTGATCTGGTAGGTATCTTGTGCACTATATCTAGGTTTCTATCCAAACAAAAAACCACAATTTGGAAAAACCAATTCAGTATAAAATTTGTTTTTCCAAATTTTGATTTTTGTTTTGATAGAAACCTAGATATAGTGCACAAGATACCTATTAGATCAAAAGTTTCATAGAAAGATCTATTACGACGCCACACCCACGTACGAGCGGTTGTATGAAAAGTAAGTTGGATTGAGCTTTCTTAAGAGTCTCATAAATGCTATAAATCACATTATGATTTTTTTGGAGGATTTCCCGGAATGATTCCTCATTCCTGTATGATTAAACGGAAAATTTCTATCACATTGTTTTAACTACGGGTATTCATTTGTATCTTTCCCTTACCTTTTGTCTGTTTGAGAGAACGGAACCAATTTACTTGTATACCTGTACACAACATTTTAAATGGAATCTGCAGAGAATTGATGCAAAGGCCTTACTTTTTTTTTTCTTGCATACAGAGATGTCTGACTACACTGGACCTGACGTCACTGGGCGTGGGCTCATGCGTGGGCACCGGCATGTACCTCGTCGCCGGCATGGTCGCGCGCAAATACGCCGGGCCAGGAGTCGTCATCAGCTTTATGATCGCTGCGATGGCGAGCATATTTTCTGGTAAGCCTTTGTTATTTTTACCCACGACAGAACGAAGAAGGTTGAGAGGTTGATAGTATGTTTGTGCATACAAATTTCTACTTATTTATCTCAAAACAGTTCCATTTATAGAGTTCCATACCAAAAGGTTAAAAACGGGACCCTATTAATAAGACTCCGCTGTCCGTCTGTCTGTCTGTCACCAGGCTGTATCTCATGAACCGTTAAATTTTGACAGATGATGTATTTCTGTTGCCGCTATAACAACAGGTACTAAAAACAGAGTAAAATAAATAATTAATCAAATAAAGGCTCCCATACAACAAACGACATTTTCTTGACGTTTTTTCGTGATATTAATAACGGCAACAGGAAGATGCTTGAAATATTCACAATACATTAAAAATAAATGATAAAATTAATAGGGTGTTAAGTTCTCGAATGGAGGCCACGGACCGGCAAACGCAGCGTAGGACGTCCACCTACAAGATGGGCAGACGACTTGGTAGGAACCGCAGATCGGCGTTGGATGCAGGCCGTTTCCAACCGCAGTTCCTGGAGATCAATGAGGGAGGCCTTTGTCCAGTAGTGGACGTCCTACGGCTGATATGATGATGATGAATTAAATTAAAATAAAACAAATATTTGGGGGGCGGGGGTTCTCCAAAACAACATAAAAAACAAACATACATACAACAAACGTCATTTTTTTACTGTATACTGAAAATCACAACCAAAAGTGGGTGGTGCTACCTCACAAATAAAACCGGGCAAGAGCGATTCAGACTCGCGCACCGAGGGTTCCGTGCCATCATACAATATTGTTATATATTTACACTATATATACATTGTTACACAATAGTGAGTATGCTTGTGTGCGCGCTGCACCCTCGCACGCCATCATCTTAGTACAATAAATCAGTGTGTAACCAACCAGCGGTCGGTCGTTTCACTACTATCCCCGTGTCGAATATTTTACAGTTTCGACGATCTACCCGCAAATAAAAAAAAATAATCAAAATGTCGTGTTCTACGCAAACGATATTACCGCGTCGATAGATGTAACGGACTGCAAACGAAAAGCGATCCTGCTGAGCGCACTCACCGAGGGGTACCTACAAGTTATCCACGGACTAAAAATCTAGAAGACGTGCCCTACCCTGATCTCCTGGAAGTCTTAGATGCACACTTCACCCCGAAACGGATTGGATTAGCTGAGCGTCATAACTTTTACGTGGCAGTTAAACAGGCCGGCGAAACGCATTAACAATGGGCGGCGCGTCTACGAGGGTCGAGGACTCACTGAAAAGTGTGCCTTTTTGAATGTGGAGGAGGCGCTTCGCGACAGATTTCTCATGGGAATGCTGCCGGGGCAAGAAAAGGAAAAGCTGTACACAAAAGATGTTGTTACTCTCAGCATGGCAGAAGTCGTTAAGATGGCGGAGAATATGTTTCTCATGGGAATGCTGCTGGGGCAAGAAAAGGAAAAGCTGTACACAAAAGATGTTGTTACTCTCAGCATGGCAGAAGTCGTCAAGATGGCGGAGAATATGAGCTGCGCACGGGCAGCCGCTGCTAGTGCTAGCGCATCTAGCGCCTGGATAGTATCGGATATCCAGCTTTTCAAGATATCCAGGGACGTTAAAAGTGTAAATGGGGAAAATTTAATGTTATGTGTGTGGCTATCACCACAAATAATCGGAATGTCGCGTGTGTCACGAAAAGTGACACTTTTTGCAAGTGTAATTCACAAACCCGGCCACTTGCGTAAAATGTGTTGAAAGAAAGTGAATTACGTTAAGTTGGAATGCAGTGACAATGGTGAGGATGAAACCGGCGATGATGGTAAGTTGTATTATATCTGAGCTTTCAGGGGAGAACCTATAGTAGAACAAGTTCTGTTAAATCAATTGCCTTTCAAGTTTGAGATAGCGGCTCTGCGGTTACCGTAATTTCTGAGGGTTTCTATATGCGAACGTTTAGAGCCTTTATCAAGTACGCTTATACAGCTGATGACGTACAATGGTAAAAAGATTATCTGCTTAGGCACAATTCGGTTCCCAGTGTGTTAGGTAGGTCAAACGCACTATATTAACTGTTATGTAGTTCACGACGGAGGGCTACCGCTTTTAGGTACAGACTTTATTTATCTTTTTAAATTACAGCTTATTCCGATAAACTTTAATTCAGAATCAGTTCCCAATTTTATTTGAATTGCAAGAACGCTTTGGGGAATCGTTTTCCGATAAATAAGGCACATTTAACAAATACAACGTTAGACTTAGGTTGAAAGAAAACGCTTAAACGATTTTCTATAAAGCACGTCCAATAGCGTTTGCTTTACATGATAAAGTAAATGAAGAAATAGATAGATTGATTAAGTTAGGCGTTCTGGAGACCGTTAAGTACTCGCCCTATGCATGCCCTATAGTTCGGTTCTAAAACGGGACGGTTCAGTCAGACTGTGTGCTGACTATTTCGGTCAGCATAAATAAACAGCTGCTAGTAGAACAGTACACGCTCCCCACCACAAACGAGTTATTTTCAAAAATGTATGGTGGTCAGCATTTTACTAATCTCGACCTATCTATGGCGTATAACCAGTTTCAGTTAGACGATGAATCAAAGAACTTAACTTGCTTATATACGAGCCGCGGGTTGCTTAGGTTCACGTGGCTAGTGTTTGGCCTGGCTAGCGGACTGTCGATCTTCCAGCGTGCGATTAAAGGGCTATTATCCGGTATACTTAGACGGGATCTTGTGTTTACTAGATGATGTATTGATAACCGGGAAAGATAATAAAGAACACATCATTCATCATCATCATTTCAGCCGTAGGACGTCCACTGCTGGACATAGGCCTCCCTCATGGATATCCAGTTATTGCGGTTGGAAGCGATCTGCATCCACCGTCGACCTGCGTTCTTCACCAGGTCATCATCCCATCTTGTTGGTGGACGTCCTACGCTGCGCTTGCCGGTCCGTGGCCTCCACTCGAGAACTTTTCGGCCCCATCGGCCATCTGTTCTGCGAGCTACATGGCCTGCCCATTGCCACTTCAACGTGCTAATCCGTTTGGCTATGTCGGTGACCCGAGTTCTTCTACGTATCTCCTCATTTCTGATTCGATCGCGTAAAGAAACCCCGAGCATAGCCCTCTCCATAGCTCGTTGAGCGACTCTGAGCTTATTCATGAGGCCAATCGTGAATGACCACGTCTCGGTTCCATATGTCATCACTGGTAACACACACTGATTGTAGACTTTCGTCTTAAGGCACTGAGGAATTTTGGACGAAAAGACGTTGCGTAGTTTCCCAACGAACACATGGACACACATGGAGAGGCTAAATACAGTGCTGCAACGCTTGCAAAACGCCGGTCTGGCCTTACGGAAGGACAAATGTAGTTTTTTCCAAAGTGAGGTTAGCTATTTAGGTTATATTATCACTAAAGATAGTCTTACGAAATCTCAAGAAAAGGTGAAAAGGTGAAATGTGAGCCAGCTGCAGTCATTTCTTAGACTCATAAATTACTACAGAAATTTTGTGCCCAACGCGTCTACTGTGCTTAGTCCGTTGTATGAGTTATTAAAAAAAGGGTGTAAATAAAACTAGACTGCAGAGCACCAACAAGCTTTCAAAGACATAAAAACATTGATGACGTCAGAGCAAGTACTAGCCCATTTCGATCCGAACGCTAAAATAATATTGACGGTGGACGCTAGTCGTAGTGGTCTCGGCGCTGTTCTGTTCAGTCACCCATCAGGGGATGGCCACCGAAACTACAGAATCTACTGATTCTCGAATAAAAGCATACTATTATATGTAGGACGCAATTATCAGTTGAGAATGGGTGCTTAATGAGGGGTCACAAGGTCGTCACACCTACCTGTATGTATAAGCCAGTGTTATCTGAGCTACATCAATCACATTTAGGAATCGTTAAGACTAAAGCCGAGGCGCGCTCAAGATTTTAGTTTCCCGGTATCGACCAGGCAATAGAAACTATGATCGGTTCCTGTGATGTCTGCATCCAGTTGCGCCCATCCGCACGCGCGCGCCGCGCCGGTCCGCTGGGAGTTTCCGGCTGCTGCATTCAGTAGGATACATATAGATTTTTGGGGCCAATTAAAGGTTGTATGTACTTAGTAGCAGTCGATGCCTACACAAAGTGGGTAGAAGTATATACCATGAACTCTGCTACGACATCAGCTGCTGTTATTACGCCAAAAGTAGTGCCGAAACCCTTCTAACAGTTATTTACATTGCATGTTGACTTAAACAGCTGCAAATATTCCAGTAATTTCAAACCTGCAATTTATGCGTTATTGCCAGTTAAGACCACAAGTACGTACCTACCATTATTTCCAATTCTGCGTGATGTGCTGAAGGTTAATATTAAAATTTACAAATGTGACTATAAAATGGCCCAGATAACGGCATATACGGTTTACCCGAATGAAAAAGATTCGGGATGCTATTTCCATTTTTGTAAGGCGGTTTGCGATAATGCTGATAAGAAAGGGTTGACTTCAGCACTTTCCGGTACACTATCTAACGATTTAAATCGTTGGACACGTATGGTAAAGTTACCGTGAAATTGCTTCAAAAATACCCATATGGATTAAGTTTTTTTTTTTTTTTTACTGTATTTAGTATATTAGTCATCTAGTACCCATAACACAAGCTCTGCTTAGCTTGGGGCTAGATGATGCTGTGTGATTTGTCCAGCATTATTTATATTTATTTATATTATTATTATTTATCTCTCAAAGAAAAATGGAACATTCACTTAAAAGATTATAATCGTTTGGTTTTGTTATTTTATGTGTATTTATTTACCAAAAATTAAATTTCCGTGGGGTGCCGGCTGTAGAATGTTACCCCTCCTCTCATGCCCGTGGATGCAATAAAAACCTGCTTAGGGATAGCTCCAGAAGATGCTCAGCAGCGTCTTTCCGTGTATCAACATCCCGAACTGCGCTCGCCAACCCCCCATCCACGCGTGGTGATTACTATGAGTACGATGGCAGCTACCCCCATGGAGATCCATGAGGGTGGCCTCTGTTCAGTAGTGGACGTTTTCCGGCTGAAGTGATGACGATTTACCAAAACATGTAAGTGCAATAATCGATAATTTTAGCGCTTAACAAACTAGGTTTCACCTATTACGTCTCGTTTACCGTCACGGCAAATTGCGTTAAACGGCAGTGACCGTTTTATGCAGTTTGTCGTTATTTTGTAGTTAAATACAAACCGACCTACGTAAATAGCAAGTATAATCGCTTTATTGTAGAATAAAACCCTTTGAGCTCATGAAGATAAACTAAAGCGTGAAATTCATAATGTTCTTTCAGTCTTGACTTTTAAATGGTGTTATAAATTCTTCTTTTCAATAAAGCTGTTTAGTAAAATAGAAATTAAAAGTTAAAAAAAAACATTTTAACAGACAAGCTTTTATTTAAATGTACCCACTAAAAATAATAAAATAAACATTTTCCATTAAAGTTTAATGTCAAATCAAAACGTCTTTACACAATATACGTAATAAAAAAGCTTCTTTAGAATAAGCGTCCGCGAGGCGAAATAACTTTAAATAAGACATTTATGCCCAATAGATGACTTAAATTTAATTTACGGTACGTCATTAATCATCCGCATTCGGGTTTGTACCTATACACCCTGTATTTTCGTCTGTTCAGAAATAAATTTAATTTTAATTGCGCGAATGTGAAGAAAGAAGAAGACAGTTTCAAATCCGGTTGGTTTCCGTTGTGGGGAGCAGGCGTGTGTATTTCGTTGGTCCCCACCAACGGGAATCAATCTGTTCTGACGTTCATCAAAAGAAAACCGTCGAGTGAAATATTCAGCATTTAATATTAAGAATATTATTTATATATTCATTATCTATCCACGTCTGCCGTCTATCTCTCTGAGTTGCGTCCTGACCCGGCGAGGAGGCTATGCAGACCGTGACGTAGGTGGCGTGACGAACTCGATAAAAACCTGGTCGACTGGAGGGAAGTGATTCAGGATCTAGATGCGTGGAGGGAATGGGGGAAGGCCTTTGCCCAGCGTTGGGATCAGATCGGCTCACAGTTAAAATACAGGTTGTATTATAATGTGTATAACCCCAAAGGGAGGTTTCAGACCCTGAAAACTAGTAGGTAGTTTTGGAATGAAAAAAAATCAGGGATTCGTATTTTTTAGAATCTCATTTGTATATATTTTTATTTACAATTTCACTGGTTGTTGTGATGTGAAGTTTTTAAGTATTTTCATTTGTACGGCAGCTGCTTGCGAGAGGTCAACGGCCAACCAGCCGGAAGAAAGAATCAGCTGGCGTTCAGGTTGCTATTACCATATAATCAGGCTGTTAAAGTTAAAATATTCGTGGTCTTTTCTTGAATGAAAATTATCGAATCCTGAAAATTCGTTGAACTAAAGTTGTTCCTTGGAGTAGTCAGGCTTTCGGCTTAGTACGCATAATATAATACACCCTGTATATTCAGAACAAAATTAATGTGATGTTCTCTATTATGATGATGATGGCTTCCAGGCCGATTTCGGCCACGGCGACTTAACTTTGGCTATGGGTTAAACGTCTTTACTTTAACGATCTAGCCAATGTAAAATATCTTCACATTAGATTGCATAAATATGAGAATTGTTCAAAGGTTTTGTTTTAATTTTTTGTCTTATTGTTAAGTTTATTGTGATTAATATAATGTTGAGTTTGATTTCAATGTCATAAAACACTTTTGAATATCCGCTGCACAAATGCACTTTATCCTTTTCTTAAAGTCAAATTCAAAAGTGTTTATTCAATAGAGCCAAATGCTACTTAGAATAGCTAAATACTTAAACTAAATTAGCTACGTAGTATTTAATTAAATAATGTTTTACACTAAATAAAATATTTTTCTAGGTAGTGGAATCTGACCACGTGATCAGAAGGGGATAAAAAATATGTTGCTTGAGATCAATTTCCTCTCCAATATTGATTGGGTAAACAGGAATCGCGCATACAATTTTTTTTTCTTAAGTTTAGAAATATCTGTTTAAAGGATCACGCTCTGAAGACATCTCATCATTCGAATATTTAAACGGGGTTTATCATAATATGTGTACGTACCCAAAAGAGAGGTTTAAGTCCATGAAAACAAGTAGTTTTGAAAGGAAAAAATAAATACTCGTCAGATTATTCTTGGAGTGGTCAGAATCACCCACGTTCGGCTTTGTACATATATTATAATACACCATGTAGATACAATAAATCTGTCTTCGATACAAAAAACATGAATAGATCATAGAAATGAAAATCATACGAACCAGAATTAAATTGTACATGTCGGTTAAAACAATCAAATTTTATACAGTGTACCATTTAGTCCTACCTGACCTGCGCGGTTTCACCCGCGTTAAGACAACGTTAATTGGGAAGGATCATGATTATAGCAGTCTATGTATGTAAGTTTATTTACGGTTACCGTATTTTGATGAATAAAGTGTGAATAGATTCGTTAATATGACATATTATAATTAATAATGTTTCCCATACAAAGTTTCATCCCCTTTATATAAGCACATTGTGTAAGCTACATTTGAACCAAAGACATTTCATCTCTTAGGTATATACTTCAACTTAAGTAATGCATAAGGTTTATATTTCAACTTAGCTTTTGAGATATGCTACAGCACGTATTTAATTATTTTATTTCCCAACTTTCGTACATATCTTCTTAGTCGTAGGAATACTGTCCACGCCCAGTACTGGGCACAGGCCTCCATCCTCCATCCTCCCTCATGGATCTTCAAGATCATGAGGGTTATGTTGCCATACTTGCCACGGCTGTCAGGCGGGTTGGCGAGCGCAGACCGAGATGTACGGAAAGACGCTTCTGCCCATCTACCGGAGGTATCCTAAAGCAGATTTTTACTGCATTCACAGCAAGAGAGGCCAGGCAAAATTCTACTGCCGGCACTTTTACACGGCAGGGGATGATTTAAGAAAAATGTTAAATCACGTGTTTAGTTTTTTTATTTGACAATGTAAACCGACGTGGTGAGCCGGCAGTATATCAAACATGTTTCAGCATTTCTCAAAAATCACCCCTGAGTGGCAAATTAGGGGATAAAAGTTTGTAAGGTTGGAACATCATAGTTTTTTAATTTATTTACAAGAAATTTTGCATAAATATTGGGAAATAAAAATAATCAAACGTATTATAGAATATTTCAAAACCAGCCTTTCCCCTTGGTAAAAATAAAGGGGATGAAACTTTGTATGGGAAACATAATTGTTTACTTGAGGTCCTCGAAAATTGGTTTACATTTATCATTTCAACCGTAAAATGTACACTACTAATCACAGGCCTGCCTCGTGGATCTTCATGAGGATTAGTTGCCATACTCACCACGCTTGCCAGACGGGTTGGCGAGCGCAGTACGGGTGTTGATACACTGACCCTACTGCCCATCTTCCGGAGGTATTCCTTAGCAGGCTCTTAGTGCATCCCGGGGCATGAGAGGAGGCCCTCCTCTGCCTCTGCAAAACTTTATTACCTACAAAATTTAATCCCCTAATATTCCACTCAGGGGTGATTTTTTAGAAACGTTGAAACATGTTTTTAATAATTCTGATACCTGACTATTTAAGTGGAATTCAAGTAAATCAAGTAAACCTAATGTCAAAAAAATATTCCCAAACAAGTTTTCATCCCCTATATTTTGACTTAGGGGATGATTTTCGCAAAATTTTGAAACAAAGGTACATTTTGTTTTAAATTCTGGGTTTTTTAAGTGAAAAATAACGATTTTTCCATACAAACTTTCACCCCCTATTATAACCCCTTCTGGTTTAATTTACGCAACGAAGTAGCCTATGTCCGTCTCCATGGCCTAATCTACTCCCATACTAAAATTCATCCAAATCGTTTCAGCGGTTTTGGCGTGAAAACATTCATACTAACACATACTACCACACTTTCGCTTTTATATATTAGTAGGGAAGTAGGGATTTACTTATGTAGATATATTGATCATTTGTATGAATTTCGCCTAAGCTAAAATTGCTTCCAATCCGACATCGCTGAAGTACTCACATCCTATCCCTGCTACATAATATTCTCTTTGATCCTTTCACCCCATCCTATTTGAAGGAACGTTTTGAATACTTCATTCTTCACATCGTTCCCGCATCCTCCGTTCTTCTGAAAATCTCGTGTTAAAAGCTCCAGCACACTGTAGTACCACTCTGTTTGACAAGTCCTTCTCTGTCCAGGCCGTAAGACTGTGGGACACACTACCCCAGCACGTAGCACTACCCCAATCCATTAGAAATCCCTGCCTTTCGTACTTCCATATTTCTCTACATCCAAAGGTTGCCAGGAAGAAACAGCTTCTAAGTGATAAGACAGCCCATTGTACCAGTTTTAGTAATATAAGTATTTTTATATAATTTTTAAGGTGTGAAATAAAGAATATTGTATTGTATATATTATTTTAATCATCTGGTACACTAGCTCTGTGTGTCAACCATGAGTTGTCACTGTTAGATCGCCTGCCGTTACTACAGTAGTAATAGTACGTTACTATGACATCTGTCAGATTTGTAACTCATGGTACCAAACTCTAAGCAAACGAAGCCCAAATTACAGTCGCTGTAGTATATAGTTTACTGCGTATTAAAATACCAAACTATCCGCTAGAGGCGCTGTAGGTACAAATTTTCATACATTTTTTTAACTACAGTCGCTAGCGAGTATAAATTGTAAAAAGTCATGGTAGACCTACTGTTTACTTTCGGGCTGGATAGTGCTGCGTAAAATATGCATCATTGTTTTTTTTTCTCAGGTGCATGCTACGCTGAGTTTGGAGTCCGCGTACCAAACACCACGGGATCTGCCTACACCTACTCATACGTCACAGTTGGCGAATTCATCGCCTTCATTATCGGCTGGAATATGGTGCTGGAATACCTGGTAGGTTAGGCTATATCTCTATTCAATGAGGCGTTTTCATAAAATAGAAAAAAACTACAAAAATAGCTCCCTACAGCCTATAAGATGGTGTTAGTGTTAATTTTGTGGTTGTAAACACAAAGTTTGGTACCTCGCTCACTCCACGCGCGCTGTTTGCTCTGCTGCTCTATTTTACTGAAAACGGCTCATTTAAATCTAGCAATTTTATGAATCTGCATTTTATGAAACTGGACAGGCTTAATCGAGGAATTGAGGACTTATTGGTACCCAAGAAGGTGGCTTCCGTGCCCATGGAAACAAGTTGATTTGGCTGGACACGGTCACTAGTATGATGATCTAGTATGATTATGTTATAATCTACATTTATAATAAACGAATTTAATTGAAAAACTGCAAAAATGCAGGTTAAGATTAATGCAGGTCATAAGTTCCTATTCGTTGTCTCTTGCCAAATCAGCTTGTTTATAGCTGATTTGGCAAGAGAGTCTTTAATGTCAGGAACAAATTTTTATTAAAAGGATTAAAAACGGGCCTAATGAACGATATTTTTTATCGTAGGTTAACTAAGTTACAAATGGATAATTTGATTTGTGGAACTTTTGTCCAGAAATCTTCTTGGCTTACCCTTTGTGAATGAGGCAGTGGGAGTTCTGGACAAAAAGACCGAAAGTCCCCTTTGAGGGGATGGATCATCGCAGGGGATTTCTGAAATAAGCCTTTATAATTTGCGTTACTATTTCGCGATGATGTTGGAATGAAACAAGATATAGTAAAAGCGATTTACCTGTGATTTTAATAGCACTTGATGTATTTGATTCGTCTTTTCTGTCTTTGAACATTTAAGTGAATAATCAATTATTATTATTGTTAAATTAAATTAATTTTCATTTTCTAATTTATTATGTAATACAGAATGAATTTGAATAGATTAGATATGTGTACTAAGGTCAACCCATAAAATAATGATTGTTCATTGTAGCAGTAGGTACAGGTTGGTATATAATTATGGTCTTACATTATATCATATAGCATATGTATATATAGCATCTTGTATCTATAGGGTCAGCACAAGCTTACCGGAAATAATCGGCCGGCCAATAGTGTGGATTGAAATAAACACATTGAAGTAAAAAGAAACAATCTTTGATAAAAAAATCTGAAAAAAAGTCTTTGATTAATTAAATATTGTATTTAAAAAAATCAACTTTATGTTCCTCTCATACAAAACGCCAATTTCATATGTAACAAACCTAATATATATGAATCTACTTTATTAATTTTGTAAAAACGGGAATTACTCACGTTTATACCTATTGTAACGTCGAAGATCGTGATGACGTCAGTGTCGTGTCGGCCCTACGCGCAGACGGGCATACAACTCCATGATGATGGTTTTCTTGAAAATTCGAAACGTGTCGGAATAATCTTCGACGTTACAATACTACGTGAGTAATTAATGTTTTTACAAAATGAATAGTATATCTCACGTTATATAGTTTCTTATTTTTATATTGTTTGACCACACTTAGGTAGAACATTTTCACTTGCTCTTCGGTTGCTCACACGATACACGACATCACCTTATCAAGAATTTCAGCGGGTCCGACATGGGTTCTGTAGCGATCAAAGCACTTTCGGCTTAAGGAAGCGTCAAGAATCGATTTGACGGACGTGGGTTCAAATCCCACCGGAGCTGTAAAATTTTTGATAAGGTTATTAATGTCTTTGAAAATATCTCACGTTAATTTATTTAAGTGAACCTGTTGTTCATTATGAGTATCAATACATTTCTTTAAACCGATTTTTTAAATTTGATCTGTTTTATTATTTAGGATAAGTCATCTCTACAATAGTTTTGAAAGGAGTGGTCCCTGTAGATCCGATGAATATGTTTTTATATACGATATTCGCTGGTTCTACAGTCTCCATTACTCTCAGAATATTCTTCGTGGGCATCGTAATACATAATTGACCTCAAAAAATTTATACTCTGAAGATAATACATAGTTAATCCTTTATTATTTTAATGATTCTATACATCAAAAAAGAAACAAATTGTGTATATTCGATAGGATACCATTTAAACGAGCGACTATGAATTCATATTGAAGTTTTCTAATAAAATACCACAAAGCGAGCGACAGAATGAATGATGAAGTCTACAAATATCGGAAATGGCGACTGAATACAAAATTTATAACAAATTGTAAGTGATTTTGTTATTTAAGTACCAATTATTTTATAGATTATTATACATTATGTAGTGCACCAAGAATAAAATTAACGCTGCTCGAACCAAGCCACAAATGGTGGAATTCAGTTCTATCACTTCGTTAGCTATTCGCTCGGCTCGTTGTGGTTGCGATTTAAACAACTATGAAGTTTGTTTCGCCGTGGGGTACCGGCAGTAGAATGTTACCCCTCCTCTCATGCCCGCAGAAGCAGTAAGAGCCTGCTAAGGGATACCTCCAAAAGATGGGCAGCAGCGTCTTTCCGTGTATCAATATACCGTACTGCGCTCGCCAACCCGCCTGCCAAGCGTGGTGAGTATGGCAACTGCCCCTCATGAAGATCCATGAGGGAGTCCTGTGTTCAGTAGTGGAAGTCTTACGGCTGAAATGGTGATGATGATGATGAAGTTTGATCCAAAACTTTAGTTTTTTTAACCGAGGTCAGACAAGAATGTCGTTTTTTGTCTGTCTGTCCGTCCATCCGTTACTGGCTTTGTGAAGAGACTCTTAGTCCTAGAAAGCTGTAAATTTCCATAGGTATATAGAATAACAACGCCGAGATAACGATACAAATTAATGCTTAAAAAAATAATTTATTTGGGGTACCCACCCATAACCATAAACACTTAAGGTGGGGATGAACTTTTTTTATTGATTTCCTATCATATGAGGTATCGTTGAATAGGTATTTTAAAACCACCTAGGGGTTGCAAAGACAATATTCCGATTTAGAGTTCCGTTTGCGAAATATTAAAATTTTAAACTTTTTACAAGCGTGTGTGTGTGTCCCCTGCCACCTCTCCCGCACCTGTAAAATCTAAACTGATAACTTCACAGATCTGAAAAAAATCACGAATGTCGTTTTAACCATGAACTTTTTAAGAAAACTACATATATGGATAGCTAGCTAGCTTTTTTAGCTTCGGAGAAATAATCGCTCAAATAAGTGATGCGGTTTCCCAAACATACCGGAATACTTTAAGCAAAAACTCATTAAATTCCTTTTTATATGTTTTAGTAAACGTAAAAAAACCTACACCAACTTCTAACAATGTCTACGGTTAACTACGAAACCCTGCATAAGCCTGTATTACACTACACGGTATTCAGGGCCAGGTAGTTAGGGCGCCCTAATCGGCCTAACTACCAAGCAAGGCTTGCCGGCTCCGACCGGTCGCCCTAGTTAGGGTAACTTATAAAATAATAATAATAATTCTGGACAAATCACACAGCATCATCTAGCCCCAAGCTAAGCAGAGCTTGTGTTATGGGTACTAGATGACTGATATACTTAATACATTATACTACATAGATAGATATTTTTATTATATATAGAAAAACACCCAGAAAACCCTGAACAAATATCTGCAGATCGTACAGACATTTGTCCTGAGGCGGGAATCGAACCCGCAACCCCTTGCGTCGCAGGCGGACCTTCGCCCGCTGCGCCACAGAGCTCGTCAAATAATATAATAATAATATACTTATAACTTAACTTACGCTCTAACTCTTATTACACCACTCTTAGTTAGGGTAATGAAATACAGGCTATAGCACGTGGCCCGAGATGCACCTGGCCAACTTTATTTGATATCTTACTTAGTTACCTCAGAAATAGGTACTTCGTTTGAACCTATTTGTATACGTTTGGGTTCGAACCAATATGGAAGTTAATCCATAAACTTCCATATTTGTTTATTTTTATTAGTCCCATTTTTTCAAAACTCAGTTCTAATGATAGGCTGGGGATTTGTGGGATGAGTATTTCCCACGGATACTCAACCCGTCATAAGAACTGTAATAGAATTTAGCGTCATTTCCAGCAATTATTGAAGTCGGTTTTAAGGTTTAAAAAATGAAAAAAATATATTTTGGGTTAATAAATAATATACTTTTTATAAAATAAACTTCAACAGTACTTACAATATACTTCTGTTGGTGGCTCAAATAAATAAAAGGACTTCATTAAACCGGTGTATATAGTCGACAATATAATCACTTAATATATTTCCCATATTTTGCAGCATATTTTGTCGCCTGTATGAATTATATGTTGCAAACATAATGTATCGCCGTTCTGCATAGTTTCAATGTACCACTTTTAAATTTCCATAACACATATGTAAATCGGCAGTGCTTGTTTACTTATAACCTTTTGAAAAAAGACATTGAGCATTTAAAGTCACTTCATTTATTTTTTAAGTCTCACAACAAAACTAATACAAGCTTTCCAGCTGGACTTCGGAAGAAAGAATACAATTTTATGGTAGGGTAGGTTAGTTCGGTGCCGAACCAAACACCTAAGCTCGCTTAGTACTTAGGCTCGGGAGACCGAGCCAATCTCTCCTACCATTCTCAACGCGCGAAGAATAATGGAAGATCGTAATGAATATCTCCTATTAGACTATATGGGTGATAATATTTATAATGCGTTTTCCGCTCATGAAAACCAATTTCCTAAAATAACAAAAAAATGTTTGATGTATGTATGTCTCTGCACTGTATTAAATAACTTGTGGAAAACTATTTATGGAGAGCGATAGTTTATAACTAATACATTCTTTTTCGCTCTGAGAGAGCAACAGATTTTGAAACAAAATTTTTGTTCGCTGTTCTATTGTGTAATTTATTGTATTGTAACAAATCTGTCTTACCCTTTGTCTTAGAAGTGATTTATTTAAAATTATCCAAGCAGGCCTATTACATTTTTAAATCACACTATTGAAGCTGCACAGTGCATAGTACTAACGTATAATTTAATTTTTATCTGTCTTTTTGACTTCGTGAACCACGAATTTGCGATTTAAAACCAATACTGAATTGTTATTGATTACATTCTGCTATTAGACTGCACTTCTCTCCTTAGTTACTAAAAATTGGTTTAGATTCTAAAGTTAATTACACTTCACTTGAAAACTGTCACTATTTTATTTAGCTATACCACAGCTATACTATACTGTAAACTGTTAGGTTCAAGAAGATGAAGACTGAAACAGAAACCGGTACAACAATCCGCATGGCATGGCTGCTCTAAGCTCACCTCTCGTAGACATTTGTTAAATATTATGTCTGCGATTCGTAAGCTAAGGGGATCCATGCTGATTTCCAACGCTGTTTAACAGGATTTTACGAAGCAAGAAACAGTTACATATAAGCTGGACATTTCACACAGCACCGCCTGGCCCAAAAGTAAGCAGAGCTTGTGTTGTGGGTACAAGATAGTTCATATAAAAGTTAATACTTTTTGTAAATACTTACATATTAAGAATGTATAGAAAACACCGAAACCCTTACAAATGCTTGCCTTAGTTATATTGCAGAATCCTCATCAATGAAGTAATGTTTAACGTTGCTAAGCTCAGGGCTTACTTGCACCGTAACTAGTTTACAGTGCAGTAAGCCCCAAGTTCAGCATAGTCCAGAAGCTCATAATGGCGTGCCTTCCGCACGACATCACACAGATCTAAGTAAATTGTTAACTTTCTCCGTCCGTGAAACTTAGCCTTATCGCTGCGACAGCTATCAAGTTTTGAGTTTTCTAACGGTATAAATGACATGTAGCAACGTCGTACTTTATGGGTGGGACCTTAGAATGGTGGGACTGTAAGAAAAGTGATGTGCGATGCCGGTGGGTCATCGTAACCAACATATTTCATCATATTTTCAATATCATCCCAGCCCTATTTGTGTCCCTTGGCACATGTCGCAGAGATCAAGCTAAGTTTCACGAACTATAAATATTAAATCAATTAATTTTAGTCACAAAGCTTCGATATAACTTAAATAGTTATAATAGACTGGGTTGTCTTATTTAAGTATGGCTATAAATCTTCAAAGCCCTCCTCTGTTCCTTGTATTGGGCTTGGCAAATGTGGCTCCATTCGGCAAGCGGAACACATGGAATCCAACTCAAGACAATATTTTACTTGTATAATATGTATATGTTATCTAAAATGTATCAAAAAGCGTGGAGCAGGTTCACTAGAAGTCCATAGTCGATGTCTAGACCAATATAGAGTTCAAAATATAAAATTATTTCCCTTTATTTCCATAGTTTGGAATTACTAAACTTCAACACACCATAGTAGGTATTGGAAGCTGCGGTGTGCTTTGTGACGGAAACTACGGACAAAATACATAACTCTAAAAAAATTTGATTGGCCATAAGTATTCCGCATTAACATAACACCTTTTATTGGTAGACGGTATATTTTGAATTAGCTACACTTGAATTATGCAGTTACTACAAATTTGTCTCATGCTTTGATTAAGCCATTCAAAAAAACGGATGCATCATAAATGTACTTAAGATGGTCTACTGTCATTTTATTAATGACTTAATGTATTGGCCATTCATTCACATCTATAAAAATGACTTATACAGCGTCTGCAACTGTTTTATTATGTTATTATTCACGATAAAGGTAAACACAATTGAAAAAAAATGCTACTTTGTTCATATTTCCTTTGCAATGCAGTGCCGGGCGAAAACTGTGTTGAAAGTATACGACATTGCTGGTCACAGAAAATATTTAATTAAACATTAAATTAAATATTAAATGTCTAGTGTAAATAGGGTTTTTTAACGACATTGGTCTAAAACTAAAAATGACAAGGTATAATAAGTCCACTTGTATAAAAATGTCGATGTGTAAAAATGCCAACAATAATGTCATCTTTAAAATTTTGTCGGTGAAAGATAAATTTAGGTTTTTTTAATATATTATTGAGGGGACTGTTTTGTCCCCCAGATCGGTACCAGCGCATGCGCGAGGGCACTCAGCGCCAGCTTCGATTCCATCCTCAACGGGGAAATCACCCATGCCCTATCAAGCACTTTTGGGACCATTTACGGTAAGTCAAATTATGCCCAAAAAGGAGATGTTCCAAAACTGCCTCAGTCTATATAACATAGACGGGGGAAAATCAGTAACTCTCGGAAAATTACTCAATGGATAATCGAAAGTAAATTTATGTACCAAAAGTCTCTATACTTCAAAGACTTTCGACAATAGTAACTTATTTTCAAAGACAGTCATAATTCCATGATGTACAATGTTCATATTTTTCATATCTACAGTTTTATATATCTGTCTATCAGCCGACATTCACCCACTGTTGAGTATAAGCCTCTTCTTTATCATGCCATTTTCGGCCCACTAGACATTAAACAGTTTTACAATTTGAAAATGTCAAAGATGGATTGGTTGTAGAACTGGATCAGTCACGAAAACTTTACTTCAAGAAAAGGCTTACCCACTCGACTTGACGGAGGTACTGTGCCCCCACATTTAATTCGCATAGTGGTGAACCCAATGATTTAAGTTTTACATGGCCTGCCAGCTAATTGCATTAAACGACGTCAAATTAGTGAAAAATTAATCGTGGGACATAATTGTTACTAAAGTTATACATTTGTGGACGCGGTGACCTTAAGAACGGTTTATACATTTTTGATACATCTCCTTTACTGTTGTTATATGGTTTAGCATCAAATTGTTTAAATATCAAAATTGGCTTTGGTTTTGCTTTGAAAGAGATTGGTTTAGGCTAGTGACTTATTACTTAAAACCATAAACAGAGTGGGGCAAAATGATGACTCCTCGATGGTAGCTAAAATCTAAAACAGCAATAATATTTTTCCTTAAAAAAGCAATAACTATAATAATGGATAAGCACAAAACTTTCTATAATTAATGGAATCAGGCGTTACTTTGCGGAAATCCATGACAATAAAATGCAATAAAAAATATTTAGTTTTAATTCCGCTTATGCTGAGATGCAGGAGCACCGCCCTCCCGCCCGCTAATTATGCACATGCAGGGAGAACTAGCTTGTCAGTGCAGCATGCATACCCAAACCTATACGACGACACGTGTTTCGCCTCTCCGCGAGGCATCATCAGGTGACCGCTGAGATGTTGACTGGTCGGCCGCTGGAACGAAAGTGAAGCCACATTTTTTTTTTTTTTTTTCGAAATGACAATATATGTTGTTGACCGCAGATGGCCATGACAACGTTACCGGACTATGGCGAGCGCAGAAGGCGCCCAGCCGCAAAAGTTAGGTTGGGGCAACAAGCTCAAGGGCACCACTTAGGTTCGAACCACGGCTTGGACTGTTGCCAGAATTTTTGAATCTACTGAAGGATAGCGTCTAGGTGCAAAACTGCACCTTTAGACGGAAGAATGTATTCTTCGGCCCCGCCGGCGGGACCGGTTTTTGAATATGTGTCTAACAGCTAGTGTGGGACGGGTTGACGTCACCTCCGGGTTAGCGGCGGTGAGCTCGTCAACGGGCAAGCCGAGAACGTGTCTCGGTCGACGGAGGAAAGAGTGAAGCCACAACGCAGCCGTCGCTCCTTAAATACCCCCACCGCGTGACGTTGTTGCCCTACTACTACCCGAAAAAATACGTAATAATGGAGACGACACTAAATTTGTTTGGTCATTCAACAGTGTAAACGCGCTATTATTGTTGTGTTTGAGAATTTCTAACTGCTCCAACACACACAACCGGAAGCTTTTCCCACATACATGCAAAATGTTATAATTATTACTGTCGCGCAAGGAATGGCCGGTATCAATTAGATGTTTTGCGAAATGTTAGGTTTAATAACCAATATTACCGCCAAAAGGAGGGCTTAGCGATGGGTTCCCCGCTGAGTCCTCTAATGGCCGATTTATTTATGGATAACTTTGAATGTAAGTACATAGTGAAAGAACCCAATATCTTGTTTTTCTATAGATATGTTGATGACATAATTATCTGTTGGACAGGTACCACCCGTCAAATCGACCTTTTTGTTAACAAGCTTAATAAGATACACCCTAAAATTAAATTTAAGTTAGAGTTAGAGTCTCAAAATTCACTTAATTTTTTGGATATAACCTTAACTAGAGTCAATAACAAACTTGATTTCCAAATTTACCGAAAACCTACCCATACTGATACAACCATCCCGGCTGCCTCCTGTCATCCTCTCCAACATAAACTAGCTGCCTTCCGCAGCTACGTCCATAGATTAATGTCAGTTCCACTGTCCGCAGATAATTATGTCAAAGAACTTAATGTTATTTATCAAATTGCGATTTCAAACGGTTATTCTAAACAAATAGTAGATAATTTAATTAAAAATAAGATGAAAGATAGGGTTCGTTCACTACTGTATGCATGTCCCGTTACTCATATTAACAAATATCTGGGCAGTCTGACCTACATAGGCCCAATTTCAGATAAAATAGCTAACATACTTAGAAAAAATAACATCTACGTTGCTTTCCGAACAAACCACAATATTCGATCTCTGTGTAACGGTAAAGACTATCTACAACCATCTCAAAAATCCGGTGTTTACAAGTTGGTTTGTGACGATTGCAACGGGGTATATGTGGGTCAGACGGGCCGAGATTTTGATACTAGGTATAAGGAACATACTGCAGCGTATAGGAATGGCCATCCCGACAAATCACATTTCGCAAAACATCTAATTGATACCGGCCATTCCTTGCGCGACAGTAATAATTATAACATTTTGCATGTATGTGGGAAAAGCTTCCGGTTGTGTGTGTTGGAGCAGTTAGAAATTCTCAAACACAACAATAATAGCGCGTTTACACTGTTGAATGACCAAACAAATTTAGTGTCGTCTCCATTATTACGTATTTTTTCGGGTAGTAGTAGGGCAACAACGTCACGCGGTGGGGGTATTTAAGGAGCGACGGCTGCGTTGTGGCTTCACTTTCGTTCCAGCGGCCGACCAGTCAACATCTCAGCGGTCACCTGATGATGCCTCGCGGAGAGGCGAAACACGTGTCGTCGTATAGGTTTGGGTATGCATGCTGCACTGACAAGCTAGTTCTCCCTGCATGTGCATAATTAGCGGGCGGGAGGGCGGTGCTCCTGCATCTCAGCATAAGCGGAATTAAAACTAAATATTTTTTATTGCATTTTACAAAACTTTCTAATCACACAGAAGAATTCAAGAAGCCAAAATTTTCCCCAGCTGTTTAATCAACTTTGATATTAAACCAATCGAAGCTTATCGCTTTATGGCCTGTGCGAGATTGCCAAGCTTATTTAATGATGCCTAGCTTTGAAAAATGTAACAACTTGCAGAACTGAGTGTAGTTTAATTAATTACAGAATGCAACTCACGCACCTCCTCAGCTCTTTCTTTATGAAATTCGAGGCGGTTACTTATCTGAGGGGTGCCGGCAGTAGAATGTTGCCCCTCCTCTCATGCCCGTGGATGCAGTAAGAGCCTGCTAAGGGATACCTCCGGAAGATGGGCAGCAGCGTCTTTCCGTGTATCAACATCACGTTCTGCGCTCGCCAACCCGCCTGCCAAGCGTGACGAGTATGGCAACTACCCCTAATGGAGATCCATGAGAGAGGCCTGTGTTCAGTAGTGGACGTTTTACGGCTGAAATTATGAAATAATGACTTATCCAAATCTTTCATAAATCGAATACAGATCATGTTACAACGGTAACAAAGTCAGCAACATTTTGATTGATTTCTCCTTATTGTCGAGACCTGGCCTCAGGAAGGATAGGAAAACTTTTCTACCTTTCACTGGGATAACTCACTTACGGCTGCGTCCACGTCGCACGGCTGTATTAGTAGTAAGCTGAAGCGAGATGAATTCTGATTCTGAATTCTGACGGGTTACGGCAGCTTGAGGAGCAGCTTTAAAAGGTAAAGCAAAAAACCTTTGCTCGGGGTTGGAATGGGCGCAGACAGTATGTGTCGAAACAGCCAAACCAGCCACATAGTCACAGAGCCACAGGGGCGTAGTGCCTGGACCGTAGTGGAGGACAGCGGTAGCCATTTGTACGTAAACGAATTAATCTGGACAGGTTCTCTCTTGGATAAATATAGTCACTTGGAGTTATAATAACGCGATGTAAAACGCAAGTGGTAAAATAACTTTTTTTATCACATGAGACCTATATTGCAGAATAATTTTACCTTACGGCGTAGCTACCGGCGTAGCTGTCCGGGGCCATGAGCTTGAAATTGGATACCGGCCATGGAGATGCAGGCCACCAAGAATTATATGGAAAACTGAAAGGAGGTTAAGATGACAATATCGACAATATCGCATGAAACATTAAATTTATTCTAATGTTGGAACTTGAATTAGAGCAATTAAGAACTTACATAAAGGCATCCCAAGACGGCATGTCGCCGAGGGAAAGCGAGACCTGAAGCAAAAAAATAAAAAATAAGCTCATAATGGACGACTTCAGCGCAAACATTGGAGAACCGAGTAAAGAAGAAATAAACACTGGACTATTCAGACCATGCAGTACAAATTTCGTGAAGCTTTTGGTAAAGCAGTAACAAGAGAGGCCAAACAAAAGCTGGTAGAACTTGTAATGAAAAACGGAAGTACCAAGTACATTTTTCAACATAAACCCCAAACAAAGATGGACATGGTTTTCGCCAAACATAACCGTAAAAAAATAAATAGACTACATTATTTCAATATTTGAAAAAGTCTATTGTTTATAAAAGTTGAAGTAAGAGAGATAATTTACCCCTCCGACCCTGTGGTCGGTGTTATAGTTAAAGTCGAAAACCGAAAACATGGAAAATAACAGGTTTTTTATTGAAAATCTATAAACAACACAAAGAAGTAGTATCGCAAATTGTCGAAGATATTATTGACGCCGCTACTTATTTTTATGCAACACTTAACATGACGAATAAAACAGTTACCTAAAGCACAAACAAAAATCTCGAACTTGACAAAATAAATGAACAAATCTCTTCGAACTCAGAAAAATAAATCGAAAAACGACTGAAAAAGCCTAGGCGCAGAACTAAACATTTAACGACATGTTAAAGCATCAAGCCGAACACTTTTGGTCCCATTACTTTTCAACAAAATTGTAATATTTTTGAACAACTTTTCCATGACAACGACTAGTGTATCGCTATATTGTCGGTACTAGCGACCCGTCCCGGGTGCGCCAAGTGTACGGATGAACCAATCAGCGGCCATTTTGCATTATCTTAATTTCACCTGGCCATAGGCTTCCCTCATGGATTTCGAAGTACTACTGATGCGAGGGATATAGCCATACTTACCACGCTTGGCAGGCGACTTGGCGATTGGAGTAGCGAGTGGCAGTACGAGTTGTAGATACACGGAGTGACGCTGCTGCCCAGCTTCCGAACGTATCCGTAGGCACTTATACTGCATCCGGGGGCAAGGGAGTAGGGGCAACATTATACTGCCGGCACCCCACGCCAACTTGTTTGAAGAGTTTAAAAAAATATTCCAAAGTCCTAGAACAAAAGTTCTTTAGATTGGTGGACACGCAGAACAACCCTCATTCGGATTTCTAGGGTTTTTTGTTACGGACTGTTTATATGGAAACCAGACATGGGTTAATTTGACAACATTACCTATTAGAGAATCTACTTATAAAATATCCCACTAATATTATAAAGCCGAATGTCTGTTAGGAGGTTTGTCACCTCTTCACGCAAAAACTACCCAACGGATTGAGCTGAAGTTTTGCACACGTATAGATGTGGACAGAAATAACACATAGGCTACTTTTTATCGTACAACGCATGCGAAGCGGCGGGCACAAGCTAGTACTTTATATACATCGTTAAGAGAGCTTTTTTTCATAAGACAAAACAAACCGATTTTGGTTATATGTGTGATACGCGAAAAGTTGTCGTACGTGTTTATTATTACGCTCGTCGTGGTAATTATTATTTCGCACGAGAGTCAGGCTTATTGCAATAAGGCTTGTCAGAGAACCCTTAAGTGGAAGATATGCATAAAGCCTGGTTTCGTAGGAGTTTTAGTACTTGTCCTAGACTATGGATATGGATCCATACTCTAGAACAGATAATAGAAAAATACCAAGAGTTTCGGAAACCTTTTGACACAATAGAACAGATCTTGGAAAAGTCGACAAAACCTACAAATAAATCATAAAAAAAAGTTTATTTAAAACTGCAGAAGTAAAGTTGAAGTACGAACAATGAGATCCCACTTTCAATGACTCTATTTATAACAGTTTAACAATTATGGGAGAACTCTCCTAACAACGAGGGAATTAATAAAAATAACCTAATATACGAACATTTGCAATCCTAACATGCAATTGTAAATTACATTTTTGCAACTTATTAATGTAAAGTGCAATAAAATGTGTAAATAAATAAAATAACAAAGAAACCCGGGAAAACAAGTTTATATTAAACAACCAAGCAATTAGAACATATATCAAGAAAATAGAAAGAAGAATTGCCGTGGGGTACTGCAGTAGAATATTACCCCTCCTCTCATGCCCGTGGATGCAGTAAGAGCCCGCTAAGGGCTCTTACTGTATCAACATCCTACGGGATGTTGATACACCGACAAAAGGGAGGGCGGCGCTCGCCAACCCGCCTGCGTGGGGAGTATTGGCAACTACCCCTTATGGAGATCCATAAGGGAGGCCTATGTTCAGCAGTGGACGTGGACAGCGTCCCTTCGGCTGAAATGATAAAAAACAAAGAGTGACGAAGACAAGGATACAATTCTGGAGCATGAAAGACATCTTAAAAGGCCCATTCCCCTAAAGCTGAAGAAAAAGGTAGAGGACTCCTGTCTTCTTCCAACACTTACATACATGGAAAGCTAAAATATGGAGGAGGACAGTACCCAACCGGGGTCCTAACACTTAATATTCGCATTAATTTATGTTATGATTATGATAAAAAAATTAAGCATGTAAAAAAAGAAAAGGCAACATATTTAAGTTACCAATTTATTATTTATAATATTTAGTAACTCCTATGTGCAGCAGTTTACTATTGGATGCCGATGATGGTGACGATAATGATTCTGAAAAAACTTTCATCAAGATGTGTGCGTGCTTGCGGAGCCTGGCTTGCTATGCTAAATAAAATTCAAACACTTAAACATTCGTTTATAAATTTATAGAAAAATATGCCATGTTCGTTGAAATTTAGAGCGCCAACAGTAAATTTTAACCTAATAATTTCTTCAATAAAATAGAGACGTCCTAAAGTCAGTATTTTTAAGGTAAATACTTTTTGTTGTACGAAATAATAAAAAAAATATTTTAAAAATGTTGGTGGTGGTGTATATGTTTACCTAACACTAACCCCTTTGCTAAGCCTAGAATAAAAATATCTAGATGAAGAGTAATTAATATATGTAAACATATATTATGTAAACACAAAAATACTAGTTGTTCGCCACGAACTTGAACGAGCGAGCGACTCCTTTCAATGAAGTCCCATCGCATTTGAACTTAATTTGTGGCGGGAATAGAACCTTTAACGTCCTGCGTTTCAATCGGATGCGTTGGTAAAATCTCCCTGTGTTTAAATTTCATGAAAAATCCGGGCATATGTTCAAGAGTTATGCTAGGACAAAAACCATCGATTAATATATCCGCATTTCTGTTGAGAAAGTTGTTGTAGTTGTTGAACTACATTACTTTTTAAAAACCACCCACAAAAATCGATTTGTATTGGCGCAATCTTCTTATGTTTCAAATTTAATTAAAATCCGACGATCCGTTCAAGAATTATCATCGGACAACAATTGGGGACATTCATCCCATACGGTTCTCTATTTTGTCTCCGAAATTTTATTCCCTAATATAATAATCCATAAAATTTATTTTCATAATCATCGATTGCCCGAATAATCACAATATATACAAGGATCCCTGATATAGTTTCCACTAATATCGGTATCCATAAAGATTACAATCCATAAAGTGATAATATGTAGGCAATAAGTAAAGAAATCCATAACATTATTAACTCATAAACATTATTCTCATAATTATTTTTTTGAATATTTCATGTTCCATAATATTTTAACATAATATTTTTACTGTCTTTCCATCTCGGTTCTGTCCTAGGCAGTGTTTTCCGATGGTTATAAAAATAAACCTAATAACCTACTGTCTCTCCATCTCGGTTCTGTCCCAGGCAGTGTTTTCCGATGGTTATAAAAAGAAACCTAATAACCTACTGTCTCTCCATCTCGGTTCTGTCCCAGGCAGTGTTTTCCGATGGTTATAATAAGAAACCTAATAACCTACTGTCTCTCCATCTCGTTTCTGTCCCAGGCAGTGTTTTCTGATGGTTATAAAAAGAAACCTAATAACCTACTGTCTCTTCTTCTAGGTTCTGGCCCAGGCAGTGTTTTCCTAAGGTTATAAAAAAACCTAATATTCTACTGTCTCTCCATCTCAATTCTGTCACAGGAAGGGTTTTTGGATGGTTATAAAAAATAACCTAATAACCTACTGTCTCTCCATCTCGGTTGTGTCCCAGGCAGTGTTTTCCGATGGTTTTAAAAAAACCTAATAACCTGCTGTCTCTCCATCTCGGTTCTGTCACAGGCAGGGTTTTCGGGTTTTCCTACTGTCCTTCCGTCTCGATTCTGCCACTGGAAGGTTTCGTTATTAGTTACTCTTACATACACGTCTTAATAATTTCTCGAAAATATTCGGGATAATAAATTTTATGATTCGTTATTATTAAGACACATATGTTTATAACGATGAAAATTATGGAAATTATATAATAAGTAAAATAATTTTATGCGTAAGAAGCATTAGGATAAACAATATCTTATTGCAAATTATATTTATGGGATATTATGGATGGTGATGTTTCGTAGACACATGTTATTGATTGTGATTTTAGGACAATCCTTTTTCGGAGACAAAATGGGCACCCATACTATAAATAAATAAATAAATAAATAATAAATAATGCTGGACAAATCACACAGCATCATCTAGCCCCAAGCTAAGCAGAGCTTGTATTATGGGTACTAGATGACTGATATACTTAATAAATTATACTACATAGATACATATTTTTATTATATATAGAAAAACACCCAGAACACCCTGAACAAATATCTGCAGATCGTACAGACATTTGTCCCGAGGCGGGAATCGAACCCGCAACCCCTTGCGTCGCAGGCGGACCTTCGCCCGCTGCGCCACAGAGCTCGTCAATACATACAAACGTTCAGCCGATACGCCTAGTTGCCACTGAGAACTTCGTTCGCTACGCTCACTCGGTCGATTAAAGCATAAAATAAATAAACGTTAGGTTTAATTACTAAAACCAATAACTTGCCCATTACACCCAGCGAAATTATAACACACGTTTTGCTAACTCAAATATTTGCGAAATCATGTCGCGTATTTTTGCTGCGAGACTTACATATTATATTATGACGAATAATAATAAAATGCCTATTATAGATGGAGTAGTATGTACAACTATTAGCTGCTGATTTAACGTGATTTTTCTTTCGCCTATACGCGAAAGGAAAATCACATTAAATCAGCAAATGTCCATAAGTTCATGCATTACTAAATATCAGTTTAAAATCACAACACACGCTACTGCAATTCATGGCATAGCCCTGTGTATAAACCAAGGCTCATCAACGAGAGCACTTAGTTACCCATAAGCCCAGTAAATCCAGGTTATTATAGATTGCCTATTAATTCAGCACAATCTAACCGTACAAGCGTTAACGCAATGCTAACCGAGACAGTATACTTAATTAGGTATATTAGAATGGTTGAATTAGAATTGCTTAACAAAATTTTTACAAATTCTTTCAACAAAGCCCTTGTAAAATATTTAAATTAAAAACCTACACCTCAGAAGAACTATAAAAGTTTACTATCGAAATTATCATCAAATTATGTAATATAACCCGATTAGGAAAGAGATACTTATTATACAATAAATATTTACCTGCTAAGACAAAATGAAATGTTTGCAATTTTTACATGAGTTTTGAGAAAATTTCGTCTTTTAAATATAATTTATAATATTATATTTCGTAAAATCATACATAAAATTACATTACACTTCCACTATAGTAATTTAGGTAATTTCGTGGTTTCAATTAAAAATCTCGCGAAAGCTCTGCGTAGGTAGCTAAAAATTCATGTTCAGTTAAAATGTAAACTCCATTACATACCATTTTTTTTAAAGTAAATAAATTCGTTGTACGTCCATTAACTTTAAATTCCTTTCATTAAAATTTTAAAAGCAGAGCGTGACTGGTAAAGCGTAATATGGACACGTGAAAACAAGTAATTATTTTAATTTTATTGCAGAGAAAAACTCATCATAATCATCATCGACCATAGTCATGTAATACTTACAGCAGGATAAAGATGTTATTAAAACAATATAAATAACTAAAACCTTCAAAAAATATTAAACAAAAAAAAATATGACAAAAACCATAAATTGAGGTTCGTTTCCTCATTTGCGTATGATCTGAAGTGAACTGAAAAAACGATTGCTCCCACAGGCAAGCCTCCAGACTTAGTCGCGTTTGCGATTTGCATCGCAATGACCATGGTCCTGGTAGCTGGAGTCAAGAAGTCGCTCTTCTTCAACAATGTGCTCAACATCATCAACATGAGCGTCTGGGTGTTCATTATGGCCGCTGGGCTATTTTACATTGACATTCACAATTGGACCGATCACAAAGGCTTTTTGCCTTTCGGATGGAATGGGGTGAGTATCATTAGTATTAATATTTATAAGCTTTTAGTTCCCAGAACTAGTAAAAAACCCGTGTTGACCGTGTGGCATGTACTACTTCGATTCATTGCTTATAAACTCGATACCGGCCGTATATCAATGGATTATTCTTTCGATAAAAATGTTGTATGTGCTAACTGTAAAAGAAAATCATCGTGAGGCAACCTGCGGCTCACTACTTCAGATGTATTGACCTGTTCTTTCCTCTGACTTGTAGCCGTCTAAGCCGAGAGCATTGTATCTCGGCGGTGGTCAAGCATAATCCAACTATCAATATCCCAGGTATTGCAGCGTTCTGTACAGCATGAGTATCAGTTGCCGACGCTTTATAAAGGTCTTACCTATTACTTTAGTTCCTAGAGCAGTTTAATTACAACCGCACGGCAATCTATAGCACAAAATAATCAATAAACTGTAAACATGTAACTAAATATAGCTACTGATCCTAGTACTGATCGCAGGTGTTAACGATTGTTGGTAACGGATGGTTTAATAAACTTAATAAATTTATATCGAAAATTTTATGTGCGGGATTTTGCGATCTTTGACATTGTTATTTATAGTCTTATAAGGCCTGAGCTGCGAATGTAAATAAAATATTTTGCAGGTTTTTACTGGCGCGGCTACATGTTTCTATGCCTTCATCGGATTTGACATCATCGCCACAACAGGAGAGGAAGCCAACAATCCCAAGAGGTCCATCCCACTCGCTATCGTGGCCAGCCTGGCCATCATACTCATCGCCTATGTCACCAGCTCCTTTATGCTCACTCTTATAGGTAAGTGATCTATTCCGATAATATTGTCATTTACAAATGGATCCGTTCCGCAGGGTGATTACGTATCTCGCGACAGGTTTTGCAACAGGCGATCGTTGCTGTCAAACGTCAATTTTGTATTAGAGAACAGCAAGGAATTGACATTTGACAGCTGCGATCGCCTGTTGCAAAAACTGTCACGAGATACGTAATCACCCTGCCGGCTTCTCCAGTAAACTTCCTGGATGATTTCGACAGCCCAACGTTTGTATGGTTTGTCAAATGACGTACAATCTTAAGCTCTTTTCTATACAAAAAAACGTAAACCTCATAATAATGAGGCTCACTTTTGATTCCAATTTGATCGAATTTCTTCAGTGAGTGCTTTAATTTTTGTGTAGGTACAGATTATTAAAATCAAGACATAGGTTCCCACTAGAAACAGCCCCAAACCAGATAATACTTGGTATTCTACTACATATATAACGGCTATAACGGATACACCCCATCTCCGCCGATCGGGACTACTTCACCCCGCCGATTTATGTTCTCCGCTCGTTCTTACACGGCAGAGGCGCGCGAATGCTATATTTTTGTTTTCAGTCAGCGCGATGAGACGATATCATCGAATGGACAAAATACACACGAGAATATTTTTTGATATTATTCTTTAATCAGGATAGTTAGAGGACTTATGGGAAGACACGGCCACGATGTGGTAAAAAAAAAGTTATAAAAAATCTATAAAAAAGTAACTTACTTTCATAGTGAAAAAACTAATACAGGCTAAAAACAAAAATATAAATAAAACATCGCTTTAACCAATTTTTTTCATTAAAACTGTATTAATTACTCGTTCCGACATTTTAGTCTTTAGATTATAAACTAAAGTTAGACGTTTTATTGTGTCATTATAGAGGTTATTACGTTCGCATATTTAGTGGAAACATCAACTCGTTCCGCATAAAAAAAATACAGAGGCATGTGAGTCCCTCTGTCACATGCCACGTAGGCTTATTAACAGGGCGTCGTTAGCAACCTTTTAATAATTTATAGCTTAAATAAGTATATTTTATGCATCGCTAAGGTATTTTTTGGGTGCCCGTTTTGTCTCCGAAATACGATTGTCCGAAAATCACAATCAATAACAAGTGTCTCCGAAACATCACCATCCATAATAATATTTTGATTGAATTTGGGCAATCGATGATTATGAAAATAAATTTTGTGAATCATTCTTTATTCTTTATTGTACACTTAGTAAATATATACATAAATGCGTGACCAGCTGGAAAGCAAGTTCTGTGCTTACCCTAAAAACTTTAATGTAGTTCACATTAATGCCCAAAGCATACCATGTCACTTCGGAGATATTCATGCCTCTTTTAATAACAAACTTATTGACGCAGTCTTGGTTTCCGAATCTTTTCAAAAACCTGGTATATGTACCTTCTACCCAATACCCCCCTTACCCTAGCACAAACTAGCATAAGCAAGAGCACTAGTGTAATCATTATCAGAAGAATTTAAAGAAGAGCATGAAAAGAAACTATCATTAAATGCAATATTATCTATTAAAAAAAATTTAATAAATATATTTATATATACATATTTTATATTAATAATAAAATAAAAACAAAAAACTATTATAAACCTTATCGAATATTCAAAAAGTACACTAAGCAAGCCTCCTACACTCGCCAGTTTAATAAAAGATATTCACCGTGTCTACTCCTTTCGGACTATTATATTAGGGAAATAAAATTTCGGAGACAAAATAGGAAAACGTATTTTTATATGGGTCCTAGATAAGGTTTTTGTATACCTTCTTTGTTACCTGAAATAAAGATTTATTTACTTATTCATTATGGTGGTCGGCCTCGAAGCACCACTCCATTAACTAGTGAGAGTTTTAACTCTCAGTAGATTCTGTTTTAAGAATAGCAATAAATTAAAAACCTAGTGATATTTAAAAAAAAATATGTTAATATTTTGGCTAAGTTAGGTTGTAGTAATAGAGTAGCAATTATTATTTATAAGGTCCCACAACACACAAACCTCTCTTCAAACTTTTCATTAGTATTTTAATTAAAACATACAGAGACACACAGAGATGCAACGTCCAAAATCTGAAAAATAACAATTCACATCGCACAATAACAAAACTAGAAAGATGAAGATGCCGCATGTATCTTTAAGTATTAGACATTGCAATAATATGTTCTGCCCGAAGCATGTTCCGCTCACAAAGAAAACAAGATTCAAGTTGCACAAAGGAGCGTGGAGCAAGCATCTACTTTGACAACATACCCGATCGACGTGCAGTCAGCGCTCTAAAGTAGTAGAGTAGAGCATATCACAGGCATGTGAGAATGCTAGAGAACCCATAGGTACGACTAAAGTGATCGGGTTTCTGCCGGCGATTCTATTAAGTTTTTTATAATGGGTTAAAACCATATCATCGACATCGATCGCGATATTGTTTGGGCTAAGAATAATGCCAATGTCAACAGACAGTCAGGACCTAATTCTTGTTAAGTGAAAATAATTGGGTCTTCAACTATTGAATCCAACATTTTAACCAACGTTTATAAATGTAAGACGAAAACGATGGTGTCACTAAACAAATAAATGAAATAAAGTCCGAAGGCCCACATGATGGAATCGGTAACCTCTACCTGTAATAACTGCAATACCGCGGTAATCACGTTCACAAAGCACGGAACACAGCAATGCAGACATTACTGCTTGACGGCAGAAATAAGAATGGTGGTAGTACTTTCCTGGAAGAACTCAAGAAGAAAAAAAGTTAACTTCTTTTTCAAGAGTACTTGCAAAAGGTCACGATCCTCAGCGGAGAGAGATCAAAGGAGGAGATGATATCTATATATCGTAATAATATATTTTGTCTTTTTCACGAACATTAGACCCTTGATGTGGGGCAAGACCTGTTGCCAGGCGGGACGATGGCCGATGAAAAACATTCAAAGACGTAGTTAATGGAGTGGTGCGTCAAGCCGACGACCATAATGAAAACCTTTTCATTATGGTGACGCCATACCGTATGTCGTCACTGAATAAGGCTTGCATAACACCGTTGGTATGTACCTAGCAGTGGGTGTCAACAAGGTTTTACCATGATAAATTGCAATGTTACTAGGTAAATGTTTTCGAAGAAACTTTAAAACCGCCGTCGTTAAAACTCTTTTCAAGAGTATGATTGGATGAATCCAAGAGTTTAAAAAGTTTCTGAGAAACTTCAGAAGTACCATACAAGAGCCCTAACAGAAGTTTGTACTTCAAGCTCTTGTATGGCACTTCAACAAGAGCATGTTTGGTTCAACGTGACCATATCGAATTATTCAAAAGAAACGAAGTATTCATTGAGATGTAATAGACTTTTCAGAAATGTTTGCTGTAGATATTAAGGGAAAATAAGCCTCTATCACTTCTAGTCGTTAGTACGTAATAAAAATAAATTTTACTTCTATTCAATACACCTTAATTAATAGAAGTGGAAAAAGTATTATTTTTATATTGTGTCTTTATTATGTTTTATATCGCAGATTGGATATAAAAAAATAATATTTTGATTAGCCTTTTCATGATACGTTTAATTTTAGTAAACTCGCGCTCGCTGACTTAGTGTCCGCAGCCCTATGGTAGTGGTTACATATCAGTTAGACGTGTCATGCAGTATTTTAAACGAACGTGTGTGAGTAGGGAAATAATTCCGAAATTCTGATTCCTATTCATTTGTTGGTCCCTTTGGAACCATCGTGTGAGCACAAGAGCCAAATACAACACGTAGCCATTCCTTAATCACCGAACCACGCCACACTCACGGAACTGAAAAGACCCATAAAGGACAGAGATTTGCCATGGTTGAGAAGATAAAGACTGCATTGCCGGACGAATAATTCGAGACCAAAAAGCGCATTCAAAGATGCTTGGAATTTGAAAAGGTACATTTCAGTATGCAATAATTCGCAAAGATCTGAAAATTGGTACGAATGTTGTGTAAACTAACGTGAGAAAGATGACAAATATCCCCATAAATCGTGAAAATGGGCGTTCTTATTTTTTGTTATACTCTAGACAGAGTAGTCGTAGTTGTCATGTCGGAGGAGGCTGTGCGCAAACTTGACAATCCAACGCCATTCGTCGCGTACCGCAACCCTTCTGGTGCATTGCATTTATGTAGTGGACCGTCCAATGCAGTCTTGATTTGGTCGGCCCGTCTCATGGGCGATCTGCCACGTGCTGGTTTTAGTACTACCCTGCACCACAAGGCGTTCTATGGACACCTCTTTACATCGCGACACGTGGCCGAAGAAAGTAAGAATGCGAGAATGTATAGCAGATGTAAGCCGCCGGCGCCGTCTGATGCCAAGTTCTCGGAATATGGACAGATTCGTGCGTAACTCAGTCCACGAGACCCCAAGCATTCTTCTCCAGCACCACATCTCGCGGGCATCTCTTCCTCCTCTTTTTCTCGCTTTCTCGAAGAGTCCATGTCCCTGCAGCGTCGAGGAATATATAAACACTAATGATCTGACAAAACGAATTTTGGTAGCTTTCATTATTTTAAGGTTTCTCTATAATGTTTCTTAACATATCCACGGCAGTTCTGGTAATCGCCATTCGTCGCGCTTGATTTTTTCAACGCATCTGCCATTATTTGTGATCAACGCTCCGAGGTAGATGTAGGACTGGACTCACAGAGCTGTATAATATGTAACTAGAGAGAGTAAGCTTGTAAAAATTTTGTATTTTGTGTTTTTTGTATTTGTAATGTCGCCGTAGGTAATTAGGTTTTTTTTACATACATATGTAAAAAAAAACCTAATAACCTACTGTCTCTCCATCTCGGTTCTGTCACAGGCAGTGTTTTTATTTTATACATTTCCTAAATAGCTTCGGAATTGTATATAGAGGTAGGAAGAACTAGTTTAGCCCAGGCAAAACGAGTTTGTCCTGAAATGATGGATTAGGCTTGCCCAGCACCTTTACCATCCTCTCAGCTCAGTCAGCTATTATTCAGAGGGAAGAACAGGACAATACGTCTGAAGCTAACTAAGCCGCGGGGGTACCATAATTTAGCATTTATACCGTTATCTCGGCGTCATTATTTTATATGTTTATGCAAATTACAGCTTTCCATACAGGAGTAAATAGTCTCTTCGCTAAGCCGAAGACGGATAGACAGACAAAGCGTACCTACTAACTTGATGTACTACGGAACCATGTGATTCTACATGAACCAATATTTTGTATTGATTAACATAAATTAATGATGTAATAATATTTTTCGATTTTAAATGTACCATAAAAATCAATCGGTCGCAAGATCAAGTAATTTTATTTTTATTACAGATGAGCTTGCGCCTTAGCACGCAAATATTGCATTTTGTCGAATTGATTACAATTTCGATAAAATATATCAAATTGAGAGATTTTAAAATATAAGTGATTCCGCCTCTGCAGAAGCTCTTTAAAATAATATATAATAATCATCATCTCAGCCGTAAAACGTCCACTAATGAACACAGGCCACCCTCATGGGTCTCTATGAGGGGTAGTTGCCATACTTACCACGCTTAGCGGGAGGGTTGGCGAGCGCAGTACGGTATGTTGATACACGGAAAGACGCCGCTGCCCATCTTCCGGAGATATCCCTTAGCATGCTCTTACTGCATCCATGGGCATGAGAGGAGGAATAACTGCCGGTACCCCAAGGCTAAAAAAATATAATATTTAATTATATCACACTAATTATATAAAGCCGAAAGTTTGTTTGTATGGAGATTTGTTACCTCTTCACGCAAAAACTAGACTACGGATTGAGCTGAAACTTTGCACACGTATTTTTGTTGACCAGGGTTAACACATAGTCTACTTTTTATTTGGGTACAACGCATGCAAAGCGGCGGGCAGAAGCTGGTAGATAATAAAATTTATAAAATTGATAGAATTTATCGAAATTATATCGAACAAGACTGGTACAACTCTAATAAAAATTTACAGTGCAATGTGACAAGCGTCCGTCAAAGAAATTGCTAAAGAAAATGAACATTATGTGTGACACCATGCCTTTAATGCAAAAAAAAGCAAACTAAACCAAACAAAAAAGATGGCAAGCCATCCATTGCCGTTTTTGTCGTTTAGCATTTACGCCGCTATGCAATTTTTATTTTTTTTTATTTATAAGCCTGATGTTTCCCACTGCAGGGCAAAGGCCTCCCTTCCCTCCTTCCACTTATCCCTGTCTTGAGCTTGTTGAAGCCAGTCTATGCTAAAGGAGTCAAGCTCATCTCGCCATCGTCGCCTGGGTCTACCACGTGGTCGTCTTTGTTGGGGAACCCAATTGGTGGTGATTTTTGCCCATAGTTGTTGGGGCATACGGCTAACGTGTCCTGCCCAGTCCCACTTGAGCTGGCCTGCTTTGTGAGCTACGTCGGCTATTTGTGTTTTCGAGCGCAGTGTCGTATTCCTTACATGGTCCGTAAGTTTGACGCCCAGGATACTGCGCTCCATAGCTCGCTGGCATACCCCGAGGCGAGACTTTTGGCAATTTGTGAGTGACCAAGTCTGGGCACCGTACGTGAGGATAGGGAGAATGCACATGTCCATGAGCTTCCTTTTTAAGGATAGAGGAAGAGGTCCTTTCATTATTTCCTTCATGGACCAATAGCTCCTCCAGGCGTTTTCAATGCGTCTTGTAATTTCCTGATCTTGTCTCGCCTGGAAGGAGACTAATTGGCCCAAATAGATGTATTCATGGACATGTTCAATCTCCACACCCCCGACTTTTATTATCCTCTGCGTGCTGTTGGTCATCACTTTTGTCTTTGCCATATTCATCCTGAGTCCCACCTCGAGGCTTGCTGTGCTCAGATGTTCGAGCATGAGCTGTAGCTCTGAGGCCGACGAGGAAAACAAAACTATATCATCGGCGAATCGGAGATTGGACAATCTTTTCGATCCAACGATAATGCCTTTTTCTCCCCATTCGGTAGCTAGGCTTTGGAACACCTCTTCTAGAGTTGAGGTAAACAACTTTGGCGAAAGCGGATCGCCCTGCTTTACTCCTTTTAAGATGTAGAACGATGGCCCATTGGTGTGGATGCGAATGGATGCTGTACTGTTGCGGTAAATGTTTTGGAGTAGTTTAATGTAGTCGATTTCTATATCTTGGTTTTGTAGGGACTGAAAAATTGAAGAGTGAGAGAGACTGTCAAACGCTTTGGAGTAATCTACGAAGGCCAAATAAAGTGGTAGCTTGTACTCTTGATATTTCTCGATTATCTGGTTGAGGGATTGGAGATGGTCAGTGGTTGACAAGCCCCGTCGGAAACCAGCTTGCTCGGGTGGCTGTTTCATATCCAGATCTCCAGATATGCGATTCTCGACAATTTTTATAAAAGCCTTGTAAAGGTGCGAGACAAGACTTATGGGACGATAGTTTCCGATATCGGATTTGTCACCTTTTTTATGTAGTAATATGATGTTTGAGTGACAGAAATGGTTCGGTAGTGTCCCTGTTTTTAATATTGAATTAAATAGATTTGTGACGTGAGGAAGCAAAATTTGTTCTCCGATTTTGAGGGCTTCGGTTGTAATACCGTCATCACCTGGGCTTCTATTGTACCTCATGCTCTTGATGGCGTTGTGCACTTCGAGGCCAGTTATGTGGGGAATATTGTAAGAGCATGGTAGTTGGATGGGATTATGAGGATTTTCGTTATCTGTGTATAGTTGTTTATAATATTGAGTGCAGATACGAAGAACCTTCTCTCTGTCACCTTGTTTTATACCGTGAGCGTCTCTTAAACACGTGATTGTGGATCTTCCTTTGCTAATTCCTTGCATGGCCGACTTTAATGATTTACTTTTCTCTAATGCTGTTTCGATAAGCTTTGTGTTATAATTTCTTAAATCTTTCCGAATATTTCTTTTAACTTTTTTATCTATTTCTCTGTATTGAGTTGAATATAATGTAAGCTTTTGTCTATTTTCAATTAGGTTTTTTGTATAGCTTGTTAGTTTTCTGTCTTTTAGTTTTGGTGATTTAATTTTTCTACTAGCCTCCCTAATGCTATTTTTTATATATGTATATTGTTCATCAACATTATCGCAAGTTTTTATATCTAATAAGCTAAAACTGTTTTTTAATTCTAAGTTAAATTGTTGGCTATTTAAGAGAAGGGTAGTTTTGTCAAGTCTTTTAATTGAATTTTTAATCATTTTATGTCGGTATAATTTCATGTCAAAACAAACAGATATGCGTAACGGGCGGTGGTCAGAACTGAATTTAATATTACTAATAGCATCTACATTTTTAATTATGGTTTTATTGGAGGTCAAACAAAAATCGATTTCATTTTTAGTAATTTTGTCAGGTGAAAACCAAGTCCACCGACGTTGTGGCTTTTTGAAAAAGAAGCTGTTGCTTAGTGACAAGTTTTGACCAAAAGCAAATTCTAGGAGACGGGAGCCACGTTCATTCCTTGTCCCTAAGCCATGTGGCCCAAGGATATTGGGGTCGTCTGTTGTTTGTCTGATTCCGACTTTGGCATTGAAGTCTCCTAGAACTAGAGTCCAAGTTCCTCTATATTCGTCACATACTGTGTTGAGAAGATCATAGAATTTTTCAATTTCATCGTTAGGATGTGCAGATGTTGGTGCATACACTTGTATAATTGTGAGAATTTTGTTATTACCAACGCGAAATTTCATGACAGCGATCCTCTCTGAATAGGCTTTGAATTCTATGATGTTGTCTTTCCATTTTCTAGCTACAAGAAATCCTACTCCATAGCTGCTCTTTTCTCCATAATGAAAAAATATTGTTTCGTCTCTCTCTAAGGTATTTTCTCCATCTCGCCTAACTTCGGATAAACCAACTATATCCCAATTGATGGTTTGTAGGGCATTCTCAAGTTCCAGTAATCTTTCATCTGTTCTTAAGGTCTTTACGTTAAAAGTTAAAATTCTTAGTTTTTCGGAGTCCGTTTTGTAAGCTTTGGTCGTTTGACAGAAGGATCCCACCCGGAGATTCTTACCACCCCTAGCCCCAGGGTATGTAAGCCTACTGTCATCAGCACCACACCGACTGGAGCTCCCGGGCACTTGGGGCGTGGGCGTGTGTTGTGTTATCATGAGAGAAGGGGGTTAGACAAGTGCTACCACCACGCTTGTCTAGTGCGGGTTGGTGGGAGTGCATTTTAGGGGATATTTCTTCTCCAAGGCCGACGATGCCTCGTCTGGTAAGTAGACTTACCAGGTGTGTGGATTAACCGCCACGATCGGTCGCCAGAGCCCCGTTTGTTATTTAGCAGAGGGTACCGCGTGCAGGTGAGGTTGGCTAGGGTGAAATAAGTTGGAATTTTCGCCCCCTACCCCCCTATGCCCCTACACCGCTATGCAATAAACATTGTAAAAATAAATAAATGGATTTTATATCACGTACAATTAATATAATAAAAAAAGCAAAACGAATCTTTTTTATCCACTTGCGGATGGCATATCAGGTAGATCAGGATGGCCCTGAAACAGCTTAAAAACAACAAGGCGCCGGTTGAGGGCGGAATCACTTCAGAGCTTCTGAAGGCGGGTGGATCACTGTACTTAACGTCCTTCAGAAGCTCTTTTATTCTGCTTGAAGGTAAAACGCCAAAAGCATGGATCGAGGGCGTAGTGGTTCTATTCTTCAAGAATGGTGACAACACCTTGCTTAAGAATTACAGACCCATCGCTTTGATGAGCCATGTTATATATAAGCCACGTTTATAAGCTGTTTTCAAGTACCATCGCGAACCGTCTCGAACGCAGGTTTGATGACTTCCGTAAAGGCTTAAGTACCATAGACCACATACATACGATATGGCAAGTCATACAGAAGACCAAAGAGTATATCTTGCCGCTACTTCTCGCGTTTGTGGACTATGAGAAAGATTTCGATTCGATCGTAACATGGGCGGTAATTGAGTCTCTCCAATGATGCCGTATTGGTACATCGATGTGTTGAAGTGATTGTATAAAAACGCCATTATGTCAGTCCGATTACAAGAACAGAGCTCGAATGCGATTCCATTAAGAAGCGTAAGACAGGGACATGAGGACAGGGACATGCCATCTCTCCGGAACTGTTTACAACTGCATTGGAAGATGCCTTCAAGCTCCTGGAATGGAAAGGGCTGTGCATCAATATTAACAGCGAATACATCACTCATCTTCGGTTTGCCGACGATATTGTGGTCATGGCAAAGTCGATGGAAGAGCTCAGCACGATGCTCGAAAAAAAGCACGATGTTCGAAGGCCTCAATCTAGTCTCCCAACGGGTTGGCCTTAAAATAAATATAAACAAGACGAAGGTTATGTCGAATGCCCAAGCTGTGCCTGCCCCAGTTATGGTTGAGAACTCGGCTCTCGAAGTGGTCGACGCGTATGTATACCTACCTAGGATAAACTGACCAATTAGGTAGGTTCCAACTTCGAGAAAGATGTCAATCGACGAATCGAACTCGGATTTAGCGTTTGGGAAACTTCGCAACGTCTTTTCGTCCAACATACCTCAGTGCCTTATGACGAAAGTCTACAATCAGTGTGTGTTACCAGTTTTGGATTGCACATGGAAACGAGACGTAGTCATTCACGATTGGCCTTATGAATAAGCTTAGAGTCGCTCAACGAGCTATGGAGAGGGCTATGCTCGGGGTTCCTCTACGGGATCGAATCAGAAATGAGGAGATACGTAGAAGAACTCGAGTCGACATAGCCAGACGGATTAGCACGTTGAAGTGGCAATAGCCAAGCCATATAGCGTGTAGAACAGATGGCCGATGGGGCCGCAAATTTCTCTAATGGGGGCCACGGACCGGCAAGCGCAGCGTAGGACGTCCACCTTCAAGATAGGCGGACGACTTGGTAAGAACCACAGGTCGGCATTGGGTGCAGGCCTCTTCCAACCGCAGTACTTGGAAATCAATGAGGGACGTCCTAAGGTTGATATGATGATTGAGTTCTCGATATGGTAAGTATTTGTATTTGTGCACACGTTGTGACCGGCTTTGGGCCCTAAACACCTTTGTTTAATCTTATCCTCATTATTGTGTCGGTGGGCTAAATAAATAAATAAATAACGGGACTCAAAAATTGATAGAGAGGTTTTCCACATAAATTCACATATTTCCACACCAAATGTATGTAATACAACAAATGTTGTACGTATATGGCAATGATAGAAGAAAAACGTGTCTTCCTGCAGCAAGATCGCTGCCGCAATGCGTGAGATTATCTCCAATATCCCTGGATTTCTAGCGCTTAGGAACAAATTTATAATCAAAACTTCGAGATCCTTAAACAGCTTGAATTTTTTTACCAGGGATTAGGGATGTTTTTATAAAATTTGAACTTAGTTAGTCGGTAGTATGAAGTACGTAAGTTTAAACAATAATTTGTTGTAAGGTGCACGATGTAGAATAGAATATGTACGTAGACAATATTATTTTTACTCACCCTAAACACAACTAGAAGAAACTCACAAAAAAAAACATAATGACTTGACTGTGGTAAGTGTACACGGGATAAAAAAACAGATAACGTAACCTTAATCTTCAATAATTTCTGAACGGTTGAAAATACTTTTTTCAACCACAGCACTTCATAAAAAACACTCGATTCAGTCAACCTTTTATTAGATAAATCAGAACCGATACAGCCATTCTGAACTTTGATGCCATAGGCAGACAAACAGAGATTCACAAACACCCCTCTTTGCAACAAAGAAGGTGCTCAAAGGTAAAAATAATAGAGAAAACCATTGGACACCAATTGGTAAAACAAGGCAACGCATTCATCATCATCACAGCCGTAAGATATCCACTGCTGGACATAGGCCTCCCTCATGAACTCAGAGATCCAAGTGCTGATCATGAGAGGTTGTTGCCATACTCACCACGCTTGGCAGGCGGGTTGATGAGCGCAGTTCGGGATGTTCATACACGGATAGACGCTGCTGCCCATCTTCCGGAGATATCCCTTAGCAGATTCTTACTGCATCCACGGGCAGGAGAGGAGAGGTGACATTCTACCGCCCGCACCCCACGGCAACGCATTGATAAACAATAATTTGAATGTAATTTTTTAAATTACAAATGTAAAGTGTAAAGCTATGTTTTTGTAGAGCAGTTTTTGGGTTCTTTTCAGTTGTAATAATTAACCAAATTAAGTTGTTTAATTTTGAAGTATGAGAAAGCGGACAAGTGCGAGCGAGACTCATGCCCTGGGTTGCGAAATTAGAAGATTATATTTTTTTTCAGCCATTAAACGCCATTTGCTGTAATATTTATTTTGAGCTCAACTAATATAATATTTAACGACTTCTTATTAAATTTACGCTGGATAAACCAGTTATAAAATTTATTAAAAGGACGCATAAAATTATTAAAAATAGATCAGACTTTGATGTTTTTAATTCTTGATATAAAATATCTCCAATCTTTAAATAATTTTCGACTTAATGAAATGTTTATACCTTAAACATTAAAAAAATCCAAAATTTCAGAACTTTACCTTTACTTGTGCCACATCAGCTGCCCACAGACCTTGATGAAACAAGACTTATATACAATCTGTATAGACTATAAGAAAGCGTACGATTCCGTTCCATATGCATGGCTTATAAAAGTATTAGAAATTTACAAAATTCACCCGAATATTGTAACGTTCTTATGCAATGCTATGATCAGATGGAAAACCCAACTCTATGCACAATCATCTAGCACAACAGTAGAGACAGATTCGATAAAAATACGACGCGATATATTTCAAGAAGACTCGCTTAGTCCTGTATGGTTCTGCCTGGCATTAAACCCCTATCCAAAAGTTTAAATTCAACTTCCATAAGATACCCCATTAACAAACCAGAAAATAGTCAAACAGACTCTCAATATAATCTTAACCATTTGCTCTACATGGATGATATAAAGATTTATTCCGCTAGCCAAAACGATTTAGAACACCATGTCCAAATAACTGTAAATTTATCTCTGGATATAGAAACTTACAAATATTTAGGCTACCACCAGTCTCAGAAAATTCACTCTAAAGAAGTCAAAACCAAACTCATCCAAAACTTTAAACACCGCCTAAATGTTGTTCTTAAATCTCAGTTAAATTCTAAAAACATCACCAAAGCCGTAATACTCATATGCCATTTTAGTTTTGACTTACTCATTCGGAGTAATAAATTGGTCAAAAAGTGAGCTTAAAATCTTACAGCGTCTTATCAATGTCACAATGACCAAACAAAGGAAACACCACCCCCGGGCTTGCATACAAAGACAGATATTGCCCCGGATCGACGGAGGAAAAGGCATCATAGACATTCAAAACCTACACAATAAGCAAATAGTTTTGCTAAGGTCCTATTTCTATTCTAAATCCGAAATGTCTAACTTGCACAAGTCGATAGTCAATATAGATAAAACCTGACACCACTTAATTTACACTCACAAAATAAACAAACTAATGAAAACATCACAAACAGGGAGTCTGTAATAGCCGAATGGACTCGGAAGTCTCTGCACGGAAGGCACCACCACGACTTAAGCCAACCTGCCGTCGACAAACAGGCGTCGAACGAATGGCTTTGTCGAGGTGAACACTTTCCTGAGACGGAAGCGTTCTTGATCGCAATTCAGGACCTAGTTATCGCAACCCGTAACTATCAGAAGCACATCATGAAAACCATACCAAACAATTTGTGTAGACGATGCAACAGCAACTATGAAACCATTCAGCATATTACGGGGGCCTGTAGAGCGATTGCCCAAACGGACTACAAAGCACGACAAATTTGCTAATGTAATCCACCAGAACTTAGTTGCTAAACATAAACTTGTAGACACTAATTTGAAACCTACACCATATTATAAATACACCCCCGTAACTGTGATAGAAAACTTCTCTTACAAACTCTACTTTGATAGGGCCATTCTGACAGATAAAACAACTCATTTCAATAGACCCACATAACCCTTGTAGATAAGTTAAATAAAACCGCACTTCTCATTCACATTGCCGTCCCTAATACTCACAACCTACAGAACACCATTGCAGAGAAACTATCCAAATACATTGACCTTAAAAATGAGATTACTCGCATGTGGCGGCTTCAAAAGGTAACCATAGTCCCAATAGTTATATCAACCACTGGTGTCACCGCAAAGCAACTCTTCCAATCACTACAATATTCAGATATACCGAAACATACCTTCATCCTGCTTCAACAAGTGATAATTATATTTAAAATGAAAATTTTAAACGGCTGTCACTCTAGAAATAGGGTTGCTGTCGAAGATTAAAATCGTTAGATACGCCCTTACCGTAATGAGACCAGGCCATTTTGTTTCCACACGAAATTAAAGGTAAACAAAACATAACAAGTTTGATTTATTGGCAAACCGAAGTGCGTGCGTCGGCATTATTGTTAACGGAAATAAACACAATGCCACAGTTTGTGGTGTTAGGGCGCATCTAACGATTTCAATATTTGGTTGCGGCCCCGGATGTGTTAGTCGATAACATAGTCGTGACCACTAGACCCGCAATCAAGTTATAATGAGAACAAGGTAACTACAAATACAAGTACCTTTATTGTAACAAGGTGGTAGTAATTTTTAGCGTACGCTGTAAATTGGGAGTCAGTTCCTAACAATTTTTTTTATGAAACCTATTTTGTTTATAAAATTGGTTTATGTTACAAAAACAAATGAATATAGATAAAATAATGTGTCCGTACGTCCTTCCGTGTTTGCGTTAAAGCCCAGTTACATAGTTTAATATTATGTGTGATGTTACCAAATGGAAACTCTATAATGTTCTATTAATATGCAAAGTGGTTTACGGGTAGGTAGCACTCTATGCCTAGATCTAGTATTAACGAGATGATGAGACAGTCGTGTGTGTGAATAGGAGTGGAAGCTTGCTAACGTAGCCTAGTTTAGAATTATAATAGAGTAGCCTTTCACTAATAGTAGGTATTCAAAAATAAATTCTGATAATAACAATATTATTATTATTAAGAGCCTGTACTGTCCCACTGCAGGGCAAAGGCCTCCCTTCCTTCCTTCCACCTTTCTCTGTCTTGAGCTACTGTGATCCAGTCATGCAAGTGTGCGTCGAGTTCGTCTCACCATCGACGTCTCGGTCTACCTCGAGGTTGTTTCCTGTCTTGTGGGATCCTTTTCCTCTCATCCGTAAATGGCCAACTGAAGTGGGATTGGGCGGGTCACGTCTGCCGCAGGCCGGATACGTCATGGGCTAAATCCACTACCGAATAACAATAATACAACAAAAATAAAAAATGTCCTAACTGTATACTTAAGTGTCATACATAACATGTAAGCTAAGTTGGTGCAAAACACATACACTGCGTTAGCACATTGAGGTTAAAATTTAACCCTGTGGGTGGTTCGTACAGCAGTCTTGCTGGCCCGGAGACTATTGTCTCATTTGTTTTCAAAACGTATCACCAAAAGGTTAGATCACCAATGCAGAATAAATATTAGTTGGTATTTACAAATACAAGGCCAATCATAACGGGCAACAATATTATTATTGTATTTATATTTTATTTTGTTTATTACACATATCAATGATTTTTATTGTTTTCTTATTTTAGCAATTCGTTTGCTACGACATAATTATTATAGTTGACATTTTTTTATTATTGTATATTTTATTAACATTATTTTTTATGACGCATTAAGTATGATTACATTTGTAATAATGAATTAGCATATAAGCCTGACCTGTAACTTTTAAAATTTTATCAATAAATGCTATGAACTATGAACAATACCTATTTTTTCTGTGTGATAGTAAGAAACATCCTCTTAAAACTGAAACAAGCCAATGCTTGTTTCAGCCAACCCCCGTACCAATGTACGGGGGTACCAGAAAAGGGGGCGAAGGCCTCAAAAGGTCACCAAAGGTCAAAAATGGCATTTTTGGGTTTTTGGACGTTTTCGGCCATTTGAAGACTTATTTTTTTGGTGACCTTTTGAGGTCACAATAACTCTGGTCCCTGTGACCCTAGGGTCACCAAAATCAATCAGTACCCTTCTCTCATTAGGATGGTGCTAGCAAAAAAGGTTTTATGTAAATCCGTCAACGCGTTCGGTTGTACTCGTCTCATGCACAGACAGACAGCGCTATGCATATTAGGGGGCTTCGCCGTCTAAATAATTGTAAAAATATGATATTTGTTGGGAAAGAAATATGAAAAACTATCGTTTTACAAGAACCGGTTAATACGAAAGATTTAAATCGTTACACGCCTTCACCGTAATGATACCGGGCCATTTTGTTTGCACACGAAATGAGATACCTCGCACAATTGGAAAAAAAATATCAGGTTTTATATATTATCGCCAAGATGACGACGTAAAAAGAAAAAAATAATCAATTAAAACAACTTGTATTGATTAGCCGAGACTGAAAAGAAAAGCCTTGGAGTGAAGAATCACCGTCATATATTCCTTCCCTCGGTACATATAAAAAATAGGCCAGGTGCGTGTCGGGCCACGCGCTATGTAGGGTTTCGTAGTTAACCCTAGCTAGTTGAAGTTGGTGTATGTGTTAACATAATATATTATAACATATTAACATAATGTTAACATATAAACATATTAACAGGAATTAATAGAGTTTTCGGTAAAAAAATATTCGGTATGTTTGGGAAACCGCATCACTTATTTGAGCGACTATTTCTCCGAAACTAAAAAATCTAGCTAAACCCTTCTAATTCTAATTCTAGGGGGGGGTTACCAGATCTGCACTGACGTCCCGCATTGGGGTGTATTGTGCATTGTCCCCCTAGCTAAACCCTTATAATTTGCCTAGAAAGTTCATTGTTAAAACTATATTCATGTTTTTTTTAGATATGGTAAAGCTAGCAGTTTAGATTTAAGAGGGGGGACGCTCGAAAAAAGTTTAAAACTTAAATATTGCAAACAGAACCCTAAATCGAAAAAATTGTCTTCGCAACCCCTAAAAGTTTTAAAATACCTATTCAACGATACCCCACACTATGGTAAAATAAAAAAAAAACGAAGTGAAACTATAAGGGTTTCTTGTTTTACTACAAAACCCTAAAAAACGGATTCACTTTCAGAGTTGACGTGAGATGAACGGTTCATTTTGTAAAATTTATACTAGTATTTTTTTTGAAAATCGAATATTGTAGGAATACGTTCGACGTTATTATTAGTACCTAATGCTTGTATTTAAAAAAAAATAGAAAAAAGATTATTGGTTATTCATCAAAACCTTCTTAGATATAAACTAAAATTGGAAAATATTATAGTTCCTAAAATAGTTGTAGTAACTGTAGTAACATGATGCACCAGCGTTTTTCCGTGTATCAACGTCTCGCACTGCACTCGCCAACCCGCCCGCCAAGCATGATGAGCACCCAATTACCATTCATGCCATCATCATTTCAGCCATATAACATCCACTACTGAATATAGGCCTCTCTCATGGATTTCCATGAGCGGTAGTTGTCATACTCACCACGCTTGGCAGGCGCACTGGCGAGCGCAGTACGGGATGTTGATACACGGAAAGACGCTGCTGCCCTCATCTTCCGGAGATATCCCTTAGCAGGCTCTTACTTATAATTTGAGGAATGTTCTTCATTAGCGTCTAAGACAAACTAAATACGGTTTTTTAGACGTTTATATTATGTCATTTAAGAGTCTTTTATACATAAATAAATAAAATAAAATAATAAAATACTGCATCCGCGGGCAAGAGAGGAGGGGTAACATTCTACTGCCGGCACCCCACGGCACATTCATGCCATAGACCTGGTAAATTGTCGGCGGTTACTTAAATTGTTATGTTAAACGGGTATTCTACTCACGTTAATTATTCGTTGAAAATAGGTATCCAACGTGTTCAGTTCCTTCCAGGGGAACTTTCGTCAGGGAATGGAGCTTTTTTACGCGCTCGCGTTGCACATTACTACTTGTATATTGGTTACTTAAATATTGATTTTGTAAACTTGTCCGCAGTGCCGTTCGATGAGGTGAACACGGACTCCGCGCTTGTGCAGATGTTCGCGCACGTGCACGCGCCCACGTGCAAGTACGTGGTGGCGCTGGGCGCGCTGGCCGGCCTCACCGTCTCCATGTTCGGCTCCATGTTCCCAATGCCGAGAATCATCTACGCAATGGCTTTGGACGGACTTGTCTTCAAGTAAGCCATTTGTACATACCTTTTTTTATTTGGTTTTAATTTAACAACTACAGACAAAATGGACATAGGATGATTGATGATTTGGGGAGGCCTATGTCCAGTAGTGGACTAATATAGGCTGATGATGATGATGATGATGAGACAAAATGGCTACCCGTCATGGAGATCTACGAGGGAGGCATATTTTCAGTAGTGGACGTTTTACGGCTGAAATGATGATGCTGATGAGACAAAATGAGGTCCGCACCCTTATTTGCTTATTTAAAAAAAATATATATAAATCATTTTTTTCCTGTATTTGTGTTATTTTTATGTTGGTGTGCAATAAAGTTATTATCATTCATCATTCATTCATCATCCTACGCTTAGCTCCTTGGTAGAGGAGTACTCATGTTAGAATACAATTTTTTATTTTTCTTTTTGTATTAGATTAGACTGTTTACATTTAACGTTCTATTGTTCTCTTACAACCATCTATAGAATACATTCCATACATAAATAATGTATGGAATCATTTGTACATATTCGTACTTGTTCTTCTTAGGTTGTTTATAGAAGATTATGTTTTAAGATTATGGATGTATGGATAGATATGGTTCTGCCGTGGGGTTTTAGCAGTAGAATCTTGGCCCTCCTCTCATGCCCGTGGATGCAGTAAGAACCTGCTAAGGGATACCCCCGGAGGATAGACCCTGCTGGTCTCTCCGTTTATCAACATCCCGAACTGCGCTCGCCAACCCTTGGCAGATAAATCCTTTGTGTATTCATCGCCTTTGTTGTAGTGTTGTATTTATAGCCATAGATTGAATGGCACATCGAGGACATACCCAATACAGAGTAAATGTCATATAATTTATCTAAACAACGATTCAAAAATTTTTCATAACTTTACGGAAAAGTACACAGGTCGGCTGTAGGCGCTGTACTGTCAAAAGCGAGAAACAGTAAAGTTGCCATTGCTTTAGTACAAAGAACTAATGTGTTTCGGAATTCTTATGACCTTATTTCCCCTCCATTGGATATGTGGTCGATGGAATGACACGATCATATGTGGTGTCGTTTTCTTTCCATAAGGAAGTGGCTACAGTTACCGGAAGCACACGCGCGCGCATGGATCTGCGTAGCATTGTACCCGCTTTTTCGATCTCGGCAGCGTATTCGTAGAATACGTCTGTCGAGCTCGGCCCGTCGGCCGATCGCATCCGCGAAATTTTGTGGAAGTGTTTTGTTGAGGTGCGCAGATGGCCATGGAGCAGGAGGACTTTGTTGGACGACGGGATCCCCCGGATCCCGGCCGCCCATCAAAAGATCTCACGTCGGTATACGACCCACGGCTGTATGCCGAAACACCGAAGGCCCAGCGGTGACACAAGGCGTCGGACCGATCTAGCAGTTCGGGTTTGCTCGCCCTTGGAGTTCGATCACCCCGCAACGGCTCCACCAGCTCGGACAGTGAGCGGTCGCTGTCCACATCTAGGACCAAGAGGACCAAGAGGCCCGAAGGTGCCATCGCCACCCAAGACGATGCCCTCTCCTGCCCTACCCCCGGGGAAGCCACCAGTTGCCACGCGCTCGCTGTCTCCGAAAGCTGCGCACGACATTGACCTCAACGTTTATGCGCAGCTGAAGAAACAGGCGATGCTCAGCCCTGGCCTAGCCGAGGTCCTATCTACAGGAGCACAAGCGGCTGCTGCGCGGCACATCCGTGCCCGCGCTCGAGGCCCTGTCCCCGCTCCTGCCCATGGAGTCGGTGGATACCCCGCTACCCTCAACACCCGGACAGCGCCACAAGCGCGAGGAATCCTCCACGCCCGAGGAGCTAAAAAAACGGGCAACTACGCCAGTACGCCATACGCAGCCCGCCCTTACAGTACATGCCAGCCCAGCGAATCGAAGCAGCAGCGCGTCTAGGACCTTCCCATGCTCCGCTGGAAACTACTTGCCCAGGTTTGTTAGTTGAGCCAACCCAAACCCCCAAAAAGTCCCGCTATCCACCTCATGTCGTGGAGCAGATGCCGAATTGGCCACGGCATTTCAAGGCCTTTAAGGCCACGCATGCAACGCCAGGCCATACGGTAAGGGCGTACGATTTTCACCGGAGTCGGCTGCGGAGTACCGTGCCATTCAAAGGTACCTCACGGAGTTGGAAGAGCCACTCAGTTGGTTCTCCTACTCTCCCCCAGAGGAGTGCCACGTCGAGGTCGCCATCCGAGACATCCCAGCCGATACCCCACCAGCAGAGATAGCGCTGGACTTCCTCTCCAAAGGCTTCGAGGCGGAGCTCATCAAGCCTATCCGGGCTAGTAAGGGTCGCCCGGCTGCATTTTACTCGGCGTGTTCAAGCCGACCACCAACCTTCTGCCGGTTACCTATGACGTGTGATCTGGCGGGGGACGAGCCCTATCCCGCTGATCCTTAGCGGCGTAGGGAAGCTCGTGCAGCTACAGCTGCGCTAAGGGGGGACCTGAAAAGGCATCTTAGCCTCACCATGCCCGTATGTACGCGGGCAATCACCCACTGGACTATACGTCAAACCCAACGACTTAGTAGTCACTAAGGGCGTACAATTACCGCAGGCAGGGGCTAACACCCGGAACTACTTCCCCAAGACAACCGGCCGATTTTTTCCACACGAAATTAGTGATCGTACTCATTTGGAATCTGTGTTGAAACACAGTGTTAGCCGGACGTGGTACAATAACAATATGATACAATAAGTAGGCACAGTAATGGTTAAAATTACAGTTTGGTTTATTGGCGAAACCAGTGTGCGTGCGTCGGCATTATTGTTAACACACTTTATAGACAATGACACAGTTGTTGGCGTCAGGGTACATCTAACTATTTAAATATTTGCTTAAAGCAGATTATAAATGAAAACTGAGTTAGCTGTAAACTGGGCATAAACCGTCGCATAAAACTTTAAATATGCTTCACACAAAAATAATTTTTCTCTAACAGATGGCTGACATAAGACAAACTACGTCGATTTAAGTTCTACCACTTCTGCTCTTTACGGTCACATAACTTACTGAGACTATGACTGAATACCAGAGCTAACTAAACTTAAACCAAGCCGTAAGCAGAAATTGAAAAATACCTCTACAATACACTAGCACGAAAAGAGACGCATTGCGGTGAAATAATTACACGGTCCTGGGAAACTAATGCAATGTGCGACCTCTGTGGCGCAGCGGGCAGAGCTGCCTGCGACGCAAGAGGTTTTGCTTAGATTCCCGCCTCGGAACAAATGTCTCTATCATCATCATCATTACAGCCGTAAAACGTCCACTACTGAACAAGGGCCTCACTCATGGACCTCTAGGAGGGGTAGTTGCCATACTCAACACGCTTGGCACAGGCGGGTTGGCGAGCGTAGTACGGGATGTTGATAAACGGAAATATGCTGCTGCCCATCTTCTGGGGTATCCCTTAAAAGGCTCTTACTGCATCCAGGGTTATGAGAGGAGGGGTAACATTCTACTGCTGGCACCCCATGACATAATATCAATGTCTGTATGATCTGCAGATATTTTTTCAGGGTGTCATTGTTGTTACGTATCTATGTAAGTATTGGTTGGATATCGGAAACTCATTTATCAATCAAAACGTTGAATGAATTTTAATAACTAGTCTGTATAAAAGGATGGTTTATTCTGTTTTTAGTATTTTTTGTTATAGCGGCAACAGAAATAGATCATCACTGTCTAGCTATCACGATTCATAAGATACAGCCTGGTGACAGACAGACATGTAGACAGACAGACAGACAGACTGACAGACGGATAGACAGACAGACAGACGAACAACTGAGTCTTAGAAATACGGTCCCGCTGTTACCCTTTGGGAACTGAACCCTTAAAATAAAAAGTCGAAGCGGCTCCTATTAATAGGGATGGGCCGAATGTTGAACCGAATACGAGCTTCGGCCGAGCGAAGTAACGATTTCTATTATTTCCTGTCAAAAATATGCATGTGGGTATTTTATTTTTTCTTTCGCCGAATGTTCTGCATTTAAACTGAATTTAGACCTATTGCCGAAGTTCTGTTCAAGCTACCGTGGTCAAACCGAATGCGTCTAGGGATACCTCCGGAAGATGGACGGCAGCGTCTTTCCATGTATCAACATCCCGTTCTGCACCCGCCAACCCGCTTGCCAAGCGTGGATGGCAACAAGCCCTCATGATTTTGGAGATTCATGAAAGGCTTTTGTCCAGTAGTGGACGTTCTACGGTTGGAACTTCTATGTTGGGTAATTGAGAAGTCAATAAAACGTCCAAGGACGAAGTCAAACTTTACTTGCCTGCTCTACGTGGCGAACACCCTTGGACTATTAACTTAATTAGAACCGTTTACGACGGGTACCAAGTAATTGAACCGAAACGCGTACCTATAAATTGAAATAGGAAGCAATATTTATTTGCCGTGGGGATGTTGCCTCTCCTAGCTCGTCCATAGATGCAGTAGAATCTGCCTTCAGAAGATGTCCTTTTTGCTTATCAACATACCGCGCTGCGCTTGCCAATCAATCAATCAACAAACCCTCATATACGTGAATGGCGAGTCCTATGTCTAGTATAGGAAGTCCTACGGATCGATGATTTATTTAGGCATAAATCTGTTTATTGCATGAACAACGAACGAATTGTTGAGTTCAAAGGCTTGTATAAGTACTTACCTTTTTTGGGTTTCGTACTTTGGCTAGTAGTTACCACAACATCTTGTCAAGAGAAAGGACGGATTAAAAGACAGTACAAAACTTTTGGTATTTTACTCCTATTCGACAACAGAAACCCAATGTACGCTGTTCTGAAAATAAGAAATGCACGCGGTGGAATCCAACTTTATGATCTTAGTAAGGCCTAAACTAGTTTAAACGAGCTTTAGTACAATAATTAACAGTCTTTTACTTTCGAATCACCTGCTCCGATATTTATTATAGTGTAGAATAGTTATTTTGCTAAATCTATACGCAGTAATTCTTTTAATAACATGTAAACTATGATTAATTATCTAATTAACTTTTAAATTTATAATTTAAGTACTAAATTTGATGATATCTAAAAATCTGCGCTAGTTATAGAAATGCTTTGTTTTACCTGAAATTATTAAACGAACCAGTCGCGGGCAAAATCTAGTTCATAACTTTAAAAATAAAATGTTATTAGTGTAAAAAAAATTACATTAATCCAGTGTAAACGCAAAATAGCATGTGAGCATTGTGTCAGGGTATAGGTATCAGTTTACAAATAGCAAGGAATTTAATCTTGTTATAAGAATCATAATGAAAACGAAATGATATAGTGTAAATTTCTTCGAAACGATTAGTGTAACCGCAGAATAGAGTGCTGTGGTTAAGGGTCATATCAGTTTATTAATAGCAAGGGAGGTTTATTAAAGCTAGAAAATTATATAAAAATAAAATGTTATAATGTACAGTGTACGTACACACGTTTGCCTTGTTGCTTGGCTTATAATTTTTACCAGTTTCATCGCTGTAGGATTATATCCTAATCCCGCTTTGCTTCATAAGTAAGCATAAGATAATCAGAATAAATTTACACATGCTCTTGAACATTTCATGTCCACAACGTGCGATCCAGAGCGATGCACTGTGAAACTTGCAATGTAGTAACTTCGTTGCCACACAAAGCCTATTGAAATTCATAGGCAATTCAGTTTAACACTTTAGAAGATCAACCGCCTGATACCAGCCAAGTCTTAGTGGCCTCTACTACGGTCGATATTTCGGAACGACGGCGACGCCGCTCAAGCATCGATCCCTACTTGAGTATAGAATTCGTGACAGTTTTCAAATAATCTGTACCTAAGCGTCATTTAAATCGGGTACCCAGTATAGAGGTAGATAACAATATTATCGTGACCTAGTCTTTATGTAATACAATCATACAACAACAATAAAATTAAATAAAATGCCACCAATACGATACAACGTGTATAGTAACATGTGTACTAAGCCCAAAGGAGGTAATTCTGACCATCCCAAGGAAAAAAAATTGTTCAACGACTTTTCAGGATTCAGTGGTTTTCATTCAAGAAAAGACTACGAAAGTTTTAACTTTAACAGCTGATTATATATACGTTAATGACTACCTAAACGCCAGCTGTTTCTTGGCAGGGTCATTGAACTCCGCGAAGTGTTGCCGTAAAGGTACAAATAAAAATACCTACTTATACCACAAAAAGTTATTTTACATAAGACCAACTAGTAAAATTATAAAAAAAAAATACGAATTCCTGATTTTTTCCCTTGTTTTCATGGACCACCTTTTCGAATTAGTACACATGATAAAATACACGTTGTATTAAGCTATAACAGAAACAACATTCACAAATAATAAATAAAAATAATGTTGGACAACATCCCGTAATCCCAAACAAAGCAAATCTTGTACGATATAAATAATGTAAACCTATTACACTAATAATGTATACTAATAATGTGATCCATAGTCTAGCAATGTACGGTCTACGGCTGAGATGATGATAATTATCTAAAAACAACTTAATAATAAACTGCTAATAAGAATAAATGGCTACATTACAATACATCTTAGTCACAACGGAAGAACAGCCCTGTAGTAAGTATGACCACAAAACTACCACAACACAAGCACTCAGCATGCTACCATTTTTGACACTAGCTTTAAGAACATGATTTTTTTTTATTTTGATAACTTATATTGTGTGACAATATAAAAATATAAAATTTATTTATTTCATAATACAAGTCTTGATAATACAGTAACATCTCCGTTCATTAACCTACCCTGTGTCTGCACCCAAAAGTAAATAAACATATTAACGTTTAAACGTATCGTTACATCTGGTTGCTTGCAAAATTACTGTAAAATAATTTAACGACAAGTCTAGTTAGTTATTTACGAGGACTCATGAGATGCCATTTCAAATTTAGATGTACCACAGAGCTATTCTTTCCTGAGAGATGTTAACCCGGCATCGAATTTCCATTTTCCGCTCATGCACTGGGTTGATGGAAACTCCGTCGGATAAGCACTGCATGTACATATATAGTGTGCAGACTGCCTAAATCCATCAACGTTCTAAGTGGGTAGGTACTTAGTTAGTGTGTTATACTATATAGGGAGAGTGATAGTCTCAACAGATGAACGTTATATTAGTATCGGTATATTTAGTAGATACTATATATAAATAATAGGTCATATCAATTATTACTATTTATAATTCGGCTACCTACTAATCACTATCATTTCAACATCCTTCGCTACGCTTGCCGTACCGTGACCTCCGGACCTAAGCTCCGGAGCCGCGATCTTAAGTACACGTAGCTGGTTATTTTTAACATTATAGGTAGGTTGGTAGCTCGTAGCTACAAGGGACACCAAAAAAATATGCATAAACTGCATGAAAGATGGTATGATCAGAGAAGATGTAGGTAAGTACATGTGAATCTGACGAGTGATAGGGTAGGATGAGGGCAGAAGAAAAAAAGGCCAGAATATTCTAGGCAAAACTTAAACAAAGTACGACAAAGTAGAAATAAAACTCTGACTGGGCTTCTCTACGACTAGCTCTGGCAGATAGCTGTATAGGTACGTGTACAGGCATAGGTAGACAAGTAAAAGCTGCACCATCCAGAATTGAGATCATATTGTAGGTATTTTTTTTGTATTATGCTTTGTGTATAGGTACCTACACAATCAGCCACTAAGTAGAGGCAATAAGCAGTGGCAATTAAATGGCGTGTCTGTGCCTGTCCTGCGCTGGATTTGCTGGTAGCGCAACAAATATTAGAGAGGTTGACAATTTGTCAAGGTAGAATGTCAAAACAGCGCGCCTACTGTGGATAACTACAGAGGCGTAGTAGCAATGACACCTACAACACATACATACATGTAGTATAACTTGCCGCTATGTCTCGCGTTTGTGTACTATGAGAAAGCCTTCGATTCGATCGAAACATGGGCGGTGCTTGAGTCTCTACAACGATGCCGAATTGACTATAGGTACATCGAAGTTTTGAAATATTTGTATACAAACGCCAATATGTCAGTCCGAGTACAAGAACAGAGTTCGAAGGCGATTCCCTTAAAAAGAGGCGTAAGACAGGGAGACGTTATCTCTCCGAAACAATTTACGACCGCTTTGGAAGATGCCTTGAACAAGCAGAACCGTAGCTAGAAGTGATACACATGCCCTAGTACATGAGAGCACCAAATAGGTCGAACCATTATATCTTTCGTGGCTGCCCTAATACGCGGGTTGTATTAGGGCAGCCACCTGAATTTAAAACGCTGTTAAAATCAGTTGTTAATCCATCCTTATCCAAATAAGTAGAGAAAATGTATTGGAGAGAAACCTGAGAATTTCAAAACTGAAGCTACTGAAGCTGTAGGATTGCCTTTGAAACAAGAAGATTGAGTTCTTGTGAATATAAATTATACTTGCCATCGCAAACAATAATGTTTCTAGAGTTTTCTTAATTTCCATACAGTTGTTTTGCAATTCTCAGGTTTCTCTCCAGTACATTTTCTCTACTTATTTCATCCAGTCCCAAGTGAAGAACAACATATTCAGTGCTAAGACACACTCGGGCAATGGCCAACTGGCGTAGTGCGTAGTTTTTTCTGTGAAATAACTAAAGTGGTTCTGGGATCTGTACTTGCATTTCTCAGCATGCATGAATATAATTGAATATATATGTACATATATATATATATATATATATATATATATATATATATATACAATTATATATATTAATATTTGTATAAATTTCATATGTTAAATTGACATTATATTTATTTATTTACCAGTTTATAACATCTAGGTTTAAGTACATTATAGATTTATCGTATTTCTTTTGTGCACTACCTAAGTTAAATTTACTAACTTGTTTTTCCTAGTGGGTTGCCTGGAAGAAATTGCTTTGAGCAATAAGGCCGCCAGTTTGTACATATGTTTTCTCTTGTTTTTTTTTCTATTATGTGTGTGTTCTTTGTGCATTACACATAAAGTGCATAAAGCACATAAAGTGTTAATTCATTCATTCATTTTTATAGATCAAACCTGTTAGGGTGCTGCAAATTTGAGTTTGATTTTATGATTTCATGCAATTGAATACATTGCTGTATAGTAGAAGTAAGCGTAAATAATAGCATTCTAAATTGTTTGGGTGCACTGCATTTACTCTTCTGATGAAAGAACACCTTTAAAAATTATTTAGTTTAGTAAAAAAAAAACTTTAATAATAAAATCTTAAATGTTGCTGAAAATACCCAAATAATTATATGTATGCTTGTTATATTTGAATATACCCTTTAGTTTATCATGGATTCCATCATCAGAACTGGGTTTATATGCAAGCAAACATTATTAAGTGAAACAAAAAAGCCAACCGCAAGTAAAAATTTAGGGCATAACTCTATTGAAGTGCCGTGGGGTTCCGGCAGTAGAATGTTACCCCTCCTCTGCTACCCGTGGATGTAGTAAGAGCCTGCTAAGGGACACCTCTGGAAGATGGGCAGCAGCGTCTTTCCGTATATCAACATCCCATGCTGCGCTCACCAACCCGCCTGCCAAGCGTGGTGAACATGACAACTACCCCTCATGGAGATCCATGAAGGAGGCCTTAGTTCAGTAGTGGACGTTTTACGGCTGAAATAATGATCATGGTGACTATTGAAGAACTCAAGTACACACTATTACTTACGTTATTTAATTCCATTATGGATCATTCCAATGACCCTAAGTTTTGTAATTACAAACTATGGAAATAAACGAATGGGTTTGAAGTGTATCAATTACCACCTGTGGTCTTTTTCATCAGTTCGACTTCATCAAATCATACCTACTTTCTGAATGTTGACTTTTACATTTAAGGAGTTTCCTCGAATTCTCATAGATCCCATTATCAGCACTGAGTTTTGAAATGGGACCTAATTCAAAGTAATATTCCATAATTGACCAAATCGGTTTATAAGCGACAGTGTTCTGAGGTACTAAATATAAAAAAGAGAGACGACTTGAAAATTCGTTAAATGATGTAAGTAATATTAATTTTAAACCGACTTCAAAAAGAAGGAGGAGGCTTCAATTTTTAGTCGGTTTAAAATTAATATTATTTACATCATATAATGAATTAGATATCTTAATATGATTTGAGTAAGGTTGGTATTCGTGCTATATGGCACACTGTAGTGCCCTGTGTGGTCTTCTTCAGTTCCACTTCACCAAATCATAATTTCTGAATGCCCTTGACCTTGAGCTTAATATGCCAAAATATATGTTTACATATCTTGGGATTTTCGCATGGATTGAGGAGTTCCCACTTTTTCTCATCAGAACTAAGTTTTTAAAATAATTGGACCTAATTCAAAGTGTATCTATTCGTACTCAAAAAGAATTTCCCAAATCAGTTCATACTCGTAAAAGACGGAAAAGAGACTCTTAGGTTGATCAAACCTTCTCCCTTTTTGAAGTCGGTTAAAAATACCAGCTGTACCACGTCTTCTACGGTTGAAAGGACCTTGTTGTACTACACACCGACACACCCCGCCTGAACCCGTAAAGTGACGCGAGACACAGGCTACGCGGCGGTATAGTGATATGAGATTTCCAACTAAACTTAAAAGCTAAATAACTTTTGATTATGTGAGTCGATTTTGATGAAATAAACACTAAATGTTACTGAGAATAATGCTTGACATATTTCAGTAATTAAATATGGAATCAAATTAGTGGTTTTTGCGTGATACCCCTCACAAACAAACAAACAAACCGACAAACAGACAAAAATTTCAAAAATAGTTTTTTTTTACGTTTTTGTACCTTTTCCCCATGTATCCCACTTATTTATTTCCAAAAATAATTAATGTACAGACGCAAAAGGTTTACGATTTTATTATATGTATAGATAAGTATAACAATACTATGCCAAGATGGAGAAGAATTTCAATATACCTTAAGTATGTTTACTTTCCCAGGATTTAATAACTTTTAAGTTATTACATCGATCGGACAGTGAATTGGGACTAGCGCCATGGTTATTATTAATCTATTAAAAAAAACCTTTCCAACGGTGTATAATTTATTCTGATTGGTGCCAGGTTCCATATATTTGTGCCCATAATCCCGGACTGATAATGCATTTTGAGATTTTATTTGTTTTCTGTCGTAATTGTTAACCCATCGCGTAAACCAATAACTAATTTAAAGTCAAAAACACAAATAATTTAATTCAAAACATAAAATATAAATTTCCGACTAGTTTGTAATTTTTATAGTGTTTAACCACACTTAGGTAGAACATGTGTTTCTTTCTTTACTATTAATTTTAATTAAAATGTTTTCTTTTCTAACCTACTAACTTCAATGATCTTAATGAATCTAAAGTTTATGTTATAATTCTTCACACTTGTTTTATATACTGTTTAAAATTTTATTGACCTAAAGTTTATGTTACAACTTTTCTTATACGCTCTAAATACTGTTTAAAAAATAACACTTTTTATCAGCTGTCGCTCTTACTTTGTACATGCTGTGACGTCCTGTAATTACGGGAGCACCAGGCTATTAACATTTAAACCTTAGTATTATGTGCATTATGTTTAAACCTGTGTTGGATATCCTATATAAATAAATAAAACATTTCAAGAAAATTAAAAACCTAATCAAGAACTTGCGAATCCAGTGCGATTCAAACCCACGTCCGTCAAATCGATGCTTGACGCTTCCTAAAGCCGGAAGTGCTTTAACCACTAAGCTACGGAACCCCTGTTGGGTTTGACGGACATGGGTTTTATCTCGGAATACTTAATATCGGAATCGAAAATATTTGATGAGGTTTTTCATTTCCTTGAAATCAGTTCCGAATGTTTTTTAATTGCAGAAAAAAGTTTAAATCCCTGACTGTAATATGGCCTAATGTACTGCTAATAGTAATTTCAAAGAGTCAACATATCGTGCAAAAAAATTAAGTTTACACTTTGTTGTAGGATTTTAGCTGTGATCTCGGAGAAAACCGGTACCCCGACGCTGGCAACGGTAGGTGGAGGCTTTTGCGCCGCCATCGTGTCCCTCCTGGTCCAACTAGAAGTCCTCGTTGAGATGATGAGCATCGGTAAGTGACTTTCAGCAGTTTTAGTACAAACAGAGTTGCGACGGCGCCATCACTTACCCTGATACATTAAACAAAACCAACCGATTCCATAATTATCTCGTTCATAATTAATTATATGAATCACCCAAAGAGTGTTAAATACTTTTTGGAGCAATTATTTATTGATTTTATTGTAGTAAAAACATGCATCCCACTGTGGATCTCCAGGTGCTAACTCAAAAGATATAAGATTTCCTAGATAAGCGTACCGATAGAATACCTACTTTACTCTTACTCTTTAACTTGTCTCTAGTCATTGACATGTAGCATAACCTACGACTTATGCCACAAAAGAAGAAGAATAACCTTAGTAACAAAATTAAATAAACATCAACCTCCTTCTAATAAAGTAAGTAATGAAAAGTGTCGTAGAAGAGACACTTTTTCTCAGTAGCACGGACATGAATACTGCCACGGAAAATAAAATACTGTACGGAAAAAGGTAAAAGTCTTAAAAGGGCCAAGCTTTTATGTTAACTTAACAGAGCTTTTTGCAGTTATTGCACAGTTCCATTTAATCATTCTAGAAAACCAATCAAGATAATGTTTAATAGTCGCTTTATGCGAACGAATCTTGGTCTCAATGCCTTTTATTTATAATGAATAATGCATACCTTCATATATCACAGTCATTAGATCTTTTGGTGACTCGTTATTTACCTTTAAAATCATATTGATAAACACTTTTTAGGTAATTTATCAGACACTCCACTTCTACTTCTAACTACCTACTACCCACTACTCTACTCCTACTACTCTACAAATATTACTTCCTTAACATTACATTTTATAGTATCTTAACATGCTCTATTGTCGGTGTTTACTATGCATATACTGCTGGCATGGCATTGATTTTTTAAACAAATACTTATGCGTAAAATGCATTTTCCATCAAAAAAATAATGTAAAAACTGTGTAAATAAAAATTCCCTCTGCGTTTTTACACTTGATTTTTAAAATACGAATATCTACCTTAAATTTGCTCTGGCAATGCTACAGAGATGAACAGTTTGAAGCAACATTTTGGTTGTCAGATGATATGGCCTCTGGGAATGCAAAACATAAATTGAAATAGCGAACTGTTCAAACCTACGCTGACAATGGCATTTACATTGCAAGTTTGTATGGATCCAACGAGAGGAAGACTGAACCATTTTGTATTGACATGAGTTGTTCAAAGATAAATAACATTTTGCATTAGTTATTTCTTGATCTTAAAGTATCTACAAAACGGTTAATTAAGGGAAACTATAATTAAGTACACAAAACTGAATTTCTGCACAGGGAGGGTACTGGTAGCATAATGATTATTTTACCTTGTAGTATTGATATAAGTAATAAAATAATGCATTATAAAATATTTTTACAACAGATTCTTTTCCTTTTTTACTAACCTTAAAATTATTATATTATAAATTTAATATTAAACAGGTTAGTATATTTCAGGTTAATATATTTTTTTAATTGCACTAACGATACATCGCATCAATGTTTATAAGACTTCGAAATAATCGCTACAACGTCTCCTTTGTAATGAAATCATTCTAATAAAAATATTAACATTCGCACTCTCGTAGGAAACCCGTATAATCGATCCCAAAACTTGGCAGAACTTTGGACGGACGTGATAGTTAGAGGAAAACTTTAAACATTATCCGGTGGGTTTAGAAAACATTTATCTCACACGACAGTTCGACCTTCTGACACAAGAACAAGAGCCACTAATTCTTACACAATTCGATTCTTACAACCTCAACAGGCACATAATATTATGGTAATTGTTGCCGTTAAGCTGAATAAACATAAGTACATGAGAGCGGCAGAACTTAACGGACAGCGATCCCCACAAACATCTTTTATAGATGAAAAAGCCTTGGCCCTGATGACTGGTGACTAAACCCCCGGGAATGGCTTATCGACGAAGAAAACATAATTAAATAGACTTAGCGGTTACATTTTACAAATAAATTTTAATCTTTGATGTATGTAGTTAACTCGTAGAGTTAAAGCATGCTTGAATAAGCAAGCTGTTTTAAAACATGTGCATGTCTTTAATTATTAGGAAGAATAGTACAGCTTTATTTTATAAAGGTTTTTAGACGAATAAAAAATAAACTATTGTTATGGAACAGGTAATTATTATGATGAAGTTTTATTTTTTATTCCAGAAGGTAAGGACAGCCGATTAAATTAACTTTAGGGGCCGATTTTTTCAGATTAAAAGGGTTTCGTACCTCAAAAGGAAAATAACGAAACCCCTAAAGGATCACTTGCTGTCCGTTTGTCTGTCAAGACTCTTTATCTCGAGAACATGTAGAAGTATCAAGTTGAAATTACGAACATATTAGTACTAAAATCTACAGCTTCTTCAAGCTGTAATTTTGAGTATTTGCTGCGCCTGAATCAATTAATTTCAAGAAATCAATGTTCTAAGCTAACCTGAAAAAACTATACGACTGTTTATGCCGCAAAAAACGCATGTTTCGACATTCTCAAAGGATCCAAAACTCATAGGGTACTTGTAGACCTAGAACTATGAAATTTGGCAAGGTATACCGTCTTATACTGTTGGAAATCAAAAAATTATATATTTTCCAAGGGATTATAAAATAATCGTCTTCAAAAAAGTACGAAATCAATCATAAGTGGGTCATATGCACCTATAATTAAATTGTGCACGCGGTAAAACTGTGATATCTTCTGTTATTTCTTCAATAATTCAAATGGCCTAAAACGCAATTCTGACCAAAATTTTCTACTAATGATGAACAACGTAATTATTTGGCTAAGTATCGATACTGTGTTTACAAAAACACCTTTGCAAATACTGCATTATCTTAGAAAAAAAATATTACCATAAAAAAGGTTATGGTGGGTCACCCTTGAGAGATAGACATACATATGCTATAGCAGAGTTTCTTTTAGAACTCATCCGCTTAGAACTTAACGCTTTATAACGCATCACTTTATTGCGCTAAATAATATTTTGCGCAATAAAGTGAACAATCCAACCTTACTTAGTGATAATATCAGGCACATATATACCCTTATTATGGGTAAATATGTGCCGGACAACTATATTAGAAGTGGTCGAAGACACCATAGGGTGTTTAGTTATTTTTCAGGGCGTACACAGCATGCCAACCACGCACCAACACTGCGGGCTCTCGCATTATTTAATAAAATTTTGTCTGAGTTCCAGCATGTCGACATATTCGTTGATAGTTTTAATTCTATTTATTTAAATTTGTTATTGTTTTTAAGTTCTGTGTAATTTGTGTAGATAGTGGGTAAGCGTTTTGATTTTATTTTATTTACTTTAAGCTTTATTTAAATTTGTTTTTGATTCTAAGTTATGTGTAATGTGTGTAGATAGTAAGCGTTTTGGTTTTATTACTGTAAGCTACTATCTTTCTTAATAAATAAATGTGTAAATGTCTAAATAAATAAATATCTAATTATATGCCTATAGCCGTCCTCGTAAAAGGGGCTATCTCAGACGGAAATAATTTTTCAATTCGGACCGATAGTTCCTGACATTAGCGCGTTCAATCAATCAAACAAACAATTAATTATTTTCTTTGAATTGAATCTGTATATTTATTATTATGTTTTATCTAGCCGTGGGGTGCCGACAGTAGAATATTACCCTTCCTCTCATGCCCGTGGATGCAGTAAAAGCCTGCTAAGGGATACCTCCAGAAGATGGGCAGCAGCGTCTTTCTGTGTATCAACATCCCGAACTGCGCTCGCCAACCCGCCTGCCAAGCGTGGTGAGTATGGCAACTTCCCCTCATGGAGATCCATGAGGGAGGCCTGTGTTCAGTAGTGGACGTTTTACGGCTGAAATGATGATGATGATGATGATGATAGTAAACATAAGTCGAAAAGAGTTATAGTAAATAAAGAAAGTGTTTATAAAATTATTAATCCATGTGAAGTTCTCAAACGAATCGTGAGCCTCAAGTAAAAAATAAAGCAAGGTGAGGCTACCACGTTGCCTTCATAACACGAACTAATTCAATCAAACCGACGCAAAGCGGTAGTGGCTTTACTTCGCAAACAAACACATTACTCGGGATTCTGGAACATTAGGTAATCCGTTTGCTGGGATAGTTAGAAAAAATACACTAGATACCTACACCACACCTAGACATGACCATATCGAGAATCATTATTTCAGCCGAGGGACGTCCACTGCTGAATGAAGGCCTTCCTCATGGATCTGCAAGTACTGATCATGGGGGGTTGTTGCCATACTCACCACGCTTAGCAGGTGGATTGCCAACGCAATGCGGTATGTTGATGGTGCTGTTCTTCTTCCAGAGTTATCCCTTGGCAGATTCTTACTGCATTCACGGGCAAGAGAGGACATGCAACATTCGACTGTTGGCGCCTCATGAATCGAAAATACCAGGCCTTATAAATCTATTATAGATGATGTATGCAATTCACGCTGCTAAGGAAGGAACAGGTCAATACTTCGAGAATACGTGAAGCAAATTAGGTATCGCATGTCCAGCAGTTGTCGTCCTACGGATACGAATGATCACGTTTACATTTAATCCAGTCTGATCTAATGAGAGTTTTAAACTTTAAGTAGATCCTGTTTTTATAATAGCATGAAGGAATCAAATGTTGAATATCTATCTATGTACAGGATGATTGGTAATACGATACATTCCTTTAAAGGGGGTTAAAGAATATTATTTTATTGTATGATAGGGTGTCGGAAAATATTATTTTTTAAATTATCCCTCATATTCTTTTTTAAGGAAAACCCCAATATTGAGCATAAAATTGAGATATTTTTCGCTAAAAGCATAATTACAGTAAACTTCTGATGTTTTCTGATAGTTAAATGATTAAGAATCAGGCTCTCTAGCGACCTGTAAGGTAACACAGATTTCTTGACCACGGATGAATGTACAAATTAGTGTTGATAAAAAAACTAACTATATTAAGTACATAAATGTTTAATAAAAAAATCTAGTAATTAATTGATTCAGGCCTGACTGCGGAAATCCACAAAAACGCTAACAAACATCTAATGAGCGCGTGCAAAACACTCTAAAAGTATTCGACACGTCTTTCACCTCTACAAGGCCTCTCCTTCAGGAGAAATCGGCTCCCCGTTCGTCACGTAGTTTCCCAGGAACGAACAAGGTTTGAATAGGCATGATGACAGAGTGTGAAAATCAACATTCTAGTCCCTCCCAACGTATATACATACATTATAGTCAACTCCCAAGTGAGTTGCAGAAGTTATCATTGAATAAATTCAAAAACATTATCAAACGCAATCTGTGCAATAAAGCTTATTATAAAATATCAGATTATATAGATAGATAGAAAGATAGAAAATGCTTTATTGCACACCTTAAACTAAACAAATTAACAAAAAAAAAGAGAAACACTAAACATAAAGTGACAATCGGCGGTCTTATCGCTAAAGAGCGATCTCTATACCTTTTACTAGCGATTACTATTACTACCGATTACCTAGAGGACAAAACCACTTGGGAAGGAATCTGCTCCAACTCCGTCAAACGTAACATAAGACAAAATAAAATTGTTAAATGATGACTATAACGACCGAGTTAGGTTCTTCTATTTACTTCTTTTCCTAACTCGCGTGTCATCTGAAGTTAACAGATTGAATTATGTGCTTTATTCTATTTATTTGTGTTGTTTTATTTTGTAATTTGTGACGCGTCACTAAGGTCCATGCGGCCGCACTGATTATAGTATTTTTTGATTCTTGATTCTTGAGTGCCGTCAGTTTGATAACACACAAAAATACACTCGTACACGACTTTTTACTTTTTCAAATGAACTAACCAATACTGAGATAAAGCGAGTTTAGGAGCGGGGGCTCGTGACGTCATCGTTATGTACCTAGGCACGTCGGCGCGCACCAGCGTGTGACTTAATGTATCGCAGTTATTTTTGGATTACGTTTCAAAAGAAAAAATACGTGTCCAATAGATTTTGTTAATCTAGAAGGACTAACAATTAAAATTTAGTCATCTAGCCTATTATCTTTATCAACCCAGGTACTCTGCTGGCCTACACGCTGGTGTCGACATGCGTGCTGATCCTGCGCTACCAGCCGCAGTCCACGAACCTGATCGAACTGCTGCCCCAGAGCATCCGGACACCTGACCCTCTCGCCACGACCGCCGTTACACGAGAAACCACTTTTGGGGTGAGTCTACCTTATATATCATCATTATCCTCACAGTAAGTCTACCTGTATATATGATGAAGAGTCGATCCTTGACTGTTCCTAAAGACGGGAGCGCTTTAACCAAGGTTTTTTTTATTTCCTTGAAATGTTCTACCTAAGTGTGGTTTTCTATGTATAATAAATTCAAAGTCCTGACTGACTCACTGACTGACTGACTGACAGATATATCAACGCACAGCCTAAACCACTGGACCTAAAGACTTGAAATTTGGCACACATATACCTTGAGTATCCTAGAGGTGCAGTAAAAAGGGATATTTTGAAATTCCCACGAGATAGGGAATAAATGGGATTTATACATATTTTCGAATCAAAGTGGCTCTGCGTCAAAACGGGGATTTTACGTTTTATGACTTCCACGCGGACGAAGTCGCGGGCAAAAGCTAGTTACACTATAAAATTACTAATTAAGGGCACTACATTATTTGTACGAGTTAACAGTGGCTTCATTGTGGACAGTGAGCTTGTATCTTCCCTTCTTTACCTCACTTGGACAAAAGTTTTCCTGTTGGCATCCTTGCTAACTTAAGCAATAAGCTATTCCGTTTGCACCGTTCTTAAATCAAAACGTATGTTTTATTTAATTCATCAGCGTCGCGACGGTCGGCATACCTATGATTTGATTGTAAAAATTAAATACATTATTGGCTTTATGTTATGTATATAGGAAAAATTAGGTCGATTTTAAGGGCTGTGTGATTTTGTATCATAATAAATAAATAAAACGGAACAATTTTACATTGACAGTTCTAAATAGAAACAAATCTCTAATTATAAACTAAAGCCTTAGACGAAATCTCGTCTAAGACTAACACCTTGTTTACACCAGGCCATCGCTGGCTTGTTATTTGCCTTGTGTAAACAGTTTTTCAAGCCAAGCCAGCGCTGGCTGCCAACGCTGGCGAGAATAGAGCGCCCGTCTATTTTTACTGGCGCCAGCATTACTGGCTTCGTATAAACTCTGCTTTAAGCAACAACACTGCAACAACAGAATCTACACCACAGAACATAAAGTTAGATAGCTCTGCATCTGTGATCTACATCTCTATTAAGATAAAGCTCAATGAAGTTTAGAAGTACCATAAACTGTTCCGAGTCATGACGCGACGCGATATAGCTTTAAATGCATGGCCGCTATTTTTGGATTACGTAAAAAAATTAAAATACATGTCCAAAAAGCTTTTGGTATCTACATGACGGACGTTGCCGTGAGGTGCCGGCATTAGAAAGTTGCCCTTTCTCTCTTGCCCATGGATGCAGTAAAGGTGCGCTTACATGGGTAATAAAAATTGCCCAATAGTGGTCGATAGAGACGTGACAAAATATCGAGCATTTTACGGCAACCGCAACAAGCATAAATTTGGCAAAATGCTTTGCAACAACAATTTGGAACGATAAGGAGCAACTCCAAGAAACTAGACAATACTTTCCTACACGAGCAACTCAGTTAGTATCAGCGACATTGAGCAATATGGAATATATGGAGCAATTAGAAGCAAAATTTCTGAAACAATTGACGCATTTTATTGAAATTGCATTATATTGTTCCACTAATTAAGCCAGATTGATCCATTCGTGTTGCCCAACAATTATCCTGTATAAGCGCACCTTAAGAATCTGCCAAGGGAATATGGGCAGCAACTTTCCGTAGTCTTTCCGTATCCCGTACTGCGCTCGCCCACCCGCTTGCCAAGCGTGGCGAGTATGGCAACAACCCCCCTATGATCTTGGATATCCATGAGGGAGGCCTATTTCCAGTCAGTGGACGTGGACAGCAGCCCTATGGCTGAGATGATGATGATGATGAAATGACGGACTAAGTAACAGTAGTCAACTATGCTATTGATTTTATCGCGCGCCGCCGGCCGCCGCTTCAAGTAAACGAGATTGTCATCTACGGCCGGGGTGTGAATTGTTATCATTTTGAATTCATCCCACGAAGGCTGGCGGAATGAGCTCTCAGCTCCCTGACCCACTTTCTGTAATCAGCCTTTCCATTCGCAAAGATGAACCGACCTTTGTCATGTCATGCCAGTATTATCTCACTTGTAGAAGATATCAAGTTTTCTTTCTTTGAGACCAAGTTATTAACTCGGTCATGCAATCTACAATAGCGGGCCTATTTCTTCGGTTCTTTTACAATTCGGTTCTAAATACGATGGATATCGTCGACTTGATCTTGATTTAATTAAATATGCATAACCTTTGTCGATAATTAATTAGCCTACGTATTTGGGTAGTTTATCCGTGATCATAGCGCGTGTAGCGTCGAAATGTCAGGAAAGTCAATAAGTGTTTATTATATAGAGGAAAAAGTTACTGAGAATATAGACAATGAACAAAAGGAAAACAGAACACATTTAAATTGAATAAAGCACTTAATTGAATTCGTTCGCTTCAGAAAACTTTTGCCATGTGAGGCAAAATGAGAAAAGCTAAAATCGTTGAAAATATTGACTTTCACCGCCCACTCGGAACCTTACAGTTTACCTAATCAGTTTTAAAATAAGACTAAAAAAATACTTTAACGATAGAAAGATCATAAACATCATAAACAAGACATAAATATTGTTTTACCGATGCATATTATTACAATATACATATCTGTCTTACGTACTTATAGAAAATTATTATTAAAGTTAGTTGTGTTTAGATGCAGTGACCTCTTTCTTTAAAGTTTCGCAGTAACACAAGATTTTTTTTTAATTTAGGGTTCCGTTTGCTAAAACTATTAAAGTTTTTAACTTTTTTCGAGCGTAACCTCTCTAAAACCTAAACTTCTAGCTGTAAAAATTTGAAATAATTCAGGAATGTAGTTTTAACCAGGAACTTTTTAGGAAAGCTATATATTAAGGGTTAAGCTGGCTTCTTTAGTTTCGGAGAAATGGTCGTAAATAACCTTTACTCCTAGGTCTTCAGTTTCCCCATTTTACACAGGCCCCATTTTTCACATTCTCAGATCTTCACTTCAAGGCCATTGTTAACGGGTTTTGGAACGCGTGCGGTATGCACGTAAAAACTTCGTAGTTCTGTAAGAAAACTGCTCAAAGGCTGTGCATTTCCTTTGCCTTTCCAGCTGAAAGCTGGCAGCGCAGAGTTTGTACATCTCTAAAGAATTTGCTCACAGAGGCTTATAGCATTTACCAGCCGTACGTTCACTCTGGAAAATGTTCCTTTTGAAGAATTGTGAAAATGCGGAGAAACTTCTTAAGAAATGTATCGCTATCGCAAATAATCTTCACCGAAATAATTGCACTCAGGTATTGTTTATGTAACTTAGGTTCCTACGCTTTGGTTCAATAGGTATATAATTAAATTATTAAAAAGTTAGGTACCTATGTATTAGAAAACAAACCCTTTTTCGTGTTCTGTAGTACAAAAAGGAAAACTTAGTTTTTGCTTTGTCAGTCTGTCTGTCGTCGGCTATAGGAAGAAACTATCAATCCTAGAAATCTGTATTTTGTATGATCATATAAAATAATCACGCTGTGAGACAGAACAAACAATTAAAAAAAATCTACTCATAAAAAAACTCCTACTTATTATGTATATCCATTAAACACCGAACCGCAGTGTAACTCTCACATTTCACATTCTGACTGTTGTCTACTTGACTCCGAACCGAGCATTAATATCAAGCAAAAAACGACAAAAAGCACGTTTGTTGTATGGGATATTTATTTTACATATTCTGTTTTTTTAGTATTTGCTGTTATAGCGGCAACAGAAATACATCATCTGTGAAAATTTCAACAGTCTGGCTATCACGGTTCATGAGATACAGCCTGGTGACAGACAGACAGATGGACAGCGGAGTCTTAGTAATAGGGTCCCGTTTTTACCCTTTGGGTACGGAACCCTAACAAACACAAATGATTTTGAAAGTCTGCTGCCATTCATATTTTTTAAAAGGCACAGGCGGCCCCCAGGCCTTCCTACGTGACTTGCATGTTAAACAGAATGCCGAAGCTAGAGCCGTGAAGAATGGAAAAATAGATATACAAAAAGCTAATACTAATAGATGCTACATGTTTATCAAGCCACCTAACAACACCGCAAAGAAGAATCGTGTCAGTAGCAAAAGCAGGAAAAGCAGGACAGTGAATTAGGCTTGTAAATTTCATTTAGCCCTTCATGTAGATTATCAATAATTTTTCAACAAAAACACCGACTCCAATTATAAAATCCTTGACTACTTGACTATTACAGTTGAGTATTTCCTTCGATTTATCATGGACCCAATCATCAGAACTGTAACTTGGGAGACCTTGAGGGACTTCAGTAGACACTTTTACAATTATTTAATTCCTCATGGAATGGAGCCCATCATCACAATCGAGTTTCAAATAGGATGTACATTTATGTAAAGTAGCGTGACGTACGCGCCCACGTCACGAGCCCTCACAAACTTCAGTGCACTATCATACCTACTGACGGGACCACAGAGAAGAGATGTGGCCGGACGGTCTAAATGTATTTTATGTTTTTATACCCTGTCAAGTAGCCTATTAGGATGTCCTATAGGGATGTCCAGGTTACCAGGGCATCCCTATTTAAAGCTACCTAGCCCAGGTAGCTTCCTAAAACTCTATAAATTGTTTCAGAATTCGCCAGCTAACCGAGTAATGATCCGTCGTGTGACTCGCAGGTAATATCTTTATCCTAAAATTATTCTCAGCACTAAAACATTTTCTTAAAAGCCGCATTGCATATTGTTTAAAACCACATCACGTGACTCACATAATACAGGGGCATAATTAGGAGTTTTATAAAAACCATAGATGTGTGTACGGTACGTTCGTTAACAATCAAATTGAGCACGAATGCATTTTAATATTGAGGCAACACCGTACAAACCCAATAACTCATGTGGCAAAAGGTATTAGCAAGAGGTGGAAAGATAAAATATACACAACACAACTCCTCACTGTAACACCTCTATAGCGCAAAGACATTTCTCCTTTCTAGCGCCATTTCTTTTACTTATACCGTTATAGATGTATGCATCTATAACGGTACAAGTAAACGAATTGCACTAAAAGATCTAACTTATGCTGAGTGCAAAGTCCAAATTAAAAACTACTTACTGACTCTAGATTACAATAAAACAGAAAGCTTTTAAAAAATAATCGGTTAAATTTATGTACCTACAAACAATATATAGGTACATAAATACACACACACACACATATATATATATGTGAATGTATATATATTTCCGCCGTGGGGTGCCGGCAGTAGAATGATACCCCTCCTCTCATGCCCATGGATGCAGTAAGAGCCTGCTAAGGGATACCTCCGGAAGATGGGCAGCAGCGTCTATCCGTGTATCATAGCGCTCACCAACCCGCCTGCCAAGCGTGGTGAGTACCTATGGCAACTACCCCTCATGGAGATCCATGAGGGAGGCTTGTTGTCATCAGTGGATGTTTTATGGCTGAAATGATGATATATATTTATGTACACACTCATACACATACACACACCTTTTGTTGGCTGAATTCATAAATAAGTAAGAATGGCTACTTGTTTGAATAGACAAATTATAGAAATACTTTCATTACATTGTTTAACGCAAACTTTCGTTATTGTTCTTTTTCTTTATACAAAATTGCTTTTCTTTAAAATAGCTTTAGTAATATTACCAAGATTAGGTATAATAAAATTGGATTTAGATTAGGATTATCAATGTTTATAACATGCACAAACTGTGCCGAGGTAGAGATCCCTTGCGTCTAAATCACAAGTCGAGGACTTATAGCAAGGAGATAAAACTAAGAATGATTAACTAGGTTCTTCATTTCATGTAAGACCTTATTTTGGAAATCAACGTTTTTTTTATATTGCTAATACTTTAGGCAATATTGGTTAACGTAATTTTATTGAGGTCATTGCCGACTTTGATGTGTATATATATCTATATATTCATATGATTGATGTTTACAGCTCTCCGGACTCAGACGACACGCTGCCGGGGGAGGAAGACGATGACGGCCGTGACGACACCTTCCTAGTAAACGCCAATGCAGAAAACAAATTTTATGGTAAACTTTACAAGACAGGTGCAATAATACGAGTAGTAAATAAAAGGGAAGAAAAGGCGGCCACGACAGGGTGACTGATAAAAATAGTACAGGAAGTAACTACCTACTTTGCTTTATGGAGTTCGCTCATCCGAGTAAATCTTTTTATAGCTGGTCTGGAAAACTGTTGAAGCTGTCAGTTCCTATTCAGTTTAACTTGGTTCAGTTATAAGAAATAACTCTGCGGTGAAATAGTCCGAAGATGTATCCAATATTGGAGCATTCTCATTTCCCAGTGGCAATACTTTATTGATCTCGGCAGCGCCATTAAGCACACACGTTTGATTCACACACTCTTTTGAGAATTCGCATAAGCGAGATCACTGAATCTGTCTCGAGAGAGCTGTGATTGCGATGGTTATATGGAGATATATTGACGCAGAGTTATGGTATTAATTAAAGTTCACGGTGAACGCTTCTAGTCAGATATTAATGTTGATTTATAGACGACTTCTCTGCTTTTACACTCTTTTTATTTATATTCATTTTAGTTATATGCCGTGGGGTGCCGGCAGTAGAATGTTACCCCTCCTCTCCTACCCGTGGATGCAGTAAGAGCCTGCTAAGGGACACCTCCGGAAGATGGGCAGCAGCGTCTATCCGTGTATCAACATCCCATACTGCGCTCACCAACCCGCCTGCCAAGCGTGATGAGAATGGCAACTACCCCTCATGGAGATCCATGAGGGAGGCCTGTGTTCATAAGTGGACGTTTTATGGCTGAAATGATGATTTTAGTTATTAAAGTAAAGCTTTGTATTTACAATACAAATAGTCAAGTATTACTACACCTAGATGCAACTGAGTAGTTCCTCCATTTTAGACTTTATTTTTAGTTCAGCAACGGCAAGCGTATATATTCATGCCGCGACCTCGTTCGTGGATTCATTATATCTTCACTAATAAATAAATGCGAAAGTAACTCAGTCTGTTTGATACCTTTTCATGCCTAAATCGCCAAACCGATTGTAATGAAATTTTGCAGAGTACAGGGCCAGGAGACGGACACTACTTTTTGTTGCGAAAATTAACCTAGAATACGGGTTGAAAGTATGTTTGAAAAATCGTGGTTTATAACTTAAAGTACTTGTTTTCATAAACGATATTTTTGCAAACAAATACTTTAAGTTAATTAGTTTATTTAACCAGTAAATAGTTAATTTAACCAGTGTTTGAGCATTTCTCAAAAATAATCCCCTACGTTTCACGTATATAGAGAGGATGAAAACTGTTTCGGATTATTTTTTAATTTCATTTAAAAAAATATTTTATTAATGGAAAGCTACATCAGCGATTAACTTGGGCTATACCTTATAAGACAGAACTATACTTTATAAGAGGGAATACAGGGGTGAAACCGCGGGCCGCTGCGAGTTATAAATTTCGATTAGTTTTTTCGTAACCTGATGCGTCTTAATAAAATAACCTGTGTAGGTTTCTTATGTACTAGCTTCTGCCCGCAGCTTCGCACGCGTTGTACCCGGATAAAAAGTAGCCCAATTTTAATCCTAGTAGGTAATATAATAATTATGCGCAAAATTACAGCTTGATATGTTCAGTAGTGTTTGCTGGGAGAGGCAACAAAAAATTATTTAAACAAACTTTCGGATTTATATTATAAGTGAGATGTTATTTAATTCATAGGTGTTCTACAGGTGCGGTCCCAGGCGGTTCTTGCAACACGTCACGATTCGGCCGTTTCGCTGACTCAGTGCTGCGACGATTGCACGCAATGTCATATTTATGTCCCGGGCTCTTCCCCTGGGTCGATTGTGGTCCGCCAACTGGAGAGAGCGGTGAGTTCTAGTTTAACACTCCTAGTGTATTAACAGTACGCATGTGCGCAATGTGCTTGCCGTGGGGTGCCGGCAGTAGAATGTTACCCCTCCTCTCATGCCCGTGGATGCAGTAAGAGCCTGCTAAGGGATACCTCCGGAAGATGGGTAGCAGCGTCTTTCCGTGTATTAATATCCCGTACTGCGCTCGCCAACCCGCCTGCCAAGCATGGTGAGTATGGCAACTACCCCTCATGGAGATCCATGAGGGAGGCCTAATCAGTAGTGGACTTTTTACGGCTGGAATGATGATGTGCTCAAACTCTACTCAAATTCAAAAATGTAGGCCACAAAAATTTCGAAAAATCCTTCTTCTCAGCCGTAGGACTGCTGTCCACGTCCACTGCTGACATAGTCACCCTCATGGATCTCCAAGACCATGAGGGGGTTGTTGCCACACTCACTACGCTTGGCAGGCGGGTTGGGAAGCGCAGTACGGGATGTTGATACACGGACAGACGCTTTTGCCCATCTTTCGGAGTGTCCCTTGGCAGAATCTTACTGCATCCACGGGCAAGAGAGCAGGGGCAACATCTTATGCAGACACCCAACGGCAACTTACAACTAAAGATTTGTTATTATTTATATTAAAACTATAAATTTGGTTTTCAGTTGTACCTTTTATACCAATATATGGTATTAACTTAAATGAAAATTAAAATAAGTTACTGATACGGTTATCTTTGAAACCAGGAATCTGTTCAGGTTATTTCAAGCCTAGATTAGGAATAGCACCTACCTCCTTCACATGTGGTGGCTAAACCATCTGACATAAAACTTGCTAATAATGCTTCCCAGATAGAGCATTTTCACAAACACATAACAGAATGCTTGTACAAGACTTTAACACAGATAAACTATTATTGCATAAGAGAAAGCTTGAAAAGTTCATATTCAGCACGTTCACGCAAACTTTTCAAACAGATCTAATCCACTAACAACTTCGCCCATGCGGGCTCACCCGAGTCTGAATTAGCTATGTTTTTTATTATTGTTTTTAATTTAACAACTACAGACAAAATGTCGTCCGTACCCTGATTTGCTTATTATCAAATATTATAAATTTATCATTATCCAGGCCCGATCTTAGGGGCCAACTTTACTGGCATGTCACGTAGCGCTTCGGTGGTTGCTGTTGTTTCCATGTCTCCCTCACCGCTAAAGTTTCTGATAACCCAAGTTGTCTTTCTACAACCTGGAACTCCGTCGATCCAGATTATTTCGGGTGTCATTTGCTATTCCATGGTGTTGTCGGTTACCGAAAACTTCGGCAAGTTTTGAGCCTTGGCTCCTACTTTCCAGCATCACCTTCGTACACGTAGCGACTTCCACAATTAGATCACCAGAATGAGTATTGAAAATAAGCTTTCCGTGGCGTTTTGACTCTTCTTCGTTGATTGTGACGAACCCAAACCGTAGGCTGTCATGTACTGTCCTACCATATTACCTCTCAATACCTGGCAGGTGGCATTGTCGTACACGGCGGCACCTGAGTTCTCGAGTTTACAAGAAGAAGAAGAAGAAAATCATTTATTTACCACACGCACAGTACAATATAAACACAAAGAAAATAAAAATAAAATTACACATACAAACTAACAAACAAAGAACACAAATAAAACTCAACATTAAAATACGGACAGGAAGAAAAGGATGTAGCGCGGGTAAATGGGTCCCCAACTCAGCATTGTGTAGCACCTGGCCAGGCTCAGACGCTACGCTGGTTTTCAGTTGGGGCCCTGGGTGAATTCACGACCACGGAGAAGAAGGAGACAGGAAAGGAACATTAAACTCAAACAAACAGTAAAACCTCCAGCTATCGTTTTGTACCTTTGAGGTATGTACATCTGCAAGATGGTTTTACAGGTTTCCTTCTTACGATGAGCGTGCCTCTAAGAATTTCTTTGTATTCCGAAAGCGCATTTGTGAGATGGTCCGCGATGGTTTTGGATTAGCAGAGCAGCGGTGGTTAGAATAAGCTGAGATCTGCTTTTGTTGGTTTAGTTTTTTCAGTTTTAGTTTTTGGTCCAGATGTTCCAGCTTCAATGCTAAGTTGCTTTTTCGGCACGAGGCTTCTGTAGTTCAGGCATCACGTTAGAAAGAGCCTTAGCCACGATTGTTACCACGTTTTCTGACTTTTCTTCGACGTTTTGCTGTAGCTGTAGGCATTGTGTTTTGAAGGAATTACCTATGTTTAATTCCATAAGGTAGGTTTGTTGGTGCATAAAGACTGGGCCACGTCAGCCGCACGCTTCATTAGCGTGACAAACCCAAACATTTCTAACAATACTGGTGTGGACTAAAAAAAACATAGATCGTTGGAGGGGTTGGTGAAGGCTTTTACCATAGCCATGTTATTACAAAGCATAGGCTCAGTGCTTAATTGCTGCTGCACTTTACATCGACTAGTAGAATTGTGTAGTTGAGGTATCGAGCTGTGGGAATAGTGATATTCGATAGGACGTTGCACGGACATACGGTAATTGGGTACACAGGTATTGCAAATATTTTATTTCAAACTCAGCAGGTTTAATCCAATCAACGCTGGATGTAAATTAATTTATGTGAATCAATGTGAATGCCATCACGGTTTATTTTGGGGAAAATAGATTTGTAGAAAGCATTAACGTAATAGGAATTGAAAATCAGGAAGTTTAGGGAATTTACTGGTTTCGAACGAAAATGGACTCTGCACAAAACTTTACGGTAGGAAATTAGATTTTGCGAATTACTTGTTCAATACTATCATTATATCCCGTGCAGGCAATTTTTGGGTGTGTTCACTACCACCTTTCAAGGTTTTGCTAGCAATATGCCGTTATTTATATATCTTTATTAGAGTTTCGAAAGAAAGTCATTTTCCGAGATAGTTGTACTTCTCACATACTTTATTTTCAAGCCAAGCTTCCATTAGTTAAAATCCTACTTTACCACTTGCTAACACTTTGTGCTATTTTTTTCATTCTTCTACGTCCCTAGCGAACACCACGATGACATCGGCAAACCGCATATGGCTCAGTAGTAGTCCTTACCTTATTGACTCCTTCGCTCGTTTAAGCACTCCTGTAAAAATCTTCCGCGAAAGTGGGTCTCCTTGTTGTACACATCGGTAACTCTATCTATATATTTCACTTTCAAAATTAACGTCAGATATACTATTATTTTTGTAAAAACGGGGATTACTCACGTAGTATTGTAACGTCGAAGATTATTACCGACATTTCATTTTCCCGATTTTTCAAGAAAATCATCATCATGGGATTGAATGCACGTCCGCGCCTGGGGCCGACAAATCTATATAGCTATATATCTATACATTTTTACTGAACTATCCAAGAAATTAACAAAACAAATATATATATCCTCCTGGCCGCCCCGTATAGCGACATGGTTAAAAAATTCCAATTTCCATCAAGTTAAAATTAAATTACGTTTGCATATGTGATCTCATAGACTAGCTCCTTTCACATTCCATGTATCTAGGTAGACATTCTCTATGACGACAACTCTCACAGTAAGGAGTGTCTGAAATTTCCAAAAGATGGTTGAATTTTTAAAGAGCAATGTGTCACAATTTAAACTTTAAGAGAATAATTGAAGTCATTAGGTTAATTGCTTTGTTTAGGAATGTACGTGATCAAAGCCGTCGGTCTGATGTACCTGTTCATCATCACCTTTGACCTTCTGGCGGCCTATGGAAGTCCCGGCTCGTCGACTGCAACCCTAGTCATCATGATACTACTGATGATAGGTGTCTTCACTATTCTTACACTTATATCTAGGAGACCACAGAATCGGTAAGTTACCACTGTTATGTTTTATGGTCTATTTATACCGAAGGTTATATGAGAGACTGGCCAGTTATAATCTATTTTGAAAATATAATTATTTCCGGTTACATACCTACTCTTTGATTTACGGCTTATTGACGGCTGTTACGACAAAAACGTGCCAGCAGTGAAAACATACATCTGAAACAATAGGTGAGTTATCAGGAGATTCAGCACATACTGCAGCCTTCATGAGGTTCTACACGTGTGTGAGGAGAATATTTACACGCTGGGTGCCGCATAACATCATATGTTAAACAAAATTGAAGCAGGCTCCTCTCAGCGTGTTAACGACATAATTAAAGACAAATCCTGGATTCATGAATACGATCCAGAAAAGAAGCACCAGTAGACGGTTTAAGTGTTTCAAAACGAATCAACGCCTACCAAAGTGTTGGGTAAGATTTTAATCACGAGCTTTTTAAATTTGACTGGCTATTTGGTATCTATTTCTTTACGGGACCAAAGCATGCCTATCAAACTCCTGAGTCACCCTCCTTGCTGCCATGACCCAGCACTGTGCGACTTCTTTTAACTACCAATTTGCATCGCCGGGTAACAATTTTCGGCGCCGGAAGGTGCATTGTCAGCGTTCGAGCAGGTAAACGAGGTGTCTGCGGCGGACTGGAAAGTGTTTTAACTGGTTCAGACGCATAAAACTTTGTAGAGGTTGGTAAAAAGTTATATATAATAACTAGCTGTCCCGGCGAACTTCGTATCGCACCTACCACTGCAACTTCTTACTACAACTACCCTACTACTACCCTATAACTATCCTACAACTACCCAACAACTACCCTACAACTACTAATTTACGCAACAAAAAGTAACCTATGTCCGTCTCCATAGTCTAATCTACTATTATAAAATTCATCCAAATCGGTTCAGCGGTTTTGACGTGAAAAGGAAACATACATACATACATTCTTACTTTCGCTTTTATATATTAGTAGGAAGTAGGATTTACCTATGAAAAACTCTATTTTATTTTATCAGACCTTCTTAAGTGTTCCACGTATTGTTTTGAGAATGTTGTGTTTAATTAAAGATCAAAGAAAAAGGAAAGATCAATATTTACAACTACTCTACTACTGCTTTACAACTACTCTACAACTACCCAACAACTACTCTACAAATACTTACTACTACTACTAATATTACTACTAAAATATAATCTTCTTGAGATTTTTTTAATACTACTAAATGACGAGACAAGTCGAAGGAGTTTACGTTTAATTACAATTTAAACTTTCTGAACGAACCTTGATCACATCATTCTTATAAATTATATGGGAAAATTAATTTCCCCTGAGCTCAGTTAAATTTAAAACATCTAAGATCATTGAAATAGGTCCAGCCGCTCTCGAGTTATAAGTGTTGTAATTACACGCGACTTTTATGTTTTATATACTTACTAGATAGATTTAGTTGGTGAACGGGCAAGCATTGGCTTTAGTGCCACTCATTAACTGGCTGTACAGAAGCTATTGCAAAATAAATACTACTACTAGGGTTGCCAGATCGGTACTGGGTGGCACAGTAAATAAACACATTTTAACGTTTTAGGATTAAAAAGGAAAACAATACGGACCCAGCATTGAAAAGCGTAAACGAACGTTTTGTAACTCATAATTTTAACAATAGTTTCCAGCTAGTGCTCAATAGTTATAAGTATATTTAATTTGAGCACGAGCTGGAAAGTAATGTTAAAATTATAGTAGATAGGGGGTAGGCATGAAGCGCAATTCCATAAATATGCATCGGAGGCACTGACACGCACACCGAGGCGGTATCGCGTCCCGCGCGCGCCTCGTTGGGCCTTACAGAGATACTCGTTGGGCATTACAGTCTGGCTATACAGAGATAGCGATATTCGGCACCATATTCGAACGCGAGGCGAATTGAACTTGACTTACAACTGACTCCGGATTCTTAAAAAAAAACAATATTGAGTTTCGGTAAGTGTGGTATTTGCAGATCTTAACAAAGCAACCTCAATATTGCCAATGAGACTTCGCAAACAATACGTCATAGATATTTTTCCGCTGCTTATTTTGGTTTTTTTATCCAACACTTTAATGATCTAATATTATTTTTCTCCACAAAATATATTTCATTTCTGTTTTATTACCACCTGAGCCTAAAAATGTAGGTAAGCACGCTCGTCATGTCTTTAGCTCTGGTGACAATATGCAATACTCAATACTTTCAAAATGGCCTCTGCCAGAAGATGATAAATGTTAAACCTGCGTATCAAATGAAATGCTTAAAAAATGTTATTAACTAATACTTAGCTTTATTTTTGTCCAAAAATATATGTAGGTACTTATTGCTTTCAGCGCTGGGCTGATGTATGCAACACCTTTCCTACCGTTCGTGCCCACGATCGCCATTCTAGTCAACATCTACTTGATCTTGAACCTTTCGATCTTGACTCTGCTACGCTTCACTGTTTGGATGTCGCTTGGTATGTTTACATTTGTAATAACCATTTAAGTATATAGTTTACCACTTCATAAGTGCTTTAATCTGGTAGCGGCTTGGTTCTATGTAGGAGTAAAAGAAAGACTTGACAAATGATAAAATCAAACATCACTCAGAATAAGATGATGGGATTGAAATATTTTGTATAAGTCTGGACGCTTTGTAGACTTGTAATATTGCTACTAATTTAAAAGGATTCCTATCATGCTGAGTTTGTTGATGAACGGATAGAGTAAGTACGAACCAAAAAAACGTGTAAGGCGGAACCTACTCTTATCGTAGTATAAGTAAATTAGTTTGTATGCCTCATGATCTAAATGAAAAAGAGTTTCTTTTCACGCTGTATTTTTATGTTGTTCTAACCAACTCAGCGAAGCGTTAATAGATTAGTTAGTATTTCTCGTGAACTACATGAAAGTGCCATACCTACTCATTTTACCCTACTACGGCAAATCCAAAAGTTACCAGCATAATTTTACCAGCGTGTGTTGTACCTAAGTATTAATATGTTTACGGATGTAGCGCCTTATAACCGATAAACGAGGTGCCAATCTAATTATGGTCCGCCGACATAAAAAAGGATTGACCATGTTGATCAAGATTTTAACCGATTACCTAGTAGGTATTACCCTAGTAGGTATTTTTGTTGGCAAGTTAGAAAGAAACAAACTTATGAATATTTCACTTTCAAATGATTCGTGAGTTACACTATTCATTGTTATGTTAAACGGGTTTTCTACTCACGTTAATTATTTGTTGAATATAGGTATCCAACGTGTTCAGTTCCTCCCAGGGGAACTTTCATCAGGGAATGGAGGCAACGCGAGCGCGTGCACTGAGTACAGTGCAACGCGAGCGCGTGAGAGGGAAGGAGACGGTACCGCGTAAAGAAGCTCCATTCCCTGACGAAAGTTCCCCTGGGAGGAACTGAACACGTTGGATACCTATGTATATTCAACAAATAATTAACGTGAGTAGAAAACCCGTTTAACATAACTTATGAATATTGTATTAACAATTTATATATTGTACAATTTACCTTTATAAAACGAATTATTGAAGTCTCAAAAACGTTGCCCACTCAAACATTGTTATATTAGTTAGTAATCTGTAGCCTGACGCCAGAGTTCGCAAAGCAATATCTGTGACATGTTCAGGGGGGGAAAAGTGAAATAAGCCAAATTGTCATACATATTAATATGAGCGGAAGGTACAACACAATAACCACATTTCAGGGTTGGTGATGTACTTCAAATATGGCATCAAGAACTCGACCCTGGAGACGAACCCGCAAGAGCCCTGCGTGAGCCCCCCGCCACCCAACCCCCTCGACCGCACCACCATCCCCCCGCCGTCGCCGCACCCCGCGCGCCCCTCAGGAGACCGCAACATCTTCGAAGGAGACGGCAACGACGGACTGTTCGGCAGCAGCAAGGGAAACCTCTACGGAAACCCAGCTAACAACATGTACGTGTCGAAATATTTTGATTCTCTGAGCATCTCGATATCAGGTGGGCGACGGCAACTATGTTCCGTTTGGCATCACAATGGAAACCTCTACAAATACCCAGCCCTAGATATCAGGCAGGCGACTTAGGCATAGACTGTTCGAGACCTACAACGGAAACCTCAAACTACAAGCTAATAACATGTCGGTATCAGGTGTCCGCATCAGTAACATCTACGAGGGCAACGGCAACGATGATACCCAAGAGTACCTCTACACAAGCATGCACTTCGTAGGTTCTGAGCAGTTCTAGCATGTAGGTAAGGTAGGTACGAACATGTCGAATTAATTTGAATCTCTAAACATGTACCTAGGTTCTGAGCCAGCATGTCACCTGATTTGACCGCAACAGGTTTGAGGGTTTGGCAACGGCATCGGAAATCTTTATGGAAACCAAGCTTAGAATCTGTTGCAGGGTTCCCGTAAGCTGTGAAAGGCCTTCTAAAGCCTTCCTAGTAGACAAAAAGCAACGAAAAAGAAGGCCTTTCTAACTATACATGATTGTTATTTTAAATGATGATATACGTGAGGTTTACGTGCCTAGGACATTATTAGGTTGGCCAGCACCAATCCAAGCTTAGTCGGCAGTATAGTAAATTTTCTATGTTTCAAAGTATAGATAATTCTCTTATCGACGACGACGTTGTTTTTCGCGCAATCTTTCTAGCCTTAAGGCTCTTCTTCAGTGGAATTTGTAACGTATCCATGATTACCTGCTCTGTAACTGACTGTAAAATCTGAATGAACAACTGACAAAATGTCGGTTCTGACAAAATATACGTGTTTGATGATATTTGTTTTGTTCAGATACAACCAAGATCCGCTATCGGCGTGGCACACCGCCGAACTAGAGCCTTCAACAAAAGCCACAACAGGATCATATAAGCAGGTGGAATCACGGTAAATAATTCGATTTAATTTAACTCATTTTATTAAATACGGGATTGATCACGTTGGATATATTATATATATATATATATATATATATATATATATATATATATATATATATATAATATATCGCGGTCTGAAAAGTTTCCGACCTAACAATGATACAAGATATTTTTTCCTATTTTCATAATATCTGATATACATATGTATATATAATATATCTCACTTTAATTCGGCGGTCGCCTAGCACCATTTCGTAAACTTTAGCGATATTATCGTCAGTAGTTGCAGTTCTTGGACGTCCCGAATGTTCATCGTCTCTTACCATTCAGCTGCCCAAAATTTCACTGATAAAATGATGGTGCAGTCCCCCATACAAAGAGTTCAACTCATCTTTTGATTTGCTTAGGTGAGTATTGCCTTTTGAAAACAAAAAAATAACGACAGATCGATACGTTTTTCACAAAAACACTTACATTTAATCGCTCAAACGATGCATATCAGCCGTAGGACGTCCACTGCTGGACAAAGGCCTCCCTCATTGATCTCCAAGTACTGCGGTTGGAAGCGGCCTGCATCCAACGACCTGTGGTTCTTACAAAGTCATCTGCCCATCTTGTAAGATGGACGTCCTTCGCCGCGCTTGACGGTCCGTGGCCTCCATTCGAAAACTTTGCGACCCCATCGGCCATCCGTTCTGCGTGCTATACGTCTTTATCTAGCTTTTATTAACGAGTGCTATCTTCACATTGAGGTCGGAAACTTTTCAGACCACCATAGTATATAATAACGTCGAGGCTTATTAACTTTAAATCTTAACCTGCCGTAAGATTTTTTGATTTAAAGTCAGTGTAAGATATTTTTAATTATAAATATCTAACAGTCTTTGTACTTAGTTACTTTTTATAAATCTATTTTAAAATGCTATTTAATATCTTAAAAACTTTATTGTTTATACATACATTTTTACTTGGAAAATTCAATTAAATTCTTAATTATCCCTACTCATTTACTCTTACCTATAAATTCTGATAATAGCTATGTATCATGGACTATTAAGACTGGCTCCACCTGCAGAGGGAAACGCCATGCTGGATTTTCCATCAAGATTGGATACACAGTTGAGGATTTTGTTTGCAGTTATAACGCCAGGACCAACAGCACTTCATCCCACGCATCAAGTCGCCCCCCATGGGCGTACCCGGACGCCCCCTACGACACATGGGACGACTAAGCTGACCAGACCTGTTCTAAATAACGACTGTTTATATTAAACTAGGGACGACATAAACACGTAACAATCGCCGTGACATTTTGCGCAAGGTCCGTCTTTTATACTGACAGTTTCAACGGGAGTTTGTATTCGTAGAGAATTCTGTATAAATGTTTATGTAATATAATTGGTGGTATTGATTGATAAATAATCAAGAGGAAGTATTAGAGCCTCGTTCAATTTTGTGTTTGGTAACTATCGGCATACATGTTCATAGTGAAAAAAAATTTACACCTAATTTTAATAATCAATAACTTTTTACTGTATGTAGAAAGGTATCATAATATTATAGCTTTTAGCTAGTCTAGTATATGAAATTTTTAAAACAGTATAATAATATCCCCCATTATTATTTATCTTTAAAGAAGTCTGTGATTCTAAGTACTAGAAATCCACTCATTACCTCTTATATTATTTATCCGTTGTAACTAATTCAAAATTTTACCGTATGTTAAAAACATATCAGATTTTCTATAGAAACCTATACAATCTACAGTAATTTATTTATTAAATAAAATGGTATTTTCCTCGCTGGCTTTATAGACCAAGGGTTAAGTACGAGAAGCTATTTTTTCTACTTTAAATTTATATTATTGAACTTATTTTAAAACATAACATACATCAGCTCAGATAAATGAATTTGTTTATAAAACCTACTTTATTTTAAGAGCAATGTTGGACTTAGTCACTGCTGAGCACTAGAAAATTTACGCACATCATAAGTGCAAATTTTATATATTTTTAATATATTGTACCTACATATTGACATTATAATTTATACACTGTTGGTAGTTACAAAATCGTTAACCACATTTTGTGTAAAAAAAAGTATTTTTATTGATATTTTTTTTGTAATTAACTTCCACTTAAGATTGTTTGACAAAAAGATTGGTTCAATTTAATAAAATGAAAACTGATTGTTTTAGTGAATCGATTGTTATATAATTATATAAGTCAAGTACATTCAAAATACCTGCATAATAAACATGATCTCTTCTAATTTGTCTTCCTTTACTTCGATCATTCGATAAGCAATTTAGTACTCGTAGAAGCGCACTCTTGAAATTTGTGTATTTATAAAATAAACAACAACTTTAACCCTTGTTAAGTTTTCGAATTCTTCTAGTAATATTCTTGTAATATTCTACCAATGTGATATTTTATGTAATACTTACTATTTTAATAATAATAAAAATATCTCTTAGTAAAGTTATACTGTACAACTAGGTATATGTATCTAGTTCATACATTTTTGCAATATATTTTTCATTGTTACGTATTATTGTTTATAGTTCCTCATATTTAAGGTGTAATTTATTGTTTTTTTTTTATTGTGAGTCAGGAGTATTTTAAAGCGGGAATGTTAAAATCAACAATTAAACAAAATGAAGTCCAAAATATTATGTCACTTTAGCTATTAATACTGAATAGGTTGTAATATCACTATCAACATTATGTAACCGGGTATCTATCGTTATATACCTTTAACCTCGAAGACTCTCGAAGGCTTCTCTCAGCGAGCACGATTCAATAAAGGTAATAAACGTGATAAATACCCGGATAAATATGTGTTTATAATATGTCGTGATCGCGAAAATCAAAGTTGATTATCACTCCTATCGCCATCATTTAAGTTCTCATCATAAGGCTCATTTTCATAACATTTTTTGAATGTATTAAAAGAACTGAACCATTCGCATATAATTTAGTAATTAATACATATCTGCGAGCCTGTTTGTTAGATTTTTTCAATGACTCGTTAGTGGTCGACTTTTGTTATAGATTTAACGTAAGTGAGCTACTTGCGAAGTGGCAGAGTAGCTCAGGGTATAATTGGATAGGCCTTATTCGTAAAAACGTTGTTGTTGTTTGATAAAATTAATAGTAAATTGTTGGCTTAAAAAAGTTTGAAGTAAAGCTCGTTTTTAAAATTGAAGTAATTAATCATATTGTTAAAAACATTGTCAGTTAAAAATTATTTACTCGTATCATATCCCATCTAGAGTTAAAAATATTTGTTAGTTAATTTTGAACGAGTTAAGTCACTTATTCTGCGATTATGCAGATAACTGATGTTCAGTCTCATACGATCGATAGGTATGTAGGTACTTAATAGAAATAAAGGTTGATAGAAAAATAACTTTTTGCACTTTCTACGGTATAACAAATATCCCTTATCCCTTTCAACTGGAGGCAGATTTGTGTATAAGGAAATGTTTACTATGGGTTTTCAAATTTAAAGATACTCTAATATAATGCAACTGAACGTTTCTAGTTGACCTTGTTAGTTAATTTTCTCTGTACATAGTGATGCTCTGGTTATTAAATATACGCTTCAGTAACCAAGTAAGGAATTTACCTATTGTATGTTTTAGTTACTGATAAATGATTAACATAAAACATATTAAACATTTAATATACATAACCCTAATACCTAAGTACTTTGAATAAGAAAAGAAATAAGCGAACTCAAAACCGTGATATCTAGTAGATAATAAAATAATGCACATTCGGTTTAAAATCTCCATTAACTTCATTCGATATGACATAAAACTCACGCGGCGTCACTTTTCATAATAGGAGAACCAAGTACCTACATACACCAAGGCTTGGTGTCCAAGGTAAAGAATATTTTCCATTTCAATCAGAACTCATTAAATCTTTTGCATTACTAATAATAACCATCTTTAACTTACATCGTTTTGTATTTATACTTACGAGTAGGTACCTACTCTCAACAAAACATCATTTTGATTAAATAGTGAATAAATATTACGGAGTCATTGAAAATTCATTATATTTTGTTGAAATTTTCACATAACTAGATTTAATCCAATACTAACCTATTGTTATTGTTAGGCGTGTAACCAATAATCATAAAGTTTGAACGGTTTCGATTGAAGGCATGTGGGTGGGTACCATCCAATGTTTGGAGTAAATTAATGTTTGCTTGTAACATCAGGCGAATGTCCCAAACATAGTTTGAAAAGAAAACTATCTTGTCAGTTGTAGATATTATCTAGATACTATATCGGTCTCTAAGAGCCGAAATGCAAACAAAATTTAAAACGGACTACAAACAGCAAGCGCATCTCTATTCTCATCGTTTCAACTACAGGCCCAAGATTATCCCATGCTTATTTGCAAATTGAACATGCTTTCAATGGATATCGATTATTTAATACTGTTTAATCTATTAAATGTTTTGAATGTTCTATCTGTATAACGAAACTGTAATCATCAGCTGACGTACAATCACAGTAATTAAGTTCTGTTTTCCAGTAACCACTTTTCTGATATTTATGGGTTATCGTCTTCAGCCCATACTTACTATGTCGGGATGCCCATGATAAGCATATTTTTTGGTATCTATCATCCGAATGATAATACTAAAAAATCTTTTCGACTGTGATTGTGCTACCGCGTAGTTAATAATAAAATGATGTCAACTATACTGTCTTTTATTAAAGTACCCACCTTATTTCTTTGTAGGTCATACACATACCTTCATTGTCAATATATTGAGCTGAACCAGCAGTCTAAAGAATATCTTCTTTAGACTGCTGGACATACGAGCCTGGATAGACGAGCTTCCATACTTCTGGGCTAAGGATAGATGAAGAAGAAGATGTAGGTCATCATCATTTCAGCCGTAAAACGTCCACTACCGAACATAGGCCTCCCTCATGGATCTGTAAGTACTGATCATGAGGGGTTTTTGCCATACTCATCACGCTTGGCAGGCGGGTTGGCGAGCGCAGTGCGGTATGTAGATACACGGAAAGACGCTGCTTACCATCTTCCAGAGGTATCCCTTAGCAGGCTCTTACTGCATCCACGGGCATGAGGAGGGACAACATCCAACTGCCGGCACACCACGGGCAAGGATGTAGGTACAAAGGTGATATTGATGGCATCTTATAGAAAACTAAATCTTGTTATTCTTAAAAGCCGAATTATAAATATAAATTCTTAATATGTAAACAAGTATTAAATAATCTTTTCAAATAAATTGTAATAAGTATAAGTATTCTATCAGTTACTTAGATTGCCATAAAATGTTACTTTTATAATAATGCTCGTTGCAAACTGAAACTACTATTAACTGTTATGTTTCTCGCAAGTGATTTGTAATCTTTAAGAGAAATATTAATAAAGATCTTAGACCTTAAAACTAGTTTTGCCCGCGACTTCGTCCGCGTGGAATTCCTCTTTCACGCAGAGCCACTTTGATTCGAAAATATAAATCCCATTTATTCCCTATCCCGTGGGAATTTCGCAAAATCCCTTCTTAGTGCACCTCTAGGATACTCGGTATATATGTGCCAAATTTCAAGTCTTTAGGTCCATTGTTTTAGGCTGTGCGTTGATATATCAGTCAGTCAGTCCGTCAGTGAGTCAGTCAGGACTTTGAATTTTATATATATAAGTAGATAAAGAAGACCTGTGGGCAAAGATCACCACTCAGTGGAGCCCCAACATGGTGAGGCGCCGCGGCAGACCGAAGAAGCGATGGCGTGACGAGTTAGACCGGCATAACAGCGCATGGGTCGAATTGACGGCGGATCGGGATGCATGGAGAGTTGGAGGGGAGGCCTTTGCCCAGCAGTGGGAGACTTATGGCTAATTGTAATTGTAATTGTAAGTAGATAAAACATTAGAAGAAAGAGGTAGGCGGAAAAATTACGTTTTTCTTAACAGTCTTAGTGACAATATAAGATTACTTTGTTAAAATGTGCAAATTATAGGAATTACGTTTTTTTTAACTGGGATGGCACTCCAACCAGACAAAATTTCTTTACTACACTAAGAAGAAAGATTGTCGAAAGAAAAAAAAATAAAAACAAAAACATCGGTACGCAAATTAACAAGAACAAAGACCTCAGATCTCGTCAAAGCAGTGGTCAGTCCACAACGGAGAAACGGAGCAGGGCTCCACTTCTCCGTTTCTCCAGTGAGTCTCCAGTGAGTCCTAGTATTTGCAGATTACCTACCTCTTTCTTCTAATGTTTTATTTTCTATAAGATGCCATCAATATCACCTATATCATCGAGTAGCTCGGGCTAACTTTGCTCGCTCATACCACAACTAGAATGATGATGACTGGGGGACCCCCAGAGTGCAGCTGGGTACATAAATGAACTTAGAGCCGATTGTCATACCCTTCGCCCCATACATCGGAGATAATTTTCAATTAACGCAGGACAATGCCCGGTCCCACACTGCAGCGATAGTTTGGGGGTATCTTCGAGAGGTTGAAATTGACATTTTGCCGTGGCCTGCACGCTCGCCAGACTTAAACCTCATCGAACATGTCTGGGATAAGCTCGGAAAACAAATAAAACAGCGGGATCCAGCACCAACAAACATAGGAGATCTCTAAAGGGCTCTGGAAGAAGAGTGGAATCGAATACCACAAGATTACATTGATAACTTAATCAAAAGCATCGAGAAGATTGCAGGCAGTTTTAACACCAAATGCTGAATGTGCCCAAACACTCGACAAAAAATCCCTGTAATGTCATATCATAACACAATAACATTTTTCAATGTGATATTGAAGGGTTAGTTCTTCAAAACATCATTTTTGAGATTTCTTTTGATTAGTCTTGTGTTTTTTACTGAAGTTAGTTTTATTTTCATTGAAAATGTTAATATGAATAAATTGCTTAATATTAATATTTATACTTGGGTAAATAAAAAAAAAAAAATTTAACTTCCGATCTGTCTCTTTTTTGTTCCGTTCCTCTAATTATGTCCATGAGTGCAGATGCCGTACAGGGCAACAAGACCTGGATGCAAAAGGCCAAGAGGAGAGCTAATTGGCGGTTAGGGAAGGAGGCTTGTAGTGAAGTGAGTAGGGCAAAAGGTCCAGCAGTGGGTCACTACAAGCTGACAATGATGATGATGCTGCAATGATGATAACATCATTACAGGTTTTTTATGAAGCCCTATATGATGTTATGTTATACCTAGGTAATTAACTAATTTATTTGTGCTAATGTACCACATACCTACACGCAATATACAATAAATACACTATACTAATCTATACGTTTCCTTTCAATCACAACACAAGCTGTGCCATTTCCATAGCTCTTGGCAGGTGTATACCTATCTGCGCTGTTTTCGGACAGAATATTGAGTAAAAAGATAGGTATCGAGTGACATGGGGGCAAACTTAAGTAGGTTGGTCCTACAGTTGGGCACCTCCAGTATGGCGCGGCGTCTGCGCGCGCCCATGTTGTTGTCGGGCGCGCGCAGCCCCGCAGCCCCGTCCGCGCGGCCGGGTGGTGCAGCTCCCCGCTATTAAAAGCCCTAAACGGAAAGTGGTCTATGGATGAGCAGATATCGATATAAGTTAGTTTTAATTTCCTATCTGATATTTTCTGTTATAATGTCAAAATCTTGCATTTGCCTTTCGTTCGAGTATCTCTATAGAAAAAACAAATACAAATAAGCTATCATAAATTGGAAAAAATTCGGTATGTTTGGCAAACCGCAACACCTATTTGAGCGACAATTTATCTCTTTCGGGTTCTCGGCGAAAATGCAATGTAGGTGGAGAGAGTTCGATAAGCTGTCCCTGTAGGTACCTACATTTGTTGCTAGAAGTAGGCAAGGCTCACGTTTTACGACTTTCACGACCTGGGTTTGCACCTGTCACGTAAGGTTCAGTTGCAGACTGCTTGTTAATAAACATGATGACCGCTAAATACCCAACTCATCCCTCTGGAGCCATTCTTCTAGCAACCAGTATACAGGGGGGGCTGAGTGCATGACCCCAGTGCCGGATTTACCAATAGGCTGAGTAGGCTGGAGCCTAGGGCGGCAAATTTAGACCATTACTTTTTTACTCTTCAAGAAACAAAACAAAAATGTGTTGAGAGAGAAAACTAGTCTTGGAAATTTAACAAAAAGTTATACCTACTAATAACGGGAAAGAGTACGGTGTAAATGAAGATGATCGAGCACAAACCATAAAGCTGCAGATTTTTTTCAACATACCTTATAGATCAGAAGGGGTAGCTATTATGTAATACCCTACTGGCGGCAAATTTGTAAATCCGCCACTTGCATGACCCTCTATCACTGCCAAGTACAAGGCCAGTACAAGTTCGACTGCCCGCATAGGAAGACTAAGGAACGAGTAAGTCATTAGCTAGCGAGCTAAGGAATAAGGAGCTCATTTTTAAATCGCTACGAAATTCCGAAGCGGAACTGACTGGCCATCTGCATACTACCCACTGTGCTGTGCATGCTAAAGTGAAAGACGCGTCGATTCACAGCGTCACCCGCTATTAGTAAATAATTCAGCACTTTTGCTGGTCCAAAGTACTAAATGGAAACATCAAGGGACTGATCTCAAAGAGGATACACTCGTACTCATCAAAGATGACGATTATCCCCCGATGAATGGAGTTCTGGCTGCATCGTGGAGACGCGATGGACTGCCTCTCAACAACGACTTGTTCTACTCATCTACTACACAAATCATTGAAACATTCCGCTTTCGAAGCCGGAAGCATGCTTCGATGTCAGACACGAAACCCACAATGTCAGTGTCAAGTGATAATACAACTGTCAATGTCAAGTATCGAAGCGATTCTGAGTGGGGGAAACTGCCTAAATTAAATTGTATACTTGAATTTTGCTAGCTACACACTGTATTATGAGTATTTATGAGAAATTATAATAAATAGCGTTATCTCAATCAAGTCTTGGCTGGGCTCTATTTTAGCACCTTGCTGCTTGTGTATTATTTAGAAAATGTAGTTTAATGATTGGCGTATTAATAATATAAAATAAAAAAGAGACATGTGGTTACGGAATCAGGTTTTATTTTGTTGAATATTGTTCATGTGCGCATTTTACAAAATCATGCGGACAAGAGACAAGTTTACGCTTATTCATTATATTTACTTTCAAACAAAAACAGATGAGTACTTACCTACTACCTAGACATGCGCAACGCATTAATTATAAAGGTCCGTTTATATCTACAGGCATCGACGTTCCATACACGTGCCGTGGCAGATAATACAATGTGTATAAACGTTTCTATCGTAACATGGCCGCAGACCCCGATAGACTATCTGCCACGGCACGTGTCTGCCACGCTCGATCTCTGTAGATCAGTCATCTAGTACCCATAACACAAGCTCTGTATCTTGGGGCTAGATGATGCTGTGTAAATTGTCCTGCATTATTTATTTATTTTTAATAAACGGACCATAATTCGTTTGGCACTATGCTGTGATTAATTTGCTATGTATGCCCTGAGTGTATGCCGTACATAGTAGTCACAGTGACATAATTGTCAACTCTAGGCAGATGTTCAAAAGAATAATCTTAAATAAATACAATACATAGACATATAATATCAATAATAACAATTTCGTTAAAGGTTACTGACAAATTATTTTATCGAGGTAGTGACGTAGAAGAACGTACACAAACTAATTGGTTGTTACAAGGACACAGCCAGTGTTACGTACAAAAAAAAATTTTAATTAAAAATTAGCACTTAGTGGAACAACATTCTAAAAAACTGTTCACAAAAGCTTTGAAGTAGGTGTACCTTTCAATGAACTCTTTATCATATAATTTGATTTACCGGTAAACTTAACATGATATGCTTATTCTGGCGTACTTTACGTTCATTTTAATTGAGATGCTAATAATATTCGACGCAGCTCGGAACTGTCAATCTCCCCGCTTTAATGATATCAGTGATGTTCGCGCAAACAGGTCGGCTGTATACCTCTATTTGTAAATCAGACGCGCTCGTGTGAGCGAATTTCGCTCTAATGAGATTTAGATAGAGCACGGGTAGCGTGGCTGCTTACTATGAGGCAATTTGGACCTATTTGCGCACGGGAACCAACACACAATTTGGGTGAAATTGTGCACAGATTATGGCGTTCAAATCACAATTCCCATCACCTCGTAAGGTAGCATTCTATGAACTACAATCAAAGATACACCATGTAATTTTTGGCTAAGTTTAGAAGGGACAGTAAAGAGTATGCTATATTCATAGTAGATATATTAAGTTTACAATAACCTGCATAAAGTGTTTATTTCATAGCATACTGCTCTTGCGGTGGGTGGGTTCACATGAGCATAGATTGATCCAATTGTAAATTAGGTAGGATATATTATTAAAAGTATAATCAAGTACAGCTAAACTTTGTTTCTTTCATTTGTGTTTCTCTTAGAAAGCCGCGTCATAAGCAGCAAAAATTTTCTTTTATTACCAAGTTAAACTACTCATAAATTAATAACACATTTTAAAATAATACTTTTAGGAAGCGTGGACATTTTTTTATTTGGATGGATTTGTTTTACGTCGTCTTTTTATGAGGTAGCAGTAAAAACATAGTTATCAATTATTGCAATATTTTATCCGAATTCTAAGACCGAAAATGCCTCATAAACTATTTAATTAATTTAAAATCGTATCGCTGCTTTACTGATGTTGTTAACATCGGTAACATACATTAACGCTAAACATTAACGTTAACATAAACGTAAACGCTCTTAAAGAGTGTAAAAACAAGTGGCGCCAAATAGCCTACGAGACATTGTAAGTATTATGAACTCGGTGGTTAATATTTTTTAAATACAAAAGAAATGCGAACATTATATTCATTGAATAGCTTACCTTTCTATTTGTTCATACTTTTTATTATCAGATACCAAATATTCTAAACGTAATGAATAAAGTCTACCTATACTTTTGTAAAAGTCCACGCCCCGATTAAACAGTAATAATTACTTTAACAAAAGATCACACATACCATAATTATACGCCCAACTACATTCTTAAAAGAATACTACAATGATCCTTATGAATAAATATTGAAAAACACTTATTACATAGTGGCCTAAATAATCAAGAAACCGACCGAGGTACTAACAACAGGTCACGCTCACACGTGGCCTCTATTATAATTTAAGTATTAACTACAACTAGATTCAACAACTACAAAGTTTACAAAACGGACGATTTCTACTTGTATACGAAGGAAAAAAAAGGTAACACAAATATACAAATGGCTGATCACAAATATCAAAGAACAATGGAATACGCTACGATCGTCGAAACTCGTACCTCTGCACACGCGGATTCATATCTGCATCACTTGCGGGATGCTCAAGGAATGCTGCCAACGGGCCAGAGTCCGCATTTTGTAGAGGACGATGCACAACACACCCAAACGCGGGACGTCAGTGGTGCCTACCAGGGTTAGAGTTGGATGCGGACTCACTGGTTTCCGTCGGATTTGTCCGGTTCCTCTGACTCGCCGGAATCGTCTGCCTCGGCGGGTGCGGTTGCGTCAGGTTCCTCTGTCTCTGTTTCGTCCTGCGTAGACTCGGAGGAAGGCTCGTGCCCGCTTGAAGGCTCATCCTTCTCCTCAATGGGCCCATGCTCGTTGCGCAGACTGGCGCCGCCGCACTCGCCAGTCGGCCGCAGTACGAGGTACATGAGGAGATCGGATAGAGATATGATGCCGATCACTTTGTCCTGCTCGTCGACCACGACGAGACGATGGACCTGGAATGAAAAATAAATATTTATTTATTGCGTCATCATTATCTCAGCCGTAGGACGTTAATTGTAATCTTCTTTATGTTCTGTGGGGAGGCCAATGTCCAGCCTCCCCACAGAACATAAAGAAGATTAGAAGCCGTAAGTGTACCTTTGCGGCGCGAGTACGAGGCGATCTACACTGTCCGTCATTCAGTCCACCCTCGGTCATTCTTTACCACAACGTCATAGAAAAAAATCTAAAAAATGCCCTTTAGTGCCGTTGCAAACTGCAAAAACTCGTTTATGGAAAGGATTCGTTTATTTTTTGTTAAAAAATTACTTGTAGTCTATTCAAAATTCATTTGTTTTTTTTTCACTTTTGCCATGTTTATTGCCTTGCGGCCTAAATGCCATCATCATGATAACACGCAATGTAAATTTTCTTTATCAATTTCTTCGACGGATGCTTGTCACATCACATTGTCAATTTTTGTTAGAGTTGTACCCGTCTTGTTCGATATCATTTCGATAAAATCTATCAATTTAATATACTTCATCAAAGTTCTAATTAATTTGATAAAATGCCATATTAAGTTACATACTGTTTTAGAGCTATCACTTCTTGAGCATGTTGTTAAAAAAGAGCATAATTAAACCGTGAGCTTCAATTGATCCTAAGTTCTCAGCAATATTCTATTAAATAAGTTTCAGGATTATCTACAGAACTTGGCGTCATTTAGACCTCAATTCTTTTGAGGTCGAAGTCAACAACCACGCCATTCTAAATGTTTTTGATAGGATACTGTTTACTAAACACACCGAAATACTTTAATTATTCCGACAACTAAATTAGTTCCTGTCAATATGTTATTGGTAAACGTCAAAAATAATACAATAACTCCTCATACAGGTCGTTGGTTAACTACGGAACCCATACATAGCGCGTGGCCCAACATACATCTGGCCTAATTTATTTAAAAATAAACGAATTTAAAGAAATGGTTTGATGCAACGTCTGATAAACTGCAATATAATATTACAAACATATTACATTTAGTACGGGATGTTAATACACGGAGAGACGATGCTGTCCACCTTCCGGAGGTATTCCTTGGCAGATTATTAGTGTGCAAGATGTCAACATTCTACTGCCGGCACCCCACGGCATTTAAGTTAATTTTATTCCTATAATATAATTGTACCTACCTACATTTTGTTTTATTTTTATTTTGTATGACTGTTTTACGTTATTCTCTCATAACATTCATCGAATCGATCAATCACTTTGAATAATACGCGGCGGTCGACGTATGTTCCTATCCCTAAATGCTCACTTGACATTACTAGTTGTCATCAAAACCAGGCACGCTCGGTTTTATAGATTTAAACAAGCCTACTCTACTCTCTCTAGTTGTTTTACAGCAATGTGGGCGTCCCGTATAGATATTATGGATATCGATAGGGTCCAGCGTAATTTTAGGGACGTCCTCGAATTCTGTATTCTATATAAGGTTTCTTCAGAGATACATCTAGGTTGTCATAGGTTGCCTATTTTGTCTGTCCTATGGTCTCTTACCTCAGCGCGCACGATACGCTCCATAACGTCAAAGAGTGTCTCGTCCAGCGTGCATTTCTGGACGCCTTCGAACCACTCGTTGCGATGCTCGTTCGCCTTCTTCAGAGACACGTCCAGGTTGTTATATGTTTTCTCAGCGGCCAGGTTCTGAAACAAGTATAATAAATAAAAAGACGAACGACACAAACTCATGCCTGAGTCAAACGAAATTGTAAGATTTCACGCCACCAAACGTGTCGCTTCGCGAGCAAAAATAACATATGTACGTGTCATTAGCGAACGATTCACTAATAGACCAACAAGCCAGTAGTAAGTGAAGTCGGGCTGTAGATGATAAGTAAGTGAGCAATATTTGATACCCTCTCTTCTCTACACAGTACAAATTGAAGTCGCGTCTTGCGTCTGTTTGGTTTTCTTCTCAAACACCCCAATTTTTTTTTTGGTTACATCACTTGCCCATAAATGCAACGGTTTACGATGGTTTACGCGGCGCAAGCCAAAACAACTCCCAATCGGCATGGAATTTTCTAACAGCTTTAACAATCTTCATCATAGTTCACCGAACTTACACTAAGAATGATAAATGTTTTTAAGGTTTAATAAATAAATGATTAATTGATTAAAAAGGGGTGATACTGTGGTCAGTATCACCTCGTTTCAATGAATATTTTTTTTATTAAAACCTTAACAACATTAATCATATGTACCGTAATTATCAACACCTTACCTCCCGTGCTAGTTTTAAACTGTGTAACGGCAAGGCACGGGTCTCTCTAACTACATGCACGTTTAAAAATACAATACAAAGGTTTTATAATATTATACATACTTATGTATTATATTATAGATACGGTTATTATAATTTCGTAACCCGAAAGTATAATGACCGTATCTATAATATACACTTTGTACTACAATACACCCTCACACATACGCAACTAGCCACGATTGTGTTAACATAAAGAAAATAGTAATAGTAAAACTTTTCTCCGACCACAGTATCACACATTAGATTTAATTTTACCACGACAAAAATTGTCGTCGATCAGATAAAGCAACAAGACTAACCTAAGCGTGAAAAACTTAGAAATTTAGAAAAAAAATTGTGAGCCGTCACGGGACGCCTGGCAGATGTGAATCGACATTATTTTGTAAAAGTAATATGCAGAGAGGAACAGATTACGATTGGACCTAGATATGACATAATGATAAAATAAAATATTATGTTTTTTTTTCAGAAAATGATGTCTGTTTATTTAATAAACATTTATTTTCATTATATACAAAAATTACTGTACAGTCCAGCCCAGTCCAGCCTTCGGCATGTCTCTTCATTCAGCCGTATAAGAAAATTCCTAAAGAAACCACGATGGCGACGCATCGCTAAACTTTAAACAAAGGCGCGAGCTGCATAAACAATAACGATAAAATATTAATCAGAAAATCCAAAGCCGCCTGGAAGCTGCTTTTAACCATTTTATTTATATCCAAACTTAGCCAGGGCGTTGCATTGTTGATGAGCAGTGAACGGATCCAGGAACAAAACTAGTCTTCAGTCGCCGGAGGCGGGAAATGTACAAAATAGTTTGTTTCAGTAACTTAATCTAACGTAAAATATGAATACATTTAAAAGTACCAATTATGTTAAAAGATACCTAGTTGAAAGGATCTCGCTATTCCTGATAACGTGATTTGATAATATAGGGGAAATTTACAAATGATCACGAGATGACAATAATCCATGAGGTTACCCTGCGCGTCTATGAACAGCATTCTCGAACTTGCGCAGAGCCGCGAGGATTAAGGACTCCTCCGTCGCGGTCCCGCAGGCTGATTACGTATCTAGCGACAGGTATACCTGTCTCACAATCTCGTGATGAAATGTCAGTTGCAAACCTGTCGCGAGATACGTAATCAGCCTGTCGATGTCGTCGAGGGTGCCTATAGTATACTTACAATGACGTCGAACTTGGCGTAGATGTCCTTGAGGCGGCCCTGCGCGTCTATGAGCGGCAGCGCGGACACTCTGCGGTTCACGAACTTGCGCAGAGCCTCTAGGATCGAGGACTCCTCCGTCGCGGTCTCAATGTCGTTGAGGGTTCCGATTCTAAGCTCGCGCAGTTTGTGCTGCAAGTACGCCGGCTTTGGCAGCTCGTTTATCTGAAGCAAGGCAGTTGTTTTCGTTTAAACGGGAAGACTAACACACCTTTTTTTTGTTTTTATTAAAACAATAGTTTGTACGAAGTTATATATGTATATTGACAATATTGAATTTAAGTACGTAATAAAAACCCTCGTGTTACTTGTAAGTAGTACTTTGTTATACCAACTCTAAGGGCGGTAATGGTAACGGATGAGGGCAAAGCTTCAGAATAGATAGACGCGACTGAATTTCAACTGCACTCTTTGGATTGGCACGCCAAATGCACGTTTGGTTTGGAGTTTTATTGCAATCGTTCGAACTGCATTCAAACTGCAAATTTGCAGTCGGAGTGCAGTTAGCATTAAGTTCGTCTCTCAATAAAAAGAGTCAGCACACTCACGTATAAGAACAAAAAGCGCAGTATCCTCTTGTGTGTTAGTATGTAAAGCACGTTCCCGGTCTCGGGGTCGATGACCGGCAGTCGGTGGATGCGGTTGGTGATGAGTATCCGGATGGCATCGTACAGCGAAGAGTCTGGTCCGATCGACACTAACGGCACGACAGAGCCTTTCAGAACCTCTGCAATGGAAAGTTATCGATTTAATAATACTGCTGGAAGAATCACATAGAGCACTTAGTCTATAGTACACAAATCTGAGTTAGGGACCATTTATTATTGTAATTTTGTTTTTTCTTGTTTGTTAATTTCCGCGCGTGAAGAAAATATTTTTTATTTTCTTTCTTTGGACATCCAGATACAAACTTATATAATATATATGACTAGAAAATTCGTAAAACGCAAACAATGTGGGAACATGGGATCTCTGGTTCAAGTTACTGAGAAGTTCTTGTTTAAATTTAAGACTAGCTGCCCGCGGATTTGTCTCGAGTTTATATTTTTTGCGCGGAACCCTGATTATTTTTCTAGAATTTTAGTAGCCTACGTAACTCCTTATAAAAACATCTGTCAGTGAAAATCTCGTGTAAATCGGTGGAGCGTTTTAGATTTTATCTGGAACATAAAGATACACAAAAAAATTGTATTTGGCTTATAATTATCTATAGTGTAACAATATCCTTTCAATATGCATAATTTTATAGTAATAGCCGATTGAAGAAAGATTATTTTGACATTACAGACAGACTTTAAAGTTTTTATAGGTTGAAATTATTTGTTCGACGTCGGTCGCTGCGTTCAATGCCTTATATTTTGTGTTGTGCTACGGTCTTTATACGTATTAATTGTGACGTTGCGATGAAGTCTTTCATTTTCTAGAAGATACTTGTATTCACCGCAGCTTTCAGCAGGGTTGACCGATTTAAAAAGACGGACATCAGCATGAAATATGTCGTATCTTTACGATTTACTACTGAGTAGTGACCATATTTGTCACTAGTTTTGGAACAGAGTTGATGTATTTTATTTGATTGTACAAAAGTGACAAAATAAACGTTTCTTTATCTTTATTTAAATCATAACAAAATCTTAATTTGCAACTACGAGCCAGAGTAGGTCAACTACCGACTTGGGATAAATACAGATTTTGGTGTCTGCCGCCATGGCAACGTGTCATGATAGCGATACATTGATTTGATTAGTCAATACCAAAATAAATGATGGTACCAATGTCATAGACAAGAGGATGTTGGTCTATGAGTTATTTCTGTATCTATGGTTGGGAGAGTGGGTTAGGCGGTAAAAGGCGGCAAGACATTGTATATCGGACAACAACTCTGTTTCGTTTTGTATCTCTTCTAATTTTGGCTAAACTGTACCTATGTACGTAGAAGTCCTCGTGAGAGAAGCGTTAGTTTTTTCTCTATGAAATGACAAAATAACTCACTAAACCTAAACTCAAGCTGTTTATTTTTTTGGCTAATACTTTGTAAACACAACATTAATTATCAATTTGACAAGCTAAAATATCATTGAAATTATCTTTAGAGAAGTTTAATTAGCCTATATGTTAATTAGCTTAAAATAAATCCTAAAAATCTCAGATTATTGAAATATTCAACGTTTCAAGAGTTAATAGTGTAAAAGGCGACTTTGTTTCATATACATATATAGACAAGATATAATAATAAATAAGAGTGAGAGGATGATGGAGGTAGATTACAAAATGTATTGGGCACATATTTTTTTTTATCAAAAAAAAATGTATCGCCACATTCAGTCCAAATGTTGTGTGACGATTACTAAAAAATCCTGACAAACAATTACTGACCATACAAATAAGAATGACGGTGTGGTAGGTACGAAACGCAAAGTAAGGTGTCGTAATACAACACCCACTGCACAAATCAGGCTGCCCTATTAATAAGTTATACAATATGTATGTTAGACTATAAGGTATATAATATTATGGGCCTTACTTTTAGTATCTATAGTTGCCTGAAATAAAGATTATATTATATTATTATATATATCTGCATGCCTTTGTCCCGCCGTGCTATAAACGAGCAACACATGAATTGCAGAACAGATAATGCTTAACATATTTACAAGTTCTAAATGTTTAATACTAAGTCGCAAATAATTTCACAATACAAAACACAGCGAAAACTTTGCTGCCAGTGTACATTTTTCAGTAAATTCTAATTGTAGATTCAAATCAACAATTATTATCATTAAAATGTGAAAAAAGTTACAAACAAAAAGTATTGTCAGGTGTGGGGTTCGAACCCACGCTCCCATTTTGGGAACCAGAGCTTAAATCTGGCGCCTTAGACCACTCGGCCAACCTGACTGTGACGACGACGCAGAATATCTAGTACAGTTTGTTAATATCAATTCACGTCACTAAAGGTTTTCGATATTGCGTATCGTAATGCGTGCTACATTGTCGGAATTACACAATATTTGTTTAGATTTCACACCTGGTAACAATAGAATAATTGTATGGTATTGTTATCAGAACTACAATAAAACAACCATTTTTTTCTCAAAAAGCAAGAGGGATTAGAATTGACGTAATGTATTTAAATATATCCTTATCGGAATTCTTGAGAAGCACCCTATAGATAAAGTGTGTCTTTTTTAGACAAACAATGACTATCACGGCGTCACCTCATACATAATATACATTTAGGTGCAAATCATATAGTACAAGACAATGGACGAGGCATCGTTTGATAACGCAGCGATATCGAACCAACATTTTAAATCCTAATAACAAGATTGGAACGAGTCAGTAGCAGCAGCAGTTCAAATATTTTTTTACGTGTTATGTAATTTGAGGTGAGATGCCGCGGCAGACCGAATAGGCGGATCGAGGTGCATAGAGTGATGAGGGGAGACCTTTACCCAGCTTCAACTTAGTCACTTAGATAGATATATCTTTATTGTACACCACAAGAAGATACCACAGTTACGTATAGCCATAGATAGGAGTAGATAGATAGCCTATCTACTACTATATTTAACTAACCAACACAAAAATATGTAGTTGCCAAAACAAGCACATATTTTTTATAATTGACATAGTATTGAGTATGATTTTTACCGTGTTTATCAATGTGTACATAATGCAAACAAACTGCGACTATATAACTTACTTGCATTGATTTTTTTACAGAATTGACCACATTTACATTGGTGGGAGTGATTGTTTACATTTTGTGATGCTGATTGCCTTCCCTTGGCAGATTCTTAATCCATCCACGGACAAGAGTCATCATCATCATTTCAGCCGTAAAACGTCCACTACTGAACTAAGGCCTCCCTCATGGCTCTCCATGAGGGGTAGTTGCCATACTCACCACGCTTGGCAGGCGGGTTGGTGAGCGCAGTACGGGATGTTGATATACGGAAAGACGCTGCTGCCCATCTTCCGGAGGTGTCCCTTAGCAGGCTCTTACTGCATCCACGGGTAGGGGGAGGAGGGATAAAATTCTACTGCCGGCACCCCACGGCCCGGACAAGAGTAAGTTTGTGTAAGTACAGGTAACCTCACATACTAAACAAATCCACTGATGTTTTCACTATGGCATTTTAAAATGCTTTGGATTAAATCTCATGATTTAATGAGCCACTTGAATGCTTTCGTCAACTACATTTACGATAGCATTTTAGCTTGAGTGAGCACGTGCGTGATAGCGTTTCGACGAATAAGCCCGAGTGTCTGTCTGCTTGGCTTTCTTCTCCCCCTAAACCACGCAACGGATTGATGCTGTTTTCACCAATGAATAGAGTGTTTCAAAAGGATGGTTTAGCAGTAAAAGTCGTTGAGGTGTGGGTGTGTATGTTCGCTGAACTTTCAAATATTTATACCTGCGGAAAGTGGTGAGTATGGCAACTACCCCTCATGGAGATCCTTGAGGGAGGTCTGTATGCAATAGTGGACGTTTTACAGCAGAAATGATGATGAAACAAAGCTATTATTCCGTAAAACTAAGCTTGATCGCAGCGACAGCTGTCATCAAAATCCCGCCCGTCGATTTCTTAATTTTCAGCATTAACCGCACGATTCCGAAAGAAAACCAGCTCCGCACGTCCGGTTAATGAGATGCCTCCCCAAAACATTGTAGAGCCTCCTCCAAACCGGACTGTTTCTCTTATGCAGCACTGAGGATAACGTTCTCCTGGTCTTCTCATAACGTTACGACGTCCGTCAGAGCCTACAAGGGACATTCGGCTCTCATCACTGAACAGAACTGTCTCCCATTGACCAAGATCCCATTGGATGTGTTGCCGAGCAAATTCTAACCTTGCTTTCCGATGAGATACAGTGAGTTTTGGTCCCGTGGCAGGCTTGTGTGGTTTCAGGTTTTGCTCCCGAAGTCTTCTTCTCACCGTATTCTCACTTACAGCCACTCCAGGAGTGTCCCTCAGCCTGCCCTGCACATCAACAGCAGAAAGATGCCGATTTCTCAAGGAAGTCAAGGCAATAAAACGGTCATCCGTCGTGTTTGTGCCACGTCCTCTTCCAGATCCTGGTCTCCGGCGGTACTCTCCCGTCTCTAAGTATCGTTTATAAACTCGACGCACTCAATTTTTCGATCGACTCAAATTTAATCTTCTTGCCACATTTCGCTGACTTATCCCTTCACGAACGAGAGCTACCACTTGAGCGGCTTCTGCTTCAGTTGTATCCATATTTTATGGTTAAAAGCAACGAATATGATTGCTCTAACAAAGGATTCAAAGATTAAATCACTACGATGCACAAAACCAAGAATATTCCGCGACAAAAGTTCGAAATAAACTAACCTTGCGCTCTATCCAAAAGTCATTAATTTTTATCAGTGCTTTTAAAATGTTACAAATACCCACAATAGCACTTGTATTCGTCTAAAACAATGTCAAGTGGGTACTCAGATGTTTATTTATAAAGCATAAGCAAAACATACCATTGTTACTCAAAATTAGCGGGTGAGTCGATTTTTTTGGCGGCCAGTGTATATAAAACAAAGTCGGATTAGTTACACCACTTAAATTTAATTAATTTGATTTATTTAAAGCTTTCATTTATGTTAATGTAACCTGACTTATTTCATATTGACTTAAAATTTTACTTTAGTTTTTAGGGACATTTGCTTGACCACTGTTTGTAAACGATTTTAACGATATTATGATATATGTAAGTGGTGTAAGCAATTCCAATCTAATTTATATATATAAAACAAAGTCGTGTTAGTTTAGGTTAGAACAGATTTTAATTATCTAAGATATTTTAAATTTGTCTGGGGCCGAAATAACATATGGGCTAATATTTAAACGTAAAAGTTCACAGAAAAAATAATTATAACGTAAATCTATTTCGGCATACATTTAAGACGATGTGATTTTTGGTTGTCAAATATTTATTGGTGCATTCAAGAAATTGTATTATGTGACTGAAGTTAAACTCAAAGTAGTAGGTGCGATACGAAGTTCGCCGGGTCAGCTAGAGTATAAATAAATTAGCTCCTGCGTCTCAGCCGTCTATCAGACCCCAACGGAGGTTGTCGCATAAAATAAGGTAGTACAACTCACGGCGCCAAGTCTCGAGCCTGTGCTCTTCCAGCTCATCCATGGCCACGTCAGGGCTGGTGTAGTACATCTGCAGTATCTTGATGAAGTCAGTAATTGTGAGCATTCCCACAAACTTCTGCTTCTGCGAGTCCCAAAGCGGGGCGGCGCGGACGCCTGAAACAAGGACAACATGAAACCTGTACTTATCTACAGGTCTCCACTTACAGGTTGGTAATAAGTTCCTTATGCTATGGACACAAGCACATCAAATCTGTACTTATCTACGGATTTTAACACGTTACAGTTTGGAAATAATTATAAATACGTGTAACTGCCGTGGGGTGCCGGCATTAGGGACACCAACGGAAGATGGGCAGCAGCGTCGTTCAACATCCCGAACTGCACTCGTCAACCCGCCTGCCAAGTGTGGTGAGTATGGCAACTACCCATCATGGAGATCCATGTAGCCTGTGTTCAGTAGGCGTGCTGGCGAGCGCAGTATGGGTTGTGGATACACGCAAAGACGCTGCTTCTCATCTTCCGGAAGTCTCCTTAACAGATTCTTACTGTATCCACGGGCAAGAGAGGAGGGTCAACATTCGATGGCCGGCACCCTACGGCATAACGGCATAATAGATTTATCGAAATTAAACAATAACGGATAAGATAAATGCTGAATGTGCCCGGTTAATTTCGAAATGGAACAGGCAATTTGCACGCACCCTCGCATCACATTTTGGCTTAGTAAACAAATGCACTGCTTTATTCCTACATCATACAATATCCAAGAACGATATACGAGTATGTACACCTTAACATCCGTTACACCTGCCGTACCGTAACAAAATCTCGTAACACAATTACATGCGTGCACGTACAAACGAACATCTGAATTAACATAATATCAGAACAAGAAAAGTCGAGCTAGGCAAAGTAAATAATAAAATGGCAAAATGCAAAGATAGCATTTAAATAAATTTGCGCCGCTTCGGTAAATAAACAATCGCTTTGCAAGGTATTATTTAATACAAGTAATTTGACACACAATAGCAAGTGATATTTTATTTTAACAGTTTTATATAATTAATTATATTATATATAATATAAAGTTCAATTGCCGAGCGTTACTTTCGCAAAAACTCATTTACGAGCGGGCCAGTTTGTATAAAATATTAATTTTGGAAAATCCACACAATACTTTATTTTCTATGAACTAACAAGACGATGTCTGTCGGGTTAGTTAATATATTTATAATTTTTTTGGCGATAATGGCAGAATTAGGAAACCGAAAGTTTTCTTAGCAAGCGTTAAGAAAACTTTCAAATCCAGTATCTTCAAATACACGATTTAATTTTCTTCCATACAAGTTCACCATCGAGTTCGATCACCCGCGCGCTAGTGTAGCGTTTGAGAGTGCAAAATGATACGCGATAATATTCACTGTGAAGTAGATTCAAGCGTCCAGTTAAAGTCACATACTAGAGTCAATTTCCGCAAAGCGAACTAAGCCGCGCCGCAGTTTCTTCACACGAAGATTACCTTTACCGCTAGTTTGATTACTTTGTCCATCGCTGAAAGCTGGTAACCGCAGTCACTATAATCTTCATGGTATACAGTAAAAAGTAGTGTAATTAAAGTATTACCATTGTAAACGAGCGCGAAGAAAGCCTTCTTCACGAGAAGTTGCGTATCGAAAACCACTAGCTTCGCAGAGGTCGGTATCAAGTCGTAGCACTTGTGGAACTTGAAGAACTTGACGAATATCTGGGACTCATCCTCCTCTGAAATTAGAAAATAATAATGTCAGTATACTCTCTGCTTACGAACGTTATATGTATGTATATAAGCACCAAAGTAAGAAGACGGATGTTTGCTACGAGTATTTACTGTGAACACGAAACTTCTGAAGGGAATAGGATGAAACTTGGCAAGTATTTAGTTTGTTAAACTTTCGCGATTTGTTAACATATTTTTAGTTTTTAAATTACAGGATTTTATTTTTTTTATTTTATTTTTTATTATTTTGGAAAATAATAAAAAAGGTACGCGATAAAATCCTGTAATTTTAAAACTAAAAATAAGTATTTAGTTAATAACCTAGGACTAGAAATGTAGGTTATTTCTAGTTGCAGTTTTATCTTAACATAATGCCTGCTAAGTCGCGAGAAGACGCTAGTTACGTATAGTAAAACGTTTCTTCATCTGGTTTAATTTGATGTAAAATTTATTTCATAGAGTTTATAAATTACTTGAATATGCTTTAGCATCGTAGTCTCAAAGTAATATAGTCAGGGCTTAATAATCAAAGAGTCAAGGATCCGTATTTTACACTAAGACGTAGTTTGCTCTCTTGTTGATTTCAAGTATAAACAACACGTCACTTGGACCTCGCGACTTTTGACCTTAAAACCTTAAAACACTATACTACTAAATTTAAGCTGATTATGTTAGTTTTACAAGAACATGATAAATATATGTATATTATAAATAAGTTCATAGGTGCAAAATTAAATAAGTTCATAGAATAAAGGATCCTTGCTCTCTCGCTGTTTCATTTTAAATTTGAAACCGGTCGGAATGTGTGGCAAATTTGGAAAAAAAATTATACATTCTATATTCCACAATAATTTTACTAATATAAGAAGGCAATTACATTTGTTAGTAAATACATCAGCTCAAGACTTTCTGGCGATGCGAAACCCTTTTTAGAGTTCCGGGCGAAAATGGTAAAAAGTAACCCTTATGGTGTGACCTTGTCTATCTGTCTGTCACAAATGGATATCTTGAGAACTAATGATGCTATCGACTTGATATTTGAAATCGTATAAGATAACGCTTATTATTATTGCAAGGGGGACGGAAAGAAAGGTGAAGTTACTAGGTTATATAGGTTTAGACTTATTTACGAAAATGTAGAAAAAAATACCGCCCGCCCCTGTATCCGAAGTTTGCGGAGAACCCCTGAAACTTTTAACACTTAGCTAACGGAAGTGTATGTTAAGATTACAACGAACATTATAAATTATAACGAACTCTCTAATGTGCATAGTTTTTTAGAAATCTTCGAAGAAAATGTAAATAATCTACATAAGTTCCACTATTAGACAAGAGACGCCGCTGTTAAGGTTCTCCAAACAAATCGCCTTTATCATATATTATATGGTATGATGGCAAGGAACCCTCGGTGCGCGAGTCCGACTCGCTCTTGGCCGATTTTATTTATTGTTGGAGGTCCCTATCAGAACAAAGTACATAATATACCTACGTATTCCAGTAAATTTATATAAATATAATATGAAACACAGGGCTTATATACAGATAAGACAAATAAATTAAAATATAGCTCAAAAAGCGCATACTCGTTATGAGGTTCTTGTTAAATATGCGGCATTGATTTAAATGTAGTTTCGAGGTATTATTATGTATCTACGATCAAAGCGACGCGTTGAGAGGCGTTTATTATTTAAAACACTGTTAATGGCGATTTATATCATAAGAGTCGTTTTCAGATGGAGCTTGTGCGCGGAATAAGCAAGGTCAAGTCCTGCCATTGTCAATACACTTACCATAGTAAAAATAACACTAGCGCCATCTATTAGGCTGTAGAGAATTATTTACGATGTTTTCTCTTTTATTATGAAAACTTTCTTACTGTAAATATTTGTATTAGCTATTGGTTTTAAATGAAAGTCATATTAGACAAAAACTTTGTTAAAATATTTTTGTATAGCCAGTCTTCTTCTGATGTTCTCAAAAAAGTTGGTTATCAACTAACTGTTATAATCTAATCTACACAATAGCATAACATTAGTGTCTTCTCGAGTTCGATTACGTAAGACATCTAACTACGTCACCTTGGCCCTTGAGAAGTAAGTCGTAAAATTTACAACTTTATAGTATTTTTCACGTAAAGTACGCCTCGATGTTTCTATTATGTATGACGTTTGTTTTGATATTTTTTTATGTGATGTCTTTATTTTTAGGGGCGCTGGCGCGGTATTTTAATGTTAGTTATGTATGAGTGATGAACTTCATACATATCAAGAAAGGTGGTGGATATAAAAGTAAATGGATTTAAAAGATGAGGGAGACCACAAAATAGTGTAGATATTAATACAATGAAGGCCATTTCGAGAAAAAGCCGTGTGAAGCATTGTGTTTTTCATTTTTTAACCCCCGACAAAAAAGAGCGGTCTTATAAGTCTGACCGCTATGTGTGTGTGTGTGTGTGTGTGTGTGTGTGTGTTTCTGTGTGTCTATCTGTGGCACCTTAGATGAATAACGACGCACAATATACTCATTAGATGGAATTTATAACTGTCACGAGTTCAACCCAACGATAAGGTTGTTGTACTACACACACACTTGTACTAAAGGGTGTCTCAGTAAGAGTGCACTTTTTAAATTTGGAATCATTTTTTCATAATTTTGTGAAATCTCGGGTTTATGCGAATAAACCAGAAATAATTCCTGAGCTCAAATCAGAGATCCAGCGCGTCATCGGTGAGATACAGCCACATCAGTAATGGAAAATTTCATGAAAAGAGTAAGCATATGGCCCCAACCAGCTCTGATGACAGGCCATGACATGAGAGCTGGTGGGGGCCATTTGCTGTATATTTTATTCCATACCTTGATAGCGCTCCGGAGCAACTGGACAGATTCGCAGCTGAACAGATTTTTAGCTGAACAGATTAGCAACTGGACAGAAAGTGTACATACAGTCCACGACATATTTCATAAGTGATTAAGGTGGGAAAGTGGACTACTTGCTCCGGACGACAAGGACTCCACGGTTTTTTTTATTTGAAATCGAAATCGATTTAGCAAACAGTAATAAAATAATTTCTAACATTTGTTCAATATATTATGTATACATTTCTATACTTAGGTACTGACTACTTGTGGAAAGCAAATAAATGCAATCTCATGCGTACAATGCAAACCCTTTGATAACAACAGATATTGATTACTTGCTTTGACATTGATTTGATTGTCATCATTGTCGTACGTACATCATTTTGTAACTTTGAAACGTTTTATTATTAATAAATAACAATATATAAATTAATTAAAATGGATACTGCTGCTGGTCCGAGTCGTAGAATATCAAAGCTGGTATTCATTGACGGACAAAGAAAAAGAGGAAAGGATGGTAAGAAGGAAGAGCATGGGACTGTTCTGTTACGTGTCGGAACATCGGTACAACTTCGCGAAGCGGTATAAATCGAATTTTACGAATTGGAGATGTAGTAACAAACGAGAGTGCAGTACATCTCTTACATTAAATACAGAAAATGATATTATAAAAGAAGGGAAGCAAGCACTCATGTACTCCAAATTTTAAGCGGAACAGAAACGAGAAACTTTTAGATGATTGTAAAAAGAAGTACGCAATATTATGGAGCCAATTCAAAAAATACTTGAACATCATTTTTACTAAAAAAAATTATTCCGGTTCGTCAAAATCATCAGATCACTCATTACCATAATTTAATGCCAAAAAGGATACATTATACAGACATCGCAGACAAAAAAAATCCTTTGTGTAGACAGGCGCAATAGCGACAAGATCGAAGATATTAAAATACCTTAATGTCTAGTTAAAAGACTTCTTTTGGTTTGATGATGGTGGTGCAGATAAAATAATTGTGTTTGGCAGTCCAGAAGCAAAAGATTTAATTAAAAACACTGTTATACATATATTATGGCGATAGTACATTCGAAATTGCACCGAAACCGTTTTACCAACTTTTTTCGCTTTACATTGACTTAACCAAAGGTAGCGATTGTGTTAACTTTGTACCAGTTTTGTTTATTCTTTTACCAAACAAGTCTCAAGAAACTTATGCAAGACTGTTTAGAATTTTAAAAGAACAACTGTCTGTTAATATTGTACAGTTCAAGTGCGATTATGAACTAGATATTGCACAAGCATTAAAATGCGTCTCATCATCATCATCATCATTTCAGCCGTAAAACGTCCACTACTGAATACAGGCCTCCCTCATGGATCTCCATGAGGGGTAGTTGCCATACTCACCACGCTTGGCAGGCGGGTTGGCGATCGCAGTACGGGATGTTGATACACGGAAAGACGCTGCTGCCCATCTTCCGTAGGTATCCTTTAGCAGGCTCTTACTGCATCCATGGGCATGAGAGGAGGGGTAATATTCTACTGCCGGCACCCCACGGCTGCGTCTAATTAATAAAATAACTAAATTAAAACATCAAATGCGTCTATCCGGGGGTAATTGTCAAAGGATAAATAAATAAATAATGCTCGACAAATCACATAGCATCATCTAGCCCCAAGCTAAGCAGAGCTTGTGTTATGGGTACTAGATGACTGATATACTTAATACATTATACTACACAGATAGATATTTTTACTATATATAGAAAAACACCCAGAACACCCTGAACAAATATCTGCAGATCGGATGCTTTTACCATTTTTTAGCATGCGGTGTGAAAGAAATCTAAAGAACTGAAAGTTCTCATTCACAGTAAATGTTCGCAAATTGACACGATTGTGTACTCAGTTAGCACTTTTGCCCGCCATATTAATATCCGAGGGATTATCGCCAATAAATGGAATGGCTAATGATGATGAAGAATGTAAAGTCTTTTTCAATCATTTCACAAATCATTGGATTAAGATAATTACAACTGAACAGTTATCTTGTTACGGAGGAAAATTTAGGACTACCAATGCTATAGAAGGTTGGCACCGGCGAATAAATGCCAAAATACCAAAAAAGCCATCACTTTCTTTTGTTTCTACAGTTAATAAAAACGGAATCGAAAACCAGTGATACCAAAATAAATAGAAGTTCTTATCACTGTGAGGAGACAAAACGTCGACCGAAGCAAATTTTGATGGATAAGCAGATACAACAAGTTTTATCCGACTGCATCAATGAAAAAAATTCAGTCAGTGTTTAGACCGCCCAGCGTCATTAATATATTCTCTTTAATAAATGTTTATGTCAATAATGTCCAATGTTCAATACTTTTTCCACGACTATACTCTGTCCAGTTGCTAATCAGTCCAGTTGCTAATCTGTTCAGCTGAGAATCTGTTCAGCTGAGAATCTGTTCAGCTGCGAATCTGTCCAGTTGCTCCGGAGGCCTTAATAGGAACATGTCTTCTTTACAATCCAATAAAAATATCACAATTACCTCATAAAATACGTGTTTTTATTTTAAAATGAAAAAGTGCACTCTTACTGAGATACCCTTTACATACAACCTCGTTTCAACATTTTAGAACTTAACAATTTTCATCCGGCTTCAGGTTAGATGATTGTCACTGCTGGTAAAACAATCACTGCTGGTAAAACAATGGTTCATTCAAAATGTGGAACATTTTTTGTTGAATAACACAATGCTTTTTTATTTAACTATTTGTAGGTTTTCATGGAAGCACTTCTATTGAGATTTCTTCTGTTCAAAAGTTGAAGCAATACAATTTGCTTTTTATACAAAGTGGCTATAAAAAAAAAGGCATTTATTAACAGACTTGGTTAGGTATTTTCTACGCTCGAAAATCGGTTTAGATGTGACGCAAAGTGAGTGTTATTAAATGACTTTAAAGAGGCCTTTGCCTTGGAGTACTTATAAAAATTTACCGCATTATCTTCAATGATACTTTTTTAAACTAGGCGTTCGCCTCGAACGAGCGTGATTTTCATTACTCAATGAAATCCCATTGCAGATGATCCATTCAAGAGTAATTCTAAAAATTGTATTAATTCCCCCATATTTAAAACCCCCAATCATCAAAATTTCAAAACAAGATATAGAAAAATATCTTATTCGTTTGTAATAGTGTATAGTCGTCGTAGTGTAGAGTTGTTTTACGTCATATGTAAATGATGGATTTGATAAATGAGAAATTAATTGCTTACAGGTGCAGTTGCCAGTTTTAGCTACGTTTACAGAACAAGCTTATTTACATGCACAACATGCCAGATAAAACCAATAACAAAAGATTCAATAAACCAATCTCCTTCTGCTGTAATAGCTCGATTTAAAAAAAAACAGTAGTAATAAGTAGCACTAACTGACCCTGATTTAAATCAGAAATTACAAAACCCGTGGCTAAGTCAGCTTCAGATATATTGAACTGTTCATTCCAAAAAATTATCTCATCAGCTTAGCTTCAGATGTAGTGAGTGACCTGTTCATTCCTCTAGTATGGCCATATTAAGATCAAATGAGTGTTTTCATCATGTAATTACCTGAGTATGGCCATACATGAATGAACAGGTCAATACATCTGAAGCTAAGCTGATGAGATTAATGGATGCTCGGTAAGCCTAATCCCTTTGTCGTTGTCTAATCGTCCCATTCATCTGCAGCGCCCCGTAGACCATGAAGTAACAGTGCTGACACTGTATATAAAACATTTATGAAGATGTGAAATTATCTATAATGCAATTTCTATATAATCGATAACTAAGTTTGGTATCGAATGAAAGAAAATGAGAATGTTGTGTAGAATGAAAACAAAAAAACTGAAAGACATATATAAATACGTTAAGGTATTTAACAACATGGGGGGTGAAAAATCGGTTCATCAGGTGTTCTAGCTCCTATTTAAAAAGTGGGAGGTTATTACTTATTAGTATTATTAATCCAATACAAATAAGCAAGCGCTTTCCAAACCTATTCCTAATTTTAAGACGATATCATTAGAAGTTCCTGAGATAACGTGGCTGTGGCCGACATATATTTTATATTTTTTCTACGGATTATTCAGGAATAGTATGTAATATTCAACCAACAGTGATGTTTTGTATCGAAATAACTTCATATTTTTCGTGGAAATTCGAGAATTTATTAATTGTCAACTTGGCAATGTACGAGTATTGAATTTTAGATTCATTTGTGTAAAACGATTTTTTTATTAACACTGGTTTAAGATAATTAAGATGCCTATTGGTAGCACATATTTATTGTCCTACACAAAAATTACATATTTTTTATGCATAGTAATAAATAAACTCATCTTTAACTAGCAAACAGACAATAACAAGCATTAAAACGAAAACTTGACACAAAAACAGAAACAGCTGTAAAGTCATATCCGTAGTCAGCGTTTGGGACGGACTTTAATGTACCAAAACCAACAGTATTTCGCCGCACAGAAGTAAGATAGTAACTGCATGCTATTTTCACCAAAAATCTTTAGTTACGTTGCGGCATCAACTAACAAACAACAACAAAACAAAACGTCGGCGTGGGTGTAAAACATAAACAAGAGGACCTTTCAGCAGCCAATCAGCGAGGAACGCCTTCCATGCGCGGCCGACGGACTCGAACTCCTTGATGAGATCTATGGAGTAGACGGAGTCTTCTTCGTCTGTTGCGACGAGCGCGGGGTTGTCCGAGAAGTAATGTAGGCGCAGCATGCGCTTGTCCCGGGCGGCGCATCGCCCGCCGCGTCTCGGTGCGGCTCGCCGCGCCGATCACGGCTCACTGCTAATTATACGCACAGCGCCCGCGCAGCCACTGTCGCGCCGCGCCGCCGCCGGACTGCCCGCCCGCGCCGTGGGCCAGCGCCGCGCCCGAACCGCCCGAACTTGACACCGCTGCTCGAGTAGCCGCGGTCGCCGCCGCTACCGCTGATATGCGCGCGCGCTTGGCTGTCTGCCCCGGGACGGTCCACACCCACGGCCAGAATAGCGACTAAATCTTTATTGCTGTTAATATTCTCGAATAAAATATCCCCCGTGAATTACCCAATAAGACAATAAATTGGTACCATCAGAAATTCGTTCTCAGCCAAACACTTAAGACATTTATAATTTTCAGCCTTCTGCAAAGCACATTTCTTAAGACATATAAATAATAAGGACCTATGTCCATGTGGCCGGTGGTTGCAATGGACCGGTATGTGTGTGGAAAAAAAAGGACAATGTAGGAGAAAAATAAAAAAATAAACTATCTATTTAGTACGGTTCACTTGTTTTTTGACGAGCTCTGTCTCTACGATCTGATGATGTCTGTACGATCTGCAGATATTTGTTCAGGGTGTTCTGGGTGTTTTTCTATATATAATAAAAATATCTATCTATGTAGTATAATGTATTAAGTATATCAGTCATCATATCATAACACAAGCTCTGCTTAACTTGGGGCTAGATGGTGCTGTGTAATTTGTCCAGAATTATTTATTTACTTATTTGTTATTAAATAGAAAAACACGCTGATTTTATGCATATTATAGAGCCTTTTATACTTGAATATTTCCCTGGATTTTCATGGATAATTAGAACCGGGTGTCAAAACAAGCAAACGTAACGTGAACCAAAAACCGAACCGCAAGTTTAAAATTAGGGCATTCAACTTGAGGGATAGACCTTCCATGGATAACCTAAAGTACACGCGAACGAGATTGATGGCGGCCGGAAACATCATTGAGGATATTTAGAGTTTCGTCTGTTTTGGTCGTAATTGTGGACCAGACAGAGTCCCCGAGCGCCCTATGTTTAGACAAAATCGCCGACAGAACGGGTTTAGAAACAGATCGTCGATAGTCTATTTCTATCCTTTAGGCAAAACCATGTTGGCGTACCTATATACTGACAGCGCGTTGACCTACTCGTATCTTAGCTTCCCCCTGAAATCATTGGTTTATTAAGTTATATGTATAGATTATTTTATAAATGTTACTATGAGAATTATTTTTCGTCATTTGATTTTAACCCGAATTCGTTGGATTACACACATCAACGGACATTTTACTGATCACGATCCAAGTTTTTACTACAGTGCCTGGGGCTTTGCTAGATGAACTAGGCTTGCCCAGCACCTATCCGATCCTTACAGCTTAGTCGGCTGTTAATCAGAGGAAATAACAGGTCAATCAATACATCTAAAGCCAACCCGCTGGTTTCCTCACAACGTTATCCTTCACCGATAAATCATGGGCAGCAGCGTCTTTCCGTGTATCAACATCCCGTACTGCACTCGCCAACCCGCCTGCAAAGCGTGGTGAGTATGGCAACAACCCCTCTTGGAGATCCATGAGGGAGGCATGTTTTCAGTAGTGGACGTTTTACGGCTGAATGTAATTATGAAATTAATACAAAGACTAAAGTAAAAAATAACATTTATAAATTATAACAATATATTATATTGTTATAATTTATAAATGTTATTATTAGTACTTATTAAGTACTATTTTTTACAATAATATATAAGTTGATGTGATGTTCCTTTACCTACGTGATTCGTCTGCGACTCAGAGTACGTTTTATAATAAATAAACACCGATTTTGGCAGACTGCCAATTATAATACAGGACGCCCCGTAAATAGAACCAACCACAAGCGTACCTACATAAGAGGAAGTTATGAAAAAATTGCCAGATAAAAAAAATTGGACTAAAAATGTTTGCCTTTTACGACAAAAGCGATTCTTTGATATTTAAGATGTTTTATGACTTAATATTTGTTGATATTTTCAAACATTTCATGATATTCTACAACCCATACTAACTATACAAACGAATAACAAATTTTGGTGACAAACGATCACTAGAATTATCTCTCAGCTATGTATATTAGAGATAGGTAAATAATAATCTGAAATGGTACAGAAGGTGCTCTTTTAGTACATAAATTGCACCCTGTTACCATTACCAGGGGCTATATTTTAGGACCCGGTAGGTGGCGCTGCGGTACTAAGTTCGCAGAGTCGGCTAGTAACATAGAAAAGTGCTGTCAAATGAACACAGACGTCAAGGTATCAGAAATATTTAATCCTGCCAAACGACATGCCATAACAACAGGATGATAAAGAAAATGTTTGTCTTGTATTTGGTTAATAGCTGACTCTATCGTTAGTAAAATGTTTTTTAATTAGAGTCAATCAGCACACCTTGTGTCAAGTCGATCAGCACATGTTGTTTATGCACCAAGACACGAAAGGGATGAATTTATTACATTTGAAATTCTCGATAGGTTGACACATTGAAATGAAACTTTATTTACAGTAACAAAAGAACCCCCAATGTTTATATAAAATGATGTTAAATAAAACACTTGTAAGTCCTTACATCCTTGTGTACAGAACAGAAATACTTGTAGCAATACATATAATATAAGCTAAAATTGACCGTATTGTAAATTGTACTAATGATTTCTTCTCCTATTGATTTATACTTCAATTAAATTATAGGTATCGTACGTAGATAGATTCTCTGGAAGGCAGAGAGCAAAGCACAGTAATGGCCGACTGTCATTGTTGACCGTAACAGGAAAAACAAAGCAAACCGATAAGAAAACAGAGCAAATAACCTACCTCTTACGAGCGAGTTATTGCTGTGGAACGATTCAAAGTTCACTAACATCTTCCTTACACACAATCCAACGCAGAACACTGTTGTAACTTATTTATTACCATTTATCTGGGCAATGATATATTCTACCGTGCGGTCAGAAGCTACTTTATAGATATAAAATTACTACGAGTCTGTTGATAAAAACACTATCACCAGCTATCGGGTGTGAGACGTACAAAACAAACTGTACTAGTGTATTTATAGAGATTAAATCGAATGGTACAAAACAAAATGCATGCGCTCTTAGGCCCGACGCACTCACAACTAAGTCTGTTTCCAAGTGGATAACTTTGATTGTCTGAGTTGGCGGTGAAAGGATGTTACGTCATGTAACTGTCATGGCGCTTGCGACGTTATTCTATCATAATATAATTGTATTTATGAACTGTCATTATTTACACAATAGGTAGGTACTTAGAAAGATAATTTAGGGCCCATAGCGTTGATGATAAAAACCTGACTAATAAACAGATAGCGGTAATGAATATAGAGTAAAGTCACGCGCGCCAGCACGAATAGAAGAGTTTCAACTCATTTAAAAAGCGTTGGTTAAAGTAAATAAATTGACCTTCTATGAATACCAGTGCTGAAGCTTTGGTATTCATTCATGCTGTGCGGAACGTTGCAGTGTTTGGAATATCGTTAGATAAGGCTTGCCCAGCACCTACACCATCATCTCAGCTTAGCCGGCTGTACACAGAGCAAAGAACACGTCTAAAGCTGACTGAGCCGCGGGTTGCCTAATGATGTTTTCTTTACCGTTAAAGCACGTGTTAAAAAAATGTGCAGGTAAATTTATAAAGAAAAATCAATTGGTCCACGCTACGACCTTCGACCTTGAAATCGATTGTCGATTATCGGGGGTGGGTATATACCACTCGACCAACACGGCTATATACGACATTTATTTATGAAGTTCACTAAAACAATCATTATCTTAAATTATAATAAACTACTCTAAAATAAAATACTTACGCACAATAGAGGTAAAACAGGCTTTAAGTACGTTATCTTCCGCACTAGTTCAAATGTGTGCCCATAAAAGAGACAGATATAGATTTATTTAGATTTAGCTAGAAAATATTGATATATTTCCGTGGAAGTATTCTCCACGAAGAAATGAGAAGGAATTAGTAGATTACACTGGGACATTTTGAGGTTATCAGAAGTCCGTAGAGAGGGCGAAGACAAGATATCCTCAAGTCTGGTAACCTACTGGAGGTTACCAGACTTGAGGATATCTTGAGGGTACTTCCACGGAAATAGATCAATAGTTTCTTGTTCTCAAGTCACTCATCAACAACATTATCACCATCGACAGTGTGTCGAGCATGGTCACGTATCTAACACTCAGAATATATAAGCGATAGTCGTTCAGGTAATGCGCCGACCTCGTCACACCCAGATGAAGAAGTAGAGTCTATGTATGAGGACATCAACAGAGCCATACATACGAACAACACTCACTTCACTGTTGTTATGGGGGACTTCAATGCAAAGCTAGGCATGAGAAGCGATGATGAGTTGAGAGTGGGGCAATTTGGATATCGGCAAAGGAACCCTAGGGGACAGAGGCTGGCCGATTTTCTGGAAAAAGAAGGACTCCTGGATGAGTCCCAACGGTTCCACGAGAAATGAGATTGATTTCATCTCGACCAACAAGAAACGAATATTCAATGATCTGTTCTATTTTGTGATCCACAGGGTGAAAGCCGGCAGTGATCACAGTGTTGTTAGAGGCACGTTGAATATGAACGTTAGACTTGAAAGGTCCCGTTTGATGAAGTCTACGCTCCGGCCCACTCGCGCACATATCCAAAAAGACACACGACGAGAAAAAGACACACGAGTTGCCAGACGCAGGTGCAATCCTAGAGCACGTACCATAACAGGTATGTGAAGTTGTTCCGTTACCCCGTTGTTACTAACTAATTAGCTGCAAAAGATCGCTTCCAACTGCGATTGACAGAAACTTTACTCGATCGTTTTTTATCAGCTCTGGATTGTTCGTTTTACACAATTATGTTTCACAGTTATTTTTATCAAGAGGCGTTTTGTTGAGCTGGAATATAGCGTAGTAGAAAATTTACAGTATAAGTGTAAATTTGTAAACCAATCACTGCAGACATAGGAATTAATATACAATGGAAGATGGATGTTAGCATTATACAGTACGACTGATCCACAAAAAAATAAAGACATATTCTGATTTCGGAATATTTATGCAAACCGCGATATTTTTGCTGTGCAACGATATGTCGATAGCCTGAGCTTACCTCGAAAATTTCGGGAGTTTGATACATTTTATTGCACCTCGACAATGACCTTATCTTTACAGCACTAAGCATTCGTAAGCTAAGGAGTTCGTAGATATTACATAGAATTATGCTTACAAATAGCATGTCGATTATATTACCAGTGTTGAACTGGAGACAGCACTTAACGCTGTTGCTTCTGTTATAAAAAAGCAAATGCAAAGCAGACTTGGAAATTAGGCCTCATGATGCTCATGCCTTGAAATAATTACTAGTTGTTTTAACTAAAGTAAGAATGGTAATTCTTAAGTAACAATTACCGCTTTTGAATTTAACGAAAAACGTCTGTCTTTAGTAGAGAATATTACGATATCCGCTCTCTCTCTTTAAACCATGGACAAAGAAACACTTTTCTCTGTAAGCTTGTGCTCCATAAGCCTATTGTTGTAAATCTTGTCCAATAAGCGGACAGTCATTTGATTGGCAAAACTATCCTCAAGTGTAAAGCGACTCTATCCGGTTCACCATATTCCAGAACTAGTCTAGTAGTCCAGTGGTCGAATCCAGCGCTGGTCAAAATTGAAGAAGTGAAGACGTACATTTTTTTTGTAGAAATAGGTACGCAGTTGGATAAAAGTCAGAAGCATGTTAAATGGCTAGGCCACGTAAACGTCCATTAACGAGTTGATATAGGTACGTATGCCTTGTCAAGTGTCCACTATCGTATGAATTATTAAGCATCCATTATCGGATGAGTTTTCACGTCGTTAGAAACCACGAGTTCAAATGATAATAACTCTCTGGACTTGAGCAGAAGTTGACTGAAGTTTAGCTGAATTAGCGCTAGCCGTGTGACTTACTCTAGACTTCGATTATTTTAGAAAAACGAAGGTTAACCAGTAATTCATACTTGAGTAACGATTTAATGACCGTTTTCAATGAAAACTACTTTGGGGGCTAGCTACCCAGGGACAGAGACCCAAAGACAAATAACATAGTTTTCAATAAATTGATGAAATTACCACATGATATTTTTTTTTATTTCATACAATTTGTCGTGAGATTAGTGGAAATTGCTATTAGAAGTAAAACGTTTAAAAATTCAGATCTAAACGTTATAGTGGAATTTTTGGTGTTGATCGCAATTCGCAACATATTTAAAATATCTTAAAATAAATCAGCGTTTTTTTGTTGTGGTACAAACTCGTATCCTTAAATATTTCGGACAAATCTCAAGACGAAGTGTTGACTTCATAGAAAGCCTGGTTGTGCAAGGCAAAGTAGAGAGCACCACGACGAAGGTCACCGGTGCAATGGATTGATCAAATCCAATCGGCAGTGAGCGGGGCCCATGAATGAGTGCACAGGAAAACCACTAAGAGATGGATGGCGAGATACCGTGTGGCGAATTACATCCCACTAATATTATAAAGCCGAAAGTTTGTTTGGATGGAGGTTTGATATAAGACTTCGCACACGTATTGATGTTGGCCAGGATTAACACATAGGCTACTTTTTATTCAGATACAACGCATGCGAAGCGGCGGGCTGAAGCTAGTCGGCCTACATCAAATCAAATCTACAGTCTCAAATCTTATCATATTAAATGACTATATTACTGAAGCTATGGACAATGGTCGGCAAGTCGATATAGTTTACTGTACTGATTATAGCAAATGTTTTGATATTGATTTCAATAACCTATTGCATAAGCTTACTCAGTCAGGTATTCGTGGTGATTTGCTGAGGTGGTTCTCATCCTACATTGATAACAGATCTCAGGCTGTTGTCCTCAACAACTATATCCAGCTGGGTTCCAGTGACTAGTGGAGTACCGCAAGGATCTCTGCTAGGTCCTCTTCTTTTCACCATCTTTGTTAGGGACATAGATTCATACTTTAGATTTTCTAACTTACTATGCTTCGCAGATATGATAATGTTCTCTTCTATATCATCCAGCATGGACATGCTTGGCCCTACAGGCTGATTTAACGCGCTTATAGGACTATTGTCTTACCAATAAGCTTGAGCTTAATCCCTCAAAGTGCTCGGCTATTACTTTTACTCGTAAAATTAATATAATTCCTACAGAATACGCATTACAATGTCAAATCCTTTCTAAAAATCATAGTATAGGAGACCTTGGAGTTCATCACGACTATAAATTGCTCTTCGATGTTCATATTGATAAGATAGTCAGTAAAGCTTCGAAAGCACTTGGGTTTGTAGTGTGTCTTACTAAGAGCTTTACGAAGGCTAAAACCATGAAAAGATTATACTGCACGTTTGTTAGGAGTCATTTGGAGTATGCCTCCTAAATAGGGAACCCATACTACGATTCATATATAGAACGTATAGAAGCCATTCAAAGGCGATTCTTAAGATACCTGTGCTTTAGATCAAGATCCCATATCATTCACATAACTATACTGACCTCTGCAAGAAATTTCATTTTTTAACACTTCAAAATAGGCGTGACATTGCTGATTATTTATATATTCTTAAAATTATTTGTAATGACGTTAATTGCCCGGACCTCCTGAGCAAATTCAACTTAGGACCCCTCGCAGGGTACTGAGACACAATCCTGCGCTGGCGTCCCTGTAGCTTTCACTAACTACAGGCAAAATGCGTATACATATGTTAAGAGCGAGTAATATTGTGAATGATTTTAGTAAATTATTGGACATTGACCCATTTGGTAGTAGCATTGGCGAGGCAAGGCGGTTCCTAACCCGTCATTTCTTTGATAATTATTTAGGCTAATTATATTATTTAGTCATAAAGGTTATTAGGTTATATAATAAAGGTTATTTAAGTGCATTTTTGTAGGTAGGACCAGTTGGTCGCACGTCATCGTGAGGAGTGGCTGGAATTGGTGGTGGCCTTTTTCCAATAGTGGGGTGACATGGGCTTACAGTAGTAGTAGTAGTAGTAGAAGAAGATGCGATGGAGAGCCGAGTCTTAGTAATAGGGTCCCGTTTTTAACCCTTGGTTACGGAACCCTAAAAATAACGCTTATAAAAAACTAAAAATTCAGTAGAGGTATAAAAGTTCTAGCATACTCGTAACAAGGAAGTGATTTTACAGGATTATAATTAAGGACAACACAAATTTGTAAGTACTTAAGCGTGTTGCGTGAGGTCAATTAATGGACACTACCTCAGTATGACCGCAATCACATAGCAAAATATGAGGTGGCGGGGCTAACTGTCAGGCAGGTCCGTGTGACCGCCTCCGTAGTAGTAGGAAAGCATTGTAAATTTACAAAGCGTTTATTTTTTCACATACAGCAACATAAAAAAAAAAACCTTTAAAAAAATACTATTAGCATCATGACTTACCCAAATCCGAAAGACTAACTTTCTCCAGGAACGGATCGGCTACAGGGAGCTAAAACAAATAAGGTTACTTTAAAACGCATATATTAACAAAATAAAATTGCAACGAACTATTGAGAACAGTAACTTTTAAACGTGTTTTTATTATTTAGGTTGGCGATCGAATGTATTTAAAAGTTGTAAAATGCATACATTTTACCAAATGAAACTCGCTGAGACGATATTTTCGTATACATATATGTCTCGTATATCTCGCAAGAAGAATCCTGCGCAGAATCAAAAGATCTTTGAACACGAGACCTACGGATGATGGTCACGGGACACTAGTCTTAGTGGAGTGGACAGTGGAGCATATGATACTGCACTGCAAGTGACAACAGAACTTTCGTTTGCTTTTCTTTAATGAAAATCACCGATTCCTGGAAAGTCGTCAGAATCACCCCCTTTCGGATTTGTACACATCTTATAACACCTAGGAGTGGTAAATTTGTACGCCACCTAACTAATTTAATAACGAACCGACGTAGTATAACAGTAAGGGACCGTCTCCACGAGCGAGGGAATCGCGGATGTTATCGTCCGTGCCACGTATTTCTATACACTCTTAGAGGCCGTCTCCACGAGCGAGAGAATCGCGACGAGTTCGCGCTATAGAATCGCCGCGATTCCCTCGCTCGTGGAGACGGTCCCTATGGCCTGTGCATCTATTATAGATGATTTATACAGCGTCAGCAACTGGTAATCATGCTGTACGGGACGCTACAGTGCCTGGGACATTGTAAGATGCATTAGGCTTGCCCAGCTTCTATAGCATCCTCTCAGTTAGTCAACTAATTAGTCAGAGGAATTGTATAACAAAGTAGTTTGTTAATGTATGACTTGTTTGTAAAACAGCGGCATGCCAATTTCTTTGATAACAGAAATAAATAAATATATTTAAATTAAGTTTTGGTGTACAATAAAGTTATATTCATTCATTCATAACAGCTGTTCAAATAGAGCTTTGGCTACATTTACAACCACGTAGGCAGGAAAATGTTTCTTAGGATATACGGGTACGTTGTTTCGGGTCTAGGTGTTTTCCTATAATGAGGATATTTATTTAGAAAAAAATATTTTTTTAATTTTCTGGTACCTACAACACTAGCACTTCTTACTTTGTGCTGTGTGAAATGTCCAGCATTACATATGAATTAAATTACCATTAATAATGAATTCTAATTAGGCGTAGACGCTCTCGTACGATAATTATAACGCTCGAGTGATATTTGTACGATAGCCTATTAGGTAAAGCAATCAACTCTAGTGTTGTTTTTAAAATACACTCGGCGTTACATAAATCGCACTTCTTACAAAATAAGTTTCATATCGATACATATTGATATAACGTTAATCACCCTTTACGTAAACTATAGTTTATATAACGTAACAAGTCTCCTTAGTACGATACGCTGAAGAAACTATGGCAAATGCTACCCTGACCGGAATTATCCTGCCGGGCAGGGGTAGTGAAGTAGGAGTCTCTTTCGGACTGTTCGACCAAAAGGCGGGGCTGGTCGACGACACGAAGTGCACATACTTCGTGTCGTCGACCAGCCCCGCTTTCGCCGCCAATAGGATGCAGCTGGTCCTCAACCGCCTACTCCGGCTGGATTAGTGGCGCATCGCGGTCAATGTAGGTAAGACGGTAGCGCTTCTTGTCACCCGACGCAAATGTACCGTCCCCGTCCCCCCTCTGCAACAGTTTGAAGTATGACAGCTGTCATCGAAAAAGTTACTGAATCATTTTTTTACAAATATCACAGAATATTGTAATTTTTGAAATGTACTGTATTTTTTTAAGATATTGCTGACAGGTAAAGAAGAAGAAGAAGAATAACTGTTTCGGTTGGATGAGACACAATGGGAAATCATTTTAGAAATTATCGTGTACCAGTGGTACATGTAAATAAATGTACGCGTAACTGGCTAGGTAAATCTTAAAACAAATTTTCTAAGAGCTGCTATTTTTGTGACGCCGAGTACATAATATAATATTTCACGGTCACGTAGTTCTCATGATTAGAATGTTCGAACATAAACCAGGGGCCCTACTCTTGTTCAACGAAAAACGAATGTTCGATCGATAGTTCGCGTGATTGCTACTCCGGTTTCATTTCGGTACGAAATTTCGTTCGAACGAAAATTGTTTGACATTTAATTTTTCGAAACCCTACTCTAATTCGCGAAAGTACCAAACGAAAATTTGAATTTGACAGATCTTTGTTCGGATTTTTAACCTCAAATCGACGAAACCAAAAGTGTTACCTTTTGATTTTCGTTTTTGTGATTTATTGAAGAAAATTTACTGAAATGGCTGCAAGATTACTTTTAATTGAAGCTGCTCTTCGTGAGGAACGTTTGGAGAGTAGAAGAAACCGTCGCCGCCTGCGCAATCAAATTAATATCTATCACATTCCCGACTAGTTTGTAGGGAATTACAGACTGAGTCGGGAATTATTTGAAGAGTTGCGCCAGAGTACCTCTATTACTTATGGAAGCATATGATGACGCCTATAGATAATGCTGCTGTGAACACCCCAGAAGGACGCTACAACTCTCCAAAAGCGTGCACGCTCCACCATAGAACGCACATTTGGAATATTGAAAGGTCGCTGGAGATGTCTTTTGTCAGCTCGGGAACTCCATTACTGCCCTGAAACAGCAGGTAAAGGTTCTACATAATTTATGTACAACTGGTATTGCTGTTCCCGAGTTGACAGAAGAGCAACTCGAAGCTGAGAGGCAGGCAGGTTTCAGCTCCTGCGGAACCTGCCACTACTGCCACTCAAGCCTTAGATGCAGGCCGAAGAGCAAGAGCTAGGTTAGTGGAGATGTTGGATAGGAGTAGGTAAAATAATTAAATAAAGTCTTAAGAATACAGTTATTTTTATTTTAATACCTACTTACACACAATCTTACTTAACTAAAACAATTTACTACCTCTATTTTATTTATTTAAATATTCTCTAACAAGCCCGCACAGCTCCAGTAGGGCAGCTGCAAACTCTGTTGCTTTCACTGTTAAGCTGAGAGTTTTACAGCAGGGCAGCTCTGATGCCTGCCAACTCGGTGTTCCTTACTCTTTCATTTCTAATCGTTGCTCTTCAATATGAAACAATCTGCTCCTGACATCAGTGTCAGCAGCAGATTGTCGCCTACGTTGAGAGCCTGAAAAAATTAATCCAATTCACAAAATGCCAAAACAATTGTAAGTATAGGTTTAATAAATATTTTTATTTAAATGGTGAGTCCATTTCACACTTTAAGTATTATTTATAAGTCTAAGTATAATCATAGTTCATCTAATTATTACACTGCAGATAATGCTATATTAAATCATACTAGTAGCCAGGTACAAGATTTTCTTGCATTTAAACCTTCTGCTGATAGTTAGGAACACCATAAAAAAGAAATCAGCAAAATGTTAGAAGCCATTCTCAAGTTATAGCGTGACCAAGGGAAATAGAGTTTCATTTATTTGTATACGTATGAAAATTACTGAAAACACTTGCAGCTTCTAGATGTCATGAATTCTTGTGACACCGGTTGACTTGCAGATTCTGCATGCTGTATGGGCCAAATGCCATGCAGGCTGGGCTCGGTTAACTCCACAACTGGCTCAGGAAAATCCAAGACAATAGGCTGTGAGACACTTATTGGTTCGGAGGCTGGTTCATCACCATAAAATCTAATCCCAGGCTGACTGGAGGTAGATGGGGTTGGTTCACAGTTCTGAAAATAAATTTGATTTATTACATAGCTAACACAACAGTTTGAGTTATAAAAATACTTCAAAATGGTCTCTAAATGGCCTATTAAAATAGAGTCTTGTTACGTTACAACTAATATGAAAACTAAAATGAACACAATATTAAACTGATAATTGAATGTATAATTACCTCGGGGAATGCTGGCACTCTGGCTCCAGTTTGACGTTCACCAAATCCGTCTCCCATTATAGACAGCACTTTCAACTCCCATGCTGACAGTTGGGGTGCTGTCGGTGGTCCACCTCCAGTCACAGAATCCGACCTCCGAGATTCAGCAGCAGCCTTTTTGGTCAAATGTTTTCTATCAAACCAAACCTGAAATATAAACGTATTAGATATAGGTAGAACTTTATAATGAGTAATTAATTTCACTACCTAACTTACCTACTTTTTGCCACTGCTGAACTGTCTTTGTGCAACCGCCCATGGAATTAAGGTTGTTGCAAATTTCATCCCAGTCTTTTAGCTTGGACTTTCCCTTCGACACTCATCAATCTCCCGCGAGCTAAATCTTTATGCTCGTCCAAGAAAATAAGTAGTGTGTTGATTTGCTCCGGAGTTGCCGAATCCGTATGTGCAGTCATTTTAAACTGAAAAGTGATAAAATATAAACAAAAGGTTGAAACGAAGTCATTTTTTTCAGTAAAAACACAATAAAAAAGCATAATTTCATACTTACAAAGTTTTATAATCCAAAACAAACAACTCGTCGAGAATCAAAATGCAGACTGCAACTTGAAACTTTCCCATGGAATGTGTATCGCATTTGCGATTAAAAAAAGCACTTAAGATAACATAATTTATAACAAGCAAACTATGTGTTTTTATCGAAACAAAGAACGCAAACAAAAAATGTTGAACTACGGTCCACACACAACAATAATAAGTAATTATACGGATATTTTTGGTTGCCGTATGTTACTACCCAATTGAACGTATGAATTGTACTCTTAGAATTAGCCGGATAATAATGGGTGCTTTATAATGCCTTGGGTGAATTACGTCAAAAATAGAAATTGGTCTAATTGTAGTTGTTTAATTACTTAAGTTGCTTAGATATAACAGAAAATAGTTATTATACTACAGAATAGATGTAAAATTTAATAACAAAGCGAAATATTTTGTTTATTTTACATAAAAGAATAAACCGTGATAATCCGTAATTGACCTAATAAAGAACCTACCCATATCATTCGTTCAACTTCATTCACGAAAATTGTCTATGAATCCGAACTTCGTGTGCGTATCCGAAAATGAATTAGAGTAGGTTCATTACCGAAACTTCGTTTAAAATTCGTTCGTTTACGAAACTTCGTTTCAAAGAACGCGAGTAGACGCCCATGGCAGTTTGATAAGTCAGTGACTTCTTGAATTTCTCGCGCAGTCACTTTAAATGCATCACGGCTGCCCTCAACTGCCATCTATTTATAGACTACTGTCAAATTAAGAAAGTTGCGTCATTTAGTTTGACTTCGACAGCCATTTAAGTGAGAAATTCTCACCCATACATAGTATTCATTATTCTCACTGAGAACATTGGATTATGAGACTCTCAAATATAAAACCATTTTTTTTAGATTTACAGGGCACTGCAAAGTATACTAGGGTCTAGGATATACAATATACAGTGTATCCCTGGATAAAGTGCAACCCCGAAAGGGGGTGAAACTAGATCAAAAATTATCGACAAAAAAATAGAAAAAAAAAATAAAAAAAAATTCGTATATACTTTATTGATGAATTAAAATTTTTATTACTCACTAATGACTCTATTTAATAAAAAAATTATTTCTTCCAAAGTAGTGGGTCTATTTTGTTAAAATAAAAACCATAATCATGTCAGATATGTGACGATGACGATAAAATAACAAGTAACTCACAAACGAGTGGCTATCGTGACTTAAAGTTTAATTTTTGTATTAAAATTACATTTTTTATGCTTTTTTTTTCAAATAATTTCCAAAAATCTTAAAATTAAGCCTATAATACTAGATATTTTTATGACTTTTTATTATTGTCTATCATAATAGCTTTTAAATAAAAAAAAAACCTACGGTCTAACATAAAAAATGCGCTGGCTAGGAGCTTTTAAAGTTGACCACTGATTACGTCACCACTCAGGTAGAGACACTTTTTTAACTTCTATTGTTGTAGATTATGGTCGCTGGGCCTGTTCTATGAAAGATGAAGGGTGGGGATCGAAACAGGACTCACAACAAGGCTGCACGCCACTCGCCAGTCGCTCCGATATTCTCGCCGCTGCTACCGCCTACCGTACCTTACTGCGCCTTCAAGTTTTTGTTACGTTGTTTTGCTTTTGTTTTGTTATTGACTTTTTGTTACGTTTTTGACTTTTTTGTTACGTTTTTGACTGTACTTTGTTGTGTTGTGGAGATGCCGCGATTGACTGAGTTCTCTCCGCGAGAAATCGCTGACATCCATTATTATTATGGTATGTCACGTGGACACACAACAGTCGCTCGTTCTGCATACATAAATGCGTTTCCGAGCAGACTTGTACCGTCAGCACGAAATTTCCAAGAAGTTCACCGAAAGTTATCCAACATCGGACTTGGATTAGCAAGAGATCGCCGTGAGCAACAAGCTACCATTATTGACCATTCCATAGAAGAGGCCGTTTTAAACGATTTGTTTGCTGATCCCACAACCAGCATTAGACGCTTAGCTTTGCGTCACGGTATATCAAAAATATCCGTATGGCGAATTTTGAAAAAGAAGGGATTGCATCCATACCATTATCAGCGAGTACAGCATTTGCATGAAAATGTAGACAATCGTGCAAGATGCGTAATGTCTACGTGGATTCAACAAAAAATTATAAATAATCCACAATTCCTAAAAAAAATTTTATGGATGGATGAAGCGAAATTCACCCGGAATGGAATCACAAATTGCAGAAACTTACATGTATGGTCCGAGGAAAATCCACACCTAAAGAGGGCGTCTACTTTTCAAGTGCAATTTTCAGTTAATGTATGGGCAGCTCTAATAGACGACACGCTGATTGGGCCAGTTATTTTACCCGCAACATTAAATGCCGAAAGTTTTTTAAACTTAATACGAGACGACCTGCCACTACTGCTGGAAGATGTTCCGCTGGCTACAAGGCAACAGATGTATTTGCAGATGGACGGATGCCCTGCGCACTACGGGCGCAATGTGCGAAGTTTTTTAAACGAAAACTACGCTAATAGGTGGATCGGCCGGGATGGACCAGTCGGGTGGCCGGCACGTTCACCTGACCTGACACCCCTAGACTATTTTCTGTGGGGTGTTATGAAACAAAGAGTCTACAGAACGACCGTAAACACCGAGGCAGAGTTACAAGATCAAATCATGCGATGTGCCGATGAGATAAGAAGTGACCCAGAGATGGTGCTTAGAGCCACACAACAAATCGCTCTTCGTGTGGCAATGTGCCTACAGCAACAGGGAAGCCATTTTGAGCATTTAATGCATTAAACAAAACCCTTATTTCATACTTACATGTAATAAGTTAAATAAAAATGTTGTAACTAAAATTTGATTTTTAATACTACCTGAGCAGTAAAAAAAAGTGTCTCTACCTGAGTGGTGACGTAATCAGTGGTCAACTTTAAAAGCTCCTAGCCAGCGCATTTTTTATGTTAGACCGTAGGTTTTTTTTTTATTTAAAAGCTATTATGATAGACAATAATAAAAAGTCATAAAAATATCTAGTATTATAGGCTTAATTTTAAGATTTTTGGAAATTATTTGAAAAAAACAGCATAAAAAATGTAATTTTAATACAAAAATTAAACTTTAAGTCACGATAGCTACTCGTTTGTGAGTTATTTGTTATTTTATCGTCATCGTCACATATCTGACATGATTATGGTTTTTATTTTAACAAAATAGACCCACTACTTTGGAAGAAATAATTTTTTTATTAAATAGAGTCATTAGTGAGTAATAAAAATTTTAATTCATCAATAAAGTATATACGAATTTTTTTTTATTTTTTTTTTCTATTTTTTTGTCGATAATTTTTGATCTAGTTTCACCCCCTTTCGGGGTTGCACTTTATCCAGGGATACACTGTATATACAAAGGCTTTTAGTTTGAGCTAGACTAGGCCATCTAACAAACTAAAAGTCACTCACCTGTATTTGTATATATGTGTATTTGAAAGATGAGCCAGGGATAACTCGTTAGAAGATTAAACATTCTGCGTTGCTGACGGATTGAGGGCGTTTACTCCTGAACAGTATAACAACATCAAAAGCGTCAAACACGCGTTCAATCAAATGAAAATTTATATAAACTATCTTTTTCCCGCAACTTCGTCCGCGTAAATTTAAAACTGCATGTCCGATCTCTACCTGTCTTCGAAACTTGAGCAGATTCTGCGACGCCGAAAACATTTGACAGCTTTTTGAAACTCGTTAGCAAAACAATTTAATAAGTAAGTTTTTGAATTCAATTTGTGGCGGGATTTTTGGCAGATGCTGCGGCAGCAGTTTCTTATGAGTTATTTTCAAACTAAACTTGGTTTTCTTTTCCGGCAGTGGTGCTGAACATGTTTTATCATAATCGAAGTTCACAAGATATGGGGGTGAAAGAATAATGAAATAAATAATATAATGTTTCCAAATATAACCGAGTTTGGTTTGTTGTGTAGAATTCGAAACTGAAAGTAATATTATAAAAATCGATCGACCCATTCGTGAGATTGGGGGGTTGAAAGTGAAAGGGGTGAACATTCGAATGTTTTTAAATATACCCAAGTGGGGTATCAAATGAAAGGGCATTGATGTGAAAATTTCAAAACTGAGGGTACACATAAAAAAATGGGTAACTTCAGAGACTAAAGAGCCGACTCTTTAGTCTCTGATTAATTGGCATTAGCATTGAATTAAAAATTTTCATTAACCCCCGAGGGTTAATGAAAATTTTTAATTTTATAAACTGTTTATTATTTGAGGAACTATGGCAGACACTATGATAGACGATTTTCTTTAAGTCATCCCTGCAACCTTAAGTCGTACACACATTTTCTTAGGCTTCCCTCTTTCAGTTACAAAATAACATGTTTTTAGCAAAACACGAAACTTTAAAAAAAACCAAAATCTGTTTTGAAAATCTTTAAAAACTAATCACTTCTATAATAACTTTGCCACCCTCTTTGGGGTGAAATTTTTAAAATCCATAACATTGAACATGAGTGGTATAGCTGCATAATAAACCAACATGCCAAATTGACTATATAGATAGCTTTTTTAGCGTTTAAGAATATGCGTTGATCTATTTATCAGGACATTCACTTTTTAAACGAGTGAGCGAAGCGTACAAAGTTCTTACTGGCGGGCAACGCGTCCACGTCCAACTTCGTCCTGTCCTGTGTCGTCACAAGGATAATGTGGGAGTATTATTATTTGCCGTGGGGTGCCGGCAGTAGAATGTTACCCCTCCTCTCCTACCCGTGGATGCAGTAAGAGCCTGCTAAGGGACACCTCCGGAAGATGAACAGCAGCGTCTTTCCGTATATCAACATCCCGTACTGCGCTCACCAACCGGCCTGCCAAGCGTGGTGAGTGTGGCAACTACCCCTCATGGAGATCCATGAGGGAGGCCTGTTCAGTAGTGGACTTTTTACGGCTGGAATGATGATTACAAATACAAATATCTTTATTGTAACATCAAGGTGGTAACAAATTCGTTGCAAGCCCTGAATCCCAAACTAGTGTTAGCTGTATGTTGGGAGTCAGTTTCTTCCCAATTCTATGTAAAACAACTGTTACAAAAAAAAAACAAACACAAACTAAGATATAACAAATATTTAAAATATTTAGTGTGTCAGCGCGAGTGTATGTTTATTGTGAGTGTGTGTATGTGAGGGTTTATGTGTGTGTTAGCGCGCATGTGTGGTTGTGTATGTGTAATAATAAATATAGTATTATACATACATACATATTATGTACTTTATATGTATTACTTTAATATATTAAATAAGTTTTCTACGTCATCGTAACTCAGATCTTTAAGCCAAAGATTAATTTTAGCCTTAATTTGGTAGTTAGATAGGGTTTTAGTTTTGTACAGGGCATTTAATTTATTGTATAGTCTAGGTGCCACATTGGTATAATGTTGTTGGGCAAATTTACTTTTTACAAATGGTACAGGACATGGATCTCTCCTTTTATTTGTTGGGACGAGTGTGGGCACGACAGTTTTGTGGTACATTCGCATGCTTTGGTACACAAATAACTTTCGTACAGATAGAACACCAGCTTTTTCATACAGTGAATGTGTTGGGTGCCTAAATGGTAGGTAAAGCAGCACCTTGAGCACAGCCCGTTGAGCTCTTTCGAGTTTAAGCAGGTGAGTTTTGGCTGCTGAACCCCAAGAGCAAATACAGTACGTGATCACACATTCTGCTAGTGCCTTATAGGTAAGAATCAAAAGTGTGGTATCAGATACTATTCGTAGGCTTTTAAATATATAAATTAACTTTCTTATTCTTTTAGCTAATGTTATGATGTGCTTGTTCCAGTTCAATTTATCGTCAATGAAAACACCTAAATACTTAACGTTTGATGCCAGTGCAATGATGTTTGATGTGATTGTATGTATGGTTTAAGATATTTATTTTTCATAAAGAATATAGCACATTCACTTACATGAAAAATAGAATATTGTGTAAATGTAACTAATTAGCCTATTATTGGACTTATCGCCCGTGAATATAAAACAACAACATAAAAGTAATATACATAGATAATTGGTTAAGTAGGTTGTTGGTTTGGTTGATTGGCTATTGCACCTGTATTGTAAAATATATATAAAACTTGTCATGTTTGTTTATGTTAGTGAGGCGTTTTCAGTAAAAGAGACTAGTGTGTTTTCGACCAAACCCAACAGATGGAGCTAGCTAACAAGCGGAGAAAGGGAGTTTGTGATTTGAGTAGGTAGTCTACCTAACCACAATTCATGTCACTGTCAAGCAGCGTCAGACAGTAAAAGAAAAAATATAGCGCAGTTCGAGGGAACCATTTTTGAACAATTTCCAATGCAAACGCCTCATAAATATTTTGTGTTTTTTTATTTATACTAAGATATTTGGAGCACGAAAAATCTTAAATTTTTCTTAAATAATGCAAATGATTTTGTTTTTTATGTCGTTAGGTAGCCTGTTATATGTCTGGGCCCCTTCGTATCTGATATTTTTTAATCCGTATTTTTGTTCTATTGTAGTAAAGGAATATAACATGAAGCGACATTACGACACTGAGCACAAAGCTATATTTGACTGCCTTGAAGGAGAAATACGAAAAAGGAAATTTTCCACTTTGAAATCGTCATTAAAAAATCAACAAACCATATTTAAGGTTGTGGCAGACAACAGCGAATCGAATGTTCGTGCCAGCTACAGGGCAGCAGAGATACTAGCAAAAAGTGGACGTCCGTTTACCGATAGTGAATTAATAAAAGAGTGTATCTTAGCTATTGCAGAAGAAATATGCCCAGAGCAGAAAAAAATGTTTGAAAGTCTCAGTTTCTCGGCTAGAACTTGCACCCGACGTACTGAAGACTTGGGTGCTAATTTGTGTGAACAACTCATGGATAAGGCGCAGTCTTTTGACTGCTTCTCTTTAGCGATGGATGAAAGTACAGACGTGTCGGATACAGCACAGCTACTCACATTTGTACGCGGCATTGACGAAAACTTTACTGTTTACGAAGAACTCGTGAAAATGTGCAGTTTGAAAGGTACAAATACGGGAGAATATTTATTTCGCCATTTGGAACAAGCCCTGGATTCATTGCAATTAAGCTGGGAAAAGTTAACAAGTGTCACTACCGATGGAGACAAAAGAACATGAGTGGTCAAAACAAAGGTTCTGTTGGTAGGATCAGCAAAGTGAAAGACTCTGGATCTACTGTGCCATTGATTTTTCCCTGTATTGTCCATCAAGAGGCATTGTTATCCAAGGTCCTGGAAAGAAATAATAGATCCTGTAGCATTCACTGTAAATTTTATAAGAAAAAATGAGCTCACACGCCGTCAGTTCCAAAAGTCTTTGGAAGATCTGGAATCTGATTAAGGGGACGTGGTTTACTACTGTGAAGTGAGGTGGCTCAGTCGGTGCCGTTTTGGAGCGGTTTTTTGATTTGAGGAAAGATATAGGCGCCTTCATGGCGATGAAAGGAAAGCCAGTCGAAGAGCTTACTAACAAGCAGTGGATTATCGATCTTGGTTTTTTGACTGATTTGACTATGGAACTGAATAAGCTCAACAAACGCTTGTAGGGAAAATGCAAATTGATTTGCGATATGTATTCAGATGTAGTCATTTGAGATGAAACTGAAACTGTTTATCAAACATATTAATGAAAGAAAGCTTGAACATTTTCCTAATTGCAAGAAAGCCGTGGCAGAAGCTGGAGATAATTTTGATTGGCAAAATATTACAATGAGAAACGTGTTAACACAACTACAAATGAGTTTGTAAATCGATTCACCGACTTTAAAAAGATCTCCCTTAACATCGAAATTTTCCAAAACCCTTTTGCAATTTATATTAATGATGTACCAAGCAATTTGCAAATGAACATAGTAGATTTGCAAAGTAATAGCAGTAAAGCACTGACTTGGTACACAGTTCTACGGAGGTTTGAGTTCTGAAAACTTCAAAGAATTGAAAAAGTTTGCTCAGCAGATAATCATCATTGAATTGTTCGCGGTTGACAGATAAATATTCAGACGCGGTACTGCGCGTGTCTACGACTAAAATGAAAGCCGACGTTAAAAAACTTGCAAGTCAAATGCAGCCGCAAAAATCTGTTAGTATAGTAATTCAATAGACATGTTTGTATGAATATATGATTAAAAATGTAGATATGCGTTTAATTTCAAATATTAACAATACATAATAATTATGTCCACATATAAAAATACGTGCGGCCCGCACTGATACACTGATACTCTGTCAACATTTGTGGCCCTGCTATAGCAAAAGGTTGCCGACCCCTGGCCTAGATTAACGGACGTGGTGAGTATGGCAACAACCCCCTCATGATCTCAGAGATCCATGAGGGAGGCCTATCAGTGGGCATGGATGATGGAGATGATGATGTATTTATATATGCTACCAGCCGAATTTCGTAATACAAGCTTTGGTTTCTTCAGGGTTAGGTGGAGTGGTGTGAAACGTGAGAATTTGAATCAGATAAAAATGCTTACCCCTCTAGAATCTCTAAACAGCATAGCAGCATGGTGTGGGTCGAGAAATGCATCTGAAGCTCGGTGTCGGATGACACCAACATTTCCCAGCGACGATCTCCGCTTCTCCGCTTCCTGGGACGCTGTTCGACGTAAATGAGCCCCTGCACAAAGGAAAAAAAATGTGCTCACATTTACAAATTTCGGTCTCAGAGATTGGCCGTGAGAATCGTGAAGGTTGGACATTGCTCTTTTTGTTATCTCGCGTTTTTAGAGCACAAATTTTTATCACGTTTGGTGTTATATTATATTCATTTCAGCCATAAAACGTCCACTGATGACAACAGGCCTCCCTCATGGATCTCCATGAGGGGTAGTTTGCCATACTCACCACGCTTGGCAGGCGGGTTGGTGAGCGCAGTATGGGATGTTGATACACGGATAGACGCTGCTGCCCATCTTCCGGAGGTATCCCTTAGCAGGCTCTTACTGCATCCATGGGCATGAGAGGAGGGGTATCATTCTACTGCCGGCACCCCACGGCGGGTATATATTATATTGGTCAGGGATAATTTATCATTGCCTTCTTTTTTAACCACCTTTAAAAATAAGGCCATAAGACGACTGTTTATTTTTTTCTAAATCTTTGTTGGCTCCGAGCTCCCGTCGTTTATAAACCGATTTGGAAATTTTTCGTTCAATATATCCAGATTGGAGCCATTCAATTTAAAACTTAATTCTATGAAGATCTATGAGAAGTCGAGGGAACTCAATATTTAGCGATTTTGGCTGAATTTGTATCCAGAAATGACGATTAAGTTAAACTAATAAAGAAGACCACAGACACTACACACTATCCCAAATATTCAATTATTAACCTGTCACCTGCTTTTATGATAAAACCTGGAAGGTTCTATCATAAAGTGACAGGCGGTAAAATCTTGAAATAAGCTCCAACACAGTATTGGAAGGAGTTGTTATGATAATAAAACTGACGAAGATACTGAATTGGTACGCTCAATTCTAATTGACAACAAAGCAGAGCGACCAGAGGTTCCATTGGACATAATTGAATTAACTGAAGGTGAAATTATATCAACTGCTGCTCCACAGGCGATGTCATGCACTAGGCCTTATCTAAGTTAGTTGGTGAGGTATCATGATCTCCGGTATAATTTGTTTAACGCCAGAGATAAACTTTTATACAATTACAATTAGCCATAAGTGTCCCACTGCTGGGCAAAGGCCTCCCCTCCAACTCTCCATGCATCCCGATCCGCCGTCAATTCGACCCATGCGATAAACTTTTATACAATAAAGATTCATCATCATCATTTCAGCCGTTGGACGCCCACTGCTGGACATAGGCCTCCCCCATGGATTTCCAGGTATTACGGTTAGAAGCGGCCTGCATCCACCGTCGACCTGCGGTCTTCACCAAGTCATCTGCCCATCTTGTAGGTGGACGTCCTACACTGCGATTACCGGTCCGTGGCCTCAACTCAAGAACCTTTCGGCCCCATCGGCCATCTGTTCTGCGAGCTACATGGCCTGCCCATTGCCACTTCAACGTGCTAATCCGTTTGGCTATGTCGGTGACACGAGTTCTTCTACGTCACGAGTTCCTCATTTCTGATTCGATCACTAATAGAAACCCCGAGCATAGCCCTCTCCATAGCTCGTTGAGCGACTCTGAGCTTATTTATTATGCCAGCAGTGAAGGACCACGTTTCGGTTCCATATGTCATCACTGGTAACACACACTGATTGAAGACTTTCGTCTTAAGGCACTGAGGTACGAGTATATTGGACGAAAAGACGTTGCGAAGTTTCCCAAACGCTGCCCATCCGAGCTAAATTCGGCGATTGACCTCTTTCTCGAAGTTGGACCTACCTAATTGGACTGTTTGTCCTAGGTACATATATGTACATACGCGTCGACAACTTCAAGAGTCGTGTTCTCAACCATAACAGGGGTAGGTACAACATGGACATTCGACATAACCTTCGTCTTGTCCATGTTCATTTTAAGGCCTACCCGTTGGGAGACTCGATTGAGGCCTTCGAGCATCATGCTTAGTTCTTCCATCGACTTAGCATCATGCTTAGTTCTTCCATCGACTTTGCCATGACCACGATATCGTCGGCAAACCGAAGGTGAGTCATGTATTCGCCGTTAATATTGATGCCCAGTCCTTTCCATTCCAAGAGTTTGAAGGCATCTTCCAAAGCGGTCGTAAACAGTTTCGGAGAAATAACATCTCCCTGTCTTACGCCTCTTTTTAAGGGAATCGCCTTCGAACTCTGTTCCTGTACTCGAACTGACATAGTGGCGTTTCTATACAAAGACTTCACTTCGATATACCGATGGTCAATACGGCATCGCTGGAGAGCCGTAAGCACCGCCCATGTCTCGACCGAATCGAAGGCTTTCTCATAGTCCACAAACGCGAGACAAAGTGGCAAGTTATACTCTTCGGTCTTCTGTATGACTTGCCGCAGCGTATGAATGTGATCTATGGTAATATAGCCTTTTCGGAACCCGGCTTGTTCGGGAGGCTGGAAGTCATCAAACCTGCGATCTAGACGATTCGTGATGATCCTTGAAAACAGCTTGTAAACATGGCTCAAAAGCGAGATCGGTCTGTAGTTCTTAAGCAAGGTGTTATCACCTCTCTTAAAGAACAGTACCACCACGCTTTCGTTCCATGCTTTTGGCGTTGTACCTTCGAGCAAGACAGAATTAAAGAGCTTCTGAAGGACTTTAAGTACCGGTGATCCACCCGCTTTCAGAAGCTCCGACGTGATTCCGTCCTCACCCGGCGCCTTGTTGTTCTTTAGCTGTTTCAAGGCCATCCTGATCTCGTACAGGCTGATGTCCGGGATATCCTCGGTGTAATGTCGGGTCAGTTTGGCTCTAGGGTCTTTGGCCGCACTGCAAACAGGTTTAGTGACCGAATCGTAGAGCTGTCCATAAAATCTTTCAACTTCCCTTAACACTTCTGCTTTACTTGATGCTATACTGCCATCTTCCCGTTTCAGCTTCGTCATCTGGCTTTGCCCAATAGACATATCTCTCGCAAACAATAAAGATTATTATAATTTAACTTCAGAAACTTACAGTAAAAATGTTAAAAAAAAACAACGGTAACGCCGAATAAAATTATTCATTATAGAGAAGTTTACCAGTTTTCATCGAAATTCCAAGCTTTGGTTTCAAAATGTTCGGAATTAAATCTAATTCAAAACAAGCCCATGAAACTTACCAAAAACCATGAAATTCCCATGAAATTGCAATAAAGGACGTGTTCGCATGGCAGCATCTTATGTGCGACTCAAAACTACACAGCAAGCGATTTACTAAAATCTGTCGAGAAAAAAAGTGAAATCGGTCGAGCCATTCATAAGATAAGAGGGTTGAAAAGCGATAAAGATAAAAAAGATAAAAAACAAGCTTATTTTGTTACCAAGCATAAAGTACACACAAACAATAGGGGTGAACAATTAAATGTTTCCAAATATACCGAAGTGGGATCAAATTAAAGGGCATAATATGTTTATTGCAAAACTGAGGGTTTTGCATTTTTTTATTACAAAAAAAGTAATGTGTATCCTCGGGGGCTACTTGAAATTTTTAATTTTATAAACTTATATATCTACGTTTTTCATGTATATATGCCTGTCAAAATAACGTGTGAGACATAAAACAATTAATCGTAGGAAACTTAGACGTGTACTCAACGCGTCATTTCTTACGCAACACTTTTTGCAGCTCCTGTTTGTTCAATAAAACTGTTGTTAAGAAGAATGGTTATTCCATAAAAACTTCATCAATTAAAACTTAAGGTTAAATAAAGTAAAATGGTGTATATTCGTCACTAAGTAAATTCGTCGCGGAAAAATTTACGCTTAGGTTATTAAATCAAAGTGACAGTAACGGGCCTAACTAACAAAATCGAGACGTATTTATTTGTTTATAATACTCTGTGCACAAAAAACAATGAAGAACTTAATGCTAATAGCATTTTCATTTTTAACTTATTACTAGACATGTAAATTCTAGTAATAAGTCTACTACTACTGTGAATACTACTGTGTCCTCGCTACTATTTAAACTGCTACTTATATTTTTTAACACATTATCATATATCAACTAGAATGATTGGTTTGCCAATAACAACCACGTATAATATTGTTAATAACTTGCTATTTACTCATAAGATAAATTCAATTATATCAAATCATTTTCACCTAATCACCTAAATTGATGCCCAAGAACGTTACCTGATGAGTGATGACAAACAAATGTTATATTAGAGTTAACAATTGATCGCAGAGAAAATGCAGATTCTTTGGTTTACCTCAGTCAATAGTTACCTCACTCAGCCCGCGGACAGAGTTAGTACTACAAGAATAATTTATTCGCATTGCAATGGTGCGCTTTTTAACTCATAACCCGACTTTATTTATAGGGTTTTAGGTTTCCGTAATATAACAAGGAACACTTATGGTTTCGCTTTGTGTCTGTCGTCGGCTTTACGAAGAGACTATGCATGCTGAAATAGAATGCTGTAATTTTACATGGACGTTTAAAATAATCACGCCGAGATAACAGTACAAAATAAAACCGGGCAAGAGCGAGTCAGACTCGCGCACCGAGGGTTCCGTGCCATCATACAATATAATATATGACAAAGGCGGTTTTATATTTGTTGGAGAACCTTGACAGCGCCATCTCTTGTCTGATAGCGGAACTTATGTAGATTTTTTACACTTTCGATGATCTCTAAAAAAGTATGCTAAGTAGAGAGATTGTAATACATTTCCTGTAGTCTTTACATACACTTCTAATAGCAATAAAAGTTTCAGAGGTTTATCTCCGCAAACTTCGGAGATAAGGGGGGGGAACGCTATTTTTTTCAACATTTTTGTAAATAACTCAAAAACGATACGACTTAAAGGAAAACTAAAAACTGTTTATTAATGTGCAAATAAATACCTTTCATATGATACCCCACATCACCTAGTAACTTTCCAAAAAAATTGAAAGCCCCCCCTTCCACCCCCATTGTCTGAAAAACTATGCAAATTAGAAAATTCGCTATAATTTTCCTATAAAGTTTACATACACTTCTATTAGCTATTAAAGTATCACGGGTTTATCTCTGCAAACTTCGGAGATAAAGGGGGGGGGGGGGGGGAACGGTCGTTTTTTCAACATTTTTGTAAATAACTCAAAAACGATACAGCTTAAAAGAAAACTAAAAACTGTTTATTAATGTGCAAATGAATACCTTTCATATGATACCCCACATCACCTATTAATCACTTCAAAAAATTTTTGAAAACCCACCCCCCCTTGTCTAAAAAACTATACAAATTAGAGAGTTCGCTATAATTTTCCTATAAAGTTTAGATACACTTCTATTAGCTATAAAAGTATCACGGGTTTATCTCTGCAAACTTCGGAGATAAGGGGGGGGGAAGGTCGTTTTTTTAACATTTTTGTAAATTTCTCAAAAACGATACGGCTTAATGAATAAATAAAAACTATTTAATAATGTGCAAATGATTACCTTTCATATGATACCCCACACGGTCTAGTAACTTAACTTTTGATCTAATAGGTATCTTGTGCACTATATCTAGGTTTCTAACCAAACAAAAAATCAAAATTTGGAAAAAAAAATCCGAATGAAATTTGTTCCTCCAAATTTAGATTTTTTGTTTGGATAGAAACTTAGATATAGTGCACAAGATACCTATTAGATCAAAAGTTTCATAGAAAGATCTATTACGACGCCACACCCACGTATGAGCGGTTGTATAAAAAGTAAGTTGGATTGGCCCCTCTTAATAGTGGTTTTTGCGTGATACGTGCATAAACAAACAAACAAACCGACAAACAGACAAAAATTTCAGAAATAGATTTTTTTTTACATTTTTTTTTTTTGCTTTATGTATTTGATTTAATTACAAAAATATTATATGTAAAGATTATATATGCAGCCCGCATTTGAATACGGGTCACACGAATTTATTAAATGAGGTATTAAACGAAAAGGTATGCTATATAGGCCACGTATCTTGTTGGCGATCTAGGTGTCATAGACGTCAGGTAATTTGTGCTTCACGTTTAGCGCCTTGAATGTTGATCGTAGATACGACATTCCTTAAATTTTTGTGAAGGGCGTCAAGGAAGGTAAACGTTTACATTTTCGATATAGAATCACGCTTTGATCTCTGATTAAAAGTGTACAAAGATCAAACCCAACATACGACAAAAACACGACGCATATTGAGGCCTGGCTAGGTTGCGTAGGATAATTGCTTATGGCCAGGGACAGATTTTTACATGTCATTTTGTACAGATCAAATACTCGTAATCAAGAATCAGGTTTTATTTAAATTAATTTATGATAAAGTTATAATCTTAACCAATCTATACAAACTATTTGGGACGAATTATTCCCTGAGCTAGCTCAAGTCAGAAATCAGAACTTCTGTATCATACCAACAAAGTGAAAATGTATGGAAAAGGGATGCCTGGTGCGGCTAATTATCTTATTATCTTATATTTAGAATAACTTCACGTAAATATTTATGTGCCCCTTTAAAAACCTATAAAAATTCTTACAAAAATGGTCAAACTGACCCAATCCTAACAAATGCTATAAATGCGAATACGAGTCTGTTTGTTAATATGCTTTCACGCCTAAACCACTCATAATATTCATAATATTTCACCGTTCATAATATTTCAGAGGCATTCCTTTTTTTGAGACGCTTCGAAACTAAAAACTATGAAAAGCTCCATAAAAAGGGGCTACTGCAAATTCAAATAGATAAAATGATATCATTCAACACTCAGTTATAACGTTGATGACGCAAGTGTGACCTCCAAGCATAAGTCAGAAAATTAGCAGATCCTCTTGTTTATTTTACCGAGCAGTTGTTGTTAAATTGAGACAAACGAGACTGATGCTGGTGACCCTAAAACTATACAGATATACCTATAGGGTTTTTATACATACCTTCTCTCAAAATATCATCATAAATTTTGTACGTTGCACCACAGTCCTCGAGCACAGATCTTTTTGAAAGTTTTTGGAGATAGTCACAATCAAGCGACTTAGACCGGGATCGAAACTCTTCAGATTTAGTAGACACTACTTCCGTGTTTACAGTCGGATTTGCACAAGAGCCTCTTCGAACTTCACTATATTCATGCCTCCAGTGCCCCACTTTCTTGCTAAATGTACGAATTAAATCTTGAATGGAATGGTGCTTATGGCGATGGCCGCTACCGCTAGAGCCCGACCCTCGTCTTTCATTGGGATCGTGTTCTTTTTCCGAACTACTGCTAGCATATTCTGTTAACTTTTGTGAAAAACTTTTATTGTCAAATTTGTTTTTATGTCCCAATTTCGAACTATAGATCTCGCCATAACGTTCACATTTGGTGTACGCATTTGGTTTATATTCATTTTCTTGTATATCGTCCATCGCATCAGTGTATAAGGAAGACACGAAATGACGATAGTCTTGACGAGTAGTTTGGTATGAATTTGTTCCAGTTTGGTATCTATCGCTATCGTTTCTTCTTCCATAGTCTCCATGATGAGTATGATAATGTTGTTGATGTGATGATGCACTTCTTGACTCCATCACTTCACGAAAGTAACTAACGAAATTAGGATAGCGATCGCGTGGACTAGATGCGAACTCAAATGGACTTCCGGAAGGTCCTCGTAAGCTTCTCTGAGCATAAGAACTTCTCGAGTTGATAGGTATTGGTTTGCCAGCACCCTCATTGTGCAAAACTCCTCGTGAGTCCGCGGAACTTATCGAAGAGTGACAGCTCTCTGTATCATCATCCTTCTCATATGCTTCCCGAGCGTGAGAATTTTTGCTAAGAAATCCGTGCATTTTTGTGCGGGATTTGGTACCAATGTGTTTCAATATTCGTTTGATGATGTCATTTTAACACTAGATTTTCAATGATATAAAGAAACTTGAAAGTCAAATATAGTGATCGAATCTCAGCTGCAAATACTATCCTTTCTTTAAAATTAATCGGACAAGAACGAACGAGCCTCGCGCCCTAATGGTTCCGAAATTAGAAGATAATTATGATAATCGATTAAATATCTGTCCTAGGCCAGCTACTTCTGGATGTTAAGCAATCAAACGCCATTTGCTGGTACAGCTTGTGTGTTTAGCAACACTTATAAATTATAATAAATAAGCGTTTTTTTTTAATTTTAAACGCTTCTTTTTTTCTTTAAACTTTTATACGGTATTATGGGGTAAATATAAAGGAAATTCCAATATTTATAAATTACATTACCTGGTTTACGTTCCGCATAACGGAAATGAAGGAGCTTCCACGTGGCTAACGAGCATTACGACTATTATGAAGTTCCGACAATATTACGTATTATGCGGTTTGACTAGATATAACCTATATTAAAAGTCGGATAAAACGTGTAACATATTAACGTTACTTTGAAGTAAAAGTAGACGGGTCAGCTACGGATCAAGGACACGTACGACATGAGTCAGTTATACGATGCGTAAATACCGACAAGACCCCAAAGCCTCGCTACATCTACCAAAGTATTATCGTAGACGCTCGCGTAATTGCGGTTCGAGGTCGACCCGACCTGTGTATTTGGCTAATGTTTACTGAAACCACAGCAAAATCAAAGTATCTACTGAAACTTGTGTATTGACGGGTAAGGTGACAGTTTTTTCGCTGCCCTGCAATTTATTTACTCATTGTTGAGAATTGTATTATTCGCGAGATATGCGTAATTGTAGTGAGGTATATTTTTGTTATTGCATAACAGACCTACACAGGCTTCGCTGGTATAATAAATTGATATCTAGTAATAAATTACATTAGCAAATAAATCATATACTGATTCAATTAGATTTTAGTCGTTGTTAAATAAAAACTGTAAATTATCCCTACTAATATTAAAATGCGAAAGTAACTCAGTCTATCGCTTTGTTAAGCTTTCACGCCTAAACCACTGAACTGGTATTGATGAAATTTGGTATGGAGGTATGGAGTCCCGGGAAATGACATAGGCTTTTAGGAACTTAACCGCATAAAAACCCTTATTTTCGCGGAAAAATCATTATAACGCTGACAACGACGCTGTGTATACTCGTATGCAGGCTAACTTACAAAGCGATACTATAAGTGAATGCATGTTGGTTTTAGAATTGAATGTATCAGGTGGGAATTCGGCTTCTTTTTATCTGGGTACCATAGTGAAACATGAAGACATTAAAGTTGTATTAAAAAGATTGGACAATTCTACTTCATTTTCCGATAATTACTCTTATATTGTAAATAATAAATGTATATTTTAATTGGTTAAAATTTATACCCTATACATTTTGATTAATTCCTATTTGCAATTTTTGACTATGAAATTTAATTATTTTCATTTATTCATCTTTTTTCAGTTTATTCCCAAGATTCCGTCCCGTCCGTGGCAACCTAGCATTAAGTGCTTTCATCTCTGTATCCTTTTCATAGCGAACTACATTGTGGATTTAATGTGGACTTCTTTTATTACCTGACTACGGCGAAACCAAAACAGTGTTATGATTTTGGTAGTGAGCCGTTAAGGTATGTAGGTAGGGGTAGTGGTTCATCTATTCCCTCAGCTGCAAATTTATCATTGTATATTAATAATAGGCAGGCACGTGTATTTTAGGTGGCTTATCTAATATAAAGTCATCCTAATTTGTGTGTGTGACAGAGAAAAGACCAGTACCCAACGGTGGGCGTTGCCGACTGATTAGATAGATAAGGCACTAAAAAAAAGAACAAAGATTAGCAGCTGTTCACATAATTAAAATCCAATCTAGTGATTTTCACTGACGACGTACTTACCTGATTCGCTTTAATCGACGTTTTACTGACGTATTAATAACAAATACTTTATTTAGATGTAATTTTATTATATCAGTTATTCATTGTTAATAGTTAGTTTTATCTAGTGCAAAGTGACATAGTTTGCTCATAATGATAAAATCGAACCCTGATTCTGCTGTTGTCTTGTTCTCTCAGTTATAAAACGCCAAGATTAAAATAAAGACAACCGATGAGCTCTAACCATGGAGACGGAACAGGAACGGTTTTAAGAAAAAAAGGGACAATGATTCATACCTACATAACTCATAACAGTGATGCCTGTAAAAGTAACAATTTAGTAAACTGTTAAAACAATATAGTTTTTCCTAACAACACCTATACCTACCATAAAGGTTAAGTAGGTTTCATGATGACTTGAGAAGGCAAAATTACATAAGATTTGTCATTGGGAAGATAAGCCTATTCCAAACTTCGAGCTGAGACCGCTATTTACAGAATAATAAGTAGGTAAGGTCAGTAGTATAATTTTATGTATATATGTACCTATTGCGTTACTACCTATTGTTTAGATTAGCAGTCATCGGTTAATAAAAATGCTACTTAAAATGTACCCACAACGATCTTGTAACAAGCTTGTAACATTTTAGTAGGCGCTATGGAAAAATTTGTTTAGATAATCCGGTACTTATTGTTTACATTAGATAATTAAATTGTTAAAAGTTTCAAAACAAACAACTGAGAATTAATTTCTGTACACGTTAGATTTTTTATCGCAACTATATAAATAACACGTGGTGCAATGCGCCAGGACATGAGACGTACGTGATAGCAGGCCATGTGCCACAGTAACTCCAAAATATAAACGTAAACAACGAAACAATGTGACGCGCACAGCCTAAGCCGAGATTCGATCAAGTTAGAAAACAACACCGAGCACTAACGATGAAAAAACGTACGTACTTAATTTATGTTTATGATAGAACTTTGTGTAACATTATTACAATATTGTGAGATCGTTTATGTTTGTCGTGAGACGCGGCGTGCGGCATTCGCTCGCGGAAGCGGAAGGTTCACTAACAACTTACTACGGGCGGGTGAGAGCGGGAGAACCGAAGAACTGAGGTAGCTGTGCGCAGCGGGCGCGGGGTACCTACTCAAATGGACCGCGTGCTCAATAGCTCTCCTGTATCGTGCAGCGTGGCTCCCCCTGGCCAGCCGCACAATACCGTGGCCTTGCTCATTCATGATTATGATGATTTCAAGGTCTACCATTGATATAAATCGTTAGATGAGCCCTCAAACCAAAAACTTTGGCATTGTCTTTACATGTGTTTACATTACAATACTGCCGACGCACGCACACGAATGTCAAATAAAAGTCATTAGTGTGCGTGCGGTACGGTCAGCAAACTCATCTCAGATTACAGTAGCGCCGGCAGTAGAATATTGCTTCTACGTGGATGCAGCAAAAATCTGTCATGGGATAGGTACCTCAGGCATGTGTAAGTACCAGAGGTAAGTACCTACCTAACTGACCCACCAACTTTGCTACGCCTCAGAGATCGACAAAATAATAAAAATAAAAAAAAAGGTTTAAAGATTTAAAATCTTTGGTGCCGCTGAGTTATTTTAAAAAGGCGGTACCTCCTAAGATGTTAATTTAAATCTAAGTAATAACAATTATGTTTAAAATTAAATACTTGTGATGAATAAAAAAAACCGGCCAAGTGCGAGTCCGACTCGCGCACCGAGGGCTCCGTACAAACTTGTATGTAGGTATATAAGTATTTGATATGAATTTCAATTTAATACCTCTACACGTTCATGAAGAAAGAGTAGTAAGTTTAAAATTATTAAATATTTTTATTATATGATGTAACAAAAAAATACCCCTCCTTCCACTTAGATCCACAGTCTTGATCCACATGTAGATCCGAGGATACTTTTTTTTCCTCTTTAATCCACCTATGAGGGGATCTAAAATTACTATTTCTTTTCTATTCCACTTGAATCCACAATCAAGAGGATCTAAAATTACAATTTTTTTTCTGTTCCACTTGAATCCACAATGAAGGGGATCTAAAAATATTTAATATATTTCTATGCCACTTCGATCCACAGTGGGATCTAGGTGGAAGGAGGGCTAAAAAAGAATAAAAAAAATATATTGTTCATTAAAAAATTCGCTCCTTGCCCGTGGTCCCGTTGACTGGACCACGGAAAAACTTTTTTTCCGTAGTCCAGTTAACTGTACCACGGAAGATTCTTTCATTCCGTGGTCCAGTTCATTGGATAACTGGACCACCGATAAAAAATATCTTCGCTGGTACAGTTAACTGGACCACTCATTTTGTGTGATTATGTGTAAGGAATTGCATAAGATAAGAACAAATGGACACTTATATCAAATTTGACACCTAATGTTAAAATTGACAGTTAATGTCAAAATGACAGCTAATGTCAAAAATTTTGAAAAGTCGGAGTACTAAGTAATTCATTAATAAATTAAAAACCTCAGCTACTTGTCCAAATTGACAGCTTACATCAAAATTGACAGTTATTGTCAAAAATTGGTATATATATATAAATAAAAAAGAATTGAATTGACAGCAAATCACAAAAATCTTGGCTCAAGTTAAAGGCAATAACAGAATTTTCATTTTTTGACAGCTGTCAAAACTAAAACTGTCATATCTCGGAAACTACTCATGCCAGACTTGTCGTTCCTGTCACAAATTTAAGGTAACAACAGGACCTACATTTTCAATGACAGCTTCCAGAACTAAAACTGTCATATCTCGCAAACTACTCATGCCAATTCTAGTATTGTATATGTGCGCGAGCTGCAAGCAGCTCGCGTCTTTTGTTTTTAGTTGTATTTCATAATTCATTTATTTATTTTTTATTTTTAAATTTATAGTTTTCCTTTTCATATCCTACGTGTTTGATTTAGTCGAAATTGATATCCAAGAGAGAATTTTGCGATTAGAAAATGTCAGCCATCTTGGATTTGGAAATTGACATCTTTTTTGTAACCTACGAGTTTGAGTTAATCGAAAACGATACCCATATAATTAAATAATAAATAAATATAAATAAATAATGCTGGACAATTCACACAGCATTATCTAGCCCCAAGTTAAGCAGAGCTTGTGTTATGGGTAGGGTACTAGATAACTGATATACATAATATAGCACAATACATAGATAGATTTTTTTATTATACATAGAAAACGACCAGAACACCCTGAACAAATGTCTGCAGATCGTACACACATTTGTCCCGAGGCGGGAATCGAACCCGCAACCTCCTGCGTCGCAGGCAGACCTTCGCCCACCGCGCCACAGAGGTCGTCAAAAATTAGTGTGTGCAGTCACACAGCAAGGCTCGCTTCGCTCGCCTTTCAGTGTGATGGTGGTTGCATTGCGTTGCAATACGACCCCACTCGTGCTGTCACACAAGTCTTTTTGAATAATACCTTTCCAAATTTTGACATTTAGTGTCACATTTAACGTTTGGTGACAAGTAGACGCACGTGAAATATATTTTCCGTGGTCCCGTTGACTGGACCACTTAAAATTTTATTTTTTCATTCCGTGGTCCAGTCAACGGGACCACCGAAAAAATAATTCTTCCGTGGTACAGTTGACTGGACCACCGAAAAAATATTTTTCCGTGGTCCAGTCAACGGGACCAGCTCAACTGGACCACGGGCAAGGAGCGAAAAAATTAAACATAAATCAAACAAAAAAATTTAATTATTAAAATTATAAATTACAAAAATAAACGTAAAGTTCTCTTCTCTTCACTTAAATGTAAACAACTTAATTGTTAAATAAAAATAAAAATAGATAAACGAAATTTTCACTGTTAAGTTTATCCTGACAAAGCTTAGATATATGAATAGACCAAAATACACAACTTTTAATTCCGTACTTGATAAACAGAAGTGTAATTTTGTATTAAAATTTTAAAATAAATAATAATTCTTCTGTTAAATAAAAATGAAAAAAAATCATTAATCAACAAAAATAAACAAAAAAAAATATTTTTACTTCACTTGTTCTAAGAAGTGTGCAACTGTGATTTCTCCTGATATTAACTGGTTTTGACATTCTAAAATAAAATTATCATTATCAATGTTTGATTTTTTTCTCTTATTTACAATATTTTCTTTTATGCGCAAAAAGTTATATTTTGCCTCCTGTTTTAATATGCATAAAAAATTTACTAAGTTACAATATTTTTTTCCCAATTTCTTGTTTAGTTTTCTATTAAAACCTTCGATACAGTTATTGGTACGATGCCGTCCTTTTGCGATTGCCCACATCTGTGTGAAAAATTTGCTTTTGAACCAAAACCTTTTCATATACTTTTGAAATTGTATGAGTTTTGGGCAATCATTTCTTGCGATTTCTGTACATATATATATCCATCCGTCAGCTAGATAAGATTCTGGTGTTAGTGGTAAGGAGGCACAGAGTGCAACTATTCGTTTTCCACGTTTTGTTTTCAAAAGTTTCATCTCTTTTCCATGTTTCCATATATTTTTAACAAAATGGTAATAGCAACCTTTTATTTCGGCACAAGGAAAGACTTCACTTATTGCTGTGATAGTTGCTTGTTCAAAATCTAAAGTGAATTTATTTGGTTTAAATAGAGGTACTTGGCTTTTAATCATTTCAAATAAAGTGAAATATGAATCCTTTTTTTTGTTCGTCATTAACGCAAATAATAGCGGAACGACATTATTTGTATCTGTAGTGCTATCTATATCAGAACATAATACATACAATTGTCCGAAGGGCGGAGGGCAACTCATAAATGTTCCGTCACAGAAAATGTGTTTCATTTTAGGTAGGATAGTTAAAGTTTCTGGCAAACAAAAGATTATTATACGATTATCGTTGCAGAAATAATCTGCAAGAACAAAATCCGACAAAGATGGTGGTATTTCAACTTCTGAAATGTTCGTAAAACATGTCTTATTAACATTCCATTTTTTGTTTCGTAATTTATATAACCCTGATTTAATAGAATCAAGTTTTGGTAAAGTGCAAACTAAATTTATCCCTTTGTCTTCGGCGTTTGTTAGACATTCTTGATAAATGCTGGGTATAGGACGACATTCTTCATTTATAACTTTTTCTCTTAGCTCGTGTAATATAATTTTTTTCTCGATCTCATTCTGGTTTTCAGTGCAGTGTGATACGTGTTTTGTTTGTTTAATAATGGCGCCATCCTGTAAATGTAATTAATAATAATAAACTATTTATTTCTCAAAACGAGTAGGTACGAGATAAGTATCAATGAGTGATATGACTTACTTTGAGATTCAATGTTCCATTGCATTTAAATTTTCTCCATTTTGAACATCGCCATATTACTGAACCATTTTTAAAACTCCTTTTTTTATGGTACTGATATCCAGAATGCAGCATAACCACTCCTCTGTTATTAATATATTTAATTTCATTCATTTTTAAGTTAATATATATGTATATTTTAATATTTTTATTAAAATAAATCAATTTTAAGACCAAATTGACAAAGACTGTGTCAATATGACAAGCAACTTCAAGTAGTAGCACTACAGATTGTCGTCGAGTAGAAAGAAGGATTGATCATTATTATGAGTATAAGAACTCATTAGATAAAATAGAAAAATGTAAAGATATAATATACCTACTTCCAACCGTTTTTATCTTCGAGCATTAAACCAGTGCTCGAAGGTTTTTATTATTGGGAATAAGAATTAGACGACCTCCGTGGCGCGGTGGACGAAGGTCCGCCTGCGTCGCAGGAGGTTGCGGGTTCGATTCCCGCCTCGGGACAAATGTGTGTACGATCTGCAGACATTTGTTCAGGGTGTTCTGGTCGTTTATATGTATAATAAAAAATATCTATCTATGTATTGTATTATATTATGTATATCAGTTATCTAGCACCCATAACACAAGCTCTGCTTAGCTTGGGGCTAGATAATGCTGTGTGAATTGTCCAGCATTATTTATTTATTATTTTAATTAGGGGGAAAAGTATCCAATGATCCACCAGTGGATTTAAGAGGAAACAAAAGTATCCAATGATCCACCAGTAGATTTAAGAGGAAACCAAAGTATCCAATGATCCACCAGTGGATTTAAGGGGAAACAAAAGTATCTAATGATCCACCAGTGGATTAAAGAGGAAAAAAAAGTATCCTCGGATCTATATGTGGATCAAGACTGTGGATCTAAGTGGAAGGAGGGAAAAATACGGTTTTCGCAATTTTTCCTTTATCTGTACTATAAGACGTTGCTTCGTACCAAATTACAAGATTCTGAGTACACGGGAAGTAGGTTTGATTCCCTTGGCCTTGCGATCTCCCTTGAAAATTTGCGGCATAAACGGCTATCTTTTGATTGCGTTGGCTTAGAAGGTTGATTTTTTTCACAGCTGCAAGGGACAGTAGACCTAAGTATTTGATATAAATTCCAGCTTGATACCTCCACGCGTTCCTGAGAAGGGTATTGACAGACAGACGGATGGACAACAAAGTGATCCTATAAGGGTTCCGTTTTTTTCCTTCGAGGTACGGAACCCTAAAAATAAAAAAATCGAAACAAAAACAACGTTATGTCAAACATGATCCAGTCAGAAAAAAACGTTGACTGCTGCAAAAGTTTCAAAAATAACTGAGTTAGCAGAGTCAACGCCCACCTCCGAAGTATTGGGTGTTCCTACTTAAGAGCTTTATTGATGCAATGAAAAAAATAAATTAAAAAGGAAAACAGTAAATACACAGACAAAGCCTAAAAACCTACATGACAAAACAGACTTCAATGAGAAAATCTAAAATGTTTCTGAAAATACCCAAAACACTACATGTACATATACTTATTACATTTGAATATTATCCCTTGATTTATCATGGATCCCATCATCAGAACTGGATTTAAAAGCAAGCAAACATTACTAAGTGAAACAAAAACACAACCGCAAATTACATTGTTAAATTTCATTAAATTTAATTCCAATGCTGATGATGATGATGTGTGTGTAAGTATTATGATTATTGGATAGGAATATTTTATTAATTTGAATGTTTGAGTTAATGTCATTTGAGAGTAAACATTTTAGACTGTTATATCCCATCTAATAAATAACCTAATAAAGTAGTACTTTTAGTTCCTACTTTATTAGGTTATTAGATAGGACAGAACAGTGACAGATTTATTTAAAATCAGTGACAATGTTTAGATGGTGTAGTAGGTATGAGCAAATGCTTGGTATTTATATGATGAAACTAGTGAAAATGGGCGCGATCTCAATTTTTTTTTGCCTTGAATGAGGAGATACTGGCTTACTTTAAGCCTTTACTAACAACTTTTTAGAACAGAATTAGGTAAGTAAAGCCTTACATTACCATGTCAACGACCTACAAAGTTACTGCCTAGTGGGTAGATCATTTAACTGTGATGGTACAAAGTTTGTACTACAAACATACCTTTGGTGGCATGGTAGAAATACTCGTACCTACGAAGTAATCAGTAATGCCGAAGCCCTAACTTAGGTATCTACCTCCAAGGTTGCTACTTCTTTTTCTAGGAACCTTAACCTATCTTGAAAAAGATTCAGATAGGTACTGTTGACGACCTCCGTGGCGTAGCTGATATAGCCGGCTGAGACGCACGTGGTGGCGGGTTTGATTCTTGTTGCAGGACAGATGTGTGTAAGTTTTCTGCAGATATTTTTATATTAACTGTATGTATTGACAAAAAGGAAGTATTTACCTAAGAATGCTATCGACCATCTAGAATACCCATAACAGAAGCTAAGCAGAGCTTTGGGGCATGTTGGTGTTGTGAAATGTCCAGATTGTTTTATTTACTGTTTGACCGTTGGCTTAATTATTACGAAATAGGTAAGTTAAGTGAGTAAAGATTTTAATTTTTTTAAACGAAATTTTCCAGATTTTATAATTATTAACATGGTCTATTGAATCTGCTGACGCTACCGACCCTCTCAGTATGCATGCGCAATACGCGTAACGCATGCGCAACACGCGTACCGAAAAAATAGTGTTATCTCTTTTTCTCTCACATTATTAGCAAACACTACTTTCTCATTCTTGCAATCGCCATTTTTGTATTTGTTATTTTGACAACGGAAGCAAAATAATAGTTATCTAACGAAATCGCAATACTTACGAGTGAAATGTTTCACCTTTGGCTTTATTTGTGTTTCTGGAATTATTGGTGCACTTGCAAAATGCACTAAATGGCATTTTGTGACACTTTTCATCTATTTTAGATGCAAAGTTCAACACGCCCGGCTAACACTGTGTTTCGATGTGCACTGATTCCAAACGAGTGAGCTCACTCATTTCGATTGGAAACACAATGGCGCGGTCTCAGTACGGTGAGGTCATATTTAACGATTTATATCAATGAGATCCGTAATTGGTTTGAAGGCCACGTTTTATACGACAAATCTTATCTTATACATTTAGGCGGTAAGACATAACAAAACGTGTTAGTTTGTGGAATAAGAAGTATGACTTCGGTTTAAATCGGTCAGAAATATTTTTTCGATATCTCCATCGTCGTCCCATTAAATATTATATAAAAATAGATTATACACTAAACATCATTTTTATATTTCGTTTCTGGTTAAACAATTTTTAAAAGTTCAGAAAAGCGCGGTATATTCAAAACGCAAAACGCGACGCATTGGTGTAAATGACGTCACAAAGTGACCGCGTGACGCAATATTTGATTTATTAATATACTAGTTCTCCCGGCGAATTTTGTACATCGCCTCAGAATCAACCACTAGGTACTCTATTTCTTCTTACTGCTATTTCTACTCTTTAATGTTCTACTACTAGATGTTCGCCCAGAACATAAAACGAGCGAGATTTACTTCTTTGAATGAAGTCTAATTGCATTTGAACTTGATTTTACGTCGCGATTGGGACTTGAGTGCTGGAATTCCAAAGCATTATGTCTTATCGCTTACTGCTGTGGGGATTGTGCTGCAGAAAAGGGCTATTTTTTCTATCTACAACATAGGTCCCAGAGAATCACTTCGCACTAAATTTAAAGAGATAATTATAATGACAGTAGCTTGTCTTTATATTATTGAGAAGCTGTTGTACAACCATAAAAATATTATTTCGTTTAAGAAGAATAGCGACAATTACAATGTAAATACAAGAAATAAAATAAACTCGCTGTGCCCATTACTAGGCTCCATAAGGTTCCAATAAATTTTAAAGTGCAATGTATACACTTCTACAATAAACTCCCAAGTGACTTGCTCTCTCCCAAATTATAATTGAATAAATTCAAAAACGTTATCAAAAGCGACCTTTGCAATAAAGCTTATTATAAAATATCGGATTAACTAGAGGGTAAAAACACTTGGAACGAAATCTGCTCCAACTCCGTGAAACGATACATACGACAAAAGAAAATTGTTAAATGATGATTACAACGACCAAGTTAGGTTCTTCTGTTCGCTTCTTTTCCTAACACGCGTGTCATCGGAAGTGAACCGATTCAAATATAATGTGCTTTATTCTATGAATTTGTGTATTTGTGTTTTATTTTTAAATTAAGACGCAACAATAAGGTCCATGCGGCTGCACTGAATACATATTTTTTTGATTTGATTAATGGAGCATGTACAAATGCATTTCATAAACGGCAAGTGTTGTGAAAATGCTAATAAAGACGCAGGTTTATTGTAAAACCTAACGGAGTTGTTTCCGAAAACACTTCCCGCCTTTTACACTCGCCATACCATAGACATAATTTTGTCTATGACATATCATAATTTATTCCTGCCTGTGTATTCGGGCTTTGACATTTAATTGTATCGATAGCACGAAACCTACTCCTGGTGGCAAGTCAGTGAAAGGAGTCAACACAAGCAAGTAGTTTTAAAGTACCTACTTTGTTTCGTCTTGCAACATGTTTGCAAGGTTTTATTATGATTTAAATCCCAAAGATACGACACTGCTATCCTGCAATTCACACGCCCTCGTGTGATCCATCTAGAAGGTTACCAGTTAAAATACAACCGCTCGGTCAACCCTGACTTGGTATTGAACAGTTTTAAACATGTTCCAAGATCAATGCGCAAAAAAATAACCATGTGCCTTTGGTCGTGGATCCAAACACGATCATTTACCGGCCCCTGGAGAATAGAGCCCCCCATTCTCTATAATCTCACTTGGGTGATTCCTGGCTGGCGCGTCCACGGCGCGAAGGTGGTAACATCTACACTTTAGTAAGCCAAAGTGTACGGTGGCTAAGTTCAGACTATTACGGGGTGTAACGTAGATCCCTTACTCAGGGGTACGGCTGAAGTCCAACGGCAGCGAAAGCGGAAAGGAGAGTCCTTGGAACGGCGGAGCTGGCGGAAGATACCTGTTTGGGTTGATGATGGGCAGCAGCAGCATCATTATTATTAGTCGGTAGCGGAAGACAAATGATGTCGAACCGGTCCGGCTAAAGGGATTTCCAAAGGCGAAGTCAGAATGACGGTACGGCTGGAAACTGCGATGATGAGAAGCAACGGGATACCACCCACCATCATAATTATTTCCGCTAGTAATTCAGCTCAATTTAATAACACAACACAAAGAATGGTCCCAAGTCTCCGGCGTTCCTTTAACGGAACCGGGGTGTTCCTTTAACGGAACCGGTGTGCGAAGAATCCCCGGAGATGAACTAATGAAAACGACTAAGATTGCGACGTGGAAAGTAAGAGGAATGAAGAAACCAGAAAAGCCCTCGAACATAATAATGGAGATGGATCGCCTAAAACTCGATATTTTAGGGCTTAGTGACACAAAAAGGCTACGCCAAGATAAGTATGAAACAACGTAGGTTAAAGTTCTCTGCTACTCTGGCATCGACAAGTCAGCTGATAATCATGGAGTAGGAGTGCTCATGTCCAAGAAAATTTCTCAGGCAGTGACTACTTTTATACCTTTGTCTAGCCGTGCTTTGCTAATCAAACTTCAAGCAAGACCATGAAACGTGAACATCGTTCAGGTATATGTATGCTCCAACAGTGGACAAACCACTAATTGAAATTGAAGAATTGTATCGTCAAATTAAAACGATTGTACAACACACAAAAACACATCACATTAACATCATTATGGTATGATGATATGAATGCAATTAGTAGGCACAACGGTAGTTCCTGGTGTTTTACAGGCAGTTATGGTTTGGACACAAGAAATAACAGAGGAGACCTCTTAATACGTACGTAAAGTGTACAGTAATAAACATATAGATGTAAAGAAGATAACTGAGCCCCCATTTTCCCCCTGATTCGACCAAACGCCATAAATGAATGGGTCGATAATCAGCTAGCCAAATCAACAACACCAGTAAAAACATGGTGCTCACTCAAAGACATCATCAACAACATTTGTCACAATTTTCTACAAACAAAGCACCAGTTAAAATAGCAGAAATGGATGACCATTGAGATCATTCAGTTGATGAATGAACGTAGAATGCATAAAGATATACTATATATGTATATAGTTTAATAATCCTTCTAATCTATTTCGATGACGGCCCTTGAAGTTTTTTTGTTATTTTTCTGATGTAAATGATAATAAATAATTAAAACATAAATGATAAATAAAGAAACTTAGTAGTTAGCAAATAATAATGTGACTTCATCTAAAGCTAACGGCTCAATTTTTTTAGCCTACCGTACCTACAGGTTTCCAGCATTTTGGTTATTTTTATATACACGGTGTAACTTGAAGGGTGGATCGTCCGTCGGTAACTGGGGGGTGGGGGATCTCGGTACCTATCGATTTGACCCCATTTATGTTCCACGATATTCATTGGTTCAAAAGTTATTTGAACTTTTGTAAAAAATATGTGCAAGTGATGTATTGATAAAGATAAAGATAAAAAACGTTTATTTTGTTTCACACATTACAAATAATACAACAAAATTAAAAATATACAGACATGGAAACAAAAAAGGAAATCGCTCAGCATGTGCACAGTAGCGATGGCGCTACGTGCACTGGTTTTCTGCGACACCTAGAAGAATTCTTCCTCTTTAAAAAGGTTTACAAAAAGTTTGCGGCAGCACATCTTTTATGGATACCTCATAGTAAACATTTTTCTAATTATTGTAATTTAAAATTTAATTTGAAAGTATGCATTATTTGAGAATGCGTTCTACCAATATGGTGGGTATTTATATATATCTTAATAAGTTGTTTTAACATCTTGAGTAGTTCATATTTGCCTTTTAAACTAATGTATAATTTGAATAAATATCTTACGACTTATAGCAAATTTAAAGCTCTCGCTAAATATTTACGGCGGGGCGGGTGTTCGTTGACATATACAACAACGTTTCGAGTATGATAACTAGCAATTGTATATTGTATTTATATACATTCTTCAAGAATCATAAACATTTTTTTAACTCTTCATACAGATGATTGGTTCATTTGTACACCTGTGCGAATCAGGGGTAGGTTGCTAGCTATTAGAGTTTTGGTGAAACAGCCATGATGTTTCATTTCTTAAAAGGTATTTGTGGTAAAGGTTTTACATGATCAAAAATGTATTTCTCTCAAACAAATTACGCGACTTTTAGTAAAAGTTGATTTCAGTTTATAGTATTTCGCATAGAGCATTCGGCACAGATATGGGTACACTAATGCAAGTCAAATGTCGAAAGTCCCCATAAATCCGACGCGAGCTCTAAGCTACGAGTCATTCGAGGTCACAATTATCGGTTTTTCCATTTCACAGTACCTATACTATATTTCTGCACCAATTTTTAGTTCTTTGCCTAAAGCCTTATTAGGGCATGAAATTATCGAAACTTTTCGATTTACGATACCGATTTTTATCGCTCTTTTTTCTTTAATCGTATAATAATCGGTTTTTGGTGACGAAAAATACCTTCATGTTTCGGCTTCTTTTTTATCTGCTCTACCTGTCTTATCTACACGCAGCAAGATGATTTAAATATAACCTACTATTATCTAACTTTAGATGTCGTTAACTTGGTATTTTGTCAAATAGTTTCGTCTTTTAAGCTTTTACGTTTCAAGAGTTTAATGTACTTTCATAACATGAAAGGTACCTTTCATATCATGGAAAATAACTTAAATTTATTGTAATTTTTTTTATTAATTTAACACAGCTTTTAAGATTAAACAAGTAAAACTTATGAATTAAACCTACAGCCAATAATGGATTAACATTATACTAAGAATACTAAGAAATTTACATTATTACTTCGTGATTGATATTAAAAAAAACTCATTTTTTTATCAAAAATATGGTTAACAAAATTAAAATGAAGTTGGCATGGCACTTACTCAATATAAAGTAGTTAAGTACTTAAAAGTTTATAAAATCGAAAACAATCTCGATAATTATATCGATAAACGAGATATTTTTATATTATCATTTTAAATATCAAAAACACGATAAAACGTTGATAAAATATTATTTTGATTAGTAACACAATCAATATAGATAATAATTACAGCATTCTGCTGACCGATTTAGGCTACCTAATTATTAAAATTATTTGTTCCTATTAGATTATTACCGAATGGTGTGTCAACTAATTTAAAGTTATTCGATTAGTATTCATATGCATTGCGCTGTCTGTCTGTCTGTCTGTATATTAATTTTAATTTTCCTGTATGTAATGTTTACATACACTTCTATTAGCTATAAAAGGTTCAGGGGTTTATCCGCAAAAACTCTGGAGTTAAGGGGGAACGGCATTTTTTGTAAAATTTTTGTAAAATAAGTTAAAAACTTTTTATTGAATTGGCTTAAAGGAAAACTAAAAACTTTTTATTAAATGTGAAATTGAATCCTTTTTATATGATACCCCCCAAACATGGCCTAGTAACTACACAAACATTTTTGAGACATCCTTTCCGCTCCCCTTGCCTAAAAACTATGCAATTATGGGAGTTTGTTATAATTTTCCTATAATCTTTTCATACACTTCTATTGGCAATAAATTTTTAGGGGTTTGATTGATAAGGGGGTAAAGGTATTTATAACAACAATTTTGTAAATAATCCGAAAACTATATTACGTAAAGAAAAACCAAAAACTGTTAATTAATGAACAAATAAAGCGCTTTCATAATATGATACCCCACATTATCTAGTAACTTCAATTAAAATTTTTGAGAATTTCTTTTCGTCCCGAATTTCATAATAATAATATTTTCAACATTTCTATGTACCTCTACATTGTTCCATGTTCCATATACATAAGTGAAGAGGCGTTATATTATACCATTACAAATTTGAAGTCGATGGTAGTTCTCAAGATATCCATTGTCATTTGTTGACAGACAGATAGACAAAGTCACACCATAAGGATTCCTTTTTACCATTTTAGTCCGGAACCCGAAAAAGTGGGTCTTTTAGGGTAAGGTAAACTAAGATGAAGAAGAGCAGTGTGTTAGCAAACTTACAGACGATAGCCCATTACTAGTGTCGAACCGAAACAGCGTTTATCTACTTCCTTTAGTCTATTCTACTTTCTTATCATTTATTATTATCGCTTATTTCAATGAAATAATTTCGGTCGCCCATTTTGGCCTATTTTATCCTTATTTTGACAAAGATAACATTTACTTTTTAACTTCTGGATTTAATTTTGTATGGAGTTTAGCCACGAAGTCGCCTTTTTATGGTGCGGGAATTTTACTATTAGTACATTGGTTCGACTTCAACTTAGTACAATGCTACAATGCTCTTGACACGAGCATCTAGTTTAGATCTAGTAACCTGATTAACCTGATAAACTCGTATTTTTAAATGTATGAATGCTAAACATAAACGATGAATAATGAACCATAAAATGAGCGTTATTTAAAAAGAAATAATAATTTACTTACCAGCAAAATGTTGTTGCTGAGCTATCGCCCTCTGAAAAAAAAAAAAAAACCAAAATAAAAAAAAACAGAAAAACCAAATGGATTAAATATGATTGAAATAAAGGAACTAAAAATTAATGCCTATTCAGAATGTTTTTTTTCCACAATACAGTTAATATGGGCCAATTAGTGTCTGGTACCAATAAGACAAAAGATACAATTGCCGCGTCATACAGCTGATGATAGGATGCATTGTTGATAGTAAAGGATAACACATCAAGATAACACACCTACGTTCAGCGTTCAGGGTTGAATCGACGTCGTCTATTAAGCCGGGTCCGCAGCGCCAATTTTCTAACAAAACATGTTAAGCAAAACATGTTTTCAAAACAGCCCGTCTGGTGTGTTCTGTTTTGTTTATTGTTTTTGTTTCATTCCAATTCATTTCAAAAATGATTTCCGACGAAGAGGACGTAGAAGCTGTAATAGCTATAGTGGATTTAGTTCTACAAAGACGTAACCGAAATAGATTCCGGGTCCGACCCTACCTGCTACCTCGTTCCTTCAATATTTATCAAGAACTGAAAATCGATGATAGATTCGGAATAAAAACATTTTTTTAGATTTTCGGAGAGTGATTTTGAAGAGCTGGTATCATTAATTTCACCAGATATAGAGAATTATTATTAATTATTCAAAACATAACCTCAACGAGTGAACGAACGAATGACGTCTTGCTTCAATGAGCGCGAACATAAAATGCAACGCTTCCCCTCCCCGCAGGCGAACGCGGGTGATGTTATCCATTTGTCTCGGCAAACATGTTTTTGTGTTTTTGCTAACAAAACTGTTAAGCCACGCCCCTATTCTGTTTTGTAAACATGTTATGATGTTAGAAAACACGAAAACACGGCGCTGCGGACCCGGCTTTACATAAACAACAAAGCTAACTTTAATCACAATATATACTTTCTGAACGTACCTTTATATATTTGACGACCAAAAAATGTCATCACATCTGCATTAAATGTATGGGAAAACGAATTTACATTATAATTATTTTTTCGGTGAACTTATACGATTTTTGTTTTATATTTAAAGTCCTTTTGGACAAGTTTGTAGGGTTGTAGGTAATCTTTATTTTGGGTTACAGAAAACTTGCAACTTATAAAGGTTTAAAATAGGATATGTGGGTATCATATCATAAGAAAACGCTCACTATTACAAAAGAGACTCGTAAAATAACGATAATTCATCACGATAACGTCACCAAAACAACATTGAATAAGTTTACATGCCTTATCGCGTGATCTTAGGAAGGGTACTCGGAATTTTCAATTCTCATATCTTCATAACACCAAATTCATAAAGAACAAGTGGGTTGGTAATACAAAATGAAACCGGACAAGTGCGATTCAGACGGGGGCGTAACGAGGATCCCGTACCACAATACAATTCATGGAATAGTTTGGTTTTGTGAACCAAAACTATTTGACCCCCTAACATTCATATGACCTCGACGCACGGCTTGTGCTCTTCACACCGCATATTAATAAATTAGGCCAGGTGCGTGTCGCGCTATGTAGGGTTCCGTAGTTAGCCTTAGAGCCGTTGCCAACGATTAACAACACTTGCGATGAAAGACATTATTTATATGGCTACTTTTTACACCTTGGGTTACATTATTAAAGTTTTGGTAGGCATATCTTATTATTTCTAGTACCAGGCAATGTAACTAAAGTACCTAAGTATTCATCCTAATGATCATTCATTGACAATAAACTATCCTGGAAGCCACACATAAATGCATTAGCAAACCGCGTTTGTAAACTAATCTGGGTTTTTAAGAATTTACGGAATTCTGCCACGCTCGACTTGCTCCGAATAGTCTACTAGGTACTCTATGTCAGTCGATATTAAGTTATGGCATATCCATGTGGCCTCCCCACATGGATATGCAATAACTTACTTAACGGCTTGCAAAACTATGATTATAACCCTAGAGAGAGCGCAAAGCCCGTTACTAAAGGTTATGTTATCAAAGCCTTTTAGATATCCCACAGACTCACTGTATACCGAATGCCAGCTTCTCTCTACTCGCCAGTTATTTATTCTTCACCTAGTCCTTAGCCACCGCAAGAAGACCCCTGTTGATGGACCAATTAGACAAGCGCAAAGGCAAAAGTGTAAGTGCCTAGATGCCGAACTGCTTTTGCCCGATGCCATTCAGCCTTCTTAGGAACATAAATCTACAACAAACTTAATGTATACCTACAATTATAACCTAGTAAAATATGTAAAATGGTAATAAAATTGGTTACTAAATTTAAAGTAATTGCAAACTGAAACTATTACTATACTGTCATAATATTAATAAATTGTTCAATACTCAACTCAATAAAGAACTACACACACGCTGCTATTTACCCGAATTAATTATAAAGTAGGTAATCTTTTAAATGTATATGTCTTTTTAGGGTTCCGGACCAAAATGGTAAAAAGGAACCCTTATAGAATCACTCTGTCTGTCTGTCTGTTTGTCCGTCACAAGTGGATATCTCGAGAACTACTAATGCTAACGACTTGAAATTTGAAATGGTTAAAGAAGACACTTTTTTACTAATATAGCTTAAATGAAAATGCTAAACAATATTCTTATTATGATCGCAGGGGGGCGGATAGGGGATCTCAATTTTTTTAAGTTACAAGGTCGTGTGGGGTATCATATGAAAGGTAATTATTTGCATATTATTAAACAGTTTATATTTTTTCTTTAAGCCGTATAGTTTTCGAATTATTTACAAAATGTTCCCCTCCTAGACTCCTAGTATAGACATTTTGAGCTCTGCTCTAACCAGTCCCGGAATCGTTAGAGGAGGGGCATAGTTTAAAATCTCACTTGTAGGGAAGTAATGTAGGGAATAATTTGTAGGTTGTTACATAATTGAATAAAACGTCCGAGTCCTGTGAAGTCTGTTTATTACTGAGTCCAACAAGGAGCGCCCTAAGTATATCTTAATCTAGGTAAACTAAAAGGCTTAGACATCATATTATTACACCACATCACAGGGGTGATAAAAAAAAATACTTGTTATAAATGTTTTTTTTTGTTTGTTGCAATAATGATGTCTAAATACTCATCAAGAAGACATATTATTATTAGATTACATAAACATTACTAACTGTTACTTTACGTTGCTAGAATTAAGACTAGATAAGAATTAAGTTAAGTTTGTTGTTTTTACTATATTTTTCTATGTTGATTATTGTGTAGCCTTTTCGGGACGATATGGTCGCTGAGCGACAAAGTCCTTTATAAAAAAAAAAAAAAAACTGTTACTTTATGAGATAAAATGTTAAAAACAAAACAAAGGTTTATTTATCTCCGAAGTTTGCAGAGATAAACCCGTGAAACTTTTATTGCTATAAGTGTATGTAAAGATTACAGGAAAACAAAGCTTCATTTATGCTTAGCATAAGGTTTCACTTACAAAGTAGGTAGATACTTAATTGTAAGCATCACTTGATTGACACTTATGTATGATACATATCTATTTGTTCTATTTTTATGCATTGTCTCCAATTTATCACCTTTGTTTATAATGACATTAGGTTCATTGTCGCTAAATACACTAAATGTTCCATAATATAATTTATCCAATTTTTTGCCTGTTTCGTTTTTTATTCGTATTAAATCACCTTTTTTGTAAGACACTGAAATACATTTTCTGTCATAAGCTAATTTTCTTTGATTTTTTTTTTTATTATATTATTTTTTACTTCTTTATGAGCAAACTGTAATCTATATTTTAATTCTAAATCATAAATATCTGGGTTGTAAAGTGGCTCTATTACGTCCTTAGTAAGATTACTAGGCAAGTTACATGATTTACCGAAAACTAACTCAAAGGGCGTGTACCTGGTTTCTGTATGAACTGTACTATTGTATGCAAAGCACCAAAAAGTTAATTGTTGACTCCATGTTTCTGGATGTCCGTCACATTGAGTACGTAAAAATGCGTACGTAGAGATGTTTGCAAGTATTTTCTAAAGCCCCGAAAGATTGATGATGATACGCAGTTGAATTTATTTTATTTATTTTTAGTAACTTACATACCTACCTCAGACATTGTTTCTGACATGAATTCCGAACCTCGATCGGTAGCGATGGTACTTAGTAAACCATACCGAAGTATAAAGTTGTTTACGAATGATTTAGCTAAACTTACCGTATCTTTTTGTCGTAATGGATATGCTTCGACGTACTTGCTGAGCTCACATTGTAAACTAAAAATATAAACGTTACCTTCTAAATCCTTATCTAAAGGACCCACTAAATCTAAAAATACCTTTTGAAACGCAGTTGTAGCCGTTGTAGTCACTACCATTGGTTCGACTATATTTCTAGAATACTTTACTAGTTTGGCATTTTTGACACTTAGAAACGTATCTTCGTACATCCATTTCCATGCCTGGCCAAAAATTTTCAATTTTTTAATTTACCTTTAATATTATTTATCATGCGTCGCACACCTGCATGTCCACTTGTAGGTAGCAAATGGTAGTCGTGTAGGATGTACGTCTTTTCGTCATTTTCAAGTACTCTTTTTGTACCTCTTAGAATATTTATTTGCGGTTCGGACCACACTTGTCAACTTTTTATTTCATGAATTAATTATTTAATGAATTCATTATTATTTATAATGATGAATAATATTTTCGTCTATTACTATGCATAGTTCTTTTATATTTATTTTACTACAAAGCTCACTAAATCCGCAAATTCGACTCGCGTAAAATGCGACATATAATTGAGATCGATAAATATAGTATTTTTATTTTTAATATAACCAAAACATTCGTTTTTGTAGTCTATATTTTTCTTATTTAAGTTTTTTCCTTTGCAAAATTTTAATTCCACACCATCGTTAGGTTTTCTTAATATCTGCGCTATCCTCGGTTGGCCGAACCTTGGTTTGTCAGGTATATTAAGGAAACCATGATCATTCGATAATTCTTCATTACATTGTGAATTTAATGTCGCTCGTTGTGCTCGTCATTACCATGCTAACAACTTTTTCATTTAAAGATTTTAATTCATCAGAACTTATGGTCACTCTACTCAAAGCGTCTGCCAACTTTGTTGTTCGTGCCTTTTATGTATTGAATATCGTAATCGTATACTCTTCTAATAGTAATCTAAACTTTAAAAGACGCGTTGATGGATCTTTCATGCCAAATAAATAGATTAGGGGTTTATGGTCTGTGAAGATGATAAACTTTCTTCCGTATAAATATGGTCTAAAATATTTTATACTCCAAACTACAGCTAAAAGTTCTTTTTGTATTATTGGATAATTTAGTTCTGATTTATTTAATGGTCTGCTAGCATATGCTACTAGGCGAAGATCTTTATTGCATAACACTGACCCAATGGCTATGCCAGATGCATCCGTCTGCAAGACGAATACATTATCCTTTGAAATATCAGGATATTGTAGGATTGGCGGACTAGCTAATTTTCTTTTTAATGTTTCAAATCATTGTTGACATTCTTTTATCCATATAAAATTTTGATTTTTACGATAAAGTCGGTTTAAAGGAATAGTTATTTCTGAAAAATTGGGAATGAATTTCCTATAATAATTGCCAAATGCCACGAATCTTCTGACTTCGTCAGCGTTTTTAGGTACTGGTATTTCTATATCTTAACCTTTTCTGGATCTGGTGTTACGCCTTTATCTGAAACTACGTGACCGTGACGTGATAGAGTAGTTGTGTCTTCATAAATTCACATTTTGCTGGGTTTAATTTAAGATTCATTTTTCTTAAACGCTCGAAAACGTCCATAAGGTTTTTGTTATGGATATCTACTGTCCTACCAAATACAATTAGATCGTCACAGTAAACAAAACATTTCTCAAATGTAAGTCCCGATAAGGCAATGGACATAGCTCTAGAAAAAGCGCTGGGTGATATTTTTAATCCCATGGCAAGAGGCCTCATCCTGAATTTACCTTCACTTGTTGAAAAACTTGTAATATCCCTACTCTCTGGTTTTAAATTTACTTGATAAAACCCTTGATGAAGATCTAAATGACTGAAACAAATACTTCTTGAAAGCGAATCTAATATGTCGGAAATATTCGGCAATGGGAATTTGTCGTCTTGGATGCAATCGTTAACTTTACGATAATCTATTGCTAAGCGCCATTTCTTTTCTTCGTTTTTTTTTTGGTACTAGTAGATTAGGACTGTTCCATTCACTGCTGGATGGTTCTGTTATACCTATCGTCCTCTAACATTTTCCTAACTTGTTTATTAATTTCCGGTTTTGATGATTGAGGCAAACGATAGGACTGAATCCTTTATTGACTGGTCTACAACATTAGCTGTTCCTAATGCGTAACAGTTTTTTCGGTATGGCACCATTCTTGTATAACAAAATACCGACGACCATAAGAGAATTGCCAACCATGGTGTTTCAGAGAAAGCTTAAAAGCATACTTGCTAGTAAATGCTACTATACAGTTAAGGAATTTTTAAATGATAAATCTTTTGACAAATAATTTATTTTAATTCTTTTTTAAATTTTCACAATTTTATTGCTGTATACATTTTTTTTATTTTATTGAATGACATTATTTTTGATTATTATATGACAAGCATGCACTAATATTATTGTTTTTTTTTCTATTGTTATTTTTAGTTTTTTGTTATTATTAGTTTTGATTTTATTTTTATTAGTCGCATTGTTTAAATTTACAATAACCATTATTTTATAAATATAAAAGAAAATGTAATTTACAGAACATTGCACACCCATTATGGGTAAATTACATTGAAACAATTATAAATGTGAGATCTTTAAACATGTAATTACGCAATAAATATACTTTGACTTAGACTTTGACTAACTTGTCTCCTTGAAGAAAATATATATCCGAATATTTAGCACAAATTATCTGTAATTTTTTCCTGTCGTTTGTGATGACATGAGATAATTTTACAATTTTTAGGGTTCCGGACCAAAATGGTAAAAAGGAACCCTTAAAGATAAAGATAGAGACATTTATTTGCAAAAAACATGTGTTTACATTTTCATGCGAGTTGTTTAATTTTTTATAGGGTCACAACATGCTTTACCGAAATCGGTATGCAAAGTTTTTAAGATAGGTAGAATATAGAATCACTCTGTCTGTCTGTCACAACTGGATATCTCGAGTACTACTAATGCTATCGACTTGAAATTTGAAATGGTTAAAGACAACACTTTTTTACTAATATAGCGTATATAAAAATGTTTAAAAATATTCTTATTTTGATTGCAGGGGGGCGGAAAGAGGATCTCAAAATTTGTAAGTGAAGTTACTAGGCCGTGTGGGGTATCATATGAAAGGTATTCACTTGCACATTAATAAACAGTTTTTCTTTTTCCTTTAAGCCGTATTGTTTTTGAGATATTTACAGAAATGTTGAAAAAACGACCGTTCCCCCCCCCCCTTATCTCCAAAGTTTGCAGAGATAAACCCGTGATACTTTTATACCCAATAGATGTGTATGTAAACTTTATAGGAAATTTATTACAAACTCTCTACTTAGCATACTTTTTTAGAAATCATCGAAAGTGTAAAAATCTACATAAGTTCCGCTATCAGACAAGAGATGGCGCTGTCAAGGTTCTCCAACAAATATAAAACCGCCTTTGTCATATATTATATTGTATGATGGCACGGAACCCTCGGTGCGCGAATCAGACTCGCTCTTGCCCGGTTTTATTTTATAAGGTGAAGTCCCTTTTCCGATTGATTAAATGACCAAACAATATAATTTTCTAAATAGTCCAAATCCTCATTTTGTATTATGTTTGATTTTGGTATTTTAATTTCGTTTTCACTTGTATTTCAAATTTTAATTGGAATTTTACCCCTTCTCGGCTGAGCAATACAACCTGCTAAAAATAAATTTTTATTTAATTGTTTTTTTGTGTAAAACGCAATCTTTGTATATGTTTTTATTTATCTTTGTATATGTTTTTATTTATATCTAAATAATGTATTGACTCACTTCGACCTTGGGATACACAAATAATTTTCTGAACTTGAGTGTTGTTTCCGTTTTTGTATTTTAATACGGTACCCTTTGTTATTTAACCGTAAGATAAGTATGTTTGTAGGTAAATCAATGTTGGCATTATAAGTTCTCAGAAAATCTAACCCGAGTATACCGTCGGCTTCACAAGGAATGGTATCAAATAGATACAACTTGTGGCGAAATTGAACTCCTGTTTCTAATTTCAACGACGTGTGTGTGAACTTATATGCATGAACTTTTTCACCGATTCCTTTTATGCATGTTTTGTCGCGGTATGTTTTTGAATTTTTTTTACCGATTTACTGTTAATTAATGAAATAGATGCGCCTGTATCGATTAAAAATAAAAGTTTTTGATTATCGCTATATAGAGGTAGATAAACATAATCAAGACTCCGCATGTCAAAATATAATCAGTAGCCTCGAAAAAACTCAGCCAAATTTACCTCTTTCTCTTCCCTTTCTTCCTTAGTCTCAGTAGCAACATTTATGTTGTCCCGTTTGGCATCTCTCGTAATGCTTCTATTCGATGGACGCAGTTGGTAATATCTGCCTCGATAAACTCCTCGCTGAGCAGGTCTCTGGCCTCTAACCTGTATATTATTACCTCTATACGGTGAAAGATTTCCGCGACGCTGAAAGTTGCTACCACGGTATTGAATTGTCTGTCTGCTGTAAAATCCACGTCCTCGACGAGGGGTCTACCTCGTGTATAAGAGAAAATGGCCTCCTGACCTGAAGTTTCGGGGAGTGACTGCTCCTCGTCCTCAGCTGCGCGCACAGCATCCTTAAGTTGAGAGTAGTTTCGGCCTGCCAATATGGTACTTAGTCTACGATTTCTCAAACCGTATGAAAATCTTTTGACTATAAGTTCCTTTTTACTATTTTGGTCCGGAACCCTAAAAATGGGGTATGTTAATTCACTATCAAATTGCATAAAAACTAAATTCCACTGAGTATTACAAAATATATCTTGTAACCGATGGTGTGATGGTGGTCTAACCGATGAAGGGAGATTGTACTGACCTGAGTCTAACTCACGCTTTTACAATTTCGTTGATTTCCGTGTAAGAGAAGTTGGAAACTTTACAACCTTTGTATTTTGTTTCACTTAATAATGCAGGCTTGTTTTTTGAAACAAACCCCAAGGCCAGCCGACCTTAGTCATTGAACGACATGATGAGATAGCTTACGTACATATTGCTTCGTTCTCTCAAGATGTTTACGCAATTCTTTTGTTTTTGTATAACTAATTCTTTACAATATAAGGCGCATCAGAGAAACGGTGAACCGGGAAATGGTGATGATGTAGAATGCACAGCAAAAATGTATTTAGGGACGCTACCAGCCATCTAATAGGCAACCATAACACAAGCTCTGCTTACTATAGGCCTAGATGGTGTAAAATTTATTTATTCACTAGGAAAACAGAAATGTTTATCTTTAATCCCGAATTAGTCCCATCGCATCGTATTTTTGTACTTTTGTCCTGAATGTACCTACACTTCAGCCAAATTTGAATAAGAACACAAACAAACTGTCAATACTTAACCTAAAAATAACTTGCCTTCTGTTGGTATTATTTTTATTTATTTATCAATTATTGGGGATTTGGGACTACTCCCTTCAATATAAATTACTACTAACTCGATCAAAAAACCAACCCTTACTTTAAGGATTTAAATAAAATGAACGGAACGAAAGTCAGTTTCGTTCCGGCGGCCGACCAGTCAACACCTACAGCGTTCACCTGATGATGCCTCGCGGAGAGGCGAAACACGTGTCGTCGTATAGGTTTGGGTATGCATGCTGCACTGACAAGCTAGTTCTCCCTGCATGCGCATAATTAGCGGGCGGGAGGGCGGTGCTCCTGCATCTCAGCATAAGCGGAATTAAAACTCAATATTTTTATTGCATTTTATTGTCATGGATTTCCGCAAAGTAACGCCTGATTCCATTAATTATTTTAAGGATTTACTAAATTTTAAGCGTGACAGTTTGTTTACAAACATGCTACATCTAATTTCGCTGAAGTATATAGAGGTATTGTGTTGTGTAGTAAAATAAGAATACTAAATCATGTTGTGGGTAGGGAGTCTGGAATAAATGGTGGTCGGTACAATACGCGCTGTCCCAGGAAGTCCCGTTCCTTGCATAGAAATATTACATACTCTATGTATAGTTGTATGGTTGACAATGGCCATAGACTGTGCGAATGCGAACTGCATTAGTCTGGCACCTCGTCGGTTTCGGTGGCCCAAACCAAATTGACCTACCACGGAGTTATTGTCAAGTGGATTTCTAGTTCCTAGTTTGGCATTGAAATCACCAAGGACCATGTTTCATGTTCCTCGGTTTTCTTCGCAAGCTGTATTGAGCCGATCGTATAGGTATTCGACCTCTTCATCAGAGTGCGCAGATGTAGGTGCATATGTTTGTATAAGTGTGAGGGTGGTCTTAGTTGTGATACGTAGTCGGAGTACAGCAATGCGTTCGGAATAACCTCGAAACTCTATGATATTATCTTCCCACTTCTTAGCCACCAGGAACCCTACTCCGTAGAGACCTTTAGTTTCTCCGAAGTGGAAAAATATATCATCATCGCGTTCCTCAGTCATTTCTCCAAGTCGTCTCACTTCGGCTAAGCCGACAACGTCCCATTTGATGTAATTTAAGGCGTTCTCGAGCTCCAGCAAGCGATCTTCAATTGAGTTCTAACGTTATATATAAGTTAGAATATTCAGCATATCGGTGTCCTTTAATGAATGAGTTAGGGTCGTTCGACGGTTCGATCTCACCCGGAGATTTTTCACACCCCTAACCCCAGGGCTGGCATGGCGCCCGTCAACGCCAGCACAGCCGCTGGAGTCGCCGGGCAGTTGGGGCCTTGGTTGATATAGACTCGTCATATTTGGTTTGGACCGTGACCCAACACGCTGTTCCAGTGCGGGTTGGTGGGTTTTTCGTCAGAGCCTCGTTAGCTATTTGGCAAGGTGTACCACGTGCAGGTAGAGGTTGACTTGGGGCTCGAGAGATGTTAGATGAGCTCCCTTACACCCCATGTATGTACTATGTTTATTCACATTTGTATATGGTGTAATTTTCGCTGTATCGTCGTATCTGCTCATTATCAGTAAGACTGACTGTGATTGTATTCATTCTACAACAATATATCAAAAACTGTGTATTCAACTTTAACCAGTTAGCTTGATATTACTGTTTATCCACACTAACATAATTGCCTAAGCTATAAATAATAGTATGTTGGTATGCCGGCGTATATTGATTCGTAAACTATAAGAGAAATTGGTTATCATGTCGAATGCGGTTTCTTTTTTTATATCTAGAGGCTATAAATGCATTATTGTTAACACATATAAAGACATTGCTACAGTTTTTGTAGCACACCTTTGTGTAGAGGGAATCAACCTATAAAAATATTTAAAACAAACCGATCTGTTTACTTAAAACACGTTTTATCCATTACCTTTTGTTGTTGTTGGTCTTGGAAGTTTTGTGCCACCAACCTTATTCCACTAAGTTCCAACGATCGCGGGTCAAGAGAGCGGCTGCGCGGTTTTTCAGAGTAGAAAACGTCTTCGTCTCTCTTTCCCTTTTTCCATCGAAAGTAGCTTGCCATTTCGACTCACTCACATTCAGCTCCGCAGAACATGTCAATACGTAGTCGGTCCGATCGACCGGTGTTCAAACGTAACTGCGTATGTCGCTAACCACGGGGGCGTCTCTGTAAGAACTGAGAGATAACGTCGTCGTCACGAGACGGCGGCACTGTTTTTGTTATGCAACGTGCCTAATAGTGTAAGTGGTATATAAACGCGACACTGACACGGAACCCGTGGGGTGAGAAGTGCGTGGGCGCACTACAGTAGCTTATCAGACTGATACGAATCAAGATGCAATCACTATAACCGTTTCACGTCATATGTTAATCGTCATAAAAATTACGATAATTTATTTCACTCACATTTTATTCACAATTATATCTTTCAATTTCATTTTAATTAACCGCGCAATAGTTTCGATTGATAAGTTAGCTCACACAAACACGCGTACTTTTACTCAGTTTGGTTACATACGTCTATTTTTTATATGAGCGACTACGGAATAGACACGCCGTGGTTTTCCGAGTTTACAACCATCATTTTGTCCAAGCCAGTTGACACTGCGCAACTAACGGAGTAATGTAATCGTGTTTAAGCAATTGGCCCCTTCTCTATTTTATGCAGAGTGCATTGCATACTTTACAGAAGATGTTATGTTATAGTATTTTCCGCATTAACCGTATTGCCGTAAACGATTTATCATATGATTACGGCACACATGCCGTCACTTCTGCAAGTGTTTTGTTTATTTGTACAATGGGCTATGCAATTACATCTGTATAGCTGGATAGATGGTACGATTTACCTACCTTATATCGTCTTAACAAATGTACATATAATTATGAGAGGTGACTGTTATCCTGAGCCAGAATCGTATATTGTTTCGGCGAAAATATCTTTTTGGTTGTGATTTGTACATTATACAATATCGGGAAAACACGGCATTAAAATCACGTTTGTTGCATGGGAGCCCCCAAATATTTTATTTTTAAATGAATATACAACTAAATATTCTGTGAATATTGCAAGCGTCTACCTGTTGCCGTGATTAATATCGAACAAAAAACGGCAAAAAAAGTAAACGATTATTGTACGCTCAACTATTTATTTTATTTTAATTAAAAATTCAAAAACACCTTACGCCAAATTGTAGCTAGTTTAAAAAAATCTTACCAAATATATCGAGTAGGGTATCACAAGAAAGGGCATTAAAGAGGTTGCAAAAATAATACACTCGAGAGCATAGAAACCGCACACAGGGGCATTTACCTATATTTTAATTTCGATCCTTATTTTTTTTAAACTAAAGGTTGGTTGCAAATATAACTTAAATTAAATTGAAGTACACACTGTTAGCTTCCTTAAAACCCATAATGTCTAGCCTTGACCTTCCAAATCATAACAGTGGCAACTTAACAATAGAATGGCCTAAATTAGCTCGTTTCAGCGCGGTTCGTGGGACTTTGAGCAGGTATAAAAGGTTAAAAAAACAATAAATTTGTGTATATAACGATTTATTAGTACGAGGCAATACGCCTCCCCTAGCCTGAAAAACAGCTTCCATTCGATGTTTCATTGAAGAAATCAATTCGTTTACGAAAACCTGCGGTATGCTATCTCATAATTCCTTGATCGCGGTTTGGAGCTCTCTGAGACTCGTAGGCGCTTCGTTGCCGGCTCTTGCTCGTTTCTTTAGTTCGTCCCATAAGTGCTCAATGGGATTGAGATCTGGGTTTCGAGCAGGCCACGCCATAACGAGTACTTCCTCCAAGTACTGCCGTACTATAGCAGCGGTGTGCGGTCTAGCGTTATCCTGCATAATAAAACCGGGCAAGAGCGAGTCGGACTCGCGCACCGAGGCTTCCGTGGCATCATACAATATAATATATGACAAAGGCGGTTTTATATTTGTTGGAGAACTTTGACAGTGCCATCTCTTGTCTGATAGCGGAACTTATGTAGATTTTTTACACTTTCGATGATTTCTAAAAACATGTTAAGTAGAGAGTTTGTACTAAACTTCCCGTAATATTTACTCACCCTTCTAATAGCAATAAAAGTTTCAGAGGTTTATCTCCGCAAACTTCGGAGATAAGGGGGGAACGTTATTTTTTTCAACATTTTTGTAAATAACTCAAAAACGATACGACTTAAAGGAAAACTAAAAAAGTTGATACCCCACATCACCTATTAACTACACAATTTTTTTGAAAATCCCCCTTGTCTAAAAAACTATGCAAATTAGAGAATTCGCTATAATTTTCCTATAAAGTTTACATACACTTCTATTAGCTATAAAAGTATCACGAGTTTATCTCTACAAACTTCGGAGATAAGGGAGGGAACGGTAGTTTTTTCAACATTTTTGTAAATTAGTCAAAAACGATACGGCTTAAAGAATAAATAAAAACTGTTTATTAATGTGCAAATGAATACCTTTCATATGATACCCCACACGGCCTAGTAACTTAAAAATTTTGAGATCTCTTATCCCCCTGCAATCAAAATAAGAATATTTTTTAACATTTTCGTATATGCTACATTATTAGTAAAAAAGTGTTGTCTTTTACCATTTCAAATTTCAAGTCGATAGCATCAGTAGTTCTCGAGTCATCCGTTTGTGACAGACAGACAGAGAGATTCTATAAGGGTTCCTTTTTACCATTTTGGTCCGGAACCCTAAAAACGAAGTTTTCCCCGATAAATCCCGAAAAGGGCACAACATGTTCTTCCAGGATCTCCTTGACGTAACGTTGGGAAGTCAATCCACCCGATATATACCACATATATACGATATATATACCGATATAGACAAATAGATAAGTTATATATAGATATTGCAGAATTATGAGTTTGATACAGAAGATAGAAAGTGTTTATATACCATATCTATAAAAATAGGGAGTGATTTAGCCTTTCTTATCGCAGAACGTAACGAGTTCCTAAGCTTGGTAGAACGTACGGTGAGGGAAATACTATAGGCATGGGAAGTATGGATAGGAGTTTTCAGCTGTAGTCAGCTGAGCGCAGGGATCGGGAGTGGGATTCGGAAAGGAATTCAAATCTATCCTTGAGATAGCCGGGAGTGGTTGGGTTGAAGAGGATGTTGTAAAGAAGGGAGAGAAAATGTGCATCCCGGCGAAGGCGGATAGGTAACCACTTGAGCTTGTTGCGGTACTCGGTGATGTGATCATACTTCCGTAGACCGAAGATGAATCGTATCCAGAAGTTTTGAAGCCGCTCAAGCTTATCAAGCTGTGCTTGGGTTAGATCGGGATAGCTGGCGTCGACGTAATCTAGGATAGGGAGTAATAGAGACTGAGCTAGCGCAATTTTGGTGGAAGTAGGCAAAAAGTTACGTAGCCTCTTAAGAGGCGGCTGATGCGACAGTTTTTCAACTGACTTCCGCCTATGTTACTATTACTGGTACTGATTGCTAGGTCATCGGCGTAGCCTATGCCGTGTGAGGATACCGTGTTTGTTTAGGGAGTCGAGAAGTTCATTGGCTACTAGCACCCACAGGAGGGGTGATAGCACACCGCCTTGTAGGCAACCTTTAGTGACCAGACATCGTTAAGTTTCGGAACTCTCTGTTTGTGCTGATCGGTTTGTTAGCATTTGAGCTGTCCATTCGCCTGGACTTTCGTTGACTCCTTTGTCTCTAAGGCCTTTTTCAAAAAGGTAATTTTATCGAATGCTCCTTCGAAGTCTATGAAAGTTACTAGACATGATTGTTTAATTTCTATTGCAACTTAGATCTTGTGGACCTCATGATGGAGTGCAGTCTCTGTCGATTTACCTGACTGGTAAGCGTGCTGATTTTGGTTTACCGAGTTTTCGACTAGTGGCCCACTACTTATGTACCTGTCAGTCTATTTACGGTATTTAATAGGAAGGAGCTGAGGCTGATTGGTCTGGACGTTGAATTTTGGTTGATTATAGTAGACTTACCCGGTTTTGGGAGAAAAACTACTTTTACCCCGGCTCCCTGCATATGGGATGTATTTCCAAGCGATGCAGCTTCTATAGATAGCCTCAATTTTTGGAAAGTGCCGAAAAAATGTCATCGGTCCCAGCGGATTTATATGGCTGAAAGGTTCATATTGCCCACGACGTCGCCTCTTCTGAGACTATAGAGTAGGCAAAATTCCAGTCCTCTTTTTGAGGAGTTTGACCGTCGTGGGTCTCCTAATTTATACTAAGTATAAGTAATATATTATAATATATATTATAGTACTAAGTATAATATATTATAGTACTAAGAGTGCATTCTGGGAAGTGCGTTGACAACAAAAGTTCGAATTGTTTGCTTCTGTAAATGTGTAAGACGTTTCTTTCGAGAGCCTAATTTGATGTTTGCGCCTTTTGATAGTATTTTGCTAAGGCGAGCCGTCTCGCGTTGTGTGGCGATAAAGTTGCTGTACTTTCTCCAACAGCTATTACGGCTACGTCTTATTTCATGTCTGAGTTTTTGTCTCGCTGCTCTGTAGTCGGTCCAGCGTTATCGGTGTTTGTGTTCATCGCTCTGTTGTATACGTACTTTCTTTTTTGGGGAACTATTCCTCTACACTAATAATAGGTCTTTACCTATGAAATTGCCGTTCTTCAGTACTGGTAATTTCAAATAAAAAAAAAATTGACATGGCTTGGTATTTCAAATTCAAATTAATTTTGTTTTAAAAACATGACATTCTTTTTACAAACTCAGTCTTTTGTTTATTGATTAGCGTTGTATTTTCATTACATTTGAACATTTTTCGTCATAATGGGTACCTTAAAAAATCGTGTAATTATGGAATATGAGTTCCGTCGTGGCACCAACGCGACACAAACGGCGCGTAACATCAAAAACGTTTACGGAGAGAACTGTACAAACGAACGCACAACCCGTTATTGGTTTTCCCGGTTCCGTATTGGAAATGTTGACTTGAAAAATGAAGCTCGTGGCCGTCCGAAGACTATTGTCAACAATGATGAATTAAAGGCGATTGTGGAAGCTGACGAAACTCAATCTACAGCTGAGCTAGCAGCAGCTTTTGATGTTAGCATCAAAACAATATTGATCCATTTGCGACAAATTGGCAAGGTAAAAAAGCTTGATAGATGGGTACCCCACGAACTTAGCGCTGGCGAGCGCAACGTACGCGTTGAGACCTGTCTCGCGCTGCTCAACAGACAAAGAAATGAAGGAATTTTGAAACGAATCGTTACGTGCGATAAAAAATGGATTCTGTTCGACAATCGAAAGCGCTCAACAAGTTGGTTAGATCCTGGTTCAGCACCAAAGCAATGCCCTAAACCAAAAATTACCCCTAAAAAGGTGATGGTCACTGTTTGGTGATAGACCACCAAAAAAAAATTACAGTTTTTTTTAAAAAACGGCATGAGCATTACTCCAGAAGTGTACTGTAAAGAACTGGAGACAATGATGGAGAAGCTTGCACATCTGCAACCAGCTTTGGTCAATCGGTCGTCCCCACTGCTCCTACACGACAACGCGCGACCCCATACTGCACAACAGACCAGTTTCCAAGCTGCAAGAGCTGGGGTTGGAAGCTCTCCCTCATCCGCCATACTCACCAGACCTTGCACCTACCGACTATTACTTTTTTCAAAATTTAGACAACTTTTTATTGGGTAAAAAATTCAATTCCCGAGGAGCAGTACAAAATGCCTTTAAAGAGTTTGTTGCCTCCCGTGCAGCTGATTTTTACAAGAAGGGCATCAATAAACTACCAATGCGTTGGCAAAGATGCGTCGATTGCATGGGGTGTTACTTTGAGTAATAGAAATAAAAAAGTTTGGAAAAAAAGTACTTTCATTTATTCCATACAAACCGGCAATTTCATAGGTAAAGACCTAATATTATAAAGGAAATATTAATTTGTATTTTTTATGTTTGTAATGAATAAATTCAAAACCTTATTGAAGTTTTAGTAAGGAAAATAATAGCCATATTATAAATTTTATTCATTGGAAGCTGAGGAAACTATAGATGACAGAAAAATGTTTTATAATATAAACGAACACATCAATATAAACAAAAAATGTAGAAGTATAACTTTATTATTATTATAAAAAGTATTTGTTTCGTTGAACGCGCTTATTTCAGGAGCTACCGGTTCGAATACAAAAAAAATCGGCGTTGGCTAGCCTAATAGGCTAGTTGACTAAATTAAAAAAATTGGCTAATACACTTCCTTATCTATTTTGCCCTAAAAACAAACGATTTCAAAAGTTGATTATTTACAATAAATATTTTACGTTTTCAAACCCCAATTTTAATGTTTTTTAAATTGCATTTGCAACGTATTGGCATCAAGACTGACGTCACTATGTATGAAACAAAAAAGGCTTCGTTTTCTCTATTTTATTCTAAAATGAATATTTCATTCAACACTTACTGTAGAGTGTCCAGTGTAAGAGCACTACTATAGAAACGCGAAAAAAGTTATTCATACATGTTCCAACACTTAACAAATACGAAGAAAGTGGTTCAGCCTTGCAAGGAGGAACAATGCTCATATCTGTATTTATCTACTTTAGATTCAAGAATGTATTTTTCTTAAGATTTTAGTCTGGCGAGCGTGCTGGCCACGGCAAATCGTCAATTTCAACCTCTCGAAGATACCCCCAAACTATCGTTGCAGTGTAGGGCCGGGCATTGAAAATTATCTCTGTAAGGCATGACAATTCGTTCTTAAGATGTCATTTACGTACCGAGCCGCAGTCTGGGATCTATTTTCTACGATGTGCAAATCCGTATGTGCCCCTATACAAACACCGCCCCGTATAACTTCTTCCGACAATGTTACACTGAGCGTATCTTTCTACGGGTCGTCTCAAAACTGTAACCCTTCTATCATCTGGCTGTAGACAAAACCTAGACTCGTCAGTGAACAATATTTTCCCCCAGTCATCATCATTCCAGTTTTGGTATGAGCGAGCAAAGTTAGCCCGAGCTACTCGATGATCTGTGGTAAGTAAGGGTCCTCCGGCTGGCAAGTACGCCTTTATTCCAGCTTCTTTAACTCTTCATCTTACTGTTTTAGTGCTAACTGTCACCTGTCGAACATCCTGGAGCATCGATCTGACCTAAGTAGAAGTCAATGTACGATTTCTCCAAACACTGCAGACTCTCTTGCGACCTGCAGGGCAACGTCTCGTGTACTCACCAGTCTGCTGATAACGTCTAACATTTCGAAAGATGACGGATTTGAAAACTCGTAATGTCTGAGCCACTTATTTATTACTGTGACCTTTTTCAATCAAAGAAACAGCTTTGGAAACCTGAGCTACGCTATGATCCGGCATTGTCCCTTTAGGTATTCGTCGGTGTGTGAGCACGTCTATTGCGATACGGTTTTGTGAAAAAAAAAAACGACAGACCTTGATGTAATGAATACGCACACGTCAGCAAAATTATTCCAATAGACTACATAGTGAAAAAAGGCAAATAAACGAAAAAAACAAACGAAAGCCTGAAACAAAAGACTACTAAAGCAATTCTTCTTAAAATCAAATGTTAAGGTACGAGTAGGTGGCTAGTTTGTACTTAAAACTTTTTGTACATACATCTATCAGTCTATTTTTTCGATTGATGAACCGTTCCTCTGATCTGAATAAGTTCATGACTGTATTTACGTTTACCCATTTTAGATGAAGTGTCAATAGATTCGTGAATACGTATTGCGTAGAATATTTTTGTCTTCTTAGGTGACAATAATAATAAATTAATTTTTTATTTCGGAACAGGTGATTTAAACAAAAATTACATTGGAAGCGATGGTTCCTGCAATAGTTTAAAATTAAACGCAGTTGCCAACGCCCACCTCTAAACCAGGTGGAGCGGTTTTGTTCCTTAAAATTTGTTTTAATAATTAACAATTTTAAACAATTACTCTTAAATTCTATAATAATTACAAATACAAAATCATCATTTCAGCCATAAAATGTCCACTGATGAACACAGGCCTCCCTCATGGATCTTCATGAGGGGTAGTTGCCATTCTCACCACGCTTGGCAGGCGGGTTGGTGAGCGCAGTATGGGATGTTGATACACGGATAGACGCTGCTGCCCATCTTCCGGAGGTATCCCTTAGCAGGCTCTTACTGCATCCATGGGCATGAGAGGAGGGGTATCATTCTACTGCCGGCACCCCACGGCGGTTATTATTATTACAAAATAATAACGATTATATTTTTTTTTATTTAAACCTAAAACAATTACTCTTAATATTCTATAATAATTACAAATACTAAATAGCAATGACTATATATTTTTTTATTTAAACCTATGTGGTTATACAATATACCTACTTGGTGTGGTTGGGCTGTCACGTCCGTTTTTGGAGTCGCCTAGACCTTTGCAGCGCCATCTAGTTCCAAAGTAGTTATAGTTTAAATATGGATATTTTATTGTAAATACATACTTATCATTCAAAGAAAAGAAATAAAACATTTGTTCCTCTGAAATCGAACCCGCAATGTCTTTCTTCTCTTTCTCCTCTTTATTCATCAAGGTCAAGGCGGTAATCCACCACCTCTGTTCAAATACGTTTAACTACATTTTAACTGTAAAGCCGGCTGATATGCTGATACGTATATCGTATTTGAACAGAGGTGATGGATTAACGCCTTCTTTCTTGATGAATATAGAAGAGAAAGGTCGCGTGCATTTCAAAACCTTGAAAACTATTTTACGTCACTCGTTTCACAAGTACATAAATGGAAATGGTTCACGTAGGGAGCTTTAACATTGACCGCGGCTTGTTGCACAAAGGTTGATTAAGGCGACGCGTTGATAGACAATTATTTTAATGTAAGTGTTCAAATTACAATGGTAAAACGCGAAGCCGCCTGTCTACTGACGCGAAAAGCTAGCTTCAAACGAAAAGTCGTAACCGGCAAAACAGTAGTTCTTATTCAACCACCATTTGGAAAGGAGTGTAAAGACTAATATGTACTGAAAAATTTGCGACATAAATCGTTTTCGTTCAACAGTAAAGTGAAAAACCTATGTTTCTATATAGCAGTTTTTGGTTATATTTGAAACACGTTTATACATAACTGTTGAAAAATCTACACTCGAACGTTATAGCGAAACAAATAATGGCATGTATTTAAATGAATACTAATTTTGCAAATACAGCAAGCAATAAATTCGAAAATGTTGTCTTTTCAAATAATTAATCCCCATCTTTTAAGACACAACAAATAGAATCGATATTTTTATTGTTCATTTCTACATTTGAAACATTTTCGAGAACATTTCGAGTGCTTTAATAATGTTCCATGGTAATTGTCATCTCTTTAATTATTATTGGCTCTGAGATATGCTGCAGCACGTATTTAATTGCCATGGGGAAGCAGTGGCAGTGGGGTAGCAGAATGGTGTTCTTCTTCTCTTGCCCGTAAGTTCAGTAAGAATCTGCCGAAGGTAACCTCCGGAATATGGGCAGCAGCATCTTTCTGTGTATCAACATCCCGCGCTCGGCAACCCGCCTGATAATCGGGAATAATAATTAATTATCGGGAAACGTTGAATAAATATTTAACAATTTAACCATTTAGTTGCGAAGACAATTATTCGATTTAGGGTTGCGTTTGCGAAACATTAAAGTTTAAAAGATGACCCTCTACAATCTAAACTGCACGCTTTAAGAGTCTGATAATCATGCCTGTTGTTTTTACCTTGAACTTTCTAGGAAAACTATAACGGTTAAGCAAGCTTTTTTTAGTTTCGGAGTAATTGTCGCACAATTAAGGGATCTTTGGTAAACCGTATCACTTAATTGAAACCGGGATACTTTAAGCCGAAAACTCAATTCATCATCATCATTCCAGCCGTAAAAAGTCCACTACTGAACAGGCCTCCCTCATGGATCTCCATGAGGGGTAGTTGCCGTACTCACCACGCTTGGCAGCCGGGTTGGCGAGCGCAGTACGGATGTTGATACACGGGAAGACGCTGCTGCCCATCTTCCGGAGGTATCCCTTAGCGGGCTCTTACTGCATCCACGGGCATGAAAGGAGGACTCAATTAATTCCTCGTAATATATTTTAGTAAACGTAAAAAACATACACCAACTTCTAACAACAGGTTTACGGTTGACTACGGAACGCTAAGCGCGTAGCTCGACCCACGAACCTTGCCCTATTTATTTTTCTGTGCATTGAAAACCAGTTGTGTGAAGAGAAAACGCTCGTCAGCCGCGCGGATAACTCAAGAGATGGAGGACGAGCTGGATGCTCACCTGAGCGCGTGGCCCGTCACCGCGTTAAGGTCCAACTAGTCGCGGAGGCAAAGTCGTCAGTGAGCGCGGCCTAAATGTATGCTATCTCACCTGAATAGTGTGTTTACCCGCGCGCTAGAATGAAATGCACAATGATTCATTCCTAAATCTACCGCGCAAAAATATGTGAATAGACTTTTAGCACAAAGGTTATTATAGAAAAACTTGAGTGTAATTTTTTTCAAAATAACATTTATTTCAACTTTTGAATAATTAAACTATGTCGGAACGGCGTTTATTTTTGAGTTTTATTTCTCCTTATATGTATTATTTAGTTTCGTCCAAAGTTGGGCTAAAATCAGTATTGAAATACGAAAGTTTAGAAGCTTGTATTTTTGAAATAAATACTTTTTTACGGTTTGGGGTGTATACAAACATAGATTATGACGAGATAAATTGATATACTTTGTTGGATGGTTAACGTCAAACAGAGGAGTAGTTACCCTTCCACGTTTGTATCAAAAGATGAGCGACTCGTTCATCCTTAAAGCGCTAAAATAGAAGACGTGGGAGGCCATTGCCCTGCAGTGAGACAGTGGGGGCTAAATAATAATACTTACTTACTGCTGCGGCGCAAAGACCCGAAGTGGATCTTGGCCTCAGACACTAAAGACCGGCAGGCTTCTTTGTCCGCTGCCGTTTCAGTCCAATTGACAGCGTGAAGTTCCTCTAGGTCTTTCAGTACTTCATCCTTCCAGCGATACCGAGGACGCCTAATCGGTCTTCGACCAGTAGGACAACCCAAGTAAGCTCTTTTGAGAGCACGATCATCCCCCATGCGGATTACGTGCCCCGAGCCACCGGAATCTTAGTTCTTTAATTTCCGGATTCTCCACGTCCCATCACCTTTGCGGGTGGGCCCCATGCTAAATACATGATAAAAAATTCTTACCGCTTTCCGCCTCTCTGCCTGGTCGCCCGGCGGCTGGCCTGGCACCGAGGCGCGTCCTCGGAAAATGTCCATGACCTTGGCCATGGCGCTGGGGCGACGCGACGCTCCAGCTGTCACCGTGTGGTAGTACTGTAACAATAGAATAAGGATGACGCCTGGTTACACTCTTCTTTTGCCAATATCTCGCCCAAAGTTAAAGTGGCAACCGTATAACAGTGAACACTACTTATAATTTAGCTAAAATACATGTACGAAGATTTGATAGTGTCTCATTCTATTGTGTGCAAAGAATTATGCTACAAAAAGCCGAGGAAACTGGTCCGATTTATTGACCATCATCTTCGGAAACGGCAGACAAAAAAGTCAACTGACACCGCTTGACCTTGTGAAACTCAGTTGACAGGACCGACTGTGGTTGTCAATGTTATCTGACAAGCGGATTACCACACTGACTGCTCAGATTTACCATCAGAATTTATTACAGATACATACATTATTATATTACATACTGATTTTTCGAATTTTATAAAACGCTTCCTGCTAATCTCATCGATAGCCAACCGTTTCGGATCTCGGTTCACGGAATTCTCTTACCTAACCTATCAAAAAAGTTCAAATGTATGTATAGCTGTCACGAAGAATTCAGAGATGGACATTGAGTACCGTGACTCACGTGTGTTTCGGTCAGTTTGACATTGCCTGCGGGGGTCACCGAAACAGGATAATTATCATCGCCTCAGTGATCAAATATCCTCTTGGAAATGTATTTGCTGCCAGAATTCTCGAAGCCCCCTTCCACCTACACCATCTAAGTCACCAGCAGACATGGACGCCGTGGTAGCAGCCGAGCTAAAGCAGCTGTCACTGCAAGTCACCGTCCTTCCTGGACTTAATGAGAGCATTGCTGCTTCAATACAACCCCTTCTAATACGCCAGTTATAAACGTCTGTTAGACTTCGTCTCCTCAAATTTGCCGTCAGCGCCTGTGGATAAACCATTGGTGACAATGGATCGACATCCTACGGCTAAGATTATGAATGTTCTGCCGCGGCGATACGGTACTTTGACGCGTTCTATTCGACTTAGCCTATAAAGTATAAGGTGCCTACAAATTTTCCGTTATCAGCGCGGCAAATTTAAGGACTCACTCGTGCATTACTTCCAGCATGTCGGTGTGCGGATCCGTCCCGTGCCTGGACAGAACTGCGGGTAGTGGGGGCGGCCTCCATCTTGGCGCCCTCCGGCTGAGGCGTATCCCGTCCCGTTGGCTTTGTCATATTCTGAAACGTGAAAACATTACATTTATTATCGTACGGCTTACGACCCAGTCATTTTTCTTAAAACTAAATAAGTGACAAAAATGTTCACCAGCTAGTGATCAACTTCGCTGACTTTGTATAAAGACCGGTCGCCGAATCACATTCAAAATAATACCTAGTGTATTTTTCAGGGAACACATTTCAGTGTGAAATTACCAGGATTATTAATTTAGTATTTATAGTAAAAATTTTAAGTACTGCCACTCAATGTTTCAAATCAGTGTGTCAAGTGTTTGATTATCATTTCTCTGAATATAAGTGTATTTCATTTGACCGTAGCAAGAGAACATGTAATTAGTATGGGAAGCACCTATATCTGATAGCATACAACTTAAATAATTATTATTTTGTTTGTATTTATACTTTCAACAATTTTCGACTTGCATGTGGTCTTGTGCCAGTCGGATCCACTGTTGTTGTTTTTAGGGTTCCGTACGCAAAAGGTAAATATGGGATCCTATTACTAAGACTCCAGTCAGTCTGTCTGTCACCAGGCTGTATCTCACGAACTGTGATATCTAGACTGTTGAAATTTTCACAAATCATATATTTCTGTTGCCGCTATAACAAAAACAGATTAAAATAAATATTTAAGGGGGCTCCCATACAGCAAACGTGATTTTTGCCGTGTTTGGCTCGATATTAATAACGCCACAGGTATGTAGATGCTTGAAATAATAACAGAATATTTAGTTATTATGTTAATTTAACAAATATATATTTTATTCTTAATAAAATAAATTAAGAGGGCTCCCATACATTGTTAGATAAGAATCTATCGCAATTAGTACAATAAATAGGTACCTATTCATTGTACTGTGATGCTGAAGCAAAGCTTTGCCTTATCTTCAGAACTACTGATGATATCCACTTGAAATTTATTTTTTCTTGTAAAGAGGATGTAAAAAAATATTCTTATTATTTCTGTAAGGGGGCAGAAAGAAGGTCTCAAATATTTTAAGCGAAGTTGCCAGAAATGTGGGATAGTGGCATATCATATGAAAGGGCTTCATTTACACATTCATAAGTTTTTAGTTTTTGTTTTAGCCATATAGTTTTCGAACAATTCACAAAAAAAATACCGTCCCCCCCTTATCCCCGAAGTTTGCGGAGATAAACCCCTTAAGCTTTGATAGTTAAGGGAAGTATATGTAAATATTACAGGGAAATTTAAACGAACTCTCTAATTTGCATAGTTTTTTAGTAATCATCGAAAGTCTATAAAATCTACATAAGTTCCGCGATCAGACAAGAGATGGCGCTGTCAAGGTTCTCCAACAAATATGAACCGCCTTATTCATATACTAGCTTCTGCCCGCCGCTACGCATGCGTTATACACAAATAAGAAGTTGCCTATGTGTTCTGTAATCCTGGTCAACATCTATACTTACGTGTACAAAATTTAAGTGCAATCCGTAGGCTAGTTTTTGTGTGAAGTGGTAACAAACATCCATACATCTATACCAACAAACTTCCGGCTTTATAATGTTAGTGAGATTATATGGTATGATGGCAAGATGATATTTATCTAAAGCGGCCGCCATTTTGACTTGCTGGCGGCAGATCCGCTGTTCTGTTAATATTACTTAATGATATTCACCTGTTTTTCGTAAACTTTCGCGATCACAATTCATTATAATATAATAACATAAACACGGGAATTTATCGCGTAATACCTTTGATTATTCCCGACGTTTCGACTGTGTTTCAACAATCGTGGTCCCGGGTTGACTGACTTCAACAGTTGACAGTCAACCCGGGACCACGATTGTTGAAACACAGTCGAAACGTCGGGAATAATCAAAGGTATTACGCGATTAATTCCCGTGTTTATGTTATTATATTTTAATGATATTCACCTGAACAGTCGAGTCGCTTGGACTTGCTAGCGGTCTTGCGCCAGTCGGATCCACTGTTGTTGTTTTTTACTTATTGTTATTTACCTGAACAGCCGCTTTGACTTGCTGCATGATGGTGGGTTGTTTTTTGGCATCGGCACCGGCGGGTTTTTTATATTTGAAGATATCGAACAGAGCCGGCCGCCGACTCACCCCGGTTGTTCCTGTAACAGCGAACGAGATATCATGTGTAAGTGAAGTAACCAATTTAACTTTTTAGAGGATGTAATCATCGTCTCCACCCGTGAGCCGTAGGACGACGACTGCTGGACATCCTACCTCATGAATCTCCAAGTAATGATCATGATGGCACCAATGCCATACTCATCACCTGGCAGGCGGGTTAGCGAGAGCAGTACGGGATTTTCACGGAAAGACGCTGCTGCTTATCTTCCGAGGTATCCTTTGACAGATTCTTACTGCATCCACGGGCAACATTCTACTGCGGGTACGCCATGGCATCGACTGGTAATCGGTGGCACAAAATCAGGAGGAATGGTGGCAATGGAGCGACCACAAAGTTACCGCGTTAACAGTACTATAATTACCGTGAATAGTTTGCTGGTACATCTGATCCGGCTGGCCATCATCGCTGGAGCCGCGCCGCTTGCGCTCGCCTACCGACTGCGTGCTTCTTGTGACAGACGGTTCAAGGCGCTGCTCTGTAAAGCACCAAAGATAACTATGTATTTATTCATCAAAGATAAGTGGTCCTGCATACGATTATGTATGACCCTTCCCAAGGCAACTTATGAGTTGCCGTACGTGTAAATGTATAGTTACTAAATATAGGTACCAGAAAAGGGGGCGAAGGCCTCAAAATGTCACCAAAGGTCAAAATGGCATTTTTGGGTTTTTGGACGTTTTCGGCCTTTTGAAAACTTATTTTTTTGGTGACCTTTTGAGGTCACGATAACTCCGGTGCCTGTGACTGTGAGGGTCACTAAAATCAATCAGTACCCTTCTCTCAAGTAGACGGTGTTAACAAAAAAGGTTTCATGTAAATCGGTCGACGCGTTCTGTTGTAATCGTCCTATACACAGACAGACAGACAGCCAGCGCTATGCATATTAGGGGGCTTCGGCCGCAAATAATCTATATTATATTTTGTGAGCATCATGTATTTGGTGGAGGGCATTGGTACGCCATAACACAGGGAATCCTAGTGTGGGTACCAATGTTTTTCTACATTATCATATGTTATTTCATGTATGTTGTCAATAAATATTTTTTCATTCATTTTTTTTCATTTACAATGTTTTCTGCCAGAGCCTGGGAATGTACAATTTTTATTTGTACCGAAATAAGCAGAAACTATTTAATCGATCCCGCCCGCCCTTTGCATTAAATTTATACACGTTTTTAAGTTGTTTTTAATTTGTACATTTCCAAGAAAAAAATTATATTGTTACAAAAGACGTTGTTTTTTTATTTGTTATACAGGCGTATATAATTAATAAATATTAAACATAAAAAACATGCATATTGCCATTTCAGGTACTTGTATGTTTAGCACTGATATTACTGTAGCCGCTAAACGTGCGACTACCTAGGTAGATATTATATTTGTAGTGTGTAGTTACGAGTATAGTGATGATAGTGCCGATTAGTACCTCACGTATCCATTGATAAGTCAGTACGGCATGAGTTTACAAGTCGACTAACGTACGTTCGTGCATATCCAAATCATTTTTTGAAATCGGGGTTTACGAGGTAAAATCATATTTAAACTCCTTTTTTTAAGTCAGTTCAAATGTAGCCTGTCCCCCTGATCATGATGAAATTCATTGGATAAGTATTTGAGGCGATACGGTGGAGCATCCGTAAACGTACCAGTAACGTATACAATGAGTTTTAGCCGGGATGGCTAAAACTCATTGTATACGTTACTGGTATACGCCAACTAACGGTCTCGCGGGAATAGCGACATAATTTTGTACTGATTGATAAAAATGATAGTGCCGATACGATAAGTGCCTCACGCATGGACGATTGTGAGGTACTAATAGGTACGGCACCATGTGTCAAATTGCAGACAAGGAGAGTCAACACATAGTGGTGATAGTGATACGATCTCCAAGGACAACGTACCTACTTATTAGATTATGCCAAAAAACTATAGGCCTTTGCATACATTGTAGATGATTTATACAGCAACTGGTTATTCATGCTGTATGGAGCGCTGCAGTTCCTGGGACATTATTAGGTAGGGACTTCCCTAGCATATCATCCTCTAAGCTAGTCAGCTATACTGATGAAATATCATGTCAATACTTCTAAAGCTAACTAAGCCGCGGGTTTCTTCACGATGATTTCCTTCACCGTTAAAGAACTTCAGGGTTTAGCGTCAATGTTTGTGAATAACCTGACCTGATCGAATAGCCGTGTTAGCCTAGACCCCAGATTTAATTATTACAAAAACTAATGATTGCATTTGATTAGTTCCTTCGAAAGAGTGTTCCTGGGTATGGAATAGTGTCGATATATTATGACAGTCATCCTGCCTTCCAGCCTGACCAGGCGGAAAATGTAATTTTATAACTACAAGATTCAATCCACTGCTGTGTATCCAGATAAATAGCCTGTAGCGATATTCAAGATTCTTTCCTACACTGTTCCTTAGCTTATCTTTATCTACAAAATAAATTAACAATTCTGGATTTTTTCATAAAGCGCTATTATTAACTTATTTATTTGAGCCACCAACAGAGGATACGCAGAAAACATACAAAAAAATATATATTAAAATAGCTTGGGCTAGTTTTCCCCCAATTACAGGCAGCTACATCTATATAACAAATTATAAAAATTTTAAGTCATTCAGTTGTTTGCATACAAACAAAGTTCAAAACATAATAGATACAAACAAATAAATAAGGTAATCTCAAGCTTAATAAAGTAAGAAAGAGACGTAACAAAAAGTAGGATTATTATGTACTTAATAAAAAACTAAACATCTTAAAAATGACTAACTTAACGTTTTACGTGATTTAGGTGTACAAAGTAAGTATGTATATATTACGGTTTATGTGGTACATAAAAGTAAATATATATAATAATGCAGGATTAATCACAGATTTATCATGCAAGTGGCTGTGTATGTCCGATCAAATCTAGATGAGTTCTCGAAAAATGGCGATTACCAATCGTACGAGACGCGAAACGCCAGTAAAACTGCGACTATCGCCTGTGTCACGAAGTCCACAAAATTAACTATCTCATGTCTTGGATCCGGCAGTATATAACAACCTGCCAGACACAATCACAGCTGATAGCCGTCTTCTTAGTTTTAAATGTAGACTGAAAAATTGGTTTAGCGAGCAGGCTTTCTATTCAATTAACGAATGAATATTGTGATCTATTAAAATTTTATTGCTTTTTTTATTTTAAATGTTATACTTACATTTTTAATCCCATTTTATTTAATTTTTAATACATTTCAAATGCTTTAAGTATTAGTAAAACTAATTAATTATTTGACATTATTCCAGTTTTTTTCAAGAGTAGTGCCATGAGTGCACTGCATATAAAAGGTTTTTATCAATACATAGTATAAAACAGTCGCTTCCCGCTGTCTGTCTGTCCCTATTGTGCCTTAGATCTTTAAAACTACGCAACAGATTTTGATGCGATTTTTTTTAGAGTGATTGACAAGGAAAGTTTCATCATCATCATTTCAGCCGTAAAACGTCCACTACTGAACTAAGGCCTCCCTCATGGATTCCCATGAGGGGTAGTTGCCATACTCATCATGCTTGGCAGGCGGGTTGGTGAGCGCAGTACGGGATGTTGATATACAGAAAGACGCTGCTGCCCATCTTCCGGAAGTGTCCCTTAGCAGGCTCTTACTTCATCCACGGGTAGAAGAGGAGGGGTAACATTCTACAACCGGCACCCCACGGCACGAAAGAACAAAACAAGAGGAAAGTTTATATGCACATAAATGCATAATATAGTAGACAAACATTTTGGAGGTTTCTAGTGTGAGGTCGTAAATAAACACATTTTTTGCGCTCACATTGCAAACGCTGGCTGAAGCCTACAAGATATGTAGATAAAAATAATGTACTACAGTAATGAACACCTTATAAAGGTCTACAAAAAGGTCCATGATGGTGCATTCTGTAGTATACTTATTTAGTATCAGCATTGCACCCGTGCGAAGCCGGGGCTAGGCGCTAGTAGTATATAAAAGGTTTTTACTGTCAATATCTCGAATAAATCAAAGCTTTTGTTATGGAAAATAAAACGTTTTATCAGATTACGACACACAAAACATTATCTCCATCATCGAATTATAATAATAGAAACATACAACTTCCTTCACAAAAAAAAGCTACACATTGAAATTTTCCTTTACTTTTCCAGCAATAAACTGAAACATGGTTTCAAGCCTGACAGTCCCGAGGTGTATATTTCAAGGGACCATTTTTTTTTTAGAGTTATCCGACTATACTATAATTCTTTCCTCTGAATAATAGCTGACTAAGCTGAGAAGATGGTATAGGTGCTGGGCAAGCCTAATCCATCTAACAATGTCCCAGGCAATGCAGCGTCCCGTACAGCATGATTACCAGTTGCTGACGCTGTATAAATCATCTTATAATGGATGTAAAGGCCTTACTTTTTTATCCGACTATCCTATTTATTACTTGTTTCAACATTCTAGTTTTGGCATTCTGTGGCTTAGCAGCAGTGTCTCCAGATGCACTGTAATTACAGTAGATTTACTGTAATTATACTCTTTTCACTGTACACTGTATTATGTGAATACAGTGTATGGAAAGACACTGTAATTTCATGTTTCTGAGAAGTTCTATAGAAAAGAAAAAAAAAACTATCTAAATGGATGAAACGAAACGTTAAAGTTTAATGCTAGTCTATCAGAGGCGGGCGGCTGGCGGGTTGATTTGATACTACGCGGGAAGGGGAATTCCTTGACGAACTATCGAGTTATTATGCAATCAAATTATGTAGACAGATTTTACTATAGATATTTAAGCAGGTACTCGTATTTACATTGTTTGAAAAAAAAAAACAATTAGATCAAGTTACAGGCACACAGGTTAATCTCGCGACAAGCTTTTTTATTACATATATTGTCTAAAGACGTTTTAAGTTGACATTAAACTTTAATGGAAAATGTTTATTTTATTATTTTTAGTGGATACGTTTAAATAAAAGCTTGTTTGTTAAAAAGTTTTTTTTACTTTAATATTTTTACTCTTGTGACATGCATGACAGTAACGGCGGATCCGCCCAATCTCGTTTTATCTTGGCAGCCTCCATGCCCCTTCGATTTATTAGTTAAAAAAATGTTTAAAAATAATAAAATGTTATTACTATTTACTGTAAAACATACTGTATTTTAGGATAGAAAAACACTGTAATTTTAATAAATCTACTGTAATTTCAAATAGCCTTTACTGTAATTTCACTTTTCCAATCTGGAGACACTGCTTAGCAGTAACAAATGTGTATCACATAATTTATTTTACTAACTAGATGGCAAATGCAATGGCGTTTCAATACTCATTTGTAAGAAACCTATCAACCTACAACCCTAGAGACGCAAAGATAAGAAATATTCGTATATGGCTACAATATTTGCAGAATAACTAGATCAAATTCAGGTCATTAGAACGCTAGTTGGATTCGATTTTGATTAGAAAGATAGTAAGTATAATTACCGCTTGGACATGTATCTATCTATCTAGTTACTTCATATAAGTGATATCAACGAGTTCGAAGATACGGAAATGTCTACTATAGGAATTATGACAGTACGTTGTTGTCGTGTTGGTATTGCCAAATATTTTTTGACAGAAATAAACACAGATATTAGTATAAAAAAATATAAACAAAGATAATAAAATAAACTACGAAGATACTTTAAAAAATATACAAGCCACTGATTATGTCAGTACTTAGTAGTCGTGTTCGTTATGTTAAATATTTTTGGGCAGAAGTAAACACGGTTAATAGAATAAAAAATAAAAACAAAGATAATTACAAAATAAAACCGAACAAGTACGAGCTGGAATCGCCCACCGAGGGTTCCGTAGGTATGTAGGAACATAATAATTATTATAAATTATCTGATCTGATTTAGTAAGTTTTAAAAATGCCAAAAAGATTCGGTCACCCATCCAATTTATGACCGCGTGTAGGGTTGCTTAACCTCGATGATTGATTTCGTACCTTATAGCGACGATTTTTTTATGATTCCATTGCAAATGTAAGGTTTTTGGATTGTGCTCTGTATCTACAGTATAAGACAATAAACCTTGCCAAAGTTCATATTTCTAGGCTTATGGGAATCGGGAAGTAGCCTATGAATTTTGACTCCTTTGAGAATGTCAGTACATGCATTTTTTCAGGTTAACTTTGAACATTAATTTTTCACAACTTAAAAAGGCTGTAGCTTTGAGTATGGTAATATATGGTAATATTATTTCAACTCAAAACCTCTAAACGTTCTCGAGATAAAAGGTCTTGACAGACAGACAGACAGACGGACAACAAGTGATCCTTTTTTCCGTTCCGTGTTTTCCGTTTTGAGGTACGGAGCCTCAAAATATACGAAGAGACTTTAAAAAATACACGAGACACTGGTGTGCCTAGAACATGATTTCATGGATTAAGGACTTATGATGATATTACCATTATAAAAAAAAACTTTTAATATCTTAAATAATAATATATTGACCCCACAGAAATTCCTTTATTAGTAGACTGACACGACTAACAAAACACCTACAGCGTCCTGTCTAAAGTAAGGTAATATAATATAGAAGCCGCGCCCTTAACAAACTTCACTATTGGACTACCTCATAAATTATACTAGCAGAAAAAAGTCACATCTAGTAACTAGGACCTCTGTCTGGGCAGCAACAATGCGAAATTAAAAGTGCACTTAATTCTGTAAATCCACACAACAAAGGGCTATTGTAGGTAATTTATACAGCGTCAACAACTGGTATGCATACCTGGAACATTGCTAGATGCATTAGGATTGCCCAGCACCTATACCAACCTCTCAGCTAAGTCAGCTATTAGTCAAATGAAAGAACAGGTCAATACGTCTGAAGCTAACTCAGCCGCGGATATGATGTTTTCCTTCTCCTTTAAAGCACGAGGTAAATGTGCACATACATGTGTCATGCATGAAAGAACCCTTCGGATTGAAAGTCGAGTGTACATCATACAACTTGGCCAACACGGCTTTTTATATACTATTATTGTAAGTACATTCATATTACAAAGACAAATACCAGGACCCAGTGCAATCTCACAATAATTTGCCCTGCGGCGGAAATCGAACACCTCCAGCGTCTCAGTCAGATTTTTGACGAAACTGCTTACTATAAGGAATGCTTTGTATCCCATAGGTAAGCAGTTCCATCTTTAAGCTAGACAATAACAATTAAATGACCGTCTCTCATACTAGGACCACTCATGATTGTTAGAATCGAACAATATAAATCCAAACAAGGTATACCTATGTAAATTTAAGTGAATGCATACAAGTGCGTGACAATTACTTACTGAAAAGCCCTCTACATGGTCGGTTAGTTATTCCAGACTTAACTTAAAAAGGTATCTTCACAGGTTGCAAGTTCAACGTATTTAAACAAGTAATTTTTTTATACATTCATTAAATGAAATGCTTTAGTTATCAAAAAAAATGCTTATCAAAATATATTTTCGCCTACCTACCTACCATTTCTTGAAGCGCTTGGTCGTATTTTTGAACCTTCATAACATGGGTGTGGATTATACCTATACTAGACAAACAATGTTTTTTAGGATAAGATGTAAATAGTAGACTAAATGAACATAAAGTTTTTTTGCTTCGCTATTATTGATACCCAAAACACCCCGATTTCGTCACTGACTCACTGATGATCATTACAATTTTTAGGGTACTTTTACTCACTGAAATTTGGTATATTAGCTAGTCAGTCATCATTTGCTGATATCTGACTGATATGAGTAAACAAATAACAAAAAAATCTAAAACTTGGAATTACTCCCTAATCCTTAAACTAGAGGAAGGTAATAAAAAGGTTTGTATAAGACCGTGAGAGATTGATTTGTAAGTTCCTAAGTCTGGAAATTGATAAAGGGACTCCTTGTTTTTAAAATAGGATACATATTTCAGGATTTTAAGTAAATCACAGAAAAAATGTCATAAGGAACTTACACATTGGTACGGGGGTACCAGAAAAGGGGGCGAAGACCTCAAAAGATCAAAAATACCATTTTTGGGTTTTTGGACGTTTTCAGTTATTTGAAGACTTATTTTTTTGGTGACCTTTTGAGGTCACAATAACTCCGGTCCCTGTGACCCTAGGGTCACCAAAATCAATCAGTACCCTTCTCTCATTAAGACAAACATTGTTAGCACCGTCTTAATGAGAGAAGGGTTTCATGTAAATCGGTCAACGCGTTCGATTGTAATCGTCTCATGCACAGACAGACAGACAGCGCTATGCATATTAGGGGGCGAAGCCCCCTAATAAGTGAAATCCCACTCAAATCATGTTCAACTTCACAAACTTTACACCTTAGTCAAAATATGTGGCTTGATCGTTTCGTTACTCTCTTGTAGTAAAGAAACTATATTTACTTATACTACAAATCACCTGATGTTATTATGTTATTTTTACACGAAAATGTTTTTGGTGGAATAGAATTTACTTTAGAGTAAAACCGAAAGAAAAGTGTCAAATCAACACTATAATTATAACTTCAATCAATTTATAGACAAGAGAAGAAACGCCGAGTTATTCAAGCCAGGACAACTCTTGTAAGTTTTGTATTGGTAAATCTGGAGTTTCTTGATATTGAATGTACTTTGTATGTACCTTTTCTTCCGTTAATGGAACTAAAAATGGAAGAAATGAGACTACGCCGTTATGGAGGCAGTGAGCGGATTTTTATTTTGATCTCGAGTTAATCACGTTCGAGAGTATTACCACACTGCTGGTATAATGGTTGGTGCGACTGGAAGCACCGTGCACTTGTGCAATGTGCAACCGGCCAAGAGAAGGCGTGAACACATTATCTGTGTCACAGAGTCGACTTCTCCGCGATCGAGCGATTAGGTTTCAAGTAGGCATCAAATTGATATACTTACCCATAAAATTAACAACCGAAGAAAACCGATTTTATTTTGATGCATTATAAAATTACGCCCGTGTAGGTACGTACATACCCATAAAGGTCAAAATTCGTGTTTTTTGTACATAACTGTTAAATTCTTTTTTACTTTTACTCTTTTGCGCATAACATTACTAACATTAATGCCAACCACATTATACATAATTATTTTAGTATCTATTTATGACCCAGTGTCCTATTATTAACCTCTCGGTGATGATAATAACGGCAGGCATTATCATTATTTTTTTTTAGTAAACTGATAAATTTTATGTCGAACCACATCTAGCTTCATTTTTCCAAAATAAAAATTAGGTCAGACGCGTTCTCAAGTACCGTACTTAAGACACATCTTTAAATATTTATAATTATAATAATATGCTATGAGTGCGGGTGCCGCATAAGTGTGTGTGTACGAGTATCAAGACGCTTTTACGATAATTCTAAGGTTATGTGGAATCGGAGTGTGTGTCTGTTATTTATTAACCTCATACTGTCCGTCATATTTCAAACCGTGTTTTACACCATGTAAAATATTGTTAAGTATTTAACGCACTCAGATAAAAACATCTGTGTTATCAGCCACAATGCTTGATCAAGGTTTAATAAAAAGACAATAAGCTAGGTGTAGTTTGGTTTGAAGATGTTTAGTTCGTTTGATGACCAACACAAACCAGCAAGGTGACCTTGAAGCCTGATAGCTAAATTTACTTAGCATCACAAGGTATTTAGAAAATATATGACAACATGTTCCACAAGATTGTATTTCATTAATAAGCACGTCATCGCTAAACGCCAAAATATTGGCTACATGCCACTAGTAACCTCTTGCACCTCAACACTCCAATTGTATAAAATCTAATTTTACTAACAACATTTCATAAATAGGAATAGAAGTTTCATTATCAGTCGACAATGCTTATAAGTAGGAAAAAATACTAAGTCCTAGTAAATAATTGCAAGCAAATGGTGATGATGTCATTTCGCTTGCGTGCCGTGCTGGACCTATGCCACTATGGCAAGCTATTGACTATGTTTACTGCAGCCAAATCTATGCGTAGGTATAACACAAGTTATAAGCAACAATGAATGACTTGTATTCTATCCATGTTTTGTAAAATTGGAGTGTATGGTAGCTCCTAATTGAATCCTACTAATGTTATAAATCCGAAAGTATTTTTGTTAACTGCAAGCAAAAACACATAATGTGTTCAGGTTGCAACGTTTATCGTTGTTTAGGTTCATAAACCTATTTTTCTTATCAATGCGTTTAGTGTAACTAATAAAATAAATAAAAAAACTACCAATCCGAGCTAGAACTTTGCACATACATAGAAAACCTAGATCAAAACATAAGCAACTTTATGCGGACACAACCCGTGCGAAGCTGCAGACAGACGGTAGTAAATAAACACTTAATTCGTAAAGTAACAAATGGTGTTCATTGAATTCGGCTAATCTATAGGTCATATGAATTGTTATGAGTAGAATATTTACTTACCTCGTTTCTGCCGTCTGTCATCAGTACTACGCTGAACCCCCTTTTCACGTTTAGCGAGAGTATTCCGGAGTACTACATCCTTTTCGTTGTTTAATGACTGAACACTCCAGGTACCGGACCTAGTGCGTATTTCCACTTTTTTGTCGTTATTATTGGATACAGTCTTTTTTAGGACCGGCGCAGCTACAGATTGGAGGTTCTTGGAAGGCAATACCTAAAAATAAACAAAATTTAGGAAATATTTTCAGATAACTATTAATAACCATCCATCCAGACATATAACTTACAATGTAAGTGAATTGTTTTTGCTAGACCATGTACTCACTTGTTTATCTTCAGTCCTTTTGATCCATATATCTTCAGGGCTAGAACGTACTTCATCGAATGTAGACCTTATTTCTATTAAACTACTATCAAAATAATGTTTGTCTCGGTGAAGATTCTCTCCTTCAAATACAGATCGGGCAGTAGGACGTTGTTCTTCTGCACCTTTGGTCCCGAAGTGAACAGTGTGGGCATTGTGAACATGAGTGCGCAGAGCTTTGATTATGGGTAAAGGAGGCAGTGGCAATTCCACGGATTGCACCGTAGGGTCCGTTGGTAGTACAGGAGACTCTGTCGTTGTCACGAGAAACTTGTGCTTGGCGCCCATAACAGTACGCTTTTGAGTGTCTTGTTCTTTTCCAGATTCCCGAACGTCTACCACTGTGTTGGAGGCAATGTTTGCATTCCGTTCATCATCAGCATCACGCACTCTGCTCAGCGTCAGGAGACTGGCCATGGATGCTACTTCAGAGCACGCCGCTGAGGAAACCGCGGACGGTGGTGGATCGCTCTCTTTCTTCTCATCATCTTCATCTTCCTCGCGACATTGTGATAGTCTACGTCTCTCAGGAAACAAGAAAGGCACCGCTGAATTAGAGTTGCGACTTGATAAATTATTACAGTGGTTCATAAAATAATGTTGAAAAAAGCTATCAGTCTCCGGAGTATCGTTGCCATCACCCTGGATAATATCTTTGAGGGCGGCGAGGGATGTAATGGTGTTGTAGTTGATGGCGTTCACCAGGTCTTCGCTGTCCGTGGAGCTCGGGGAGCCGCTTGTCTCCGCCTCCTCATCAGCCAGTTTACTCATTTGCTGACACACCTCGTCCAACGTCTTGTCCGTGTCACCACTATCCGTTTTCTTTTTTTTCTCATTTTTACGTTGGTTCTTCTTCTCTTTTAAATTTGAGGTTTTGTTCGGTTCGTTATCCATTGAGCAGCATGTGCCAAAACTAACTAACTAATAAAGCGACGATCACAGTAATGCACTTTTACAGTTAAATCACATAGGCACAGTCACATGTTAACTTTTGAGGTGATATCATATGTTATACAATATCATAGTTTGTTTGCCTGCTTCACCGCATGCATGCCGCTGCTAGTTTGTGTGAGCGTAAACTATTCTCAGAGAACATATCTCGGTTCTGAAATAGGAATGCATTACCCATGGTCACGTTTTCGTTCGCGCGTATCAATTATAACGTTTGTTTACAATTTCCATACTTAAAAGAATTTAGTTTCCTAAAACTGAGTTCCAGTTTAAAAGTAGTGTTTTAAAAAGGTTGTTAAGGTTAGGTTTGAGGCCTTTTGTATGTAAGCATATTTTAAAATTACTTGTTTATTTTTCGCATTCCTTTTGTGCATTTATTATTACTACTCTTAATTGGGTAGAAGTAGGGTAGTAGTAGAGTAGTAGTCGTAGTAGTCGAGTAATAGTTAGGAGATGTGGTAGTAGGTAGTTGATTCTGGGCGGTACAAAGTTCGCCGGGACAGCTAGTATAATATTAAATATGCGGATACAGAGTACAGTCGGCGTACAGTTGGCGTCACCAAAATTCGACGATAAGCTTGTACGGGTGGGGTAAGTACTCGATAAGTAATAGAAAAAAAAAAATATGTACTTGATTACCAATACTTATAATATAAAACAATATTTCGGCTACATCGTGTTGTTCGCTACACTAGATGGCGCATTCAGTTATAAAGTTTGTTAAAAAGACGTCTAAACAAAATTTTAGAATAGATATTCTGTATCTAAAATGTTTCCAATGTGTTAATAATTCTTAAAATCATCAAAGCCTTTACGCTTTTTAATGTTTTTTTCTAAAAACTTTAACACGGTATCATGGTGTTAAAATTAACGAAATTCTTACATTGCTGTATTTTTTCTTTACTTGTTCCACAGCATTCCAAATTTCAGAGTCGTTAGACTTTTGGATGTGTCCTAGAGGTTTTCCATTTTTGGCATTTTCATACAAAATGTTTGCACATGTTGCTATAACTATTGAATACCCTGAGGTAGAACCTTGATTTTTGAGGGGCATTATCTGTCTACAGACTTTGATTTTTAGTGTAAGTTTCAAGTTGATAACTTCAGTAGTTTTGAAGAAAAAGGTTCCTAACAGACAGACAAACGAGTGATCCTATAAGGGTTCCGGGTTTTCCTCTTCAGGTTAGGAACCCTAACAATGTGTTCCTGTGTGTTCAGGAACCTTCCTAATTTTCGAAAAAACAAAGCTATTATGCACATGATTTGTTATTCCGTAGATGTAATAAAATTAATTTGAACAGGGATTTCAGAAAATAACAGTAACAAAGTGTTTTTAATTTCTAATATTTTTAGATTAACCTTCGAGTCATGCCACCAAGGGTCCCATAGTATGGCCAACGGAAGTGCTAAATAAGGTGGGGTTTCTGAAGTTCTTTATTTATCAACAATAAGAGGACTAGACTATTTTGAATATTGTATTAAAAACAATGCGGAAACAGTATTTAACATTAGATTCAAAATATTGAAAAAAATACGTTAGAGACATTTTAAATATTCTCCGATTATTGAAACGCGCCGCGCCCCGTGAGGCTGAAATTCCTTTCTGACATATTTTTAAAACCCTGACAGCCTATCTATATGGATTAAAAAAAAATATTCTGAGATATTTTAACCACTTTGGGCATAGATCAATATTTTGACAAAAGTAACTTCTACAGAAGTTCTTTTATTAATACCTTTTATAAATATATTAATGAGATACATGTGTTTAGAGGCTTGTTTAGAGGTTTGAAGGCTTAGACACATTTTTGATGCTGACTGTATCTAGTGAATGACATCCATACATGTAATTAAGAGATCAAAAAGCCATCAAGCGTCACCCAGTTTTATTAGAGGCACAATTATTGAAGGTCGCGTGGTGTAACAACACAGTTAGGTTTGTAGTAGTAAACAAATCAATACATTATTATGCTCACTATACATTTGTACTAAACGCAAATCAATCAGGTGTTTAATTTTGCCTCTGGCTGGTCTTGCGATATAATACCTAGCAATTACTTCAAAGAGATTGATAACTTCTCTGATTCCAGTAGGCCTTACCAGTCTACCAGATATCTAACGATCTAATATGCTAATGCCGACTCGTAAGGACATATCGCATAAAACGTATTTAAGAAGTTACCTGAAACATAATTTTGAAATTATAAACAACAACCAAATTGGTAAATCTGGTACAATAAATGTATATTATATAAAACAAATTTGTGTTAGTTACATCACTTATATTATTTGAGAATGGCTAGACCGATTTTAATGATCTTAGATGTTTTAGATTTATCTGAAACCGGGCTAACGGGTTAAAAATTTACAGAAAAAAAATTATAACGTAAATTCATTTTCCCATACATTTTATACAGATAATGTAATAGCATTTTTTGGTTGTTTTAACGGTTCGTTCAGGAATTTTAAGTTGTGACTAAACTTAAACTTAAGATGTTTATATTTTTTGTAGTAGTAAGTAGTTGTAGTGTAGGTGTAGAGTAGTTGTTGAGTAGTTGTAGATTAGTAGTGGAGAAGTTGTAGAGTACTAGTAGTAGTAGTAGTAAGGACATGTAGTAGTAGGGCGGTACAAAGTTCGCCGGGACTGCAAGTTAATAGATAATTATCTAACACCAAACTTAATACTCAAAATTCATATTACTAAACCCAAAATATTAACTACATCCAAAAATAACAATAATAACACCAAGAAATTATGACCAAGAGGAAATAAGCAAAAAATAAGAAAAAGAGAAAATAAGCTGGACCGTGTGTGAAAGTGTGACGAACATATTAGGTAGGCAGTATTGCGCAGGGTAAACGACAAGAGGACTCTTTTATAAATTAGGGAGAACAGAATAAGAAACCTGATCAGCCATCTTATACTAGGTACATGATAGTTTCATCGAGAAAAGTAGATGGAAGAAGGATCAGTTTTATGAACCGTGTAAAGGAAACGGTTACCGTCATGTCGTACAAGGAGGTTATGGAGGCTGCCCTGAAGCGTAATTAATGGAAAAGGATGCATCAGTTGAACCGACCAAGTGAAACTTTTTAATAGAAAGAAGAGTTATTGAGTGGAAACGATTTCACAGATGAGACATTAACAGATTCCCTGTCACATAAGGCCCGCCGACATGGCAAGATACGTACGAAACACTACAAAAAATTACAACCTTAGCAAACTATTTGTAGGAATATGCGTAACGTTAGTTTTATGTAGAGTAAAAGGTCGGTATCTTTTGTAGCTGTGCAATGTACGTACATGTACTAAACCTTAATATAATAAACGTTACGACACAAGGCTTACAAGAACCTACAGGTTCAATACCACATAAGCGCAACTTCCATTGTTAGAAGACTCCAATGTCTAAGAATTTTTGGAACTTTTCTATAGCTTGTAACAATGACGTACGGACAAATGTGCCATTATGGTCTGTAAACAACCGATTGGAATAAGTCTCTGGAAGCATAATTTATGTTTTGTCTAACATTATTATAAATACACTTCTTTAAACATCCCTATATAATTCTTTAGTACTTATAGGAAATTATATTATTATTTATAGGTCAGGCTATATTATTCCATTCCTACGAAATAATTTAACAAGCCTCAAAAGGTCACCAAAGGTCAAAAATGTAATTTTTGGGTTTTCTGATGTTTTCGGCCATTAGAAGACTTTTCTTTTTTTGGTGACCTTTTGAGGCCACAATAACTCCGGTCCCTGTGACCCTAGGGTCTCCAAAATCAATCAGTCCCCTTCTCTCAATAAGACGGTGCTAACAAAAAAGGTTTCATGTACATCGGTCAACGCGTTCGGTTGTAATCGTCAAATACACAGACGGACAGACAGAAGGACGGACGGACAGACAGACAGACAACGCTATGCATATTAGGGGGCTTCCCCTAAAAAACATTTACAAAATCATGTCACTCATTGTATTAATTTCACAGAATGAGTTAGGAACCTACGTCTACGGCCACAGAACTTGTTTGAATACTATAGATCATTATTATCTCCTCTTGACTCTCCTCTCTCAGTAGTAATCAACCTCATCGCTCACTCCTTTCTTTCTCATATCTTCATTTACACAACCCATTTCATTGCACCAGCTCCATAACTATAGATGGGAAATAATATTTCTAAATGTATGTAAATAAGCATCGTGCAAAACCAAAAGATTCGATCTAGTCGATTTAGTTAATTTATCAGTGCACTTGAATTAAACAGTAGCCTAACAACATAGATATTTAAGTACCTACCTGAATCAATCAAATGCGAACTGTTACCCTAGTTAACTCGGTCTGATTTGAATTTATCTTAATTTCTAGTTATGGTTTATAGCTAGGTAAGAGTATCAAGAATAATCCAAAGGGTTCACTATTTTGACTCCGATATATCACAACTAGCTGACTAGCAGACCCGTGCCCACTTCGTTGGGCGGTATACATTTTTATTTGTGATGATTTTCTTTCAAGAGTTCCAATCCGAGATATGTCAACTTATACCTGCCCATTGGAAAAACACTGCTTTCTCAAGTACCCACCAGTGAATTTTTGATGCTGGGACTTATTAATCGTGAGGGCAAAAGAGATCTTGACAGGATACTTAAGTAAAAGATTGACGTGTTGTTAAAGAAAAAAGCAGTCTAATTGAAATGTCAGTAAATAAATTACGACACGGTCGCGGTTCTAAACCTATGTCTTACTATCTCTTTAACTACTAATCCTACTAATAATATATAAAAATGAAAGTAAGAAAACCTAACCAAAACCAAACAACGGCTAAAAAATCTTGGTAAGTAAACTGACCAAAACCAAACGAGCGGATAAGTATGTATGTACGTGTCTTCCCTTTTAACTTCAAAACCGCTGAACAGATTTGGTTGAATTTTAGTATAGGAGTAGAATAGACCATGGAGACGGACATAGGCTACTTTTCGTTGTGTAAATTAAATCAGAAGGGGTTAAAATAGGGGATGAAAGTTTGTATGGAAAAAATATGAAACACATGTTTCAGCGTTAGTTGTAGCGCAATTGTAGGGTAGTTGTAGGGTAGTAGTAGGGTAGTAGTAGTAGGGTAGTTGTAGGGTAGGGTTAATATATAGCCTATTACACTCACAAATAATGTAGCTTTCTATTAGTAAAAGATTTTTTAAAATCGGTTCAGTAGATCCAGAGATTGCCCCCTACAACCTCACGTCACAAACTCACAACGTCACAAACTTTACCTCTATAATATTAGTAATAGATATAATAATCCATAAAATTTTCATAATCATCGATTGCCCGAATAGTCATAATCTATAGGTAATTTAAGGATCCCTAATACAGTTTCCACTAATACCGGTATCCATAATGATTACAATCCATAAAGTGATTCGCAATAAGTAGTAGAAGTGTAGGTCTCCGAGGCATCATGAGATCTGTCCAATTGAATGCATGTACGCACTTCCATTGACGTAATGCCGGAATTGGCTGGCTATAGAACAAACCGTTTTTACCTTTTACAATAAGTCACTTGTTCAATTAACTATGTTTAATAAGTTTGACATGAGGATGTAATGGAATTAAAAATTGCTGACCATTTAACGCAGTAATTACTTGGCATCAACCTAGCACAAACCAGACCCAAATACGATTTAGAATTCTAGATTCTAGATGTGTAATATGAATTAAATTTTTTAATAATAAATTCTTAAAATTGCTAAATCACTCTGGTTTGAGCATGTTTTCATCAAGAAAACTCTCACTTTCCTCTGGGTAATAATGGTAATTCTTTGGTTACCAATTGAACTTTATTTAAGGTGATATTAGAACAGGGTCTGGCAAGGCAGATTTTTCATCAACTAATTAAAGTGCCCAATTCCGGACGACCTACGACGACGCCGAGGCAGGCCGAAGCGCTGTGCCGCGATAACCAAGCCCTGTCAGTTGGTGGGGGATTGCACTGCACAGACACAAATGGAGAGACATGAGGAGGCCTTTGCCCATCAGTGGGATAGTAGGTAAAACATTTTTTTGATTAACCTGTATCATCCTACTGCTAGGCAAAGGTCTCCAATGTCTTCCACCTTTCTGGGTGTTTATTTAGCCAACAATAAGCAACTTTAGTCTATTACTTTTTTCTGTTTTGGGGTTCTGGACCAAATTAAAATGGTATTATGATTGCAAAGGCATAGGAAGGGGTTTCAAAAATTGTAAGTGGAGTTACTAGGTTATGTGGGTTAACACATGAAAGGGCTTCATTGGCCTATAATAAACAAATTTTAGTTTTCCTTTACGTAATATAGTTTTTTGCTTAGGTACAAAAATGCTGAAGAAAATATTGTTCCCTCCCTTCCAAAGTTGCAGAGAAACACAGAGAAACTTTTATAGCTAATAGAAGTGTATGTAAAGATTACAGGAAAATTAAAACAAATTAAACATAGTATTTTCAGAAGTCATTGAAAGTTCATAAAAGTCTATCAGACAAGAGATGTTTCTGTCAAGGTTCTCCAACAAATATAAACCTCTGTAACACACCCTCGGTGCGCGAGTCCAACTCGCTCTTGGTCAGTTTTATTTATTTAATCCTTAAAAACATCTAGATTGACAGATTTCAGGTTGATACAAAAACATTCTTTTGGATATCCAAAGATTTTTGTTAGATTGTATACTGTATACATGGGAGCCAGACATGACACAATTTTTAAAAATTGCCTGCCTTCTTTAATATGTCTAGAGTTGAGATCTGTATAATACTTTCAGTTTAGTTAGATCCATAAACAGATTTTGGTTAGATGTTACACGGGAAGTTGTTGAATGTGTTGTAGGAAAAAAGACAAACAGACAGCAGGGAATGACATCAATTTATAGAGATTTAAATATACCAGCTCAAGGAATTGAGCTGACTGAGGTCGGGCTGAATCATACCATACCCCTTACTTTACTACATCCTTAATAAACCATACTGGTGAATGCATTGTTCACATTGGAATGAAAATAATAGGTTAATCAGATATAGCAATCACTAATCAGCCGTGGGGTGCCGGCAGTAGAATGTTACCCTTCCTCTCCTACCCGTGGATGCAGTAAGAGCCTGCTAAGGAACACCTCCGGAAGATGGGCAGCAGCATCTTTCCGTATATCAACATCCCATACTGCGCTCACCAACCCGCCTGCCAAGCATGGTGAGTATGGCAACTACCCCTCATGGAGATCCATGAGGGAGGCCTTAGTTCAGTAGTGGACGTTTTACGGCTGTAATGATGATGATGATGATGAATCATTAATCAATGCATTGGACTACAACATTGTCAGATGAAAATAATAATAATAATAATAATAATTTATCTTTATTTCAGACAAGGTCCATATCAATATTACAAACTAAATAGAAAATAAAATAAAATTAGATATTAAACTACATCTACAGGTATACAGGCTAGGCTACATTTAGGTAGGTAGGTATAGCTCAGGATGTCAATTCCATCCAGCGTTTAAATATTGTCGTTTGGATTAGCCTATCTGATAGACTAACAATAATACTATTTTTACACATGTCAACCCTGGACATGAATTTAGCAATACGGTTTCTTTGGATGGCATCAAAGGAGCTTACTCTCGCCTCAAAGAACATCCCGGAGGCGCTGCAGCACCATTCTAAACCAAAGAGCTTTCTAAATATGTTATTGTAAGCAACTTTGATGCCTCCAATCGCTTTTTTGGTGTATTGTATCCAGAGTTGGCACGTGTAAAAAGACTGACAAAACGTCTTAAAAAGCATTCTATCAAACAATTAATGAATATTTGGTGAAGAAAAATTAGGAAACTTATTCCTTTGTGGTGTCTTTAGCATGATAGGCTTTTAACAATCCAATTGATTGTCACTGCAAGACTAAGTTCTATACAAAACTAGCTGTCCTGGTAAATTTTGTTCTGCTTCAGAATCACTATAATTGCTTCTCTACAAATACTTCTCTAATACTTTGCTAGGTACTACTCCTTTTTAATAAAATGGGAAGATAATTAGATAAAAAAAGCTGAGCATTACACACAGCACCTTTTAGTCCCAAACTAAGGAAAGCTTGTACTATAAAAATACTTTAAAAACTACATAATTAAGACTAATTTTAACAACCTTCAACCATTGTCTATTCATCATCATCATCATCATCATCATTTCGGCCATCAAACATCCACTACTAAATACAGGCCTCCCCAATAGATCTCCATGAGGGGTAGTTGCCATACTCACCACGCTTGGCAGGCGGGTTGGCAAGCACAGTACAGGATGTTGATACACGGTAAGACACTGCTACCCATCTTCCGGAGGTATTCCTTAGCAGGCTCTTACTGCATCCACAGGCATGAGAGGAGGGGTAACATTCTACTGCTGACACCCCACTGCATCACGGCATTGTCTATTGTCCACAGCTAAATAATTGACCATCAAAAGGCTCAGGGATTTAGGTTACTTATAAGTACATGATTTACTTTACACATACCATTTTATTTCATCAGTATGATGATTATCCAACTAGAACCATAAGTTTCCTTGATTCTAATGTTTATTTGTGTTACCTGCCTAAGAGACCAGGGTTTTTAGAAATTTAAAAATGTTTTACAATATCATTTTTCCACACCTAAAGAGTTTTGAGTTTGGTGGGAAACAATGCCCTGGGCATTGTTTCCCACCACCCACATTTTTAAATTCACTGTTAAAAAAAAATGTCAGTCACACCACACTTGCCTATTCATCATGTCTGTAGAAAAGTATTACTCCATGGGAAGAACTCAGTTTTAGGAAAATAGAATTAGCGTAAATGAAGCCCGTTTTACTATCTATCTAACTTTTGCAAAAGTTTTAACATGTTCTAATTTCACCCAGGAAACATCATAAAGCATTTAGTAAAGCTTTCAAGGAGTGATATTATTATTTGAAAGATGACTTCACTTGAATCTTACCATCTATCATTAGTTCCAATAGATTTTAGAAAAATTCTTCACTAGGAGTTGGGACGCAGTAGGACTAGTACGCGGTGACCAAAAGCAATGCTTTGACCGTAATCACAACAATTGTACACAATTTTTTAGGTTTATATTGTTACTGTACAAAAAAAAACCACAAAACATGCAGTACCTACCTTTAGTTAACTTGCAATTTTTCAAACAAATTCGAAAGAAAGTTATGCTGTTCAATTAGACAACAGACGACCGACGACACAGAGAAGAGCAGTGCTGCCAGGTATATCTTACGACTACTACGAGAACTTGTCCACATAGATTTTTTTTTGGTAGGAATGTTTAAAAATGTGTGCCTATTTTATTCTTGTTGAGTTTATAAGTTTAAAGTTGCTAGTTGTAGTGGCAATAACTATCTAGGACGTTGAAACACGTAAAGCTTATCCTGAATACAAATAGGGCTAAAAGGGAGACTTAAAAAATTTAGTGGTGTTATTAGGTCAAGTTCATGTGAAAGGGGTTCGTTTACAAATCACAGTTTGAATGTGAAACATCTTTGACTATTGTCTAAGCCCGCATCAGCGCATTCCATTGCGTACCATAGTTGCGTACCAGAGGACGACGCGCGACGCACGACGCACGACGAAAGACGGGCGACGAACAACGTGCGCGGCACAACGCTCGCTGAATCGCTTCATCGACTTATTTTAATTTCCAGTTTCTACGACTGAACACAAAAACTTTTTTCACGGTTTTTATCAATAGACAGAATGATTCATGTGGAAAGTTTGCTTAAATTATAATTCTGTTATTATTGACCTTAACAATTTTTTTTGTCAGTTTTGTTTTCGACGGGGCTCAAAGCCGCAACGTTCAGACGAACACAACTTATTTTTAATTACAACTTGTTTTTCTTGTTTTTTCTAGGTTTTCACCTATAAAAATGGTGTAACAAAAAATATCTGAAGATGTACGTACTTCGTACCACGTACTCTTTGCTTCGTACTTTTCATTTCTATCTGGCATGGCAATGCTGTAAAGATTGACATTGTACTGACTGTGACTGACATAAATGACTTTTTACAAAGTACCTACCTACTTCTACCATCTTCGTCCAACCAAAGAGTTTTTCCTACATCCATTCCATGTAGTCTGTGGTTGGTGCGTTCAATGTTAAATAATGCTCCTTCCAAACGCGCAGCTTGGTGAAGTTCGTGATGGAGAGTTTCAGTTTATTTATTCAAAAACATTACATTGTGCATGAATAAAGTTACAATTAATTATATTTAATATAATATACACTTTCTTATAATGATACAAAAAAACAAAGAATAAATAATGTTTTTAATTATATAGCATGCAATTATTATTTAGATAATCCAAATCATTTTTATGGCATAATAATAATTACCTCCTTGTGATATTCAATTGTGCAAAAACACCCCTTCAGCAAATTTTTTTTTAACTATTCTTGAAAATATTTATTTCTCAATTGCTTTCATTTCAGTAGGAAGAACATTAAATAATTTTACTGCATAATACCTACTGCTATGCTTTGCTGCATTAAGCTTTGCGTAAACCTCATGGTCTAGGTCTTTTCTTCGTGTCATGAGTCTTTTTGTTCTGGATTCTCATTTTACCTCCATTCTCTTTAAAACAATTTTAATCTCACTACTATTTTTTCTTTAAGTGTAATTTAATATTGATGATATAATGTAGATAGATAATATTGATTCATGTTACTTTTTTACTAAAATGCATTTATAAATATAAAGTTTCTCTATGTTGAAAATATTAGTTTGATTGTACAATTCTTTCGTAGGCGTGAGAAAAAACAAGCTTTTATTTAAACGTAACTAAAAATAATAAAATAAACATTTTCCATTAAAGTTTAATGTCAACTTAAAACGTCTTTACACAATATATCTATTAAAAAAGCTTGTCGCGAGATTTAAGCAGGTACTCGTATATACATTGTTTGAAAAAAAAATAATCAATTAGATAAAGTTACAGGCACACAGGTTTTTATTAAAAGTTGTTTTTTAGTTTATTCAAAATATACAATTATGTCAGCCGTGTTGTTCATTTGAATAATTTGTGAAAAAAGGTCTATAAAAATATAAATTTGAATGATTTGAAAAATACAAAATTCAGATAAACTCGTAAGGTATGTTGACTAGTGCACTAATTGATTGTCTACCAAAAGTAGTGCTGGCAATGGATTCGCTTTCCTTCTCTATCTTGCTATGTATGTACCGCAAGATTTTCTTCTCGCTCGCACTCTTGGTAGGTGTAATAAGCAAGTAAAAAACTAAGTTTAGGTATGCTCAGATAGTTTACATCAAATTATTTTTCATTTTTATATTAATACCAAAAAATTTACCGGTAAACATGACAAAAATGCTTCAAAAATGCGCTGGTTTGCTCATACACATTTCGATACTATAATCGATTAAAGATCGAGCTACTAGCCACAACAGTGTGATTTAGGCATAACACACTAGTATTGATGATGATGTTTGTGGAATTCTGATGTGGAATGCTTTGGTGGAATGGAAACAGTGGAAATTACTGCTGCACTGGCACTATAATTCAACCCGTGTCCCGCTGGCTGATACGCGGCCTTCGTCGGTCGCACAGAACACCAACGGAGTCAGTCGGTCGTCTCTCTCCAATTTCACTCTCTCTCATTTTTATTGATTTGATTTGATTCCTACTTCTACTCAATTACTAAGTGCTCCTGTAGTAGTGACTTCCATTTATTTCTTGTCCGGCCGTAGGTTATTAGCAAAGAGTACCTATGTAACACTCCGTTTAGATAATAGTGTTCTGTGATTTCTTGTTTCTATGCGGTGCGTGCATTACAAGTGCGGTACCTAAATAAATAAATAAACGAGTACCTAAATCTATTCTATTTCAAAATGATCCCATTACTTCTATTCGTGTTGTTGAGCGTGTCGTATTGTGTTGGTGATGAAAGTGTGAGATTCGCAGCTGTTGTTTATAGGCATGGTGATAGAACACCTGTGGACACCTATCCCACAGACCCCTGGAGGAACGAGTCCTTGTGGCCAGTGAAGTTCGGGGAATTGACCAATATTGGCAAGCAGCAGCATTACGCTTTGGGAAAGTGGCTTCGGAAAAGATACTCGGTAAGGATAAACCACCTAGAATATTTAAAACATTGTCATTTTATTCCCCATGATTATAATCATGTATCTTCGCAAGTATATTTTAGCTCAATTATTTCATGTGGTGAGGAAGGAATATTGTAGGATTAGGTTTATCAACTTACTTAGAAAGACATAAAAAACATGAAAACAATATGTAAGTGACATTTCGTCATTGTGTCACAATAGACCATTCCACACCAATCTCCTGATTCAGACAGCAGGATAGAATAATTTATAAATCAATGAGAAAAATAGGCCCAACTGCTTAGTCTCATTTGCGCTTCTTATTTCTTTTAACTATCCTGCTCTATTCTGCTGTCATCTAACTCAACCTAAGTATGTGGAATAATAAATAATGCTGGACAAATCACACAGCATTATCTAGCCCCATGCTAAGCAGAGCTTGTGTTATGGGTACTAGATGACTGATATACTTAATACATTATACGACATAGATAGATATTTTTATTATATATAGAAAAACACCCAGAACATCCTGAACAAATATCTGCAGATCGTACAGACATTTGTCCCGAGGCGGGAATCGAACCCGCAACCCCTTGCGTCGCAGGCGGACCTTCGCCCGCTGCGCCACAGAGCTCATCATCGCCATAGAATGGTCTATAGTTGTCCACAACAGAATGATTAGGCAATTTATGGTTAGGTAACCAACAGTTGAGGTGTCAGTAGTGGAACACCAATCAGAATATCCTGTCAATTAAATGGTACAGTTGCATTCATAGTACAGGATACCACTAAGCCTTAGTGTTTTGTTATCTTAGTGGCATCCATTACTATGAATGCAACTGTACTTGGATAATTAACAGACAAGTACAGCATTCATAGTAAAGCTTAAAACACTAAGGCTTAGTGGTATCCTTTACTATGAATGCAACTGTACTTGGATAACTAACAGACAAGTATAGCATTCATAGTAAAGCTTAAAACACTAAGGCTTAGTGGTATCCTTTACTATGAATGCAACTGTACTGGGATAATTAACAGACAAGTACAGCATTCATAGTAAAGCTTAAAACACTAAGGCTTAGTGGTATCCTTTACTATGAACGCAACTGTACTTGGATAATTAACAGACAAGTATAGCATTCATAGTAAAGCTTAAAACACTAAGGCTTAGTGGTATCCTTTACTATAAACGCAACTGTACTTGGATAACTAACAGATAGAAACCAGCTAAACACTCAAAGAAAACAAAAATATATTTGTATTCTTATAAAAGGCTACCATTGAGTAAAACCTAACACTCGATAAATATTTAAAAAACTAAATAATGTTGGAGTCCAAATATTATCAACATCATCACAGCTGTAAGCCTTCTGTCCACATCCACTGCTTAGGCCTCGCTCCTGGATCCCCAAGATCACATTTACGATCACATCTCCCACTTCCGCTCCCAGTTAAAGTGGCTTAATATCCGGTACCGTCGGGATACGCACACACTCTGCCTTCTCTATAACATCCTCAATAACCCACTCACTCCTAACTATCTCCAAGAACGTTTTCTTCCTCTTTTCCCTCCTGATCGTGTCACACGCTCCTCCTTACATGTATTAAGACTCCGAAGCATAATACCTCCTTTTACACTGACTCCTTCACAGTAACTGCGATCCGACTGTGGAACTCCTTGCCAGTGGAAATTCGTAGGGCCTCGTCTATCGGAATCTTCAAATCCAAACTGTATTTATATTTTATATCCCTTCAGAATGGTCAACAAAATTGAGCAATTTATGTTTATTTATTTATTTGTAGATATACTTATTGCATGTATTATTATTTGGATATTTCTTTTATTATGCTGTTTATCTTATTATGTATGTATCTTTATGTTAATTTTTATTTGTAAATTACCAACTCAAAATCATATTTATTTCTCGCACCACCACAAAACTCTGCACTACACAAAGGTTAGCTGGAAGAAAATGCTAAATAGCATTAAGTTCGCCTATGTACATGTTTTTGTGCAATAAAGAATTTTCTTATCTTATCTTATCTTATCATGAGGGGTTTGATGCCATAATCACCACTGGCCAGTTGGTTAGTGAGCACAGAATGGGATGTTGATACATGGAAAGATGCTGCTGCCCATCCTCCGGAGGTCCCTTGTTATATTCTTACTGCATCCACAACCATAAAAGAAGAGGCAACATTCTACTACCAGCACCCTAAAGATCGCAAAGTAACCTTCCACATAGACATTTTAACAATATTGCAACAAAAGTCTGCTATGTTGGCTAAAAATATTTTGTGCTATATTCCTTCTCCAATTTCTTTGTTTCTAGGTCTTGTGTCTGAATGTTGTTCTTATTTTAATTATTTTGTTTTAATTGTTGTGAGTTGTTATTTGTAACAATAAATGGAGTGGCCTATATTTTGCCTCATGCAGATGCTAGCCACTTCTCAGTTTATAGCTCTAAGTCTATACATGAGGAGCATCTGTTCAAAAGGTGGTATTTCACTCTCCAACTTTTATTTTAGACCTAAAAGCATGTCAAATGAGCCTAAAAGTTGGTTCAAAAAGAGTGTATTTTCTATAGAATAAAATTCAAATTTTTTTTTATTCCACACAAAACAGATGTATTTCTGCACCATGTCACATGAACTTGTTTTCTCCAAATGTCTTAAACAATACAGGCATATTTCTACTACCAAAGGCATCTTTTATTTTTTGTTCTGTTCAAAAGGTCGTTATTTTTTTCATATTATCAGCTTAAAATAAAAAACGATTTAATCAAATGAGGCGTTTTCATTAAGAAGTAAAAACTTCAAAAATAGTTACATCGAACTATATAGATGGCGTTCGTTTTCTTTTACTGGTAGGCACAATTCGACAATGACAGGATTAATCACAAACTTGCTTACTCCGATTGCCAGCTCCATCTGTTAGGTTTAGTAGAAAACCCTTTTTCTTTTTTTACTGAAAACGGCTCATTGAAATGGTAGAATCGACAAGTGGTGGCTGTATACTGAAGTGTCATTGCCATTGTCAACCATTGCCAAATAAAAAAAATAAAATGATTGTCTGCATCTCTAAAATATCACAATAAAGATGACAGCGGTTTTTCCTAACGGGTGATCATTTATTGTAAGTGAAAGGTATAGTGAAATTTGAAAGCTCTACACAATAAAATAAATTGATATTTACAATAAAATAGAGGAGCAAGGTTTCTTGCTAATAGGTATTTGGTACTTTTGACATAACCACAAAAAACTTTACTGTATCTCCAAAAATTCTAGACAAAGTCTTATTTCTATTACTGACTTATCAAAAGGGCATATTTCTAGAAAGTGACAAATCAGAAGGTCATGTTTCTTAGTGGTCCAATCAAAAAGCCGTATTTCTAAACTAAAAATAAATAAAAAACAGTTGATATTTTTTTTTTAATTACAAATCTACAATATGATTTTTATTTTATTGTATTTGATAACCTACACGATAATGAACGTTTAAACATATTTAAGCATTTACTCAATAAGAACAGGCAGTTTTTTTCAATTGTTGTAGTTTGTTTACCATGGTAATATGACCTTTTGAACAGATGCTCCTCAAATAGTATCTGTTAATAATGTCAAAATAACAGGTTTTTACTTTAGTCATAGAAAGTATATAAAATACCTAACCTAACAAAAATATAATTTATTTTTTTAGCCTGGTAGGTTTCTTTGTTCAAAGCTCTGAAATGGCTGGACTGATTTTTACAGAACTTTCACCGGCAGATATCTGTTTTATTAGGAGTACCTACATATTTATCCAGACTACTTGTGGATTCCTGAATAAGACCCAATGAAATCCCCAAATAGCCCTTCCAAAATTATTTTATTTTGTCTAATAACATGTTATTTTTTGTTCACAGCATTTACTATCTCCTAACTTTGATCCCACGGAAATCTATGTCCGATCTACAGACGTTGATAGAACCCTCATGTCAGCGCAGGCCAATTTAGCTGGTGAGAATATATTTATGTAGACTAGCTCTTTTCGTATCTCAGGGGTTTGGGGCTTTGATTGAAACAGTCTGATGCACGATAAAACAGGTGAAGTATAATTCAAAGAAACACGGTAAAAATACACAATACACAAGGTAAGTAGGTTAAAACAATAATTATCACGGCGGTATATACTGCCGGTAGTAGTCCAGTAGTACAGTAGTCCTTTCGAGTGAACCTATAAATACAAGAACCTATCTAACATAAAAAAAAAACCTCGCGAAACTGTCTGAAAGCGTCCTCCTCCCGCGCCCCTCTCGCGGTCGTTGGCGGTGGCGTGTGAGTTTACCAAAAAAACTAAATATCTTACGATTTTGTGTTATTTTTCCTTTTCTTTTTTTCCTTTTCATTACTTATAAATGAAGAATTCCAGAAAAAAATTAAACATTTCAACTAGGGATCTACCTAACATGGCAAAAAGTAATTTTTTTATGCTTTTGTTCATTCAAACTCAAAAAATACTTTATTCAATGCGACTGCAGGGGCCTTTTTGACGCGTTAATTTACAAAATAAAACGACACAAATTACTTATGTTTTGCCATTAATGAATATGAGCCTAGTTTCACCTAAGTATATGTATTATCCCATACAGTAATTACCTCATTACTATCATCATCTCAGCCTAGGACTGCTGTCCACGTCAACGACTTCTTAGAGGCCTCCCTCATAAATCTCCAAGATCATGAGGGAGTGTATGTATACTCGCCACTCTTGGCAGGCGAGCGCAGTATAGGGCATTTAAGACGCGGAAGGCGCTGCTGCCCATCTTCCGAAGGTATTCCTTAGCAGATTCTTACTGCGTCTACGGGCGAAAGTCTACAATCAGTGATGACATGGAATCGAGACGTGATCATTCACTATTGGCGTCACGGGTAAGCTCAGAGTCGCTGATCGCCGCAGCGCAGTCCACCAACAAAATGGGCTGACGACCTGGTGAAGACTGCAGGTCGACGGTGGTTGCAGGTCGCTTCTAACCGCAATAACTGGAAATAAATAATGGAGGCCTATGTCAAGCAGTGGAAGTCCTTCGGTTGAAATAATGAATGATGATGAATATACTGATAATGACAATAACAAGAACCTCTTCAGTCTAATATGATTTGATGTTTCCTAGTTTCTGTTGATGTGCTGTGAGTTCATGTGATGACTTGTGTACCCTGTATTTTTAGAGAAGGTACGAGAATACTTACAATATAATCATCTGCAATTTGTAGTATTTTATGAAATAGCTTTTTATTATTTTTCAGGCATGTATCCACCTAGTCAAAATGGTGTTTGGAACAAAGATTTGCTATGGCAACCAATACCCGTGCATACAGTCCCGGAGAAAGAAGATGAAGTACTGTCTATGAATAAGCCATGCCCTGCTTATAACCAAGAGTATAAGAAAGTTACCACCTCAAAGGAATTTAAAGATAGAATGATGAAATACCAAAAATTAATGGAGTATGTAATAGTGTTTCTTGCACTCAATCCTTATTAATGACTAGTAGAGCTCCGCAGTTTCACTAATAATTTTTAAGTTACACACATACAAGATACAACATACCTAACAGCATAAATATCAGTAGTTTTTGAGTTTATTCGTTACAAACATATAAAATACAACAAACAAAATACAAATCCTTCCTTTTTATAATACTAAGTAGTAAAGCTATAGACAAACATAAAAAATTAAGTAGGTAGTACAGATGAATACATACTCGGACACCAGGTTGATTAAATATTTATTTATTTATTTATTTATTTATTATTTATGAGCCTGATTCTTCCCACTGCAGGGCAAAGGCCTCCCTTCCCTCTCTCCACTGGTCCCTATCATGTGCTTTCTGGTGCCAATTTTCGCTGTAGGAGTCTATCTCGTCCCTCCATCGCCGCCTAGGCCTTCCACGTGGTCGTCGTGTCTAAATATAGATAAAGATATTTTTATTGTCAAATTGTGTGCATACATGTACAGGTCTTAAAATGTGAAGGTTAGTTTCAACAATTCGTGTCATTTTAGGACATACATTATCTAAGTTTTAACAAAGAACAGGGTAGATTTTGACAAACACAGAGTCAATTATCTTAAAATTCTTTCGTGGACCTTATTAATAAGCCACCTTCTTAGTCTAATTTTAAATAAATTACCATCTAGCAGCTTCAATTCAGGAGGCAAATGATTGAAAACTTTAATTGCTGTTATATAAGTACTTTTATAGAACATACTATTGTTAACTTGTGGAATACATGCGTTATATTTATATTTAATTCTTTGGCTATCTGCTCTGTATGATTTAGTTTCGAAAAAATAATTGGACTATTTTTCACATTTATGAACTTATCTCTAGAATAAAAATATCTGTTAGTGTTAGAATATTATTTTCCTGAAAAGTTTTACGAAAAGAGTGGGTATTTTCTAAATGATATAGCCCTATAATTTTTGTCTGCATGACAAACACAGATTGTACAGCCACTGAATTTCCCCAAAATATCACACCGTAACAGAAATGAGGAATAATAAATAAATAAATAAATAATGCTGGACAGATCACACAGCATCATCTAGCCCCAAGCTAAGCAGAGCTTGTGTTATGGGTACTAGATGACTGATATACTTAATACATTATACTACATAGATAGATATTTTTATTATATATAGAAAAACACCCAGAACACCCTGAACAAATATCTGCAGATCGTACAGACATTTGTCCCGACGAATACTTAATTATCGTCATCATCATCATCATAGAAGTGGTTTTTTGTGGAAAATTCTAGAACTATGTTACTAACTTAAAATTTGTACAAAACCGGTTTATAGCTAAGTACATCCTTCTCCCCTGTGCGTTGTATGTGTGCACAAAGTATTTAATAAATAAATAAGTATTTATCATATCCGTTTTTCTATTTCAGCTATTTAACAGATAATACTGGCCTGACAGTGAACGACTATTGCGGCATACTGGACCTTTATTCAACAATGCGCATAGAAACATTGTACAACTTCACACTCCCCAAATGGACGAGCAAAGTGTACCCAAAGTTGATGAAGGATCCAGCAGCGTATTGGTAATTTTTTAAAATAGTTTTGTGTAACTCTCTCTCTTCTTATATCCATATGATGTCTATCAATTGCTCTATCTAACGCGTCGTATCGATAAGCATTGCAATATATTATTATTGTAAATCATCCTATGGTTATGTATCAGTTCCTATTCTTGGTGAACTGCATAACCGAGTGGAACCATACTTACCGCTATTGCTGTAAAAATGAGGTTAGAGGTTACCGCTTAACATCAGGTGGGCCTTCGGCTTCTCTCATCATCATCAGTCATCTTATCATAATGTGTTGCGCTTCATAATCATCAACATCTGCCTGTCCTTAATGTGGGGTTGGAACAACATTTTTGCTCTCCCACTGTCATCTCAGTCATCACCATATCGCTGGCTCCTTTCTTTCTCATATGTTCTTTTACACAACCCATCCATCGCTTATTTGGCCTGTATCTTGTATCTACATTAATTTCTAACATTCTTCCTATATACGATTCATCCCTCCTCATCACGTGACCATAGTATTACGTGGTATTACTCCTCACCTTCTACCACAGACGCCCTTTCACAATTCCTTTTACTTTTTACGCGGTTTTACTAAACTAAATTTTAACAAATGGTTTCTTTTACAGTTTTGCAATCGATACCTTAACGCCACCGCTCGCGCGTCTGAAAGTGGGCCCGTTCCTTAAACACGTCACGTCCAAAATGATGAAGACATTGGACGACGTGTACGAAACGGACCCGCACAAGAAACATCCGAAAGTATTGATATTTAGCGCACACGATATAACCGTGGCCAGTGTGCTAAATGCATTGGGCCTGTATGATTTTGAGCCCCCTGCGTATGCATCCACAGTATTCCTAGAACTAGTGCAAGGTAAGTAGATATTTATTAACATAGCCTATTTCACGTTGGATGAGTTTGGTAACAGAATGATGGAAAACTGACCAACCCCTTGATATAATAGTGTATTTTTTAAATATATGTACACGTATGTATTGTATGTATTAAATATATGTACATAGAACACCCAGATCCACGATATACTCGTATATCTGCAGATAATCAAACATTTGTCCCCGAACCTGCAACTTCCAGCGACTTAGCCAGCTATTAGGCGACCTCGGTGGCGCAGCGGGCGAAGGTCCGCCTGCGACACAAGGGGTTGCGGGTTCGATTCCCGCCTCGGGACAAATGTCTGTACGATCTGCAGATATTTGTTCAGGGTGTTCTGGGTGTTTTTCTATATACATATAATAAAAATATCTATCGTATTAAGTATATCAGTCATCTAGTACCCATAACACAAGCTCTGCTTAGCTTGGGGCTAGATGATGATGTGTGATCTGTCCAGCGTTATTTATTTATTAGACCAAATGAGCCACGGAGGCTTTCAAAGAAATTGTAAAATTATTTGTCCAAACTTTTTTAAATATTGTTTACAGATAATAAAACAGCCGAGAGCCATATAAGGATATCGTACAGAAACTCATTTGAGATCGTGGAACCAAATGTTCTGGAAATACCCGGCTGTGGGAAACTCTGTGCTTTAGATAAATTCTTGTCATTGTACTACAATTTGATATCTGTTGACTGGGATTACGAGTGCGAAAAGCAGGTTGGTACAAGAGATTTAACTTATACTAATTTTTAAAAATAGTACAAGAGATTTAACTTATACTAATTTTTAAAAATACCAAATTGTAAAAGAGTTCTGATTTGCGGTGGCAAGTTATTCCAACATTTCATGGCATATATATCATACACATAAAATGTGCTGGGGGCACATAAGTCGAGCGGCGAATCTTATCCGCGGATCCGAGAACTAAAGCTTTTTATTATACATTATATTAGAGTTATGTACACATTGCCAGGCACAAATAGATTTTTCTGTCCTGTAAATGTATATCCGCATTTAACACGTGGTTTAACGTAGAAGGAAAACATTGTGTGGACACCCCCCGCAGTCAGCTTCAGGCATATTAACCTGTTCTTTCCTCTGACTATGACTAGTAGCCGACTAAGCTGAGAGGATGGTATACTGGTGCCGGGCAAGCCTAATCCATCTAACATTGTCCCAGGCACTGCAGCGTCCCGTACAGCATGAAACCAGTTGCTGACGCTATATAAATCGTCAATAATAGATGTGAAAGGTATATACCATGTACCTTATATACCATGTACCTTATTTACCATGTGCACTTTTTAGAGATAGCGCGTACTCGTACTAGTGACTTTGTTACCATGTCTGTTTTGTCACTCATACACGCACAAGTGACTTTTGTTACCGTGGCTATTTTGTCATTCTCACCCGCACTAGTGATTATTGTTACCGTGACTGTTTTGTCACACTTAACCGCACTAGTTTCTTTTGTTACTGTGACTGTTTGTCACTTTTACCCGTACCAGTGAAAATTATTACAGTGACTGTTTTGTCACTTGCACTAGTTACTTTTGTTACCGTGACTGTTATGTCAGTCTTACCCGCTCTAGTGACTTTTGTTACAGTGACTGTTATGTCACGCTTATCCGCTCCAGTGACATTTGTTACAGTGACTGTTTTGTCACACATACCCGATCTGTGGATGTGTATATACATATATGTAGATGCACGCACATTAAGACGTGACATTCTGGAGACTGATAGTGAGGGCAACGTTTTTATCAACAGAAGTCAGTCACTAGTGCGCGCTCTCACGTGCTTGAAAAGAATTAAAAACATCGCAAGGAATTAGGTTCGACGTATCTCACTAATATTATAAAGCCGAAAGTTTGTTTCTATGGAGGTTTGTTACCGCTTCACATTACAATAGCGTACGTATTGAGCTGAAATTTTGCATACGTATAGATGTGACTAGTATTAACACGTAGGCTACTTTTTATCCGGGTACAACGCATGCGAAGCGGTGGGCACAAGCTAGTTTACCATATATTTCCTATGATACAAAGTAGGTACTTAGGTTCTAATCTATTCAATAAGTTAAATGATGATTGAAAGCCACATGTAAAAAAAACCCTTCTTTTCATGTTTCCTTGTCGCTCATGGAACCCTCTCCTTAGACTAAGACTTCTCAGTCTGCCGTCACTGCAAACTACCTTAGATAGTGTAAATTACAAATGCTTTCGTCATTAAATTTCACACAAATACGATTATGCACCGTAAAACGTAGGTACATTAGAACTGCAAAATAATGAAAACCTGTTTTAGGGTATCTCACCTCCTACGCCAGAAGTGTAAGCGATTTTATAAATATTCCCCTCCGAAGGCTCTCGTTTAAAGAAGGTCTAAAATGAGAACTAGAGGTTACTCAGACAGTATTATAATATTCAAATACCATAATAATCTATCTTTACCAAATTACAGACTCATAACGATGAGTTTACAGGAATGTTACTTTATTTCTATGATAAAATATCACTTTATTTGATAGCGAATTGATAGCATCATCATCATCACCGGACTATATTAGTCCACTGCTGGACAAAGGCTTACCTAGCGATAACGTTATATACATAGCTAGGAATGTTAACATTCAGTAATAGAAAGGTACTACAATTGCGGTTTAGTGTCAGTTGTGTCGGAACCGAGGATCAAATCAAATTAAAATCACATCATTTATTCATAAAAACCTTTACAACATATTACATATTTACCGCAATTATCAAGACCTTACCTTCCGTTCTAGTTATAAACTGTGTAAAAGCAAGGTAAGGACTATCGAACACGTTTACATATAAAAATACATCACAAGTTTGTAGATACATAATACTAGTATATATATAGCATAGATACATAATATAGAATACAATAACACCTAAATACACTTATATAGTCGTAGATATAAGAGTAGGATGTTACGGTAGTAACGGTGTTACGTGGAGGTTTTCAATTTGATGGGACGGATTCGGGGGTGTAAAGTCATTCATGAGAAAGCCTTCTTATACAATTTAATTTTAAGTCGATAGCATCAGTAATTCTCAGCATATCCATCTGTGACAGACAGACAGACAAAGTCACGCCATAAGGGTTCCTTCTTACTATTTTGGTCCGGAACCCTAAAAACACTAAAAAAAGAGCTAGGACTCGGAGTCTGAACTCCGGAACATCCCAGATCGCCGCCTACCACATCAACAAGCTAGTCACGGCTAGGAAGGTCCTTGGTGTATATAAGATAAAAAGCACTCAAAAAGTCCTTGCGCGCACACTGGCCGCGTCGGGGTCGACACATCAAAGTACTCTCTAACATCCCTGGTCGGAGGTTAGAGAGTACAACCTGGTACTCCTACGACTCTGTAACATCCCTGGTATACCTTATATCGTACAGCGTGATTACCAAGCGCTTGGCAGTTTAATTTCAAGCGCCTCTCTCAATATGATTAATTGTACCATAGTTTTTTTCTAATAACACCGTTAGATAAACACGAATGTGAAACTCTTTAAATTAGAGCAATAATAACCCCGTATTTTGCCTTTACAGTTTCCAGTTCTGCTTGGTGTGTCTTTCCTTGTGGGGCTTCTGTTATTTGTATCCATCTACGTGGTGCATAAGGTGTACTTTGTAAGGGTCTCCAAGAAACACAGGTAAGGATCATATTTAATTGAATTCAAAAAATATTTATTTCAAACACATGAAGTCCATAGGAATACAAATTATAAAATAACACAGTACAAGTTAACTTAAGTAGATAATAAACTATTAAAATAAACTTTAAAATTATTACAATAAAGTGCAAAACGCCGCGCGGGGATTCCCGCGTATCTTCGAGGACGCGCGAGCATTTTTTGTCAGGTTCAAGCATTTATGCACTTTATTGTAATAATTTTAAAGTTTATTTTCAAGTGCGTTAATAAAATCCTCTCCGCTGCGCTCCGTTCTGTCTGCGCTGACCCTATGACAGTCACATAAGTTTTACAAATAAAATCTCAAATAACAATAATAAAAGACCAATAATAGAATGAAAGGTATATTTCATTTAGTGTAAATTACTGACAGCCGTGGCGTGCTGGCAGTAGAATGTTAAATCCACAGGCATGAGAGGAGTCTCATGCCCGTGGATGCAGTAAGAAGAGCTTGCTAAGGGATACCTCCGGAAAATGGGCAGCAGCGTCTTACCGTGTATCTACATTATTCTACATTATCTTATATTTATTAAGTTTAATGTCGTATTATTATTTCTTGTTCTATATTTTGTGATTTGTATTAGAATTTGTCAATGTCTTTGCTCCATTTTATATGTTCTATTTAATTTTATTCATTGTGTTGCCTTCTGTGACGTCACCAAACGGCTCAGTCGGAAGACCAGCGTTGGTTGACGTAGCCAACGTTAAGCTGAGACTGAGACCTTTTTGTGACTCAAGCATGGCTTCATTATTTTTGTCTTTATTTAATGTTTTCTATGCTTGTTGTTACAAATAAAGAAATTATCTTATCTTACATCGTTTTACTGCGCTCGCCAAACCGCCTGCCAAGCGTGGTGGGTATGGCAACAACCCCTCATTATCTTAGTGATCAATAAAGGGAGACCTTTGTGCAGCAGTGGACGGTCTATGGCTGAGTTGATGAATATGGCAGTGGGGTCGATATACATATGATTCATTAAGATAAACTTAGTGTGATTTGTTTCAGACTAAACATGGTGTACACTATCCTTCAGCAGCCGATGCCGACGCAAGACAAGTCGCTGGCCAACTAAACTAAGTACTAACTCGGCTGGGCCTGTTCTGCTATTGCAACTGTGCTTCGATCACTGGTCTTGTCAAAATATGGTCTATAGATAATTTATACAGCGTCAGCAACAGGCATTCATACTGTACGCCCAGCGTCACCATCCTCTCAGCTTAGTCAGCTTTTAGCCGCGGGTTTCCTTACGATGTTTTCCTACACCGTTAAATCACGTGTAATAAATGTATGTGCACGCCTAACACGAGCTTTAACGGTGAAAGAAAACATCGCGAGGAAAACCGCCGCTTAGTTAGCTTCAGACCTGTTAATTACTCTTACTACACACACCTCTAAGACTAAGCTAGTACTTGTCAAACATTGTCTAAATCAAACCTTTGATCGAGAAAAGGGATAGTGATTGTTTATTTTAATAACTGAAATTGAAAGCCTACTTAAAATAATATTAAAATTAGATAAATAACCGGTTAAATGTTTGTTAGAAAGAGGGCACTATGCGTACAGGCAACGTCACATCTTCATACAAACTGTGCGGGAAAGGAACGAAGCACTGGCACTTACTACCCAACTAAAACTTTAATCGAATCTCAGAAATATATCAGTTTCATAATTAATGGAATCAGGCGTTACTTTGCGGAAATCCATGACAATAAAATGCAATGAAAATATTTAGTTTTAATTCCGCTTATGCTGAGATGCAGGAGCACCGCCCTCCCGCCCGAAAACGGAACGAAAAGCTTTCGACCGCCAGCCGCCGACCAGTCAACACCTCAGCGTCTCACCTGATGATGCCTCGCGGAGAGGCGAAACACGTGTCGTCCGCTGTTTTCTAGTGGTCCCAGGATTTTGTCCCATTAATGGGACCACAAGGGAGAACTGTTTCTCATAGTCCCATTATTGTGTAATTACATCCTGTATATAAAACTATGTGGTTACCAAAAGAAACAATAATAATAAACGGGACTCGAAATTATATTTTATCTCAATTTTTCTAAAAAATGTCCCACCGAAATATCACCGTGGATCAACTGTAGTTGGTAATTCATAACGTCCTCATCCCGCCTTACAAATTCTCGTCTCCTTTCTGATGATTTAGAGAATTCTTGTTCTCTATCAACCAGAATGTTTAATAGTCTTAATAAAGATTTCGGATGGCGTTTCTTCATGTCTTTATTTAAAAGCGAATGCCAACATTCCACTACGTTGTTGGTGCGGTGTCTTTCACCATATACGTTCCACTGTGAAATAAATCCTTCATTTTTAAGCCAAGTCCTTTCCATATATTTTGTGAAATTTTTAATTTTGGCAGTGCCGGGACTTTCCTTTTTTATATACTCTACACCATCTGATGTCTGATCTAAGGGTAGTAAAGGTAAAGCAGTGTGTAGACCCACGATGCGCCGTTCCTGTTTTGATTTAATTTTCATTTCTTTACCTTCTTCCAGATGCTTTTAGTGAAGTGATAATAGCACTTTTTCAAAATAATGCCCGGAAAAATGGTCATTATTGCATTTGCAGGAGCTACTTCAAAATCTAAGTGAAGTTTTTTTGGCGACCACTCTATTTGTGCTTTAATAATTAGAAATAAAGCGGTGTATGATTCTTCATTTTTGTGCGTCATCAATGCGTAAATAAGCGGAATAACGTGTGTTGTTGATGGTGACTCAGATATATCACCATGAATAGATAAAAGTTGAGTAAATGGAGCTGGACAGCTTTGAAACGTCCCGTCAATAAAAAACTCACTAACTTTCTTGATAGTATTTTTGTTTTCTTCTGAACAAAAAATAATAATACCACAATCTTTGTCGTAGTATTCAGCAAGTACAAATTCTGAGAATTTCGGAGGGATAATCACTTCTTCGATACTTTTAAAGTTAGTACGTTTGCGATAAGTGTACAAAGATGTTTGTACACTTTTAAAGGAAGGTAAAGTTGATACAAAATTAAGACCCTCATTTTCTAATTCCGTCAAACCTTTTTTAAAAATTTGTGTCACTGGTGTGTCTGTTAAGCGCGATTGTTCTTTCATTTTATCTATTGAATCGTCAATTTTATTCTTACTGTAATCCAATTTACATGAATGTGTTTTATTTTTAACTATTTCTTTACCCTGAAACGCAAAAAGGAATAAAATATCAGATACAATCTAAGGCATTCTACCCGACTCTAATTATTTATTTCCATGCGGACGAATTCACGGGTAAAAGCTAGTCATAAATAAAAAAACAAATTTTACCTTGAGAGTTATAGATCCACGGCATTTTATTTTCTTGGCTTGGCTACACTTCCAAACGACATTCCCACTTTTATAAACCATATGCCTATAATATTGTCTCCCATCATATATTAATACGGTCCCGCCCTTTCTTTTAAGAAACAAAATTTCTTCCATGAGTATATTATTTCGTGTTTACTTATCAACAGAATTCTAAGTATTAACAGAATTTTGATGTATTTAGTGTCAGTCAAGTGTCATTTATTCATCATCTAACACTTCACTACACACTCCAAAAAGTTTATCTATTCTAAGGATTTTGTTATTATAATACCTATATACAGGAGGATAAATACTTTACTAAGCATAGGAATGGGACTACGAGAAACAGTTCTCCCTTGTGGTCCCATTAATGGGACAAAATCCTGGGACCACTAGAAAACAGCGTTGTCGTCGTATATGTTTGGGTATGCATGCTGCACTGACAACCTAGTTATCCCTGCATGTGCATAATTAGCGGGCGGTGCTCCTGCATCTCAGCATAAGCGGAATTAAAACTAAATATTTTCATTGCATTTTATATCAATTTCAATTATTTTTGTAGTTTTTTAATCGTATTCCTATATATTTTGACTACTCCACCAAGAAAATCAATCATCAGTCGGTATCCCTTTTTCTGACAAGATTGCGATAGGCGAATAGTGTCTCCGAAGTATGTAATCCCCAGATAGATACGATTTTTGCCATTTCGCACAAATAATTCCTGAATTTGTATGGATAAGCAACATTAAACTCCACGGAGAATATAAAATTCATTTTTATCAGTATATTTACCTACTACAGACTCGTGTATATTATTCGATTAAAGGAAAATTAAAGTATCAAGTTTTATAATTTTAGCCAAAGCTAGTGCATTTTTAGCTATAATCGGACTTCTTATGGTATGGTATATGATGCTCAATGACTTTAAAGTAGTTTAATAAAAAATCCTAATATTTGTTCTATTGATCTTGAGGCTTTGACCATAGTGGTAAAATATTTAATTTGCATTTTAATGAGCAAGTGATTACTCGAGTGCGTAGCAAAATTTGTTTCGCGTATTATTATAAATTTTCTCTAAACATGAAGATGAGATGGTGTTCAGATTATGAACGGACGGCAAAGCACGATAAATTGCAAACCTTTTCACCTGTTAACAATTTATCGATAGTTTACGCTGTGATTAGTTAATATATAAACTAACGGTTCTTTTAACCTTACGGTTATAATCTATATTTATACGTACATAATATTTCAGTGGTCTAGTAAGTAATACATAATTCAATTAAGCTTACGAGTAAATAACACCTATAATAACTATTAGAACAGAGGGCAGTAAATAGCTAGTTTAATTAAATACTCCATGTACACTATGTTACTCTAATGCAACCATTACTCAGGCTGTTATTTATGTTGCCAATCAAAGTTATATGTAACACGATCTCCATGTCTCCTGCTAAGGTTTTTTTAATAAGTCTCATAGGTAGGTATAGGTACGTAGTAAGTGTATTTTTTAAATTTAATAAATAATATAAATACGAACTCCGTGTTTAATTGAGTTTGTTTGAGCTTAATCTTTATTCAGGCGGCTGTGACGTAAAAGCTTGTGATTCGATTCCCGCCGCGGAACATTTGGCCTGGCCATATGTAAACCGTGTGCTCCAACTCGTATGATCTCATCATCATCACATCTTCATCTTAGGCGTCCATTCCAGGCAGGATGGCCATTGTCCAGTAGTGAATCTGCGAGCATTCATGAATCTCAAATTACAGTTATTGGTCATGGGGCTTGTTGCCATACTCGTTTTGACATCTGTCAAAAAATATCGATAAGAGACTTGAAGATTTAAGTTATAATAGCATTATCATAGACACAGTTAAAATTTTTGTAAATTTCGAAACTGGATCTACTAAGAATACAAACAAAATAAAAACTCACTAGATCTAGACTGGATCTACGGAGAGTGATCCGTTCCGGACCAAAATGGTAAAAAGGAATCCTTATGGTATCACTTTGTCTGTCTATCTGTCTGTCACAAACGAATATCTTGAGAACTACTGATGCTAGCGACTTTAAATTTAGAATGGTATAAGATAACGCTTTTTCACTAACATGGGTTATATAAAAATGTTTTTTTTTTATTAAAAGTAGCTACACTGACATCGAAAGTATTTACAAATGAATGTTAAAAAGTATTCTTAATATGAATGCAAGGGAGCGGAAAGGGGATCTCAAAAATATTAAGTGAAGTTACTAGGTCATGTGAGGTATCATATGAAAGGTATTCATTTGCACGTTAATTTACATTTTTTTAGTTTTGCTTTAAGCCGTATTATTTTTAAATTCAAATAGGTACGTTAAAAAGAGATACCGTTCCCCGCTTTTATCTCCGAAGTTTGCGGGGATAAACCCCTGAAACTTTTATTGCTAATAGAAGAGTGTGTAAAGATTACAGGAAAAATATTACGAACTCTCTAATTTGCATAGTTTTTAAGAAAACATCGAAAGTGTAAAAAAAAAAAATAAGTTCCGCTATCAGACAAGAGATGGCGCTGTCAAGGTTCTCCAACAAATATAAATCGCCTTTATTATAAATTATATTGTATAATGGCACGGAACCCTTGGTGCGCGGCCGGCTCTTGGCCGGTTTTTTATCTTAAGTTTTAGAAGACTGATTACACAAACAGTTAAGCACCTTTATTAATGAAAATTCCCTTATGAACCCTTTTCAATCTGGTTTCCGCCGTGGTCATAGCACGTCTACAGTCACCCTACAGTGCATGACTTTTTATTTTATTATAGAAAAATATACAAGTTATTTGTACAAATATAAGTTATTTGTTAGATAATGCCTGTAAGAGATCATTTATAGGGATAAGGCCGACCATTGTGTTTCTCCTTTTCGTTAATTTTACTTTATTTCCTTTGTTATATTTGTTATTGTTTATGTTAGAATTAAGTTAAGTTGGGTACAGTAAAGAGTTATCTATCTATCTATAGAATCTATACATTTATTACATAGGTAGACACATCTATGTGTCTTTCCGTCTGTCTTTGGCTTTCAGAAGACTACTAGTCCTAGAAAGCTGTAATTTTGCATGGAAATATAAAACAATGACGAAGAGATAACGGTCAAAATGCTGAAAAATATAATTATTTGGGATAACTCCCATACACGGTGGATGAACTTTTTTCTCGATTTTGCCATCGTGGCAAACAGTAATACCATTAAATAGGTATTTTAAAATCATTCCGGGGTTGCGAAGTAAATTTTTCGATTTAGGGTTCCCTTTGCAAAATATTAAGGCGTTGAAACTTTTTTCAAGTTTCAAGTTTTTACTGCATATTGTTATATAAAGGTCTTACAAATACAAATCAAAAAGTTCAACAAGACCAGAGCAAAAGTAGGTAATACTAAAATTAAAGCCTACCAAATAATTATTACCTCCTTCAGTCATATTTATCTGATAGGGTACACGAGGTTGAGGTATGCGGCCAGAGATCAGAGGGATCAAGAATTGAATTTCAAAGGCGTGCCACAAGGATCTATTTTAGGACCTTTTTAGGGTTCCGGACCAAAATGGTAAAAAGGAACCGTTATGGTATCACTTTATCTGTCTGTCTGTCACAAATGTATATCTCGAGAACTACTGATGGTAATGACATGAAATTTGAAACGGTTAAAGATAACGTTTTTTTACTAATATAACATATAAGTATGAAAATGTAAAAAAATATTCTTATTATGATTGCAGGGGGGCGGATAGATTTTTATGTGAAGTTAGCTTCTAGGTCATGTGGGTTATCATATGAAAGGTATTCATTTGCACATTAATAAAAAAAATAGTTTTCCTGTAAGTTGTAACTATTGTTTTTGAGTTATTTACAAAAATCTTGAAAAAACGACCGTTACCCCCCTTCATCTCCGAAGTTTGCAGAGATATACCCGTGAAACTTTTATAGGTTATAGAAGTGTATCTAAAGTTTATAGGAAAATTATAGCGAACTCTCTAACTTGCATAGTTATTTAGACAAGGGGGGTGGAAGAGGGGTTTTCAAAATGTTTGTGCGGTTACTAGGTCATGTGGGGTATCATATGAAAGGTATTCGTTTGCACATTAATAAACAGTTCTTCTAGTTTTCCTTTAAGCCGTATAGTTTTCGACATATTTACAAAAACATTGAAAAAAATTGCTTACTCCCCTTATCTCCAAAGTTTGCAGAGATAAACCCCTGAAACTTTTATTGCTAATATAAAGTATGTAATATATAAAGTATGTATGTAAAGATTACAGGAAAATTACAACGAACCCTCTAATTAGCATGTTTTTTAGAAATCATCGAAAGTGTAAAAAATCCACAGAACAGAGAAAGTTCTGTGAAAAAATCTACATAAGTTCCGCTATCAGATAAGAGATGGCGCTGTCAAGGTTATCCAACAAATATAAATTGCCTTTATCATATATTATATTGTATGATGGCACGGAACCCCCGGTGCGCGAGTTCGACCCGCTCTTGTCCGGTTTTATTCGTTTTGTGATTTACATAAAATGATCTCACGTTCCTTGCTAAAAACTTGTGTGATATCGTTTTACTTGCTGATGATATTTGCTTTATTTCATACTCAGTTCTGGTGCTCATCCATCAGGAGTCGAGGGTATGAAGAAGACCACAGACGGTTAACGAAGCACTTTAATAATATATCGAAAGATGGCTAAGATAATAATAACCCTATCCACTAATCAATATTATCATTACCATCATCAGGGTTATTGAAATAAAATAAATGGAATGAAATAAGTAATCGTACCTAATAGCTAATAGTGTCTACTGGAGTCCCAAGGCATACATATGTAGATATTATTAACATACAAATAACCGGGTATGAAGTCATAGTCTTCCCGGGACCATGCTTGGTGCAATCCAAGCGAAACGTCGGGAAATAATAAAGGTAGGTAATTTACGCGATAAATACCCGGTTATATGTATGTTAATAATGTGTTGTGATCGCGAAAGTTTAAAAAAGACATACGTAGATAGTTATATGCCCTAAATTTAAACTTCTGTTACACTTATTAATGTTTGCTTTATTTTAAACCCAATTCCTCTGATGAGATCCAAGATAAATCGAGGGCAATACCACAGATTACAGAAACATTACAGAAACTAACAGATACATCACTTCAATACAAAAGCGAAAATACCTACGCTATAATAGCCTACAAAATTGTAATAATAATACCAGCAGTTTACAGAGCGAAAGAGTGTACCCGCCTTACTTACTTGCAAGTAATCTGTGACGCGGCATCGAATTAGTGGCTAGGGTTGCTTCTACGATAATTTTTATAATAAAACGAATGTGGTGAAAAAAACAGTTATTTTTACAACCTCCTCTTTTTTTAAGTCGGTTACAGCGACCTTTGTATAGGGAGGTAAGGACCTACCTGCTCTCCGTACGCAGTATAGTAATAGGTGTATTATGGTAGTAGGTACATATATTCTTTGACATAACGAAGTAGGACATAACACCACACTTTATCTATAACTTAGGTATTCAAATACTTCGCCAGCAAAGATGCTATCTATATCTTTGTTCTCCGGTGGGTACCTACTACTTTTTGGCTTGATTTTAGGACTGTTGTTTTTAAAGCCACAGTTTTACAGGCATATTTTGTGTGTGATAGGTAGCTATTTTTTATACAAACAATACTGTTTTAATAGCGGAACTCCTTTATTTACGAATATTTACATAGTACCTTCCTACGTTCTGACCATTTTTAGAGGAAAGAAAAAAAATGATTCTAAAAACTTAAGATTTAAAATATCTTTGATAATAAAGAAAAAAATGTCAATTTTCCATTCGTTTTTTTACTTTGGCATCCATCCACTGCACAATAGTTACGCGGTCTCGGCATCTAAAGAAACGTTTTAACATTTAACGTGCGTGCGCTCAAGCGGGCGTGTGGCAGCCCTAACTACTGGCGTATCGCGGACTTCGCGCAAAGCGGTAGGCATTTAACGCGTGCCCTTGAGCGAGTGACGGACGCCTGGCAATACTCAAATATTATTTATTAAGCATACGGTTTTGGTATTATTGGCTGCATTTTAGATTTCATCATTGAAGTCGTTAGATTGTTCTGTGATTGAAGTCCTCGGTTTTTTAGTTGAACTATTGTGTTTATGACTAATTATCCGCTCGTTTGGTTTTGGTATCGAAAGCTACCAAGATTTTTTAGCCGTTGTTTGGTTTTGGTAGCTTGAGATACCAGTGATTTAGCGTTCCACTAAAACAATTATTATTGGTAAACTATAATATCTAACATCCATAGATACAAGATATATGTATACGACGATATAAGCATTATTGATCTTTTAAAGCACCTCTTACGTATATAATAGCATAGCATTATCATTTATATGAACTTGCAGATTCCTTCGCAACTTCGTTCGTCCTCAATAAACCCGTGATGATATAAAATTATATACCTATTGATTATTCTATTCAAATTAGATTTTGTGTTTCTTGTAGGTGTACAATAGATGGATTAAATCTTTATTGTACTTATACCATTTTATCACAAATAGCACAATGTGTTAGGTATTTTCAGGGTTTCAGTAAAACAAGAAACCCTTATAATTTCGCTTTGTATGTATGTCAGTCCGTTCGTCACCGGCTGCTATTTTGAAAGCTGTTAGTTTGTATACCTACATTATAATATAAAATAACAACGCCAAGATAAAGCTACAAAAAATTCTAAAATAATATTTAATTTGGGATATCGCCTATAGCAGCGGGAGAATGGATCGTACCTCGGTAGGTAGCTAGGTAGGTATACAGCCAAACACCAGTTGATACAGTTACAAAGTTTATTGAGATAGGTACACGGCACACAGATAAGGCTAGTACGTAGGTACACACACAGTCAATTTAGCTTGCAATTATGAATGTCTACGCTATCACAAAGACCGGCACAGTTCTACGTTCAGTCAGACTAGGTATCTTTAGATCGCGGCGTGTTACGCGGGCGCGTCGTTGCGTTGCGCAGAGAGACGTGCGGGCGGTCGGCTTCGAATCTTTTCTTCCGTTCGTTCGTTCCGCGTACGGTGGCGCGAGCGAGCTCCGCGGCGCTGTGGCAAGTAGTGGGGGCGATTTCACAGGTCCGCACTAAAGGGCGCTCCACATTCTTAAGAGAATCTCGCGAGAACGCGAGAAACATGCGAGAAACGTGAATGTGGAAGCGATTCGCGTATTCTTCTCAAGTTCTCGCGTTGTTCTCCGGCTGTTCTCCACTTTTTGTCGGTTTTTTGGCGCGAGACAAAGGAGCGCGAGAACGTGAGAACAGGTGAGAACGTGTATTGACTCCACACTCGCATGTTTCTCAGTAGCGCGCGAGCCGCCGACTTGAACGGTTGTGTGTTGTGTACCGCGTGGCGTCAATATGAGCGTAACTTAGACAAACGAACTTGAGTTGAAATTTTTAGAATATTTCCAAGCGGAACCCGTGCTATGGAATACAAATTTAAAAGACTACAAAAATAAACTAAAAAACTACTTCGGCGTCCATCGTCATCGAGCGCGAGAACTGTAGTGAGAACTATTTGAGAACATTGTGAGAGTGTGTACCCAAAAGAAGTTCTCGCTACAGTTCTCGCAAGAATCTCCGGAGATTCTCGCGTGAATGTCTCGTGAGAATGTGGAGCGGCCTTCGGTTTTTAGGCGCGAGACAAAGGAGCGCGAGAACGTGAGAACAGACGAGAACGTGTATTGACTCCACACTCGCATGTTTCTCAGTAGCGCGCGAGCCGCCGACTTGAACGGTTGTATATTGTGTACCGCGTGGCGTCAATATGAGCTTTTTTGCCACTTCTTTTTAATAACTTTTTTCTCTTTAGCATACGCATAATTATAATATGCGAATGCGCATAACAATAAACTTGTCGCAGCGGTTACTTCTGCGTCCATCGTCATCGAGCGCGAGAACTGTAGTGAGAACTATTTGAGAACTTTGTGAGAGTGTGTACCCAAAGAAGTTCTCGCTACAGTTCTCGCTGAGAATCTCCGGAGATTCTCGCGTGAATGTCTCGTGAGAATGTGGAGCGCCCTTTAAGGATTTTTGCAGGGTCGTATTTAGAGTCGAGGTAGGTTCCCGGGCATATTATTATAGTTTACCTTTTCGGTATGTGGAGCAGCACGCCACATCACCCCCCTCCAGAGACCGAATAGGGCGATTAAGTTTGAAAGTCCCGGAGATGCTCGGGAAATCTTACTGATCTTCTTTCAGGCAATATGTATGCTGGCTTGAGGCGATCAACTGTTACTGTCACAGGTTTTCCTTTTATCTGTAGTTTAAAATATTTGTCATTTCTTTCTATAACTGGATGGGGTCCAGTATATGCAGGCTGTAAAGAGGCTCTTAGCGCATCTTCTCTCAAGAACACATGACTACTGGTAGCTAAATCTTTGTAGACAAAGACAGATTGCCGTGTGTGTCTAGAAGCAGGTACTGGTTTTAAGTTATTGGCGAATTGACGAAGACGAGCTGTGTAATCTGTAATATCGGTCGTTCCTGCGGTGTTCGGATCGAAAAATTCTCCAGGTAAGCGAAGTGGCTCTCCGTAGACTAGTTCGGATGCACTTGTTTTCAGGTCATCCTTGTAGGCGCTTCTTATTCCAAGTAGGACGAACGGGAGTACTTCCATCCAGTTTTCGGTACTATGACAAGTGATAGAGGTTTTTAACTGGCGATGAAATCTTTCTATGGCTCCGTTACAATGCGGGTGATCAGCAGTCGTCTTTTTGTGTTGGAATCCTATTGATTTTAATAGATGCTGGAACAGAGCAGACTCAAATTGACGACCGCGGTCGGTGACTATTGAAGTGGGACACCCGAACCGCGATATCCACCCGGCGAGAAGAGCTTTCGCTACGGTTTCAGCTGTCGCATCGGGTATGGGCATTACCTCGGGCCATCTAGTGAAACGGTCGATTGCTGTGAGGCAAAAACGATTTCCACCGCATATGGGTAGCGGTCCGATGAGATCGATGTGCACATCCATGAACCGTGCTTGCGGAAGTTTGTATGATCCAAGAGGAGTAGAAACATGTTTATTGACTTTAGATCGCTGGCAAGCCAGGCAAGCTCGAGTCCACTCTCTGCAGTCTTTGTTGATCCCTGGCCAAATGTACCTTTCAGTAATGAGTTTGATCGTGGCGTTTGCACTGGGGTGACTGAGTCCATGAAGATTTTCAAAGACTTGTTTACGCAGCATTGCCGTGATGTAGGGCCTTGGAGTCTGGGTGCTGGTATCGCAGTAGAGTTCTGTTCGACACTCCGGTATCTTGATCTTTTCAAGGCGTAGAGAGGTCTCACTGTCTAACATCTGTTTTAGTTCTGGATCAGCATCTTGGGAGCGGGCTAGCTCTGAGTAGTCTATGGTAAACTGTACCTCCTCTACTCGTGACAGTGTGTCTGCGACCACGTTGTCCTTTCCAGAAATATGTTGTATATCAGTGGTGAACTGTGATATCAGATCTAGGTGTCGGAATTGTCTGGGTGAGCATTTGTCCTTGCGAGTATGGAAGGCGAAACACAAAGGTTTGTGATCTGTGTAAATGATAAAGTCTTTGGCCTCTAACATGTGTCTAAAGTATTTGATAGCTTGATAGATCGCTAGTAGCTCTCTGTCGTAGGGCGAATATTTCGTCTGGGCTGGTGAAAGTTTGCGGGAAAAGAATGCTAGTGGCTGCCATGCATGATCCTTTTGCTGTTGTAGGGCCGCTCCGATCGCCGTGTCCGATGCGTCAGTAACTAGGGCGAGCTTACAATGGCTGTCAGGATGCGCTAGGAGTGTGGCGCGACATAAGCTATCTTTGCATTCCTGAAAAGCTCTCAGTGTATCACCAGATAGGTGCACTGGGTGAGAACCTTTTACAGATCCCGTCAAAAGAGCGTTTAGTGGAGTCTGATATTCAGAGGCACCCGGTATGAAGTTCGGTAGAAGTTGATCATTCCTAAGAATCTTCGCAATGATCGTACGGTCTTTGGTTCTGGAAATGATTTTATGGCTTATACCTTTGTATCAAGTGGATTGACTCCTTCGGCTGAGATGGAATATCCGAGAAAGGAGACTTCAGATACTCCGAAGCGGCATTTGGCGGTGTTAATGATGACACCGTAGTCCCTGAGTCTGCCAAATAGCTGTCGGAGTTGGTCTTCGTGTTCTTGTTCGTTTCTGGAGAAGCACAGAAAGTCGTCGATGTATGGATAGACGAAGTCTAGACCGCGGGTAATCTCATCGACGAAACGCTGGAACGTATGGCAAGCGTCGCGAAGGCCAAATGTCATGAACGGAAATTCATATAAGCCAAATGGGGTCGTTATGGCACTCTTCTGGATGTCCTCATGGAAGATAGGTATCTGGTTGAAGGCCTTTACCAAATCAATGATGGAAAAATTTTTACATCCTGTGATATTGTGTGTGCAGTCGTGGACGTGTCTCACCGGATATTTATCCGGGATAGTCCGGGCGTTCAGAGAGCGATAATCGCCGCAAGGCCTCCACTCATTATCCTTCTTCGGGGCTAGATGGAGTGGAGAGGCCCAAGGGCTTTCGAATGGACGTGCGATTCCTGATTTAAGCATCGACTCGATTTCTTTTTTCATAACTCAGTTTTCAGATTCAGCAGTTTGTCAGGTGCAAGTCTACGAGGAGAAGATGACACTGGTGGGCCTGGCGTTGTCCTGATGTAATGAACGGTGTGGTGTTTTACCTCTTGATATCGTCCTGATGGGCTGGTGATTTCTGGAAACTCACAGAGTAGTTTAAGGTATCTGGTGGATCCGCTGCCGAGTGGTATTTTTATTGATGATATCGTGTTCGACGAGTTAACGGGTTTACCTATAGCGTAGACTGAGGTCATGCTGTCTTGTAGGCGCGCTGGTTGCGGATGTCGACGATCAGGTCGTAGTGTTTGAGAAAATCAGCTCCGATGATGGCCCTGGTTACATCTCCGACCTTGAAACGCCAGGGAAAATCGCGTCTTAAGCCTAAATTTAGCTCCAGATTTGCATATCCGTACGTGTTGATGAGTGTGCCGTTAGCAGCGGACAGTTGAAAATCCGTTTTATGACGTCGCTCTGACAGGGCGGATCGCGGATACACGCACACGTCGCTTCCCGTATCTACGAGAAATCGTACCTTGGTCTGACGATCTACCACGAACAGGCGACCAAAGGAGTGGGGGCAGTCATCTGTCGCCATTACTGACCACCCCTGGCGTTTCCCGATATTTTCCCGGGATCCCGGGAATTTCCCGGGAATCTTCTGGGACTGTTTTCCCGGGATTCTTGTTCGTAGTCACACGGTTTTATACAATTCCTATCGCTGCCGAATTTGAAATGGTAGTAGCATTCCGGGAATTTGCGGTAGTTGGATACAGACCTAGTCATTGATCGGCTTCGATCACGGCGCTGCTGTGTAGAGCGAGATCGCCGGTTCTGTGAGTTAAGCTGCGATGATAAATTTTGCAACTCGGCGATTTCTCGAGCCATGGTGTCCATGTTGGATCCGGGTCCTGCTTGAGCTGCTGCGACTTGAGGTGAAGGCGTGGCAATGTCCTGTATTTTGTCGGCCAAATCAGCAAGTACCTCTAGCGACGATGTAGGTTGGGCGGCGATTACCGTTTGGATATTTCGCGGTAGACGGCTGGTCCAGATGGTCTTCACAAACTCTTCAGGCACACTGGGTTGTCTGTTGACAGAACTACTGGGATTTTTTTCCCATTAGTTCTGTCCACAAAACAAATGGGAATACAATTCTAACTTGTTCTGTTGAGTAGTTCTGTTGTGATTACTATTACTTCTCCATGCAATCATGCAATTGTATCACGTGTAGTTTCCAAGATCCCATTTCCAAGGCCCTTTGAAGTTGGACAGCTGTCATCTAAAATGTAGATCTCATCAAGGTCTTTCATTTTTGAGCTCACAACGAAAAGTGGTAGGTCTAGTTGTTTACGTACCGCGCGGCTGTAGCACAGAATAGTAATGTATACAGTGTTCCGACTTCATACAAACGGACGAAGCGCGAGCTATCTCTCTCTCGGCATCTAAACAGTCGCGACTGTGCCGCAGTGACGAACGGAGGTGTGTTATTTTTTTAACAATAACCGCGCGATTTTTTCAAGGATGATTTGTGCTGTTTTTGGTTGCATGAAATCTTCAAGAACGCATCCAGAGATAACTTTTTTTAGATTACCTGGAAACTCTGAAAGGTAAGACTATAAAATAATTTATTTACTACCTAGTAGGTAGGATGACGATGGAGAGACGAACTCGACGCATACTTGGAAGACTGGACCACAGTAGCTCAAGACAGAGAAAGGTGGAAGGAAGGAAGGGAGGCCTTTGCCCTGCAGTGGGACAGTACAGGCTCTTAATATATATATATATAATATATAATATAGTAGGTAGGTACATAATGTGTGTCTTTTTAATGGACAAGTATTTCCTTTTATCTCCCGAAAAAAAAGATGTCTGGATTCTTAAATAAAGTGAATAGAGTAAAGGAAAGTGATTGACACGAGTGAAATAGGTAGTTATAGGCGGTTCATGAATCATGATACGGTAGGTACCTACGCTTGTGTAAAAACCTCGGGGCATTTGTGTTTCGTTTTGTTAGTTTGTATAATTCAAAGTAAAGACGTGGTATTTTATTTATTATTAACTAGCTTCTGCCCGCGACTTCGTCCGCGTGGAATAGTTTCTTTGGGCTAACGCTAACTTTTACCCACGACTTCGTTTACGTAGAAGGTAAAAATATTTTTAAATAATATCTACGTTAAGCGTAATTTTAGGTAGGTACCTACATCATCTTCTCTTTTCGTCTTATAATCTTATATCGTTTAGATTGTAGGTTATTCTAATAATTCATAACTATGTTATTTTATAATACTTCTGCGTACACTATATTTTCAATTTATGTATTCAATTCACAAAGTATTATATTTGTTTATATAAAAAAAGTATATTTACAATCACAAAACCAAATGGAAACACAAAATAGGCAAATTTAATTAAAATGCTGGAGGCGGGCAGCCCTATCGCATGTTTACGTACCGCGCGGCTGTAGGCAGTGAGTTGTAAATAGTTAGAGTAGCTATACCAAACAAAAAATGTGTCGCAACTTGATGACAGCAGGGGTGCCTGCGCGGGGCGCGCTCGCCCCCGCTCACAAGTATTCGCTGCAGCGCTACACGATTAGAATGTCGTCTATCCATACCATCAATACATGCAGCGCTAGATCGCTAATAGAGTATAGTTTTCTCGCGACCAAAACGTCGTAAGCGCCGTGAATTTCATGGCGCTTACACGTTTCGTTCAACATAGTGTAACAACATGTCACTCTAATAGATTTTTTCACCGCAGAAGGGACACTTCAGACAGCTATTAATGCAGTAATGTTAATGCAGTAGGTACCTATGAATATTATATTTCAAAACGTAAAAATATTTACAGTAAATTAAAACAAATCGTTAAGCGTTTAAAGTCATTTTTTTTTTAAATAAATTGGTATTTTATCCAACAAGTACGTACATAGGTAGGTACTTACACTAACTAGACCCCACACTTTATTTCACTCTGCCCCTCCTCTCATGCCCGTGGATGCAGTAAGAGCCTGCTAAGGGATACCTCCGAAAGATGGGCAGCAGCGTCTTTCCATATACCAACATCCCGTACTGCGCTCGCCAAACCGCCTGCCAAGCGTGGTGAGTATGGCAACTACCCCTCATGGAGAGCCATGAGGGAGGCCTTTGTTCATTAGTGGACGTTTTTTGGCTGAAATGATGATGATTATCTAGCCCAAAACTAAGCAGAGCTCTTGTTATGGCTACTAGATAGCTGATATAATAAATACAATACAATACATAAATACCTATTTATTTATTATTATACGTAGAAAATGACCTGAACACCCAGAACAAATATCTGCAGCGATCACTAAACATTTGTCCCAAAGCGGGAATCGAACCCACCTCCTGCGTCGCAGGCGAACCTTCGCCCACCACGCCACAGAGGTCGTCAATCGATCTATTACAAATTTATAAACCTTAAGAATTTGTTCAGACAACAATATAGGTATAATACAGCTTCAGTTTATAAGTAATGACGATTGCAAAAGATACCTACAGTAGGTACCTACTGTTACTAATCAGACAGACGGCATAGGGCGAGTAATATGAGTTAAAAATAATCAGTTAAACCTTTGTCGCCAACCCTTAGTAGGTACCTACACTTCCCATCTGTACGAATCACTTTTCATAATCTATGATTTTCAAACAAAATGTCAGTACAATAGAAAATAATATACAAAAATTAATTTTAGTTGGTTTTAGTTGATATTCTGTTTACTTTCCGATGATAAGTCACGCCTTTATCTTTTTTCTTCGCAGTTGATTAATTTTTACACGTTTTTTAACACGCAAGACGGCATTTTTAATTTGGGTTTATTCGCATGCGGTCGCGATGAGCGTAGACGAACGACTAAATGAGTTGTTGCCGGCCGGCAACAACTCATGGCGCAAACTTGTTGGTCGCGGGTGTCAATTCTATACGCTAGTAATAATACTTCAATGGCTGTAGGTATTTATTTCAAAAATACGGCCGAGTTAAAATACTGTATACATTACTATTCTGTGCTACCGGGCCCTACCGTGTAGTGTACATAATACAGTTTTTAGAAAGAAACTGTCATACATAATTTTTGATGGCAGCTATAACCCGTTCAAATTACAAAGAACGCTAAGTACTCTACATTTAAACCGGACTGATGGCTTTTTGACATAGACGGATTATATCTCGTTCATTCTCGATCATTGATCTGAAAGTCATTGTTCATTCTATCTATCACTATCAGTCATTCTTCTGCCAATCTGCCATGTTGTTTTCTTGTGAGTTTCAGTTTTCAAGCAACAAAACTTAAAGTATTTAAATAAAGTTTTTTTACAAAAAAAACCTTTCTGGGTTTTCTATTATTGATCATGTTTAGGATGTGTGTGCAGCGAATGCGAATTAAAAGAACCAACCTTGTACATCAAACAAAGAAAAGTTGGCTATCTCGGCCATATCTTGCGACATGACCGGTACCAACTGCTGCAAATTATCATGATGGGGAAGATACAAGGAAAAAGATCTGTTGGCAGAAGAAGACTTTCCTGGCTGCGGAATATACGGCAGTGGACAGGCATAACAAAGGCTGAAGATCTTTTCCGGATGGCCCAAGATAAAGAACAATTCAAGAGGATGACCGCCGACCTTCAATAACTGGAGAGGCACTATAAGAAGGAGAAGAAGGATGTGTTACTTAAAAGCCAACAATGACGAAGCTAACTTGTGAAATATGTGGAGATAAAACATGCCGAGTGGGTTCCTAGCAAACGAGTTTTTATGGCTATACTTCTATTAAATGAAGATCGGTAAGCGAGCATTGTTATTTGTTTCTGTTTCGAAGCGAAATAAGAAATGTTTCGTGGAAATTTTATTGCTTTTATTCCAAAAATAGCCCAAAAGTATCACGTAGATAAACTATAGGTAGTCCTTACCACATCAACGTACATTTATCGATATCGATATTTTATTTTACGAAAGTGAAATTATTTAGTTTTCTCAATCGTTGTTTTGTTTTAAGCTTAAATTAAATTAAACAATAGTACATTGGCCAAACGATATTATTGTTATGGAATATACAGTACCCTCCACATCAACCTCGAATCCTAAAAGTAATGTATCAAAAAAAAAGAAGATTGCGTAGTCCCATTTTTACTTGCGGTATGTGGGTAATTAATATCATAATTGATTTAAAGCCATTTTTATGTATGTTGCAGATCCATCAACATCAAAAAAGCTTGCTGAAGTTATAACACCCCTGAAAAGAAAGTTACTGAAGAAACTGATTTAAAGTCAGATATAAACAATAAAAAATGGTAACGTAACTAAAAAGTTACCTGGCTAAGCAATATACCTATGTGTGTGTTGCAATTATGTCAAAAAGGTCAGCGTATAGTTTTGCTCAAAAAGCAAATACTGATTTTCAGCTGTTACCATTAGAGTTATCTAGAAGAACGAGATGGCATATCGCATCATAGACGGAATTCGCTGATTTTGTGATCTAGCGAAGTATTACATACTGTAAATAAATAAGACTTACTTTTCTTTGTTTAATAGCTAATTTTGATTTATTACAATTGCTAAGTTATTATTAATCTCTTTTATTTAAAAAGAAACAAGCTGAATAAAGACTTTTTACCTACCATGTGAGCTGTGAGGCCAGTCAAAAATGTAAAAACAATATCGATAAAATTTCACTAGTCGACCACATCACTAATTTGATGTCTTTATGTTGATGTTGGTAGAATTGATTGTGGTTCTGTCAAGGTGGTATTGATTCTGGCCACATATTTCATAGATAATTTTTTTGTATGAGAGTCTCGGCTCTTACGTAGTATTACATACTCTTTGGTTTGGCAACCACTACTCTGGTTCATCTGCGTCTTTATGTTGGACTAGGGACGTGTGTATGCATGAAAGTTCTGAGATGAAAAACAAACTTTCAGTGACTGACATTGACAACTACAAGTTTGATTGACGTCGTCGCTCTGACATAATACGTTTCGTTGAGAAGTTTGGCCTCGAACGTTCGACTGACAAGGTCCGGCTTGCGATTGGCTCTCTGGATTTTCAGAACTGGCAATAACCAGCGAAAAGAAAACTCTAGAAGTATTCTGTCAACTTTTTTGGTGCAAGCAAGGTGCAAAGTTCATTTTTAAAGTTTCAAAGGTTGAATTTGAAAATAACGTTAACGACGCGTTTGCTTTGATGCGATCAAAAAATTGTTTACGCTGCTGTTTCATCAGATATTGTAAAAATGTCCAAAAAGAGTTACGGTTTCTCCACACCAGAAGGAAATATCAGCATTTTAAAAGATGAGCCAGAGACTCCCATGGAAGAAGACGTTGGTGATCACAATCGCTTGGATTTACCTTTGGATAATAATTTTGGTTCTATGAGAAAATCGATGTCAATGAACGATATAAATGCTACGCGAGAAGACCTTGTGAAGCACGTGTTCCACGACAATAGCAGAGATGTCTATCACCGACACAGAAGACCGTTTGATCAGCCTCAAAAGTTGTCCAGAACAAAGTTCGTGTCGATGGCTGAGATTATTTATGAGAAAGACACTCCTGATACTCACACAAAGGCACCACCCATGCCGAAACCAATTTTTGATGAACCAATGCATCTACCAGAAGTGTCCAGGAAGCCCATTATTATCCCAGAACCTTTCAGTTTAACTAAATTTTTTACTAAAATCAATCCTCCTAAAACTCATTTCAAGGCTGGTCCTGCTCCAAAGCACATTCCTGAGAAGCCCCATGTACCAGTAAAATCTATGCTGCCAATAACAAAGCCTGTAAGCCCTAAATTCCATAATAAAGGGGCCAACTCTCGAGACATTCTTAAAAACTCAAACAAATCTGTTGCACAACCAAAACCTGTTGAAAAACCCCAACGACGTGGTCCGATCAGACCAGAACCCTTCTCTTTTGAAAGAGCTGATGAACAGAGGAAAAAACGCAAGGAAGAAAGGATCAGGCTTCAAATTGAAGAAGAGAAAAAGCTGGCATCTTCTTTCAGAGCCCATCCTCTACCTAGATGTGTCAGAAAACGCATGCTTAGTGGAAACAAAGACAATAACAAAGAAACTGTTTCAACAACTTCATCTAACAATAACAAAGAGAATCATACAAAGTGAGGCTCGTCCAGCTGTGGTTTTGCACAAAGAGCCCTTCAAACCTGTTTAGCAGCAAGGACAGTCAGTTAAATCTATGCCATTTGAACTGACTTCTTCCCAAAGGGCAGTGGAAAGAGGAAAGTTTGATAAGCAGCTGAAGGAAAAAGAAGAAGAGATGGAAAGACTGAGGCAAGAAAAAGAGAAAAAGCGAGAGCTCGCTGAAATAAAGGAACAGGCAAAACTGAGGGCCACCCTTGTACACCATCCTAAACCAATGCCAGCATACTCTGAATTTGTCCCAGAAAAATCTGCAGCTCCTATTACCGTTCCTGAAACCCCAAAGTTTGTTCGGAAACTGAAGACATTACAAAAACATTAATATGCCATATTTATTAAATTTATGTTTAGCTGAAACCCCAAAGTTTGTTCGGAGACTGAACACATTACAACAACATTAATATGCCATATTTATTAAATTTATATTTAGAATAATGTTGCATGTAATTATTATGTATTAATTTATATTAATTTATTAATGTATTAATTTGTACCTATTTGAAGTTATTTTAAAATTGACATGATTTTATGATATTTAGTTTTATTGTATTGTGTGCGAGACTTAATTTTATGAGATTTCTTAGCAATTATGATATGTATTAGTTATCTTATTATGGACATTGATATTTTTAGGTAAGCTTTTGTAAAATTAATTAGTTCTTTCTGGTTATATTATAAATTAGTTTTTTATTGTTATTCCAGTGATCAAATAAAAAATAAAATTAAAAATGCGGCGTTTTTTCTGTTACTTACCTACGGCGGCGGTGAGAACGGTGGATTTTAAAATAAATACTAGCAGTCGCCTGTAATGTCCGCTTTCCGAGCGAAAGGTTAGCTGGGTGGATAAAGTAATATAGTCATCCAACAAGAATGAGTTTCAGATGAAAATGGTTTTGCCTTCCACTGCCGTTGGCTTTCGCGGACTGAGCTAGGCAGGTAGTGAGAGGAGTCAGTTCTAAGGAATCTAACGTTGCGAGTCGAGCGGAGTCCGCTAGAAACCTCTGCGTCCTCACCTCTGCGCCAACTTTTGTAACTCTTGCTCCGCTCCGCTCATGCGTTTACGGTGGAAGCACTTCCATAACGCCGGGGTTTTCTTCTCACGTGGACGAAGTCCGCGTGGGGAGGCAGTTTCGGGCGTGAGCCCCTGACTGCGGTTCTTTGTTCGCCCTTAGCTAATGCTAAGGGGTCTTCGAGTCGGCTCGTAATGAGCTTGTTGCTTGAGGCCCGCGTGTGCGCGGGCGTGGTGAGGCTGGAGGTCCTCTTCAGGTCCCCCTTAGCGCAGCTGCAGCTGCACGAGCGTCCCTATACTGCTGAGGATCAGCGGGATCGGGCTCGTCCCCTGCCTGATCGCCATAAGGACGTCGTGCAGGATCTGCAGTGCTGCATCCAACACCTCCAGGTGGGCCTGGTCGTGCTGGAGGGTCTTCGGTGTGGGTGCGGGGCGCGGTAGGTCCGGTGTGGGTTGCGGGGTCGTCGTGGTCTCGGTGATGGTGAAGGCGAACGACAATCCACGACAAAGGGTGGATAGCGGGACTTCTTTGGGGTTTGGGCTGGCTCGACCGATGTACCCGGGCAAGCGGGTTTTCTATTTGCATCCAAATGCCGTCCAGCTTGCCCGGGTACATCAATCGAGCCAGCCCAAACCCCAAAGAAGTCCCGCTCTCCACCCTTTGTCGTGGAGCAGATACCGAATTGGCCACGGCATTTCAAGGCCATCAAAGGCCTTTTAGGCCACACACCAAACGCCCGGCCCTAAGGCAAGGGCGTTCGTTTCTCACCAGAGTCGGCTGCGGAGTACCGCGCCATCCAGGGGCTACCTCACGGAGTTGGAGGAACCACTCAGCTGGTTCTCGTACTCTCCGCCTGAGGAGCGCCGACACTTCCGCGAAGAAATTCGCGAACGCGATCGGCCGAGGGGCCGAACTCGAATAGGGGGGGTAAAAACAAAAGAGATCCGTGCGCGCGCGTGTGCTCAACGGTTAACGATAGCCACTCCGCAAGCACTTCTATGAAGAATGACGTTGCTAGTTAACGGACTCCGTACGGACCCCGTCCTGCTCGCAGTGGAAAGCGGGCATAAAGGTTATATAAGTGTAATGTAGGTGTCGCGCTTAGTAATTCTGAGAAATAAAATAGGTTAAAAGTTTAATTTGCTGCTATTCTTAAATTAGGTACCTACCTAAAAAGTCTCTCTCCAATATCTCTATCTCCAATAGATGTAAGGGCCTTAATTTTTTTTATGTAAGTAGGTATATTTTGCCGTGAGTTTATGGTTTCGCTTAACTTTAACCACCTTCAATAATTTATTAGAGACTACATAAATAGTGTAGGGGAGGAGGGCTCAAAGCGGGCACCTTTAGTGAAAATGTAAGCTAAAAAACGTGAAAAAAAGATTTACTTACTGTTAAACTTTTATCATAGCATTTACTGCATCTTATAAACTTTTATATTGCTTGGTCAAATTATTAAAAACTCTTGAAATGACAATATGTGGACAGTTAAAACAAAACCTTTACTGATGACCGCTTTGGCCAAGGAGTAAGGGTAAAGCGGGCACTTGTTTTGGGCAAAGTGGGCATGTAAATAGTGTTTGCATCAGCAAGAAAAATATTTAGAATTTTCTATTATTACTTATCTTAAACGAAGCTAAAGTTAAAAGTGTGTAATATGTTCAATTTATCGTTTATTTATACACGTGTCAAGTTGTCTTTTTTATCTATGTATACTTATTTAGTAATTTGGTAACGTATTTGTTAAGATTTATGGCAGGAACTTTTCAATTACTCATTATTTTTTGTTACTTCTTCATAATCATTACATCATAATTATTCTATAAGATTTATTTCTTGCTTAGGCGTGAAGACCGTAGTGTGCCGTCCTAGTTTCTTTTTGGCAGATGCTGATTGAAGATGTCTTTGGAGGGTTGACCTTGGAATGCCATATTTATGGCTGTACTTTTTACTGAATTTTGTTTTTTTTTTGACGTCTTTAAGGGCTATTTTCATTTATGTTGCATCCCAGGCAGCTTGTAAGGTTTTCCTGTTATACTTGTTTACCATCTACAACAAAAAAAAACAAATGCCTGATAAACCTTTTTGATTTAGAGCGGGGCAAAAAGCAAAGGGAAAAGCGGGCCGGGCAAAGTGGGCATGTCCGCTATGCTCGGCCCGCTTTGCCCTTTTCAACGGTTTAACTTATTACCAAATTCTAATCTCTTAACTAATTTAAAGAGACAAGAGTAAAAATAACCAAAACACTACTAGATACATACAAAACACTTCATACATTCTGATATTAAGACAACTGACATACAGAAAATGAAAACAAAATTAACTTACCGTGCATTTTTTTTCAAAAAGCATCGTTTTATTTTTTCGCGGCGCAACGCGCGTATTTTCGGTCACGGTGGACCGGGTGACTGCCGCAGGTTCTACATGGCGGGGGTCATGTTCCCGTGCAGTCGCACCGAATTAGGTATAGAAATGTGAACTTTAATGAAGGGTGCCTGCTTTAGGCCCGGTGCCCGCTTTAGGCCCCCTTCCCCTAAGTAGTAGTTAGGCAGAGGTGACGAGATGTCCTCCCAACGATTTAACGGCCGAACACATTTTATTTTTGTTTGTAATTTTGATATTGTTAAACCACACTTATATAGTAGTACATCCCAAGTCAATTAAAAAAGAAAGAATTCGCCATTTAGGCGCTCTAAATTAATAAAAAAATCTACCAAGTGCGCACGGAAGGATTTGCACCATTATTTTAATTTATTTATAAATTTTAATTTATTTTTAAAATTAATATATAGCTAAATATTCTCGTTTATTAACGTTTCAAGCGACTACCGGTTCATCATCATCATCATTTCAGCCATAAAACGTCAACTACTGAACACAGGCCTCACTCATGAATCTCCATGAGGGGTAGTTGCCATACTCACCACGCTTGGCAGACGGGTTGGCGAGCGCAGTACGGGATTGTGATACGCGGAAAGACGCTGCTGCCCATCTTCCCGAGGTATCCCTTAGCAGGCTCTTGCTCCATCCACGGGCATGAGAGGAGGGGTAACATTCTACTGCCGGCACCCCACGGCGCCGCCAGTAGAATGTTACCCCTCCCCTCATGCCCGTGGATATATGGTACATGGGAGCCCCCCTAAAAATATTAACTTTATTCTGTTTTTAGGGTTCCGGACCAAAATGGTAAAAAGGAACCCTTATAGAATCACTCTGTCTGTCTGTCTGTCTGTCTGTCTGTCACAAATGGATATCTCGAGAACTACTGATGCTATGGACTTGCAATTTAGAATGGTAAAAGACAACACTTTTTTTACTAATATAGCATATATGAAAATGTTAAAAAATAATCTTATTTTGATTGCAGGGGGGCGGATAGGGGATCTCAAAAATTTTAAGTGAAGTTACTAGGCCGTGTGGGGTATCATATGAAAGGTATTCATTTGCACAATAATAAACAGTTTTTATTTATTCTTTAACCCGAACCGTTTTTGAGTTATTTACAAAAATGTTGAAAAAACGACCGTTCCCCCTCCCTTATCTCCGAAGATTGCAGAGATAAACCCGTGATACTTTTATTGCTAATAGAAGTGTATGTAAACTTTATAGGAAAATTATAGCAAACTCTCTAATTTGCATAGTTTTATATAAAAATAATAAAAATTTTGTGAAGTTAATAGTTAATAATTATATATAAGAATACCTTTCATATGATACCCCACATCACCATGTGGGGTATCATATGAAAGGTATTCTTTTGAACATTAATAAACAGTTTTTACTTTTCCTTTAAGCCGTATTTTTTTTGACTTATTTACAAAAATGTTGAAAAAACGACCGTTCCCCCCCCCTTATCTCCAAAGTTTGTAGAGATAAACCCGTGATACTTTTAAAGCTAATAGAAGTATGTGTAAACTTTATAGAAAAATTATAGCGAACTCTGTAATTTGCATAGTTTTTTAGAGAATGGGGGTGGAAGGGGCGTTTTCTAAATTTTTGGAAAGTTATTAGGTGATGTGGGGTATCATATGAAAGGTATTCTTTTGCACATTAATAAACAGTTTTTAGTTTTCCTTTAAATCGTATAGTTTTTGAGTTGTTTACAAAAATGTTGAAAAAAATAGCGTTCCCCCCCTTATCTCCGAAGTTTGCGGAGATAAACCTCTGAAACTTTTATTGCTATTAGAAGTGTATGTAAAGATTAGAAGAAATTTATTACAATCTCTCTACATAGCATACCTACTTTTTTAGAAATCATCGAAAGTGTAAAAAATCTACATAAGTTCCGCTATCAGACAAGAGATGGCGCTGTCAAGGTTCTCCAACAAATATAAAACCGCCTTTGTCATAAATTATATTGTATGATGGCACGGAACCCTCGGTGCGCGAGTCCGACTCGCTCTTGCCCGGTTTTATTTGTATTTGTTGTTATAGGGGCAACAGAAATACATCATCTATCTGTGAAAATTTCAACAGTCTAGCTATCACGGTTCATGAGATACAGCCTGGTGACAGACAGACAGACAGACAGACGGACAGCGGAGTCTTAATAATAGGGTCCCGTTTTTACCCTTTGGGTACGGAACCCTAAAACGGCTCAACCGATATGACCTTACATATCACATATTTCATTATCGCTCATATCGAAACGGGCGCACTTTGATAGCGTTTTTTACCTTTTGTACGCCCTTTTAAATGTTCCTTCAATGTGATGTGCAATAAAGAGTTTAGGTAGGTACCATTCTATAGAAGCGGCCTTCAACCGCTGCACCCGGCGGTAAAAAGGCCATGGAGCTGCAAGAAGAAGAAGAGTTGCAATTGGCACTCGCTCTCACCAAACCAGAGGCCGAGCGAGAGCATAAGGAGAAGGAACGGAAGCACAGAATAATTAATTATCTATACAGTATTTTGACTCGGCCGTATTTTTGAAATAAATACCTACAGCCGCGCGGTACATAAACACGCGATAGGGATGCCCGCCTCCAGCATTTTAATTAAATTTGCCTACTTTGTGTTTCCATTTGGTTTTGTGATTGTAAATATACTTTTTTTATATAAACAAATATAATACTTTGTGAATTGAATACATAAATTGAAAATATAGTGTACGCAGAAGTATTATAAAATAACATAGTTATGAATTATTAGAATAACCTACAATCTAAACGATATAAGATTATAAGACCCAGTACTTTCACCTAACGTTTTAAAGTTCCACTATTACTGATGAAAGCGTGATGTAGGTACCTACCTAAAATTACGCTTAACGTAGATATTATTTAAAAATATTTTTACCTACTACGTAAACGAAGTCGTGGGTAAAAGTTAGCGTTAGCCCAAAGAAACTATTCTACGCGGACGAAGTCGCGGGCAGAAGCTAGTTGATAATAAATAAAATACCACGTCTTTACTTTGAATTATACAAACTAACAAAACGAAACACACATGCCCCGAGGTTTTTACACAAGCGTACCTACCGTATCATGATTCATGAACCGCCTATAACTACCTATTTCACTCATGTCAATCACTTTCCTTTACTCTATTCACTTTATTTAAGAATCCAGACCTCATTTTTTTCGGGAGTTAAAAGGAAATACTTGTCCATTATAAAGACACACATTATGTACCTACCTACCTACTAGGTAGTAAGTAAAATTATTTGATAGGTATATTCCAGGTAGGTAATCTAAAAAAAGTTATCTCTGGATGCGTTCTTGAAGATTTCATGCAACCAAAAACAGCACAATATATCCTACTCGACATATTAAATACGTAGGTAGGTACTTGAACTTATTTTTTGTGAAAAAATCGCGCGGTTATTAATAAAAAAACAACACACCTCCGTTCGTCACTGCGGCACAGTCGCGACTGTTTAGATGCCGAGCGGGTGCCGAGATCGAGGCGCGTAGGTATAGCTCGCGCTTCGTCCGTTTGTATGAAGTCGGACCACTGTATAGATAATTACGCCGTGACGGAAGTGGCGCCCGCACATCGCGCCTGATCCCACGCCTCATCCGGCAGGTAGAAGTAGAAGTGAGTAAAGTTCTCCTCTTATTATAATATGATAAGGATTTGGGAATACGGGATGAATATGAAAACAATCTTTACATATGCTTTATGCACCTAGATATCTTATCTAGGTGCAGTACTACTTTCCTTGTGTGTTTCAGTCAAAAAGTGCAGTCCAAGTACGCCACCGTCTCTATCTCTCTTCTATTTGTATTCCTCTAAACTACAAAGGTTTTCTGTTTGCTAAAGTAGGTATATATAGGTAACTATCTAATTTAACAGGTAACTCTAAAAAGTACCTACTCTAAAAGTTTAATCCAAGTATGCCACCGTCTCTATCTCATCTATTTGTATTCATCTAAACTGCAAAGGTTTTCTGTTTGTTATGGTAATAGAACTACCTATCTAATTTAACAGAGATAACATTTACAACTCACTGCCTGAACCTAACTAAGTTATCACATCTTCATTTCAGCCCGTTTGCGCCCACTGTTGGGTATTATAATAGGCCTCCTCTTTAATGCACAACCTGAGTTATAATAGGGAAATAAATAATTATTCACACTCAAAAACTAAACATTCATTCAGAAGGACCACATAGAAACGTCAATTTACAAAAGAAAATTGAAATTTATCAAAAATAATGCCTGAGGAAGGAAGCCTTTGCTGTGGGACAGTACAGAAAAAAACCAAAATAATTGCACAGAGGGCAGATCTAACATGACATCTGAGAAATAGTCGCTGTAGCAACATGCGTCAAAAGGTCCCGTCTCAGCTTTACGCTACTCCACCGGCACCTCTCAGGAGCAGGCAGAAGTAAGGTACTGTTTATTATTGTCTATCTTAATTCAAAAATGTTTCTCCTTCCAGTGTCCCCAACACCATCATCCGTTAGCGCGTCACCGGAGCACAGCACTCAAGCCAACTCGGAGCTGTCTCGGTACCTAGACCGGAACTACTGGGAGTTCCGATTGGCGCGAGACAGCACGGCCGTGCCGACCGCGCCCCAGGCCTCTAACATGATACTGCTCTAATGGTAAGTAGCTGGCGTGTGGCATACATAGATAAGCTACTAACTACTACCTACTACTATAAATCTAGTAGCAAATATATTTTTAGGGTTCCAGACCAAAATGGTAAAAAGGAACCCTTATAGAATCACTGTCTGTCTGTCTGTCACAAATGTATATCTCGAGAACTACTAATGCTATCGACTTGAAATTTAAAATGGTAAAATACAACACTTTTTTACTAATACCTATAGCATATATGAAAATGTTAAAAAATATTCTTATTTTGATTGCAGGGGGGCGGACAGGGGATCTCAAAATTTTTAAGTGAAGTTACTAGGCCGGCCGTGTGGGGTATTATATAAAAGGTATTCATTTGCACATTAATAAACAGTTTTTATTTATTCTATAAGCCATATCGTTTTTGAGTAATTTACAAAAATGTTGAAAAAACGACCGTTACAGAGATAAACCCGTGATATTTTTATAGCTTATAGAAGTGTATATAAACTTTTTAGGAAAATTATAGCGAACTCTCTAATTTGCATACTGTTTTAGACAAGGGGTGGAAGGGGGGTTTTCAAAAATGTTGTGAAGTTAATAGGTGATGTCGGGTATCATATGATAGGTATTTATTTGCACAATAATAAACAGTTTTTAGTTTTTCTTTAAGCCGTATCGTTTTTGAGTTATTTACAATAATGTTTAAAAAACTACTGTTTCCCCCTTTATCTCCGAAGTTTGCAGAGATAAACCCGTGATTTTTGTATAGCTAATAGAAGTGTAGTAAAATGTATAGGAAAATTATAGCGAACTCTCTAATTTGCATAGTTTTTTAGACAATGGGGGTGGAAGGGAGGTTTTCAAAAATTTTGGAAAGTTACTAGGTGATGTAGGGTATCATGTGAAAGGTATTCATTTGCAAATTAATAAACACTTTTTAGTTTTCCTTTAAGTCGTATCGTTTTTGAGTTATTTATAATTTTTTTTAAAAAATAGCGTTCCCCCCTTATCTCCGAAGTTTGCAGAGATAAACCTCTGAAACTTTTATTGCTATTAGAAGTGTATGTAAAGACTACAGGAAATTTATTACAATCTCTCTACTTAGCATACTTTTTTAGACATCATCGAAAGTGTAAAAAATCTACATAAGTTCCGCTATCAGACAAGAGATGGCGCTGTCAAGGTTCTCCAAGAAATAAAAAACCGCCTTTGTCATATTTTTATATTGTATGATGGCACGGAACCCTCGGTGCGCGAGTCCGACTCGCTCTTGCCCGGTTTTATTTAAACATTAAAAAAATATCAAAACATCTGTAAACCTTTCCCGCATAATATAATATTAGTAAGATTTTACCTGCAGTGTAACTGAACCAACGCATTTGCTAATTTTGCTTGAAGCACATTTCCAGATAGCTGAACTATTTTCATGTTTTGTTTTTGTAATATTGGTGTCCTGCATATATTAGCACCGTACCCCTTCCTCTCTTTAAAAACACAACACTCGATTCTTCTTCATTTTCTTCCATTTTCGCTCCACACGTATTACTTGTCTTGTCTTGTCTTTTTATATTATGGCTTTTTGTGTTTGGTTTTACATAATGTTCACCTCAAAACAAATCATTAATTTACATGACAAATAAAATTAGTGACAAGTATATTATAAGTAGGTCTTCTTCTACTTCATAATTTGTTTTAAGTGATCCTTCAAAGAGGATATATCGAGAGAGGATTTAATATACCATAACAAAAAGGACAATTTCCTCTCAAGATACAAATGCATTTGAAGTACCATATATCTGACTGTAGGTACCATTATAATCATAGTAAACAGTACTTAGTTCTATTTGGAATAAAATCCATGTTTCCAAATAGTTCGATCCGTCAGTATAACAATTTGGAAAAAAAACATCCAAACAGTTCGACTATCGAACTACTGGTAAGACTAGATGGAATAAAGGGAAATTTTCTACACGTTTATGTATTCTACATAACATATAATAACTAACATGATTTAACTTATGCACACCCGTCGGTACACTAAGCGCGCGGGGCGTTCAAACCATAGATACCCGTCGCTCCATAAAGCGCGTCGGGGTTAAGTACTGACAGTTTGTTTAACTTCTGTACAATGATTTAACTTATGCACACCCGTCGGTACACTAAGCGCGCGGGGCGTTCAAACCATAGATACCCGTCGCTCCATAAAGCGCGTCGGGGTTAAGTACTGACAGTTTGTTTAACTTCTGTACACATCTATTATGTCTGAAATATAGTCTCAAACTACACGAAAAAATTATGTATTTTGATAAATATATTTGTTTACATTTTTACTAGTACATCTGAGTTTATAATTGGATTTTTTTATTATTTTTTATTTCAGTATTTTATTTGTTGTCTAAGACAACTCTTTGCAGAGGTCAGTGAGCATGCCCGGAATCAGCTGGCGTTTAGGTGGTCATTATCGTATAATCAGCTGTTGAATAAAAAGCTCCTAGATCTTTTCTTGAATTTGAAATTTTCTTGAAAACCAAAAAACAAATTAATGGTGAAGCTTATATTCAGTTGCAGGATTTTGCGAAGCCACCCTCCAAGGGACAAGACGACGACGCGACGCCCAGAATAAAGAAATTGACGAGTTTGTGGAGACGCTGAAGTTGCAGGTCGAGATATTCGTCAACAGAATGAAGAGCAACTCGTCACGGTAAATTTATCATCATCTCAGTCCTCGTCCACTGCTGTCAGATGAAAATGTTAAAAATGACAGTCAATTAATGTAAAAAATTGCAGTAAATGTTATATAAATGAGACGTTTTCATGAAAAAGTAAAAACTTCGAAAATAGTTCCCTCGAACCTTATAGATGGCGTTAATTTTCTTTTACTGGTAGGAAACACAATTTGACATTGACAGCAATTGTGATTAATGACAAACTTGCCTTCTCCGCTTGCCAGCTCCATCTGTTAAGTTTAGTAGAAAACACTTTTTTCTTTTTTACTGAAAACAGCTCATTATGTACCTATCTAATCTAAATATTTATTTCGGTTATTATATTATATTAGTTATTTCGGTTATGTTCGGTCTTGTCTTGTCTTTTTATTTTATGGCCTTTTGTGTTTGGTTTAACACAATTCCGCCAGTGTCAAGTTAATTTGTAAATTCGTAAGTTATTTGGCCAGCCATGTTGGCGGCATTTATTTAATTGGAAGTCCATAAATAATAGAGCCTATCTTGTTAGAACCTGTATGCCCTCTCGAATTTGAGTTTGAAAAAAAATGACGTTTTTGATTCGAGCAAAAGTCAAACGATACCTATTGCGAATATTGCTTTCAGCAGAACTGAAGTTGAGTTTCACGTATTCTGTAAGTAAAATTATTTTATCTCATTTTGCGTCGATCTGAGCTCCGTTATCCGTGTAGTAATTATAAGGATATGTATCTATTTTATACCTAGGTATGTATGCAAAGATTTAAATCGTTAAGATGCCAAAAACTGTTGCATTAACTTTATAGGTGTGTCAACAATAATGTTGACACACGAACACTGTTTTTGTCAATAAACCAAACCGATAAGTGGCCATTTATTATGCAATCTTATTGCAAACATTCGTGAAAGCACACACCAGGTCCGGCTAACACTGTTTAGAGATACTCTGATTCCAAATGAGCACGCTATTTCATATCGTCTAGAAACAATATTATAACCTTTGAACCAATCATGTCTTTGAACAATAAATGCAATATTTACGGGCTATTTACCGTGAGTCTTCCCGGGACCATGCTTGGTGCAATCCAGGCGGAAGGTCGGGAAATAATAACTTCATCACGGTCGGGGCGTTTCTTACGATTTAAATCTTTGTATGTATGTACAGACGCGTTCATAGTAAAGGATACCACTGATGCTTGATGGTGACTGGCTTAGTAGTATCTTAGTGGTTTTACTACGAACGCGTCTGTACAACTTTTATGTAGGATAGGCACAGCATAGACCAACAAAATAATAATAATACAGAATCATTTTGCTCCAAAATATGTAAGCCGGTAACTCGTGTTTGCTTGCGTGTGCTTGGGTACCTACTTGATGATTGATAGAATAGGTGGTATTTCAATATTTTTTAAATACCCAAACTTGTCCTGTGGCTGAAATCGAATCAACCTCCTGCGTCAGCCGGCTATTAGACCAACAGAATCCGTAAACCATGAATAATTTGTAAATGAAAGAAGAATGTGTAAGCGAATTCTTGAGTGGAGACTGCGACTTTGCTAGCGTTGTGTAGGACGCCTAGCCCATCCAGCCACATGGATGGATGTTCATTAAAATTATTAAAGAGAATCCACTTCCATATCAAAGAAAATAATTCGAGTTCAAGCACATAAAATGCTACTACCTAGTAATAGTAATAATATTGCATGTAATCTAATTTTAGTAACCATAGTCGTAATTATTTAACCATTTTCTATTTTATGTCAGTACGTACATAAGTTTATGTTACAATCAAGTTATTATTTACCATTATGTAACCTCATTGTTTAAAGTGGTTGTGACGTGTTTTGTACATTAAATAAATAAATAGATGGAGTGATGATTTGCGGTCGCTGGCAGACGCTGGATGCGGAAAGCTGAAGAGTGAAATGGCGCAGATTTGGGGAGGCCTATGTCCCAACAGTGGACTAATGAAGGCCGATGATAATGCTGATTTGTTAATTCCAACAGGATCTTCGACTGCTTGATAAAGATGAATCGCTTGAGGTCCCTCGTGTCCTCTGCCCGCCTAGTTCCACTGTTGGCTAAGACCACTCCAGCCAGGATGCAGATAAAGCACAGTTCCCACGACGGTCCGACCCAGCCGTTTGATAACTTGCCTTTTCGTATTACTAATCGGTTAGTTTAACATGTATTATTTTTATTTATACTACTATCGGTCTCGTATTATTTATTTGCTAGCTCACTTGGCGATCTTCGCTCCTCACTTACCGGGTCCAGAAATATGTATATCTATCATAAACATGAATGTGAAAATGGGAACCAAGTTCAATATTTATAATATCGTGGTTCTCAACTTCGCCGACAAAATAATTGAATTTGATCCAAAACAAGTACAAAAGTACTAGATAATAAAAACATAACACAAAAATAGTGCCGTGGGGTGCCGGCAGTAGAATGTTATCCGTCCTCTCCTACCCGTGGATACAGTAAGAGCCTGCTAAGGGACACCTCCGGAAGATGGGCAGCAGCGTCTTTCCGTATATCAACATCCCGTACTGCGCTCACCAACCCGCCTGCCAAGCGTGGTGAGTATGGCAACTACCCCACACATACCCCCTCATGGAGATCCATGAGAGAGGCCTTAGTTCAGTAGTGGACGTTTTACGGCTGAAATGATGATGAATGATGATAAAAACAGTTGCTAATTGAACAGGCGGGTCTTATCGCTGAAAGCCATCTCTTCCAGGCAACCTAGTGCTTATGACTGTAATTGATGGATGTGAAGGAAAAGAAAACCCGCGGAATTTATTAACCTGTTATAGGTTAATTTTAATTTTATAATTAGGGTTCCGGACCAAAATGGTAAAAAGGAACCCTTATAGAATCACTCTGTCTGTCTGTCTGTCTGTCTGTCTGTCACAGATGGATATCTCGAGAACTACTAATGCTATCGACTTGCAATTTAAAGTGGTAAAAGACAACAGTTTTTTACTTATATAGCATATATAAAAATTTTAAAAAATATTCTTATTTTGATTGCAGGGGGGCGGATAGGGGATCTCAAAAATTTTAAGTGAAGTTACTAGGCCGTGTGGTGTATCATATGAAAGGTATTCATTTGTACATTAATAAACAGTTTTTAGTTTTCCTTTAAACCGTATCGTTTTTGAGTTATTTACAAAAATGTTGAAAAAACGACCGTTCCCCCCCCCTTATCTCCGAAGTTTGCAGAGATAAACCCGTGATACTTTTATAGCTAATAGAAGTGTATGTAAACTTTATAGGAAAATTATAGCAAACTCTCTAATTTGCATAGTTTTTTAGACAAGGGGGGTGGAAGGGGGGTTTTCAAAAATTTTGTGAAGTTAATAGGTGATGTGGGGTATCATATGAAAGGTATACATTTGCACATTAATAAAACGTTTTTAGTTTTCCTTTAAGCCGTATTGTTTTTGAATTATTCACAAAAATGTCAAAAAACCGACCGTTCCCCCCCCCTTATCTCCGAAGTTTGCAGAGATAAACCCGTGATACTTTTATAGCTTATAGAAGTGTATGTAAACTTTATAGGAAAATTATAGCGAACTCTCTAATTTGCATAGTTTTTTAGACAATAGGGGTGGAAGGGGTGTTTTCAAAATTTTTGGAAAGTTACTTGGTTATGTGGGGTATCATATGAAAGGTATTCTTTAGCACATTAATAAACAATTTTTAGTTTTCCTTTAAGTCGTATAGTTTTTGAGTTTTTTACAAAAATGTTAAAAAAAGTAGCGTTCCCCCCCCTTATCTCCGAAGTTTGCGGAGATAAACCTCTGAAACTTTTATTACTATTACAAGTGTATGTAAAGATTAGAGGAAATTTATTACAATCTCTCTACATAGCATACTTTTTTAGAAATCATCGAAAGTGTAAAAAATCTACATAAGTTCCGCTATCAGACAAGAGATGGCGCTGTCAAGGTTCTCCAACAAATATAAAACCGCCTTTGTCATAAATTATATTGTATGATGGCACGGAACCCTCGGTGCGCGAGTCCGACTCGCTCTTGCCCGGTTTTATTTTTTTTATTTAAGTGAAGTTACTAGGTCATATGATGAAATGATATGAAAGGGCATTAATTGCAACATTAATAAACAGTTTTTAGTTTTTCTTTATTATGTATAGTTTCCGACTTATAAACAAAAATGTCGAATAATCGTCCCTTATCTCCGAACTTTGCGAGATAAACTTGAACCCTTGAAACTTAAAGCTAATAGAAGTTAATGTAAAGATACAGGGAAATTATAACGAACTCTCTAATTTGTATAGTTTTTTTAGAAATCATGGAAAGTGTAAAAAATGTACATAAGTTCCGCTTTAAGAGAAGAGATGGCGCTGTCAGGGTTCTCTGACTAATATGAGTAAGGCATTTGCATCTATAAAGATGATTTATACAGCGTCAGCAATTGGTAATCATGCTGTACGGGACGTTGCAGTGCCTGGGACATTGTTAGATGGATTAGGCTTGCCCAGCACCTATACCATCCCCTCAGTAGGGTGTCCCTTATTTTTCTAAGTTTTAAATTTCTAACGCATAGGTCTTAGTTTTGTTCCTTTGCCTCTAAAACATCTCGGAAATAATTTTTTACCTTATTTGGAGTACGATAACCCGTGCCGACTTGCATCGAATCATGTTCATAGAGGTATATGTTGCGCGGCAGTAAGTAGCGGTGCGTATTCACGGCATTTGTCATTTGTTCTCAATTATTCTTATTAACACGTATTGTATTACATTTAAAAGATAGCAGTGGAATTAAGAAGCAATAAAAATGTGTTTTCTTAGTTGGTGACGTAAATTATCAAATAACAGGCGCAAAGTTATCGTTTAATCGTCAACTGTTTGCAGTACTTTTTTTTAACATTCGCGAAGTTAATTGACTGTTAGTGAAAGCGCTAATCTCGTCATTCGGGAGTGTATTATATATTGAGAAAAAGCTAGAATCTAGCTTTTTCTCACAAGTTTTTTTACTCAGTTAGGTATACCTAACTGTGTAAAAAAACTTGTGGATCTTCACCATGCTTGGAGGGAGATGCAAAAAATTCTAAAAAAATACAAGATATTTACAAGCGACCTGAGGAGGACTTTAAAATCAATTTAAATAATTTATTTGATATAGCATACGCTGATGCTTTGGAAAGGATAAAAATTGAAGAAGATAAAATAATTTTACAAAAACAAAGAGAACCAGGGTGTCCAGGGTGTTTAGCGGGTGTAGAGAAAAAGTTAGCCTAAAAAGAAGAAAGGGCAAGAAAAAGGAAATTAAATGAAGAGAAAAGAAGATGTGAGCAAATGTGTTTCGGAGGTTTATCGTCATCTCTTACTACGAAAGATTCTATTCAAACGCAAGGACACTACGATCAACTTAACAGCTCTGATGAAAGCCTTATAGGAACCTTTGGAATCTCTGAAATGGTAAGTTCTGAAACTACTACAAAAAGAGGAAGGAAAGACTTTATCACGCCTAAGTTAGTTAAAGTTTTAGATACATGTCAATTAAGCATAAGGGATTCTGTCTATATTTCAGGCTATAGTAGAAGCACTATATCTTAGCTGTGATGATTTTCCGATAAACAAATCGAAATTGTCGAAAAGATAAAGCGGAATCTATAAAATCACATTTTTCAGAATAATATGCCTGAAATGGTGACCATTTACTGGGATGGGATATTATTACCTGGACTTGACGTGAGAAGTTCTAAAGAAGAACGCCTGCCGATTCTAATTTCATTTGGAGAAAAGGAACAAATTCTGGCTGTACCCAAACTGGAGAGATCTTCCGGCCAGGATCAAGCTAAAGCTGTGTTGAACGCACTTTATGACTGGAAACTCGATGACAATTTTCTCGATTTAAAAATTGATAAGAATTTCCTCCAGAGACCCGTTTCTACATGGAATGAAGATGTTGCCTATTCAGAGGTGAAAAGGAAAGTGCTTTCTTCAAGGGCAGTTAATCACTGCAAAGAATAGCAAAAGCAATTTTTGCTACGATGTGTTCAGGAGCATAGAAATCTGTATCCAGACTGTAAAAAAGAGACCCTCAAAAGAAAATATCCTGCCTGATCTGTAGATTTATCTTCATTTAATAAATATTTCACAGATATTTCATAAAAAAAATAATATTTGAATTGATTTAGCTATAATATGGAAAGGGTTAAAAACAGCAGTTTTCAAAATCTTGAGAGTTCTGTCGGCACGGGTTAACGTTGACGTAGGAATATGAAATTTTGTATTTAAGTGAGTAAGGGTAGTTAAAAAAGAAATATCAGGTATGCATTTCGATATCTAAAAAAAAAATTTTTTTACCCATATAAGGGACACCCTACCCCTCAGCTTAGTCAGCTATTATTCAGAGGAAAGATCAGGTCAATAGGTACGTCTGAAGCTAATCAAGCCGCGGGTTTCCTCACGATGTTTCCTTCACTGTTAAAGCACGTGTTAAGAGTGTGCACATACATTTTTCAAGAAAGAAAAATCCATTGGTGCACAGCCGGTGTCGAACCCACGACTTTGGGATTGAAAGTCGGGGGTAGGTACATACCACTCGGCCAACACGGCTTTTTTCTGACTAATATAAACCACCTTTATCATTATAGAATAGAATAGAATACGCTTTATTGAAACAACATAAAACATACAAGCAGGTATTAACAAGTAATAAATAACACATTATCTTGCTCAATGGGCGGCCTTATCGCTGAAAGCGATCTCTTCCAGGCAACCTTTGGATGGACATGAATGGGTTGAAAAAAGAGACGATGGTGGCGTAAATTCTACGTAAAAATAATATTAAATATTCATAATGAATATACATAAACATACTTAGAAATACATAAATAAACATAGGTACTACTATAATACATAAAATATATATGTAATACATATAATAATATACATACATATTTATATAACTTTGTTCAAAAGTAAATATTACGTGTTAGAAACTGAGGAGAGAAAATATTTATAGACCATAGCTTTAAAAATAGGGAGAGATTTTGCTTGTCTTATTAATGTAGGCAACGAATTCCAGAGCTTGCTAGCGCGCACTGTGAAAGAGAGACTAGTAAGAGTGGGAAGTGTGGACGGGGGTTTTCAGCTGAAGCGAGTCAGACGAACGTAAGGATCTAGAGTGGGATTCATGAAGATATTCAAAACTATCTTTGAGATATCGGGGAGTAACAGGATTAAATAGGATGCTGTAAAGGAGGGAAAGAATGTGTGCATCCCGGCGAAGGCGGATTGGTAACCATTTAAGCTTATTGCGGTACTCAGTAATGTGGTCGTACTTACGTAAACCGAAGATGAAGCGTATGCAGTCGTTTTGAAGCCGCTCAAGCTTATCAAGTTGTTCTTGCGTGAGGTCTGGATAGCTGGCGTCGGCGTAGTCGAGGATAGGGAGTAATAAGGACTGAGCCAGCGCAATCTTAGTGGAAATCGGCAAAAAATTACGAAGCTGCTTTAGAGAAGCTGCTGATGCGTAGGTTTTCCGGCTTACCTCTGCTAATTGTAGCCCCCATGACAACTGCCCATCCATTAAAATTCCAAGGTTTTTGACCGTTTTACAGATCGGGATTGGAGTACCATCAAAAATAACTTGCGGGACGTGAGCCAAGTCAATTCTAGACACCATTCTTAAGCTACCAATAATGATGACCTGGGTTTTGGTAGGGTTTATATTATAATTAGTATGATGGCACGGAACCCTTGGTACGCGAGTGCGTCGCGCTCTTGGTTTTATTTATTTATTATTAACTGTTGTAATAACATTGTATTTTTTTTCAGATACACTGCAACTGCTGTTTGGTGTGTTTTCTTTGGTGTCGGGTTTTGGGCTCCATTCTTAATCCTGTGGTACATGATGGCCAAACGCACCTTTTGAATTGATGTTGTTTGGAAAATAAATAAATATGTAATTCCATGAAGCATTTTACTTGTATCTCCTGCCTAGATTAATCAAACAAAATTTAGTTCTATCTCTACCATTTACAGTTACTAAGAAAATAAAGACAATTGGCCTTGACTTATTTCTAGGAATATCAAATACCTATTGCGCGTCAGGAAACTGCGGAACAGCAGTTTGTTACAGCGTATCTACATTTTTAGAATTTCACATGAAGAAAAAATCGGTCAAGTGCGAGTCGGACTCGCGCACGAGGAACTTGTTTGTGGGTGGCACCAACCACTTTTGATTGTGATTTCCAGTTATCTATCTGTGCCTGTCCTTGGCCGGCCAGCGGCATTAATGCGTCCTGTGGTTTTTCGGTAATTCCAATTGCAGTACTTACCTAACGTTTGGCAGATTTCCTTATCTCCGGAACGGCTGGACAAACAGACATGATTTTTCGTGGGCAGGTGCGCTGTAATATGTGCCAATTGGTGCCTTAGTAGTTTTTCCAAAAAACGCATGGGGTATGAATTAGGCGAGTTTTTCTGAAAATCGAAAATAGCCTCTAAGCTCTGCAACTACTTAAGAAGAGCAGTTAACACTCATCGTTCCATTATAATCCTATACACCTGAATCCAGCTTGTGCCCGCCGCTTCGCATGCATTGTACCCGGAGAATTACATTACAATTACATCGGCGGGGTATTATTAACATGTACAAAGTGCGCTCGTACCTTCACCAACAAACTTGGGTATGCAAGCCACCAGAGAGCGCACCAAAGGGTGGAACAATTACACCCCCATTCACCCTCATAACCTTCAAATAAGTCCTTATACATATGTCCGGTAAAATACAGTCGCTGTGGTCGAAATCGGCCAAGACAGATATATATATACCCGGAGAAAAAGTCTATATGTTAATCCTAGTCAACATCTATACGTTTGCAAAATTTCAGCTCGATACGTAAGCTAGTTTTTGCGTGAAGAGGTAACAAACTTCCATACAAACAATCTTTCGGCTTTATAAATATTAGTGAGATTACAAACAGACATTATATATATATACAAGGTGTCCCGTAACTGGGGTATGAAGCCAGGAGCTGCAAATTACCCCCCACCAAAGGAATGCAAAGGCGAAGAAAGATTTCAGAAAAACGTATTTTCAGGTTTCCATACAAAATTAAAGTTTTCCAAGTCGCTGTCAACCCTAATGTATAAGAGACGTGTGTCCGTAATACATAACTACGCGCCTACGCACACCACGCACCTATACCCACACTCAATATACGCACAAGCGCGTTGCGGGCGCGCCGCGGGAATCCCCGGCGGTCAATAGGTCATTGCCCGTAACAGCTGAGAGCAGGGTTGTCACTCTTATGAAATTGGTATAAACTTTGAACGTTATCTTATCACTGAAAAACTTGAAAATCAAGAAAGTCGTAGAACAAACGTTGTTTGCCAGGGGGGGTAGAAAACCCCCCTTTCGGCTTAGTACCCCAATTACGGGACACGCTGTATATATATCTAAGGCAAATGTAAGTAGCGTACTTTTTTCCATAGATAGAACAGCCCTATGTAGCTAGGATCGACATGGAAAAAAACCGGAGTTTTTGAATCCCACAAATAGTGGGAGCTTAATGAACTCAAAAGTTTTGTATGATCCCACTGGGATCATGAGAGTGGGAGCATCATGGAATAAGCCCTTAAGAAAGTGAAAGTGGTTTACTTATTTCGAGCTTCAAATAAGGGAGTTTTAACAAGATAACAACTTCACATGATATGCCAAAAATCAAAGCCTATATTCAAATAAACGCACACTGAATTTCATTCAGCTTTCTACTCCTTGTAGTTAACCGTTAATAAATAAAAACAACGAAACATGTACATTCATACAGATAATACTGCTTTATATTCTTAAACTATTAGTATACAATCCTCGAATTTGGTTTCTTCTTCAACTGTAAATGTTGTTGGAGCGCCTGGTGGTCAATATGGCATTTTAGATCGTTGAAGCCTGATAAGATTAAAAATAGTTCTTCGTTGGATGACATATTTTTCGCTGGCTTTTCTTTGAGTCAATTCTTTGTTTTCTATTGCAGCCAAACATGCTCGTAAAGGCCTAGGCCTTGTATCGTATGGTATCATAAGAAAGGTATTCATTTGCACATTAATAAACAGTTTTCATTTATTCAAGCCGTATCGTTTTTGAGTAATTTACAAAAATGTTGAAAAAACGACCGTTCCCCCCTTATCTCCGAAGTTTACAGAGATAAACCCGTGATACTTTTATTGCTAATAGCACTTCTATTTTACTGTATACTATATAGCAAAATTATAGCGAACTCTCTAATTTGCGTAGTTTTTTAGACAATGGGGGTGGAAACCCCCCTTCCACACCCATTGTCTAAAAAATTTCAATTTCAAATAGCGTTCTCCCCTTATCTCCGCTTTGCGGAGATAAACATCTGAAACTTTTATTGCTATTAGAAGTGTACCTATGTAAAGATTACAGGAAATTTATTACAAACTCTCTACTTAGCATACTTTTTTAGAAATCATCGAAGTGAGTGTAAAAAATCTACATAAGTTCCGCTATCAGACAAGAGATGGCTCTGTCAAGGTTCTCCAATAAATATAAAACGGCCTTTGTATTGTATTGTATGATGGCACGGAACCCTCGGTGCGCGAGTCAGACTCGCTCTTGCCCGGTTTAATTTTTTATTTCAGTAGTATCGAGATAAGGACTGTTTTAAACGCTTCTGTGACTTAACCCAACAATAGGTCGTCATAAATATCAGCAACAATTAAGATTCCTTTTGAAATAATTCACCCTGTAAAGGTGTTCAGCTTAAATTGAGCTCGTCTGTCTCTTACCTAATACGATTCCGGAGATCATTCTCAACTATGACCTCTATGAAAGTTGCCAGCGTCATACCACAACCTGTTTGATGATCTTTAACATTCACAGTTGACGTGACGAGCCAACCACTTAGTAATTGCCTACATTCCTCTTCGTGTTATGCAATGCAGCCGGTTCTCTATTTGGCTCCGAAATTTTATTTCCATAATATAAAATAATCCATAAAATTTATTGTCATAATCATCGATTGCCCAAATTATCACAATCAATTTATAAGGATCCCTAATATAGTTTCCACTAATATCGGTATCCATAACGATTGCAATCCATAAAGTGATTCGCATTATGTAAAGAAATCCATAACATTATCAACTCATAAAAATTATTCTTATAATTATTTATTTCAATAATTTTCATGTTCCATAATATAATGTTGGCGGCCGCAAACCTGGCAGTATTTTCCGATGGTTATAAAAAAAAACCTAATAACCTACTGTCTCTCCATCTCGGTTCTGCCACAGGCAGTGTTTTTGGATGATTATAAAAAAAACCTAATAACTTACTGTCTCTCCATCTTGGTTCTGCCACAGGCAGTGTTTTTGGATGGTTATAAAAAAATCTAATAACCTACTATCCTTCCGTCTCGATTCTGCCACTGGAAGGTTTTATAATCTTTCGAAAATCTTCGGGACAATAAGTTTTATGATTCGTTATTATTATGACACATATGTTTATAACGATAAAAAATATGGAAATTATATATTAGGCAAAATAATTTTATGCTTAAGGATCATTAGGATGAACAATATTGCAATTAATGATATTTATGGGACCATAATATTATGGATGGTGATGTTTCGGAGACACTTGTTATTGATTGTGATTTTCGGACAATCGTTTTTCGGAGACAAAATGGGCACCCGATGCAGCCTAATAAGAAAGATTATTACGGCTATTGTGCTATAACATGACCCATTTCCCCACTCGCACATTTGTTAAAATAACTAACTAAACCGCTGGGATATTGCGTAAATTATTTGGGCCAGTAAGTAATTTCCTAAAGCAAATAATGTTTCTTAATAAGCCTAGTGGTCGTAGTGGGATGACTCATTCATGACTTTCAGTCCGGTGAAAACGGAATTAATATGAATACAACTTCTTTAAAAAATATATTCGCATCTAACACATGCACAAATAAAACCGGGCAAGAGCGAGTCGGATTCGCGCACCGAGGGTTCCGTGCCATCATACAATATAATATATGATAAAGGCGGTTTATATTTGTTGGAGAACCTTGACAGCACCATCTCTTGTCTGATAGCGGAACTTATGTAGATTTTTTACACTTTCGATGATTTCTGAAAAACAATAGCAAATTAGAGGGTTCGTTATAATTTTCCTTTAATCTTTACATACATTCCTATTAGCAATAAAAGTTTCAGGGGTTTATAGGGGTTTTTACATGGGAACACTATGCAAACTTCGCAGATAAGTGGGGAACGCTATTTTTTTCAACGTTTTTGTAAATAAGTCGAAAACTATATGGCTTAAAGCAAAACTAAAAACTGTTTATTCATGTGCAAATACCTTTCATATGATACCCCACACGACCCAGTAACTTCACTTAAAGATTTAGAGATCCCCTATAAAATAATATTTTTTAACATTTTCATATATGCTATATTAGTAAAAAAGTGTTAACTTTAACTAGGTATTTCAAATTTCAAGTCGATAGCATCAGTAGTTCTCGAGATATCCATTTGTGACAGACAGACAGAGTAATTCTATAAGGGTTCCTTTTTACCATTTTGGTCCGAAACCCTAAAAACATCATGACGGAATTATTTTTTTAAGTATGGCCTATTCCACTTTTACATCTTTTATATACAGGATTTATGGAGCGTCAGCAAATGGTATTAATGTTGTACTGACGCTACAGTGACAGTGATCGTCTTTCAATATTTTGTTCATTTTTGAAGCCATACCTACTAACAGCTCTAATCATCATCAACGATTTACATTTTCACTGATGAGCTAAAATAAATGATTGACAATTTATCAAGGTTAAAATGCGTCCACCTCGCTTGCACCTATTGTGGTTCTGTAGTGTAATAGTTTAGACCATACACGGACTTGAACGTCACAACAGGATTTGGTCGGCTTCAGATGCACACGCAAATGACTGCAGTTACGTTGGCGGACGGGGCGGTGCATACTAAACAGGAATACTCGTATAAGGCATAATCGTGGCAAGAGCAAACGAAAGGAAGCGATGAAAAATTTACAACTATTCTATCTATGATCATAACTGACATGCTCATAGATAAAAAAATAAAATAACTAAATTATAATAATAGAGCTATCGGTATGGCTCCAAAATGAGCAAAACATTGTAGGCACTCTCTGTCTTTAGTTGTGATGGCAGGTTCTGTATATATCTATGGAACCAGGTTCTTTCACGAACAGATTACCGTAACGATGCAGCTTCTATCGGGCTTTTGTGTCATTATCAGTGTAATGCTTGACTCGTCTAGACAGGTGCACAGAAAGGCTTTTTTAGGAATGCTTTATCTGATATATTATATCTGATATATTATCTGATATATATTTGCTGAATCTTCATCACATTGCTCATCAGCCGGTACCAATCCACAATTGGACAAAGGCGTCTCGCCTCCCATGGTATGCTATCAAGTGAAGGGTTTTAATTACGTTAGTAACATTCGTTAGTAAAAGAGTTGAGTATTGCCTGGCGTCACATGTCACGATATCGAAAGCCAAAGTTCCATCCAACCACAATGACCACCTCGTCTCGAGACGCGAAGAGGTGCTCACATTAATGTCAATCGTTTGTAAATAGAGCCTATCGGTGGCTCTGAAATGGAATAACACTCCGTTAAGAGTAGCGATAGCAGCTTTTGTAAGTTTAGCCTGCAAATACCATCTTGCGTAGTTTAGCCTAGTACTAGTACATAGATGCTGCGAAGCGTCACACGTCGCGGTGTATACCATCTTGCAGATTTTACGTAAGTACCTATACATAGGTGCTTGGCGTCACACGTTGTCGTCTTAGACGAGATAAATGTTGTCGTGTCGTACGCAATAGGCGCATGTTCGTACAGAATGCAGGCGGCGGGTTCGGCGGGGCGGGCGAGGCGCGGGCGCTCCCGAGTGTATTGCTCGAGTGCTCGCGCAAACGGCAGATCAAGCGTGGCCCTCGTCTGTTGTGGACCTGCAGAGAACCGCCCCGCGGAGAAAGGAACCAGTGCTTGCGATACAAGATTCACAAGCCCGAAAACATTCGCAAACATGAAGATTCTTCCCCTGTAAGTCTTTTGCTTTCATTCCACATTCATACTTGACATTTGAGAAACTTGCTAACTCTTCCATCGAGTCAGCTGTGCGATTGCAATTGCGATTTGTCATTAATTATTGCCAATATTTGAGGTATTGTATAGAGGTTTGATAAATTCGGGTTGTAACGGGATCTTTGTTAGTGTTGCAGAACTTAGCCTTATCGGTAATGGATTTGTGCACCGCGATATAAAATAACTTAACTAGTCCTCGGGTCTCGTCTTATGCACCAGGTGGGATGGGTATTAGCTAAAAGACAGTATAATTCATGTCTACAAAAAAAAGTGAATTGCCTTTCTAATATCATTCTCAATGGTATTTAGGGTGCTGTGGCAGCAGACAAAGGCAGTTAACAGCCTATTTAGCCAGCACTGCGTTTAATTGGTCATATGAATTTGTATGAACCATTTGAAAGGCAGATGGAGTGTTAAAATCCGTGAATGCCTAGTGTGTCCGATCCTATTACATACTTATACATAAAATATGAGGTTGACTTAGAAACCTAATTAGAGAGACCACGTATTGACCCGGTGAATAACAAATCAATTAATTTTTAAATTAATTGAGCGAAACCGAGAACCGGTTGTCAGAATCGGTCCCATGTCGAAAGTTAGACTCGCGACCTGCGATTAGGCAATCCATTCTGTCTAGTAGGATGAATGGTACCGAGTAGCCTGGGGCGTCCTCCCGGGCATGTAGAACACATCTTACGTATATATGTACGGTACTTACCAAGTGTCCATCGCAATTATGTAAAATTAAGTTCGTCGGTTTCTAGGAATATTGCAGTATGCGTATTTAAGGTAAGGTAAGTAAGTACTTAAAGGTGGTTCATTAATTATGGCAGGTTATGGTCTCACTTTTTGGATAGGCACACATTTGTGGTTTGATTTTTTTTCTCGTCGAAAGCGTATAATGTGTACCACATGTTTTAACCATTCGAGGATAGGACATGTCTGGATAAGTAAATAGATATAGAAAAAGGCTCACGTGGACTCCTGTTTCGATTAGTGTTGATGAAACCTGCATGAATTAAAAGCTTATTAGTATTATTACCTTCCTTATAGAACAGGTGTAGATACTTTACCATTAGAGTTGCAAAATGACTTAAGATTTTCAACCTGTCCTATAAAACTTATCCGACTGCGAAAAGCGGGCATGGATCGAACTACAAAGTTCGCAGCTTGTAACCGCTCCCTTGTTGGTAACCTTACCGCTCTGATATTAAACCTGCAAATGTCAAGATGTTCAATACAGATTACCTAGAGTCTAGAGTAGGCTACTCCGTTTTAAGTTATAGATAGACCTGATCATTGGTTACATAATAAAACCGATATCAAAACTTGTGTTGCCCCTAATTTGAATTAACGTGACATATGTAATTACGTTCGCGATGTTCACGAAAACCAGTTAGATCGACTTAATTTAACTCCTCACATGACAAACCGAGATTGTTTAGGTAGGTACCTACTTAGGTATAATATATTCAACGAACTTGATCTATAATCTAATGGATACTTAAAATGACTAGAGCTGATCCGATAATTATGAACAGTTACGTATTATTCGGCCCACTGGAATTAGACGTTTTACTAGATAGTACAATAGTACGATTTCAAAATTTTGCAACAGCAGCGGGCAGGTTGCTAGATAGGTGCCTACTCTGCATTCTTTAGTGTACGTAACTAGCTAGGTACTTATTTCCAGTTTGCTGGCCTCAATTAAATTCAGATTAAGTGTAAGATTTAAATTTTGTTATTTCTTGAGGTTATAGAACTTGTTAATAGCAAAATATTAAAGATTAACAGTGCTTTGGATTTTATTAAGCGTTTAAATAATTTTCGATGAAACGATACTTAAGATTAGCTGAACGCAAGTTTTCACACATGACACGAATTAAAATGGTAAGACTTTTGGTAGGTAAGAAGAGGCGCTTAAAAATCACTTGGGCCTTACTCAACGGCAGGCATTACTGCATACATGCAGACATGTCGTATGGTAATAAAACATCGTTGCGCAAGCAGGCGATTGACATTTTGCTTACCTATAAGTCGTGAAGAACCGCCGGGCGTGCATCGAGCGTTTCATTTCGTAGCGTCTTTCGCACCGATCGCTAGGCTATGCACATTGCATTTTATCTAGGGGCATCTCGTTTCGGTAAGGTCATATTGAGTTGTCTTGTCATATCAGGTGGTTTTCACAACAATCAGCCGTTGCTCAACACTCATATCTGTGGTTTGATGCTAGACTGAATGTGAGAAGATACATGCGCGAAAGCTTCTCACGGATTACCCAACTTATCAGGCACAGATGAATTTGCGAGACTTGTGGTGTAACCACTCGCAATCTTTTATGAACTTTGACATTGTTACCACTGAGATTCAGATGATATGGCGAGATTGTTGATTTGAGAAATAATGTCAGTAATAAAAATTCTATTGTTACTGACATAATTATTGTATGGAAGATATCAATGTCGATTGTAAAACGGTCCCCGATTACTTCTGTTGTGTAGGTACGGATTGCACTTCGAGGTCAGCCTACTTTTTACTGCTTCTGGTTAGGCCCAAGTGACCTTGTAGTGATTTGAGGTTACAATCACACATTCAGGCCGGCTACGCGCGCATTCCACGATACAGCCACCACTAATAGAAAGTTGCACTTTTTCCGACGTGACTTGTATTGCAATTTTTGTTTTCTACTCCGGTATCGTGTATGGCAAATAGGTGTGTCCTGTCCTATTCACCACTCGAAGTCCTTTCACAATAGATTTTACAAATGCAATCGCACGGTTTACGTGCAATAAAATATCAGCGTCTATCAGTGTAAACAACAGTAATCATCGATGAATTGCAAGTATCTTATAGTGATGAAGCATACAGCGTGTCTTTGATATTACATAAAGCAGAGAAAGCTAAGGGAAGGTGTTGCGGAGTAATGTCGGAAGCGGATACGGAATCAATCGACGGTCCACCTGACCTGACCCTGTGCGAGACTTGTTATTCAACTATCCGTAATAGAGCGGTGGCAGCTGACCTTTAGCACCGAGTGCGCCAGCGTCGGTCGCTCAGACTATGCCCCTTGACATGGACCATTGCGGATCTGCCAGATGCCTCTTGTCTACAATACTTAAAAATATCTTCAAATTAACCAAGGAAATCGGTTATAAAACGTCGTAAAATCACAATTTTTGCTAAAATCTAAATATTTTGATGATACAGAATATTGCATATTATTGGCAGGCTACCTAGGCGAACCTTGACGACCTTGGTGACAGTTGGCTATTTGATATTTACATTGTTAAAAACCGGGTTTCTGGTAACATTTTCGAGAAAAAAATTGCATGCATAGTTTCCTGTAAAACAACTTTTTGCACATTTAGATGTAGGTAATAAATATCTCGTTTTATGATCTACCTGTTAGAATCTCTACTGTTGTGAATAAAAATAACACACTAAATAAAACTAGATTATTTTTAGTACCAGTACCAAGAACCTAAAATACTTCCTTACACTTACTGGATCATTGCTTTACTGCTTTGGAATTCTTCCTCGACATCAAACGAGCAAAATTCCCGGACATCAGCAAGAATAAATTATTTTTGTTCTGCGTTTGGTAACCTACAGTTGGGGAAATAGCACACTAAAAGACTATGTGGACAGCAAGGTGCAATTAAAACATTACTACCGGATTTTAAGCAACATACTGATCCAGTTCAGACTAATCACATAAATACCACTGGAAATTCTAAACACGCAAAGTTCACGCGCTTAACATTCTGGTCTGATCGAGTCGGACTTAAATATAAATTGAGAATTAATCGTGATTTAAAGCCGTATTCACATTTCCTGGCATTTTTTAACTAGCTTTTGTCCGGCGCTTTGCATGCGTTGTAACCGATCAAGCCCAAGTATCATTATGTGTGATCATGGTCTAGATCTGCAAGGTTTCAGTTTGATGTGATCAGTAGTTTTAAACAAACTTTCGATTTATTACTGGAATACTATTTTGTTTATGTGTCTATTTAATTAATTGAGCCTTACCAACGGGTATTACAAAATACATTGCAATCACATAAAGCTAAAACATGATATTATGTAACTGACTCTTACAATATACAAAAAAATAACAATGTGAAAGAAAAAATACCAAAAAGAAAAAAATTAGGCCAGATGCGTGTCGGGCCACGCGCTAATAAACCATAAACGAAAGAAAGAAAGAAAGAAGATAAAGAAATACATTTATTAGACACACATACTAAACTTAAAAATAACTATAGTAAAAAAAAACAACTTAATTATTTCTAATTTTAGTCTAGGAGTACCTACCCAGTTAAATATTCTGCGACATAGTGACAAATAGATGGTAAGCAGCTCACTCAGCAGGTCAAAGCAGTATGAATACTATTTCAAGCAATGAACAAACCAGTTCACAAAGTTGTGTGAGTCCAAAGGGGCATGACTCAGCATTATGCTCCCACGCATAATGAATGCTAGGAAGCGCTGGTTTTCAGGCAGACCCTATTTACTATCTGTCTCGATATAAAGTAATCATGTACCAAAATAAATAAATATATATATATAATTATTAGTGCATAATTAAATAAATGAATAAATAGTGCATTGCAAATAATATAAATAAAATATCTAAAGTAATAGGACATTGAAAACAATACGTGTAATAAACCTTGTTGACAGAAGTTAATGTTTGTTTTTTTACCAAAACATATTAACAAGAATTGATTGAGTTGTCGGTTTAAAGTATTCCGGTATGTATGGGAAACCGCATAATTTTTTTGGGCGACTATTTCTCCGCAACTAAAAAAGTTAGCTTAACCGTTATAATTTTCCTAGAAAGTTCATGGTTAAAACTGCATTCATGATATTTTCAGATTTGTAAAGCTAGCAGTTCAGATTTGAGAGGGGGGGGGGACGCTCGAAAACTCAAATGGTTTTAAAATACCTATTCAACGATGGGGAAAAAAGTTCCCTTACGTGTATGGGAGGTACCCCCAATAAATTGTTTTTTCAGGACTTTTTTAGTAGCGTTATCTCAGCTTTGCTATTTTATATCATCATTTCAGCCGTACCTACAATGTCCACTACTGAACTCAAGCCTACCTTATCGATCTACATGAGGGGTAGTTGCCATACCCACCACGCTTGGCAGGCGGATTGGCGAGCGCAGTACAGGATGTTGATACACGGAAAGACACTGCTTCCGTAGGTAACCCTTAGCAGACTCTTACTGCATCCACGGGCATAAGAGGAGGGGTGACATTTTACTACCGGCACTCCACGGCATATTTTATACGTCCATGCAAAATTACAGCTTTCTAGGATTAATAGTCTTCACAAAGCTGGTTACGGACGGACAGACAGACAAAGCGAAACTATAATATATAAGGATTTCTTATTTTACTACGAAACCCTAAAAAAGGATAAGAAAGTCAAGTGACGAGAGACCTCAGGCCTTCTGCCTTGTATTCAGGCAGGCTTAGTCCAAAGATATCAAATTTGTTGTTGACTTTGAAACACTTATTATAACTTGTAATTAAGCGATTGAGAGGGAAGTGAGCGGCTAGCCTGGTTTTATGATACTTTGGTCTAAAAATTTGCCTGGTGTGGTGTCTGACGGGGCATCTAAATGTTAAACTGTGTATACAGTGCATAGATCCATTGAGCCTATGTTTTGTAATTACAAACTATGGAAATAAAGATAATTAATTTCTTGAATTTCCAGATTCGGTTGTTGCCTAATTCCTAAACACATTACCAGGTTATGGGGAATAATACTAGTTGACGAGCTCTGTGGCGCAGCGGGCGAAGGTCCGCCTGCGACGCAAGGGGTTGCGGGTTCGATTCCCGCCTCGGGACAAATGTCTGTACGATCTGCAGATATTTGTTCAGGGTGTTCTGGGTGTTTTTCTATATATAATAAAAATATCTATCTATGTAGTATAATGTATTAAGTATATCAGTCATCTAGTACCCATAACACAAGCTCTGCTTAGCTTGGGGCTAGATGATGCTGTGTGATTTGTCCAGCATTATTTATTTATTTATACTTACTAGGTAATAATTGCTTGGTCTCTGATTGTACCTAGTAAATGATGATTACGTGGCAGCAAGTCATCGCATTCCAAAGACCTGGTAATCAATGTTTTTGTGGTTGATGATTTGCAGTTACGTAATAATACCTTTATAATATCTGGTCAGAAGGTTACCTTATAAATCAATGGAGAATCCTAACAACCACACTAAAATTTATTGGATTGAGAATTGATTCTTAATTATTTGCAAATCCTTTAGAGTTCTTACATAACTATAAAAACACGAAAGTGGTCCGTGGGAAGAAGCAAATAAATAATACGAAACTGCTGCAACGAGTTTAAAAGGTTCACACTTGTACAGCTAGGGATATATGGTTTGTATTGTTGTGTATGCTATGAATATCATTGCAATTCCGCAATACTTAGGAACCTAGTTATTACTTGATTCCTGATCTTAGAATTATTTTTGTTCATTGAAACGTTAGTGTAATACAGTTATTGTTTTTTACAGATTTGTTCTGTTGGCCTGTGTGGCGTGGCAAGCAGGTGCTCAGGATGATGAGGCTCCGAGGCCAGTGGTGTCCAGGGGTCTTTTGAAGAGGGGACAGAACCCGCGGGGCAAAGCTACCACCACCACCACTACACCGGCGCCACAAGTAAGTAATTTTAACACCTCTACAAATATAGGACGAAACCTCAAAATATTACTACTTCTTATTTTAGAATAATAAGTGTTGAAATAAAAGACAATGAAATCAATGAAGCAAAGTGTGTGAATTCAGCCTGTGCTGCATCGGGACACTCGTATCGAACTGTTGTTCAATTTGTCCCCTCGGGTTGTCCAAAATTCAAAGTACAAAATATTTATTGTAACCATGTTGTAACATAAGGATCTTATAACATAAAAGTACATGGATCCAGCTAGGGCACAACAATTTTAGGATGCTTGTAAGTAGGTTAGTATCTAGAAGTATCATAATATTTTACACATTAGGTTCTTATGTCTAACTGAAAAATACAATTTTAAGCCAAAAAAAGGTAGCAAAATGAAAACATACAAACAATTCAAATCCCCACTCAAGACCAGCAAGAATATTGTATTTGTAGTCTAAAGAATCTATAGCGTTGATTCCATGATACAGAGAAGAGTCTTGACATACTGGATACTTGCAACTGATTTCGACGTACAAAAATGGGCAGTGTGACCATTTTCAAAAACCGCTAGACTAGGTACTAAACGTAACTTATTTTTCTACTGAAATCTACTAATGTTTTGGAAAAAACCTACTGAAATTGTACCGACGTAGTTTGTGGCCTAAATGTATAATTTTTGCTATGAAATGAAACAAAAGTTTAATATTGTCAGGTTTTATTTATATGTATCTATTTATTTACCACCCATTGTATGTTATATTTGTCTGTGTTTCTCTTTGTGAAATTTATGTTATATGGTGAATGTACAATAAAGAGTTTATCTATCTATTAGTTATTGACATATTTCGATTTTTTAACAATTTTGACCATATTATTTTCTGGTTGGAAATTCGTGCAATAATTACCGCCGTTATCAATTAAACCTCGTTTTACATGTAAAAGCGATGATATGTGAGTGTTTAAAAAACATTTACAATTAGCATGGTTGTTGTTTTTATCTTTACTCAACCACGACATTATCGGATTCTGTTCACACTCGATAATTTTCGCCCGATAATTCTGTTCAAATTTACGTTTCATGCTGTTTACTTGGTATTTGCTGAAGTTTATAATATTGCTAGGAAATTCTACTGAAACCCGTTACTTTTTAAAAAAATACTGAAAATCTAATTTACATCGAAAATCTACTGTCGCAGTAGTCACTCTACTGTAAACGGTCACACTGAAAATGGACGAATTGCGAGTTTGTTTCATTAATTGGGTCACAGATTGCATAAAATTGAGTATAAGTTGTGGTTATGCGGCGGACTTGAGACCGAGCTAACAGCTTGTGCCTACTACATAAACATTCGTACAACATTCGTATGTCTATCAACGAATAACTTAACATTAGTTTTAAGGTTATTTATTCGTAAAAATCCCCTATGGGAGCTCTAGGTCCCTTATGAGGAATAACAGGATATCATCATCAGCAAAAGGATATTTTAATCATGCAAATGCGACAGGGATACGTGACCTCAATATCAGTAACACCATGCATCATTGTCACATTTTTATTTTGGCTTGGCGTTCTGAGATCGAAATGCTTGGAGGAAGGTACGACAAATTTATAGTTATAAGAGGTTTTCTCACGTAGGTGGGTAGTAAAAACCACATTGTCGTCATAACCTACTAGCTAACAATAAAGAAAAGCAATAGTGCGTGGAGTAAGTAACTGATTTGAAAGCGTAAAAAATTCCCATTGATTTTATTGTCTTACGATAGCGTATTACATAAGATTCCTTATAAATATTGATAACTTTATTCATTGTTATTTCCATTGAGATATTTGTAATCAATCAATCATCATATATTGTACTAAAATTTCTCTAACACATTAATTGGTTGCTAGGTTCTTATTGTTTTTTATCTCATACTGGCTTGTGCCCGCCGCTTTGCATGCGTTGTTGTGAACTTTCGGCTTTATAATATTAGTGAGATAGTATTGCGTTTGACCACATTTAGGTATTACTAACAGTATGAGTGATTTTATATTCGGAAGCATGCTAAGGGATGCGTAGTAATGTAGAAATTATTTAATTAGCATCATAATACTTTATGACTTACTTATGCGTACATTTTGCTAAGATTTGGTCCTGGCCCAGCCTGACCAAATCCTTGATAAAGTCAGATTTGAGTAAAGGGCATCAGTATGTTGGATTTAGCACGTCTCACGGCGATGGCTGAAGAAAGGCTTGTGTGTAGGTACTTGCGTAGTGCTTCGTTTAGACATAGACATGACATCCCTTTATTCGGTGCTGCAGTACAAAGCATACAAATTTTAACTTAAAAAAAATTACAAATTTAAACTTAACATACAAATACTAACTAATAAAAACTAAATGAGAAAAGGGCTGTGTTACAGCAGCAAAAAGGTCTCGGCTCAGCATAATTGCCCTACCACTCAAGAGTAGATAGGCGCTGATATTCTGCCGAAACCGATATGATCACAAGACCCTATGAGGCTTACGATTAGTGTAATATGTGTTAATAGTTCATGTAATAGTGAGTGTGAAATAAGTGGAGTAGTAGTAATTTTATAATAGCAAATAGTAACCTACTTCAATACAAATAAAAATAATAATATATAGTGATATATAGTGTGTGTCTGACTGTGTGAAAAGGATATGTACCTATTGATTAGTATATAAGGATAAATTAAAGAAAGTAAAGTAAATAAATAAAGTTATAGCCCAATAAGCTGGAAACTCTGTTCTGCGAAAACCTAGCAAGAAAATGGTGCACCATCGCGGGTCATGGCTCCAGGCAACCCTGTCTTTTGATGATTTAGTAAATAAATGTTAAAACGGTTTTTAAAAGTGAATTTTGATTTTAACAGTCGCAAGGGTATTGTTACAACATTTGGTTGCCTGATAGCGAAAGCTTCCCCTAAACGCTACACTTTTATATTTGCTATAGTGCAACAAATTTCTTGCAGGCCTTAAAATATATTTAATTTTGAAATTACTTAGTTTTGAGAATTACTTATTCTCAAAACTAAGTAATTTCAAATTTCTGGAGACTCAAACTTTATGACGCTAAGTACCAAAACTGCTAGGTGCAAATGCCTTCGCGAAGCCATGTTGAGCGTGGATGAGTTGTTAATGCATGGCGTGACGTGCGTTCGCGGTGAAATGTCGTAACAAAACCTACAGCATGCATTTTGCACCCTCTGGACAAGGCGAGCCGTTCTCGACAGTAAACGCGGGCCATAAACCAAGTCACCATAGTTAAGCTTCGATAGAACTATCGACTCACAAACTTTTATGCGGATTTCTTTTCTTAGAAAGTTCTTAATTTTATAAAGTAGCTTTAGTCTATAAATTGTTCTCGTTTGTTATCGTTGTTATCGTTTGTCAAACTCAAGTTAGATGATACCTATATTAAAGTGACATGACTTAGTGGGAAGATCTAAATATATTTATATGGGGTGCTCTGATGCGTCTCTTCTGCTGCTGCTGTTGCGTTACTAAAGTAGCTCAGAATCAGTTACATGGTTTTCGGTTCTGTCTTTGATTTGTCAAGTTACCAGTACATGAACCATGCAAACGAAATGAATTCCGTTCGTAGCATTTATATATTATTAATAATAATGCATTTGATAGAATGCACGATTCTGGATGGATTTCATTGGCAGCTCTGACGTCAACTTGTTATCATGTTATCCAAGTTTCGCAAATATGATGTGGCAGTTGGATCGGTGGCAACTGGTTCAAGGCGAGTGGCCGTGCGTGTGATGCTCCGGTCACCTTCGCGATTGACCTTTGTGAGACCTTCCTTTCGGAATTTCTACCTGCATTTTGAGCTTCATTGGGACAGCTGAGTCGCGGTATTGACAACGTAAGCTAATATTAGCAACCGGTCTTTACTTAAACAGTGCGGTTAAGCATACTCATCGTGTTTCATGATCCCGAAGTCATGTCATGAATGCTCATTGGCAAAAGCAAGTTTGCATTTACCATTGGCTCATTGGTTTGCTCGTGTGTCTGAATAGAACTAGGGTGCTTAAGCAGTTCCTTGGAAGCACCCAGGCGAACATTGTTAGTATAGTTGTATAGTAACAATGTATAGTTTATGTGATGTTACCTTCTTAACCGTCATCATCATCGCCATTTCAACCCAGAGTTAGTCACTTTAGCTTAGTTCTTACTTTTTTTTAGTAGGGGACAGTGGTTCAAAATCCTGTTCAAATCACATAATATATGTAGGCCTTCCTTAATCTTTGCCAGGTACCTCGTTTTCCTGCCTTTCGCATCCAGGCAACCTTCTTATGCCCCATAGAAGATCATTTTCTTACACAAGCTGAAACGGATTTATTTGCAGGAAGATGCGGAATACGAAGACGAGGGAGACTACCCGGTCGAGGATGCGGAGCCGTCCTCGGAAGCACCGCCCTCGTCCACAGAAGGCAAGAAGCTAGTCGGCGGTGGCGTGCGTCCCTTCCGAAGCAACACGGACCTACTCGAGACCCTGAAAAAGAGGAGGCAACAGGCCGTTGAAGGTACACTAAACTTGACATAATCGGTACCGCTGTTGAGACCGATACCCACACAAAAAGCTCCTAGTGTCAAATTTCACAAAATGGCGTCACTGCCGATAAGGTTTTATACCAATGTCGATAATGAACAGTGGCTCAAAATACTGTTCAAATTACATGCGAATAAACACTGAAGAAGATGAAAAATAAGAATTGGTTTCGGAACTAAAAATTGTTGTATTTTCAGCCAAAACTCGTGGTCACTCAAATTCTGAGCCGTCATCTGCACCCGAGGCGCCCGTTGAAGCGCCTAAATCTAATTACAACAGTATGTACTCAAATCGAAGTTTTCAAAATTGATTGCACCCATATTCGTAATATCGCACATTATCACACCTCATTATCTTTCAATTCCAGTGAAGCATTCTTAGATCAGCCACTATTCATTATCTGCGTCAATATCACCCAAATTAAGCTCCGTTGAAAACATTCCTGTTATTTTATTTTTCTTTCATGTCATTTTTTTCCGATTTTCCTTGTTTACTTCGTACTTTCAATATATTTATTTATCTACAGGTCAGATAATGTAAATAAGCTTATGTGTCAAATACGTAAGCCGATTAACATGTCTGTACTCTCTAATCTGTAATCTCTCACACATGTTTCACATCACCCGTGTCATCCATTGTAGATAAGAAGCGCAATAACTTCAACACTCCGGCCAAAGAGATCCCTAACGAGGAGCTGCCAGCGCCTAGCAAGCCCAGTCGAGGCCGCTTTGGTAGGCGTAAGTAATCATCACCACCATAGGTATACCGAATTTTATTTCATTACTGTCTGTCTCTCTTCACTTCCGATTTCAATTTCCAATGGTCACTAACGGTCACTTCATCAAATGGAAAGTTTTACATGACAATGTATTTCTAATAAACAGCACTCACATCTGGCGTCTCTGCTAATTGGCCCTTATCTTGAGCCTTTTGCCACTGCTAAGAAAGACCATTGGACATTGATAAGTACTCGTACACAGGCCTGTGTTATTAGCCTAATTACAACCTTTGACCTGCGTCAAACATTAACGTTAACTTAAAAGGTATAATATCACAGACAAGTGAACTTATTTATATATAGATATTTTACATTATAACAGCTTGATATTATTTATTTCGTCTCATCATACTGTTATCCATATTCGGTCCACCCATTAAAACATTTACATACATACATGTCACATTTTAGTTTATTATATAAGATGAGATAATAATAACAAGACTATTTACCTGATACTACCTGTTACCCCCACTACGTATAATATTCTAGCAAAATTATGTTTACAGTCGGCGTTTATAAAATCCTTTGTAAAAATTCCCAGTGATCTCAAAAACTATTCAGTAAACTGGATTCTGGATTCTAGTATAAAGCTCTCCGAAGTCTAGTTTATTTTGTGTCTATTTAATGGAATGCTGTTATGAATAATACCCGTTTGGTGGTCACCTTGCTTTTCCCCCAATTAAGTAATTGCAGTTGGCCTTTGTTGCGGATATGCGACGCTCAGACCCTTGGCTCTGATGCAATACTGCTCTTATTAGGAAGAAGTTGAACTTCGAATTATTTTGGTTCACATGACTTGTAATGTCTTTCTGTCTACATATCCAGTCAGGATCTAGTGGAAGTTTATTTATTTATTTAAATAGGACATCCAACACAGGGTTACACATAATGCACATTATACTAAAATCTAAATGTTACTAGCCTGGTGCTCCCGTAATTACAGGACGTCACAGCATGTACAAAGTTAGAGCGGAAGTTTTAACCATATGTGATCGAGCTTAAACAAAAGTGATCTGAATCGAACACTTCTTACAATTTAATGAAGTTTGAGCCCAGGGGAAGGAATATTCTAATACATTTTTTTTATTTGTGTTTATAGTTAAATGTTGATAACCTGTTCTTTCGTGACAAATCAACAACATGTAAAATCAAGAAATCATTGTTGGATCCCGCAGCTACAATAAGCTAGCTACTAACCCACAGGCACTTAAACAATAGGTTTTCGACACATTCGAGTTCGACCCACGGAACTTTCCGAAAGACTATGTATTCATTTGAAAACGATGATTACTCGTGTAAAGTGGGTACTGACCGGTACGAGGTGTAATGTAACATGTTAAACGGCGAGCATTCATGCAGTCAGTCTTTCCTCCGTCGACCGAGACACGTTCTCGGCTTGCCTGTTGACGAGCTCACCGCCGCTAACCCGGAGGTGACGTCAACCCGTCCACCGTCACTAGCTGCTAGGCACACATTCAATAACCGGTCTCGCCGGCGAGGCCGAAGAATACACTCTTCCGTATTAAGGTGCAGTTTTGCACCTGGACGCTAACCATCATTACATATAAAAATCTGGCAACAGTCCAAGCCGTGGTTCGAACCTAAGTGACCTTGAGCTTGTTGCCCTAACCTAATTTTTGCGGCTGGGCGCCCTCTGCGCTCGCCATAGTAATCATGGCCATCTGCGGTCAACAACATTATATTGTCATTTCGAAAAAAAGAATCATGCAGTCAGCGAGTTGCTCGCTGGAGCCGCTCGATGCTCGCTTTGAGTGCTCCACCCGGCTGTCGGTTTTTTGGCGAATCTTTTGAATGTTACGCGGTTCAGTCAGTTCGCTGCAACAAGTAGTCACAAGCGCTCTCACACACATCGTTCCTTTTATTCTGTATTTAAAACCTTACGTTTATTTCTTAAAGCATAAAACGAACCTTTATTATGGAACCCGGCTCATCCAGAACATTATAACAAATTGTAGAAAGAAGTCGCCTGGGTTAGGTTAGGTGACTGGTTGGCGAATATGAAGCACAGAATTCAATCGAGCGTGCTACACCGTTTTTAGAACACTGCGTAACATGCTCGATGCGAATGTTATATTAGACCCCGTACTTTGGTTAGTACCCAGCTTAATGTGTTACCTACGCCGATTAAAATAACTTGGATTTTATAATTTTAACTTCTGCATTCAGAAACGGGTGAAACTCCCGAAAATTTTAAAATAAACTTAGAAATAACACAAGAACACTTAATAAGAATTTGACTTGTGTTTCGCCACGAAGCATCCTCCGGAGCAAAACCTCGGTCTGCTGTATTTCCTTGCTCGCTTAAGAATCCAAAATAAACCATATCCCAGAAACAACAACACATGGTAAAATTGTCATGTTTTCCACAGCTCCCTTAGACAAGACATTCGTAATCGCGATCGTCATGTCGGAGGGTGTTCTTCTTTACTCTGTCAAGAGCTTAACTTAGAAGATACGTGATAGATAACTCACCAAACGTTAAACAGAAACTGAACTTTCTGTCAAGAGCTTAACTTAGAAGATACGTGATAGATAACTCACCAAACGTTAAACAGAAACTGAACTTTGTTAATTATGTAATTATTACTCATGAGGAGATTAGTAATAGTTATAGTATTTTGAATAAATTTATTTTATTTAACTTTTATTATTTTATTATTATAACGGATATCTGCAACGGTCACACCTTTTTGACTTACGCTACCTACTTGACAGGGTATGAAAAACAAAATTAAATTTTGCTAGTCAGTTAGATAATACAGGAATATTAGACAAGTATTTTGTTAGTCAGTTAGATAATACAGAAATATTAGACACGAATTTCCTTAGTCAGTTAGATAACACAGAAATATTAGACACGTATTTTGTTAGTCAGTTAGATAATACAGAATATAAGACACGTATTTTTTGCTTTTTGAAATGAATAAAACAATAATTACTTAAGATTATTGAAATGTAGTATTGGGGGCTCGTGACGTCATAGCCATGTCATACACATTCATAAACAGTCCGAGTCACATCGTCGTCATATGACACCGCGCTACATTTCGACATAATTATATCGCCGATATTGTTTGTACCTATAACTACTATATAAAAGAAAAAATAAGTGTCCTATTTTTTAATTTTTATTCTACATGACAAACTAAAAATTAAATTTATGGCTAAATTTAATTTTTAGTTTGTCATATATATACATATATGTCAATAGCCTATTAATTATTGCAATCATTATAGGTTCTTTATGTTTCCAGCCGCCACTCGATCCATCCAAACCGACGCGGCCGAGGAGCCCAGCGCGCCGGCGCCGGCGCTGGGCACACCGGTCTCCCGCGGTTTCCGCAGACAGTAACCCCTCCCCCCCTTCACACATGTAAAACAGTTGCCAAATAACTGGAACCTATGCCTACTTCTGAAAATATACGATAGTCTTCCGAACATATCGGATTTAAAGTGCTCTTACAATCGATTCTCCGTGAATCGACTGGAAACTGAAACTCAGAATTATATTTTACACGATAGCAAAAACCTACCCCTAAAATATTCGTTTAGGTGCTTCGATCGATTATAATATCCTTCTCCAACTGAAATTCTGATACCTTTAAATCAAATATCGTTTTCAAGTGATAGACCACTGCGCTTTTTCGTACCAATAAGAACCTTTTAAGAATGAATTAACATGCGCACTAGTTACGGTTCTACTTATTTGGTTCGCTATTTACTCTATTTCTAACGGTGTTTGCAATATTATTATCGCCGAACACAACCTCTTGATGCGTAAGCAACATAATATAAGTGTTATTGGTTAATCCGTTCTAGTTAAATCAATGAAATACGCCTTGGAACTCTTGCAAGCTTACAAATCCGTAATAGGTAAAAAACTAATTTTAAAATAGATTATACATGTGTCTCATGTTAAAATATTTTAGAAGTGTTTTTAATATAATGTGACCATTATTAATGTTTAAAACCTTCCCCGTCTGAAAAAGAGTAAAACTGTACATAATAGGTACCATAACTAATTTGCCAAACCCTACTTATAGTCTATAATTATGTCATAATTATATATAACAAAAACTTTGTAAGTACAAGATTTATAATTTAAAGCATATTGAGATACTTACATTTTTATTGATACTGTATAAGTACCTAAATCAAATTGTAATTTATTTCATTATGATTATCTTAATGTTTGATTTTTTATAATATTGTTTAACTAACATTATTTTTGGTTTTTACCCGAAGGAAAACACAATGCTACTTCCAACCATAATTACCTAGCTCAACAAAAAAATGTATGGTACTTGTAGAGAACATTTTTATACTTTTGTAAATTATGATTAAGTATTTTTAAATAAAAGAATAAATTAAACATAGCTCTTTTATTTCCTATTTCATAAGTATATAATGCCGATAACACTTCAAGAAGATTACTTACATAACTAAATAGTGTTATGCATTATAAATATTACACATAGTAAGTAAGACATATGAGGCTTACATACAGTTTTAACCAAAAATAAAAAACAATACCTATAAAGAAAAGAAGAACCTAATACGATCTATTCTTAAACATTATCATAGGGTTTGAATATTGCCTATATTGTAAATACAACAAAAAAGTGCAAAGGTATCTTATTATCTATAAAAATAAATGATATAAAATAAAGAAAAATAATGATGAGTAGGTTGGGATTGTAAACAAGGTATAACAAAGAACTATTTAACTAATCTAATGAAACATAGCCCTTATTTTTCGTCACGTTTACTATAGGTACGTTAACTGTTCAACTAGGCAATGAAATCAAAAAAGGTGTTAGATTTGTTTACATTCATTTACCGATAGTTACAGTTACGTAAACGTGTCGACAAATAGTTACTACGTCAGCATCAACTAATTGGAAAAATCCTAAACAAAAAAGTGCAAAGGTATCCTAATATCTAAAAAATAAATGATATAAAATAAAGAAAAATAATGATGAGTGGGTTGGGATTGTAAGCAAGGTATAACAAAGAACTATTTAACTAATCTAATAAAAACATAGCCCTTATTTTTCGTCACGTTTACTATAGGTACGTTAACTGTTCAACTAGGCAATGAAATCAAAAAAGGTGTTAGATTTGTTTACATTCATTTACCGATAGTTACAGTTACGTAAACGTGTCGACAAATAGTTACTACGTCAGCATCAACTAATTGGAAAAATCCTAAACAAAAAAGTGCAAAGGTATCCTAATATCTAAAAAATAAATGATATAAAATAAAGAAAAATAATGATAAGTGGGTTGGGATTGTAAGCAAGGTATAACAAAGAACTATTTAACTAATCTAATAAAAACATATTTTCTTAAACCTTATCATAGGGTTTGAATATTACCCATATTGTAAATACAACAAAAAAGTGCAAAGGTATCCTAATATCTAAAAAATAAATGATATAAAATAAAGAAAAAAAATGTTGAGTGGGTCGGGATTGTAAGCAAGGTATAACAAAGAACTATTTAACTAATCTAATAAAAACATAGCCCTTATTTTTCGTCACGTTTACTATAGGTACGTTAACTGTTCAACTAGGCAATGAAATCAAAAAAGGTGTTAGATTTGTTTACATTCATTTACCGATAGTTACAGTTACGTAAACGTGTCGACAAATAGTTACTACGTCAGCATCAACTAATTGGAAAAATCCTAAACAAAAAAGTGCAAAGGTATCCTAATATCTAAATAATAAATGATATAAAATAAAGAAAAATAATGATGAGTGGGTTGGGATTGTAAGCAAGGTATAACAAAGAACTATTTAACTAATCTAATAAAAACATATTTTCTTAAACCTTATCATAGGGTTTGAATATTACCCATATTGTAAATACAACAAAAAAGTGCAAAGGTATCCTAATATCTAAAAAATAAATGATATAAAATAAAGAAAAATAATGATGAGTGGGTTGGGATTGTAAGCAAGGTATAACAAAGAACTATTTAACTAATCTAATAAAAACATAGCCCTTATTTTTCGTCACGTTTACCATAGGTACGTTAACTGTTCAACTAGGCAATGAAATCAAAAAAGGTGTTAGATTTGTTTACATTCATTTACCGATAGTTACAGTTACGTAAACGTGTCGACAAATAGTTACTACGTCAGCATCAACTAATTGGAAAAATCCTAAACAAAAAAGTGCAAAGGTATCCTAATATCTAAAAAATAAATGATATAAAATAAAGAAAAATAATGATGAGTGGGTTGGGATTGTAAGCAAGGTATAACAAAGAACTATTTAACTAATCTAATAAAAACATAGCCCTTATTTTTCGTCACGTTTACTATAGGTACGTTAACTGTTCAACTAGGCAATGAAATCAAAAAAGGTGTTAGATTTGTTTACATTCATTTACCGATAGTTACAGTTACGTAAACGTGTCGACAAATAGTTACTACGTCAGCATCAACTAATTGGAAAAATCCTAAACAAAAAAGTGCAAAGGTATCCTAATATCTAAAAAATAAATGATATAAAATAAAGAAAAATAATGATGAGTGGGTTGGGATTGTAAGCAAGGTATAACAAAGAACTATTTAACTAATCTAATAAAAACATATTTTCTTAAACCTTATCATAGGGTTTGAATATTACCCATATTGTAAATACAACAAAAAAGTGCAAAGGTATCCTAATATCTAAAAAATAAATGATATAAAATAAAGAAAAATAATGATGAGTGGGTTGGGATTGTAAGCAAGGTATAACAAAGAACTATTTAACTAATCTAATAAAAACATAGCCCTTATTTTTCGTCACGTTTACCATAGGTACGTTAACTGTTCAACTAGGCAATGAAATCAAAAAAGGTGTTAGATTTGTTTACATTCATTTACCGATAGTTACAGTTACGTAAACGTGTCGACAAATAGTTACTACGTCAGCATCAACTAATTGGAAAAATCCTCGGCATTAGACGAACTTTGATAAAAATATATATTCATCAGCATATTTTTCCGTTTAGTTTTGTTATCTACTCGTAGAAGTAGACGTTTAGCGGAAGAACTGGGTGATTTCCGCGATCGGCGTAGCGTAAGTGCCTGGCTTCACGAGGTTTACAAACTGCTCAGCGATTTCCGCTCCAACGCGAACCTGCGCCTCCTTCGTGGATGCACCTGATGACAGAAATTGGGAGGTTGAATTGAAACACAGAATTTGGGAGATTAATTGGACAAAATATTTGCACAGGTAGATATACAAACTAAACTATAATAGTAAGTATCCAATATCGTTCTAGGCTAAGTTGTATGAGCTAGAAGTGAAGCTTATTTAACCTTTTAAACAAATTGCTCTTGCAACACGTCTCGTCACGTTGCATAAAGGTGACTAAAGCTATCGAGCTAATATTAAGATACAAAATAGCATCAAAAAATAACAAAAGTCCGGGTTCAATGACCAAAATGTAGGGTTCGATAGTGTTCGACGTAAAATTTATGGTGAAAACGTACATACAGTGACTCCCTGTCTAGCTCTAGCCGTGGAAACAGCTTCTGTCTGTACGGTTTTTTAATCAGATCCTGAGTTAGTAATAGTGTTTGTTTCTTTAATTTTACTAGAAAGACACATTGAAAGTTTGAAGACGAGCTGAAGGAGTAGATTAAAGGAGAGCAGGTAAAACATGTAGACATGACAGAGGATTTGAAGTTGGTGATACAAGCAACCAGATAGTAGTGTCGATGGTGATGTGGAATATAAAAAATTATTTATGTAATTTTAGATAAAAAATGCATTAAATACTTTTGTCACTTAGGTATGTACAAATTAAATTACTTAAATTTACAATTGTCACTAATCTACTATACCCTATTATATATATTTGTTCCCAAATTAGTTTCATCAAAACGAGATATCCCTAACCAAAAACCAGGTTAGGTTCTGGTTACGTCGCAACCAGAACGTACGAGCCGAGCGAGCATAGCGTGACGCGGCAGCGGCTGGCGAACCAAATACTGCAACGTGATTCAATTTAGGAGACAGATTTATAATACTATTTTTGGAACGAAATATATTGATTATGTTATTAATAGTCATACCCTAATTTAAGTAGATTTTACTTACCAAGGTGAGGTGTGGCCACCACCGCTGGGTGCTGGATGATCTCCAGCGTGATCGGGTCGGTCGGGGGCTCCTGGTCGAACACGTCCAGCGCGGCTCCTCCTACCTAGAAAAATAAAAAATATACAAAAAAATATTAAAAAATGTCTTAAATGAAATGAAGGGACAGTTAATCGTTCTTTATTTGCTTTAATTAAGTTCTAGACTTGTGATTAAAACGCAAGATAATGTATGTGTAATTTCTGTATAAGCATTATAGTTATTAACTATTGTGCTTAAGCACGAGTTTAAGCTTATGTTTAAAGTCCTTCCTTAAATATGATAATACAAATCCCTTCGTCGCGTCTGTCTGTCTGTTCGCGCAAAACTCAGAAACTATTGACCGATTTTCATGCGGTTTTCACGATTTTGTGCAAGTTTTCTAAACTATGATGAGGATAGTTGGCTGGGAGTTGTTTTGGCGTACTCCGCTAGACCATTTAAAGAATTGTTTCTCTTCTATAGGTCTACGAAAAGTCAGCGACAGCATATGTCTATCTTTTATGGTTAACCCATAGTAACCATTTTTTAAATTAAAATTTTGATAAAAAAGTATGCATTATTTTCGTAGTCGTTTAAACAAACATGGTGTAACATGTGTATGAACATATTATGAAACGAACATTTTCCCACCGAAATAATTGTTGTATGTACTCATACATGTCCTGACTCCGTTCGTTATGAATACGTAGAAAGAGAAGATCACCAGAACATGTTAGCCAAAAAATATCAGGAAACACTACTAGAACTACAATGCCTCCCATGACGCCGCGTTAGATAGAGCAAAGTGGAAAGAAGATAAAACATGCGAAATAGAGAGAGGCATACCTGTCCTGACTTTAGAGCGGCCAGGAGATCCTGCTCCTTGATGAGCCCTCCACGGCCGACGTTAATAATCTTCACGCCTTTCTTGCATTTGGAGAGTGCGCTTTCGTTGATGAAATCTGAAAATTACGAAATAAATAAAAATGCTAGACATTTTACATAACTATGTTTTAATACAATATTGAATTAAAGGGTATTTATCGCGTAATTGCCTTTATAATTATCCCGACGTTTCGACCAGTCGCATCTGGTCATGGTCGCGGTAAGACTGGCGTGCCGAAAAAAGGTAATTACGCGATAAATATTCGTTGATCCAATATAGTAACAACGTGTTGTGACCGCAAAAGTTAAAAAAAAAACTATTTCGCATGTTGTTTTAATTATCAATCTATATGAATTAGTAATTAGGCTTTTACATCTACTATAGATAGATGATTTACACAGCGTCAGCAACTGATAAATGTAAGAAATGTGAATAAAGAACAGGTCAATACGTCTGAAGCTAAAACTGAAGGTTTCCTCACGGGGTGTTTTCTTTCGACGCGAAAGCACGTGTTCTATGAGTTAGAGACATTAAAAACTTAACTTACTCTTGGTCTGTGCAATGAGGGGCGTGTGCAAAGTGATGTAGTCAGCTAGCGGCCAGATAGCGTCTAGCTCCAACTTGGTGGCGTGGAAGGTGCTGCACTGCTCAGCAGTCACAAACGGGTCGTACCCGATCACCTAAAAAAAACACAGTTTTTAAAATCTATTTTCATAGTTACAGGTTTAAAAAAATAAAAAATTGAGTTAAATTTTTGTAATGTGTACCTAATTTTTTTTGTAATGTGTACGCTCAGTTTTGCAACCTATACATGCTCTTTCATTTGATTACCACACTTGGGTATATTTGAAAACATTCGATTGTTCACTCCTACTTTCCACCCCCATATCTCATGAATGGCTCGACCGATATCTATACAACTTTCAGTTAATCATTTCCTTTCATTTAATACAAAACTCAATTTGGAAACATTCGGTTCTTCATCCCCTCTTTCAACCCCCATATCTTGCAAAGTTCTAAACCGATTTTGATAAAAGATGTTTAAGAACCACCGCCGGAAAACATGAAAATGTTCCTAAACGAGTTGACCGATTTTTGCATCCAGTTTGTTATATATAAATATAACAAACTGGATGCAAAAATCGGTCAATCCGTTTAAGAACTACGGTGCCACAGACAGACACATGTATCGGTCAAACTTATATGAAAAGAAAACATAAAAGTTCCTAGACAATTTTAAAATTTGATGCCGTAGCCGGGGTGGGTCTAATACTAATTTTAGTAGACCAGAACTGCATTTATGTCCCGGTTTAGGTTGTGTGTCTTCCTGATACTGCCACGCCGTCCCTTATAGCCAGTGTAAAGAAATAACGGATAAGGACTCTCGGTCTCTGGCATCATAGCATCCCTGAAGGTACCTCATGCCGAAAGCGGCCATCCCTCTAATAATACCCTATTTAGCCAGTCTATTTGAAGGTATGTCCTCTTGTTTACTCTTTTTAATTTGTATTTCATGGGTGATTGTAATTTGCCTTGCTTCACTTGTTTTTTATACCTATCCCACTAGTATTATAAAGCCGAAAGTTTGTTTGGATGGAGGTTTGTTACCTCTTCACGCAAAAACTAGGCTATGGATAGAGCTGAAACTTTGCACACGTATTGATGTTGACTAGGATTAACACATAGGCTACTTTTTATTCGGGTACAACACATGCGAAGCGGCGGGCAGAAGCTAGTACTGTATAATCAGACGTAGGTCTGCTGTCCACGTCCACAGCTGGACATAGACCACCCTCATGGGTCTCCAGGGAGTTGTTTGGTTGTTGCCATACTCGCCTCACTTGGCAGACGGGTTGGCGAGCGCAGTGTGGAATGTTGACACACGGAAAGACGCTGCTGTTCACCTCCCGCAGATTATGTGTGTGTTGACGACGCATTGTCGATATTGGCGTAAGGATTTTTCAGCAAATACAAAACACTCGGAATTGAGATTTTGTGTTTTGAATTTAAATTTGGTAGTTGGCTTATACGATTATTTTATATAAAATACCTTCATGCCGAAAGCGTGCATCCTCGTAGCGACCTCGCGGCCGACCCTGCCCAGTCCCAGCACAGCCAGCGTCTTGCCATGCAGCTCGGTGCCGGTGTAGAGCGCGCGCTCCCAGCGGCCGGCGCGCAGCGCGCTGGCGGCGGGCACCACGTGGCGCGCCAGCACGAGGGCCAGGCTGCAGGTCAGCTCGCACGCGCTCATCGCGTTCGCGCCGGGTGCGCTGGAATTACAAGCTTTATTTAAAAAGCACTTCTTCATGATCTCAGCCGTAGGATATCCAGTGCTGGAGATAGGCCGCCCTCATATATCTCCAAGCGCTTACCATGAGGGGGTTGGCACTCACCACAACTGGCAGACAGGTTGGCGAGCGCAATACGGTTTGCCACACGGAAAGACGCTGCTGCCCATTTTCTGGGTTTATCCTTTGGCAGATTTTTACTGTATCTACAGGCTAGATAGGCAACATTCTAATGCGTTGTATCACGGGTTAGGCACGAATTTAGAGCCATCTGACAGAACTATGAACTCCAGGTAATATTCTTGTTGACATGTTAAGATATTCTAGTTCAGTACCCTCGTTTATGAAAATTTCCCTTTCTATGAATTGCTACGGCGTAGCAGGTCTACGTACATCTACGCTAACATGGTCGTGGGCCTAGATCTGCTACGACGTAGAAGGTCTATGTTCATCTACGATAACAGTAACTAGTCTAACTTCATTACACCTAACTATGGTAAGTTTGTTGCGTGTGTAATTTAGAATATAATCATGATCCTTAAAGTATATCTGTCTTGTCTGTTTCTTTTTTAATTTTATTTTTTTCATAGCATGAATATAGCTCTTAAGTCATCAAACACCCACCCAATGACAAACCTTGTATGGTTTTAAGTGCCGTATATATATAAGATTAAAATAAGTTTTTTTTTGATAAATAAATAAATAAAAGAAAAAATAAATAAAAAAGAAAAATACTTCGGAGGGCGCTGACTCTGCTACTCAGTTCTTTTTGAAACTTTTGCAGCAGTCAACGTTTTTCTCATTATGTTGTACCAAAGTTTTTGTTCCAAATAAATATTTTTGTATTGTATTTTGTATCTGTGGCACTGTAAACCTACTCACGTGACTACATTACAGGAAAAAAGCTTTACATGCAATAAAATTTACTAGTATACAGTCTTTAGTACTAGTATACAGCCGTGGGATGCCGGCAGTAGAATATTCCCCTCCTCTCATGCCCGTGGATATAGTAAGAACCTGCTAAGGGATACCTCTGCAAGATGAACAGCAGCGTCTTTCCGTGCCTCGACCACCTGCCCGCCAAACGTGGTGAGTAAGGCAATTACTCCTCATGGAGTTCCATGAGGGAGGCTTGTTTTCAGTAGTGGACTTTTTATGGCTGAAATGATGATTAAATAGTCTCGTTCGCCGACTATTTTTAACTGGACCGGTAAAAGTGTGTCAATTTAAAATTGTCACACGATATCAATATTTTATTATTGGTGAAATCGGGCTGTGATTGACGAGGAAAATATCATCTCGTCGCTGCCCCTAGCCCTGGGACTGTAGTGTAAGCGCATTCCTTATCCATAGAATAATTAATAGTACCATAAGACTCATTGTATGGCGACCTTGCCGAAAACGAAGAGAAGAATAAAATAGTGCGCATTAAACATTTTCCCCAAAAATATAGACAGGAAAAATGTAGAAGAAAAGTGAAGAAAGAAAAAATATTTTTTGAAGCAAGAAAAATGACTGAAGAAAGAATTCATATTCTGAAGTAAGATGAATTTAAATAAAGAAGAAATAATTTCATGAAAACGATGTAAGAAGAGAAGAATAAAACACAAAAATGAAGAAAGAAAATATTTTATGATGAAAAATAAATAATGAAAATTGAAGAAATATTTTAATGAAAATAATGAAGTTTATGAAGAAAGAAGATAATTAATTATATTTTATGAAGACAAAAAAATATGAAGAATAAATAATTTAACGAAGATATTCTATTGTGAGAAGATTAAGAAGAAAGAAGAGTTTTTGTTTTGTTGGAGGAGTCCAGGGGTATTCCCGGCTCAGTTAGCAGTGGTGTCCAGGGTATAGCCCGGCCCAAGCAGCCGTCCAGACGAGGGAAGTGCCAAGCAGCCTTTCCAGAGGAGCAGGACTAGGACGAGCACCAGTCTTTGCATCCAGCACTGAACGTGACGTCGAATAAAGAGAAAAAAAGTACTTATGAGGTTTTTATGTAATTTGCGATAAGGTCAGTATAAAAAAATATAAAAGTAATATAAATTAATATAATTTACGGTAATTTAGAAGTTTGAGAATATTTTACATATAAAACTAATAAATAATAATAATAAAATAGTAATTCAAAGAATATTATTAAATAACAAAGGGAACAGTAAATTGTCCAGTATCGGTAATTGTTATGAGTATTTTGTGAGATTTGTGTTAATTTAAAATGGGATCGCAAAATTTTGATTTAAGTACGGCATTAGACTTATTACCAGTTATGAACGGAGAAGAAAGCGTGACCAGAACTTTAATGAATGGAATAGATTTTTACAGTGATATGTTATGTGAAAGTGGGAAGAAAATGCTAATCAATTTTGTTTTGAAAACGAGGCTTAGTAAAAATGGTAAATTTTATTTAAAATCGGAATATAAGGATGTACATGAAATGATGAATGATATGAAAAAATACTTCATCATCATCATCATTTCAGCCGTAGGACGTCCACTGCTGGACATAGGCCTCCCTCATGGATTTCCAGTTGTTGCGGTTGGAAGCGATCTGCATCCACCGTCGACCTGCGGTCTTCACTAGGTCATCATCCCATACAAAAATACTTATTGCCAAGAAAATCATTTACTTATTTGCAAATTAAATTATTAAATTGTAAACAGGGATATAAAAGTGTTAAAGAATTTGGAGAGGAAATTGATCAGTTATTGGTAGAACTGACTTATGCACAGCTAGATTTTTTGGATGAAACACAAGAAAATATTCAAAATATATTATTAAATGTAAACGAGAAAACAGCAATTAAATGTTTTTGTGACGGAATTTCAGAGTATCGTATAAGGCTAATTATGGCATGTAGGCAGTTTAATTCACTTAACCAAGTCATCCAAGTTGCGATTGAGGAAGAAAGCATGATAGAAAATGAAAGGATACAGCGTGACAGACGTAATTTTAACAAAAATATGAACTTTTATATTTATAATGAACGAGTGAATGGCTACTGTGCTAGGAATAAAAGTTTTAAGATGAAAAGTAATTACCATATTGAAAAGAAATACGGTACAAAAAGTTGCATTATCCAGGATACTAAATGTAATATAAATAATAACGAGTTAAAGAAGCAACGCGTGTGTAACAACATAGCGACGAAGTTGCAAATTCAGCAGGCTCAGCGAAATCAGACGCCTGAGATAACGAGTAAGAATTGTGTCACACGTTCTTTAGTGCCTATTTACAGGAATGGTAATCGAACAAACATAGGTATGAATTTTGAGAAGAGCATATGTAATGGGAACGAATTAGTTCATGGAATGAAAGACGAGTCGACAAGTGTTTTTGATAAGAGAGAAAATGGAAGCAAATATGATGATGAGTATGAGAATAATGAATGGAATTTAGAAAACTTATTTAGTGAGAATGAAATTAACTCGACGAATATGGATGAAAAAGGTGAGATAAATATAAAAATAAATGAAAATGCTACTGTTAAACATGATAAATGCGATCTAACGGTATTGTTGGAAGAAAAAAATTATAATACGGACTGTGTACAAGTGTAAGAAAGAGAAAGAGAAGAGTAATGAGAGTTTATGCCAATTAAGGAACGATAATTTAAATATTGACAGTGTAGATGAAACGTATATGAAAGAGAACGAGAAAACAGATTGGAATATATGTATGACAAATCTGGAGGACAAGAGTATTATGACGTGGAAGTATAGAAATCAATTTCGTGAGAAAGGATAGTTGATTTGAACGATTTTTATCAATTTATGACAGGATATTTTTTAATAAAGAGGTAATAAATAGGTAAATAAGTTAAGCTTATAGGAAATGTAGAACAAGTCTAATTTTAAAAGATTTAATATATTTTTTTTTGTTGAAGAAAGTAGTATTATAATTTTAAATACGGAACCCTCATGTACATATACTTTTATAATAAACGGAAAGTTAGTATTGAATTAAAATATGTAAAGATAATAATTTGAATCAAATATTTGTTTTGACACTTCTGTAGCCAACTGTACATTTTAAGAATTGTAATTGATACCTCACAGTCATTGAAAGAATGTTTATATTGTTACGAGTGTTTCTAATTATAAAATTGTATGTCGAATAACTTAATCAAACTTTTATAAGATTATGCACTACGAATATTTTTTTAGGTAAATACCTGTTAGTCTTGTATTTACTTTATTTATAATTAAATATGAAAGAATATAATTTAATTAACAAAATTAAGAAACTTTAAGATGTATCTGCTGACTAAGTAAATATAAAATTGTACTTATGATAAAAAAAAACGAAAATTGATTTATTGATTGATATTGGTGACATAATTTATTTGAAATTGTTTTATAATAGATTCAGTTAAAATTTGTGACATAATTTTATAAATTGTAATATTATAAACAATATAGATGTAGTGTAAGAACCTACTCAAGAATTCTGTATTGTAAGCAAATAATTTGAACATTGTCATATTCAAATTATTTGTCCCCAAAAATATAGATGTAGTGTAAGCGCATTCCTTATCCATAGAATAATTAATAGTATCATAAGACTCATTGTATTCGGACAGAACTCATCGCACCTTCCTACAATAAACACCTATACTAATATGAAGTATAATCACTCGACTCGTCCACCAGAAATAAACAACAATATATTATAGGACATCCCACTAATATTACAAAGCCGAAAGTTTGTTTGGATGGAGGTTTGTTACCTCTTCACGAAAAAACTAGGCTACGGATTAAGCTGAAACTTTGCACACGTATTGATGTTGATCAGAACTAACACATAGGCTTTTTATTCGGGTACAACGCATGCGAAGCGGCGGGCAGACGCTAGTTGTAAATATTCAATCAAAATATATAGAACTTACTTGATAACACCAACTTTCTTCTTCTTCGCGGCCTCAACGTCGATGTTGTCGACTCCGGCGCCGGCGCGGCCCACCACCTTCAGCTTGCTCCCTGCATTCAGAACCTCCTCCGTCACCTGAGTCGCCGAGCGCACTACCAGTGCATCGTGATTCTAGAGATAATAAATATTAAAGGTTACCTTTGGTAGGTATTTTTGGTGAACTATATATTTTACATCATTTTTTTAGTCGTGTGGTGCTGGAATTAGAATGTTCCCCTCCTCTCTTACCCGTAAATGCACTAATAATCTGCCAAGGGACACCTCCGGAAGATGGGCAGCAGCGCCTGTCCGTGCATCAACATCCCGTACTGCGCTCGCCAGCCCGCCTGCCAAGCGTGGCGAGTATGGAGAAACAAACCCCTCATGATCTTGGAGATCCATGAGGGAAGCCCATCTCCAGCAGTGGACCTGGACAGCAGTCCTTTAGTTGAGATGATGATGTTATTTATTACATAGAATTTCAGCCGTTAAACGTCCACTACTGAACACAGGCTTCCTTCATGGATCTTCATGAGGGGTAGTTGCCATACTCACCACGCATGGCGGGCGGGTTGGTGAGCTCAGTTTTGGATGTTGATATATAGGAAGACGCTGCTGCCCATCTTTCGGAGGAATCCCATAGCAGGCTCTTACTGCATCCACGGGCATGAGAGGAGGGGTAACATTCTACTACTATTATACTGCTGGCACCCCACGGCGATAATGGCTATAATGTTATTTAATTATTTGTTGAAAATTGTAATTTTGTGTTGCAAAGCAGCCGCTTTGCGCTTGTATAAGTGTGCGACCACGAGTGACCAGCGCTGTGGCGCCATTTATTGTGCCGCAATGCTTGGTTTAATAGCCGGCTATTGCGCAGGAGGTAGCGGGTTCAATATCGACGGGAGACAAATAATGGCTGCTTTTAACGAGGAAAGATTGTGTATATTTTAGCCGAATGGATTTATTGCGCCACAGCATTCGATGAGTGGTCGTTCTTGTTACCATATTTGCAAATGTATCTATTACGTTTAATTTTATGTACCTAGCTACGAAATGTTTTTGTAAAATTTTTGTTTGGTAACGAAATAAATTTGGTTTTCCTTAAATTCTTAATAAACTAACATGTTAAACAATCAGTATAAATGGCTGTGAAGTACATCAAACGCCAGCATTCACAGGCAGGCATTGAAGTATTATCAGTATTATTACTACAACTCACTGCAGGCAGGCCATAAGCAGTTAGCCAAATGGTTTAACGAAGTGTTTAATAAACAATAAATAATTATGAAAATATGAGCGAAGACTCATGTAAAATATCCAGGCTAAAAAAAATAAACCACCTCAGTTTTCATTAAGTGAAATCGAAATAAACTTATTTAACCGGTTTTTAGATCCTCGTACTCTAAAAGCAGGGAGCTAGCGAAAAATACTAATTGTAAGGTATTTTCAGGCAGGCAGTAGCTTGCAAATTTTCCCATTTAAATGATTATGCAACAGAAATTATGGATAAGATAATAAAGTTGATACAGAAAAAAAACATCTTAGTAACAATAACTAGATAATAGACTTAGGTAACTATGTTATGCACCTACATTATTTATCTTATCTCACTGATACAAAGATAAGAATTGTAATATACTAATTGAGGGGTAACTTAAGCGATTAACGCAACAATAAAATGTTTTGGCCTCCAAGCGTTACAAATTCATCAACTACAATCCCGCAGGGTGATTACGTATCTTGCGACAGGTTTTGCAACAGGGGATCGTTGTTGTCAAATATTCATTTTGTATTAGAGAACAGCAAGGAATTGACATTTGACAGCAACGATCGCCTGTTGCAAAACCTCTCGCAAGATACGTATACCCTGCCAGAATACCTAGATATCAATAACACTACCGCCTAAGTAGGTATTATCAACGTGTACCTACATAGATAAAAGACAAACCATAAAAATACGCGATGTAATCACAAGTCAAAACCAGGCCGAGTGGAAGCTGAGCCAAATTATTGCAATGCATTTATTATGCTTAGAGTAGGCTAGAATTTGAACAAATCATTATTTTTTTGTATTAATTTCGATTTGAATTTGAATTTTATATAATATTATTATTTGAATGTAGGTAGGTACTAAGGATTAATTCTATTTTTATTGTAACTGTCATACCTATTCATTATTTTAACTGTGTGATTTTAAATTAATGTAAAATGGACATCTGTTCCAGTCCTTATTATAATCATTACAATTACGCAGTTAAAATAATTAATAAATATGACAATAAGGCATACATTTTACCCCAGGCGGGTATCGAATCCGCAATCTCCTGCATCTCAGCCGGCTATTCGACTATTCGACCAACTGAGCGGCGGATAGACAAAGACGATATATCATCCGAAAATCCGATAAAAATAATGAACTGTGAAAGTACATTATAAAATCTCGGTGAAGGTAAAACAGGCATCTCTGTGTACTGTCCGAATGAATATTCAATTGTATTGTTTGGCACCACTATAACCACCTACCATGCACCTATAAGACAATTATACATAATTCTGTGAACGTGGAGGAAACTTAACAAAACTTTGCTTAGGAGCTCATGATTAGACTGTTTAACTACTAAACGAGTGCACAGATGTAGGTAGTTATTCTGTCGTGAAATTGATGCTGGACTGGAAGATGAGCATAACATTTTTATTGAACCTCGCCGAATGTTCACAATGGTAGGGTTGTTATCGTATTTTGTTTTTAGATGACGTTGGAAGACTTAAAATAATCCTTTTAAATTAATGGTGTAGGTAACTTTTTGGGAACCAACGTAAATATCATGACTTGGCATTACATTCACTATAACCTCAAAGCTAACAATGAGTCTATGAATGTGGCGAAAACTCACCGGAATCTCTTTGAGGAGCTCATCCTTGGAGATCTTGGCTCTGGTGGTGACCTGGATGCCGTGTGTGCCAAGAATCTCGGCGCAGTTGGGGCCCACGCCGTCTACCACGAGGACTGACTTGATGTCCAGCATCTTTTTGGGAACTGGAAATAGAGGACCTCATTGAATCTTGAATACCAACCCCTCAGTAGCACCCTACATTTTTAATCAAAGGCATGGAACAATTTGTCCACTCGTAATCGTAATGCAATGGAAATAAAATTGGGTTCGATAACCAAAGACTATGTGTCACTCTCGACAACTGGGAACTTTTATATATTAGACTACCTGCCACTATAAGAATAATGTGTGCCTACCCCCAAATTCATATCATATTTCAGTGTACCTATATTTGACTGACAGAAAACAAAAGTGGAGATGAATAATACTATAATGATCACCTTTCATGATTTAGGTAAATGTCTATGCCCTAGTAACGTTGATGGAATCGACGACAAGGTCAGTACCTAATAAAAATAATGAACGGTCACCTACATACTGAAGTCGGAATGTCAAACTAACCAAACAACTTTGCTAAACCGGCTTTATCAGACACACGAATCATGGCAAATGACGGCTAAAAAATACATTCGCAATGTTAATGCCTATACAAAATTGTAAATATAAATCGTAATCTATCTGAATTAAGATGGGTTAATAGATTTTTACTCACTATTTATTTGGTAAAATATTTAGGTCCTCTCCAAGGCTGGACACACAGACTAATGGAGACTTCGCTCCCGGTCCGATTCACACAGTGCTAGCGGACACAGCACAAGTTTAACAGCAGGGCAACTCAATAGTTACCTTTCTTTTTATTTAATTTTATGAAATAATATCACAGATTACAGAAACTAAATAATACCAAGAGTTTACATAACTTTTTAGGCTGTTCAAATTAATAACTTTAAAGTTACCAATTAATTTGTGAGAAGATAAAAGTTAAAGATAAAATACGTTGAGGTAGTGATTGTAAAATTTAATTACATTGCAAACTAAAAATATATAGGAAAAACGACACCCTCAACACGAACCAGAGAATTAGACATATGAGTTTTTACCTTATTCCTCCTAAATTTCCCCTAATCAGGATTACAATAACTTGGTCTGGACAATTTGTGTCTCTAACTGTCCGTAAGTACACACTTTTTTGTGTTGTTATGTTAAGTTGCTGCACTGTATTTGCAGCACTGTGTCTTTTGGGTACTTATCCTTGCGTGCTAAGCGAGCCAATGAACGCAACTTATATATGCCTCTCATATCAGCTATATTATTATTAGAACCGTGTGATAGTGTCGTCGGTAATGTTACGTATTAGAACCGTGTGATAGTGTCGTCGGCAATGTTACGTCAGATTCATTTCTCTTTTTAACTATTCAATAATAGTGACGTAAAAAGGTAGAATGTTTTGAGGAGAACGAATTTAAATAACAATAAAACGGGCGTCTGGATCAGGTCAAAACTATGTTGAATTGAACGTACAAGAGTACCTATACATATTTTTGATATGACAAAATAGTACGACCATGTGGAAGTAGCGATATTTTTGCTAAATTCCTTCTAGTATTCGGTAAATTATTTGTTTGAGCTTGATCGGATAATGGATTATTTATTTGTACAAAATAGGCTCCTACAGGTAAAATTATAATACACAAATACAAGATAATATTATAAATAATTTAGTCCTTTACTGTACGCCAATTATGAGCGAACACGGCATACATAAGAAAAATACTATTAAAACCTAACAGGACATTTAAGACATTTAAATCATTCTAATATTATTTGCTAATCTATATGTATTTTTGATATATAAAATCTCTGTCAATACGTCCGTCGTCACTTTTCTTGACATTATACTGCAAGCCATGACTTGCAGCATAAGTCTCACAAAATGCTATCAAACCTCTCAATGCCCTGATAGACGGCGCCAGCAGCACCATACCGTCTGCGTAGCTTAGGTTGTTGACGCTCACTCCGCCTATCGTGCAGCCGACTGGTAAGCTGCTGAGGCCCTATAAGGCCAGTAAGGTACAGATAAAAAAGTTTTGGAGAGCTTATCCCTCCCTGTCGTAACCCACACTCCAGACCGTACGCATCCGACAGGAAACCGCCACATTCTACAATGTTAATTTGATAAGAGTAAGTACCTACTCAAAAACAGAGCATAGTCCTCAGGTAATTTAGTATCTTTATGCTTCTTCCACTGCATATTTCACCTTCTGTGTCGAAGGCTTTGGAAGTCAAGGAAGCATGCGTAGACCGATGTCTGTCTATCCATATAATAGCGGACCGGCTCAGTATAGATGTTTATAGCAGCCGGTCTAGAACTTTAGCAATTATGGTCGCAAAAGATAATGGACTATAGTTATTTTTAACGGCAATATCACCAGTCCTGTTTTTGACTATTGGTATGACTATAGTTTTCATACAATTTTGTGGTAAGTAGGTATGAGTGTTAACCCACAATGAATAAAACATAGCCAGAACCCAGGCAGGTGCACACCCGCGTGATTCAGGTGTTCGACGCTCAGACCATCATGCCCTGGGAACTCTTCATAACTGTAAAAGGTGCTACTTATGAGCCAGTGTTTTAGTTTCGATTTGAAAGTATTTAAGGTAATCGCTTCAGTCACACTATTGGGAAGCCTATTGTATACCGTCTGTCCCAATATGTGTGTCAATTTATCCAACTTTGTTAGTTTATTATCAGTTGGTGCCACCTCCAACATATCATGATTAATGTTATGTAGGTACTGATAATTAACAACGGTTCGCAATACACATCGGGATTCGGAGAAACGGGTTGTCGACCGTGGACACAAAGAAGGCCCTCTAGTAGGTACTTAAGAATTCCCGCTAATTCATATGAATGCGAAAAGCCGCGAAAGGCATTTTTTTAGTCTGGCATAAACCATTTCCTATTTTTCTCTTTAAGCTGGTGCCTATCACAAAGCGTAAAGGTGAGGCGCTTTCGTGGTGCAAGGTAGGAAAACTTGATAATATTTCATGATACCTACGTCATTTGATGACTGATTTGATTAGTTAGACTAGGTGGCAAGGAAAATAATTTTCGTAAACCTCTGCCTTTGCTTCAACTCATATACCCTCCTAAGTGTTTGCGTTACCCTACCCCACACCATGCCAACTTATCTACTACTCAGGTATTATTCTTGACTATCCGTTTTAAGGTTAAAGTGCCCAGGCATAAGCGATGATGGAATGTAATACCTGCTTAGCTCCAACTGTTGAATGAGTTGTTTGTTCTTAAATTTTATGTATACCTACTTATTCCTAGTTATTAATAGGGGAAAGTCCATAAGACTGCTATTAGTATAAGCCTGTCGTAATGTATGGAGCTGAGTGTTGGGCTGCAAAAGGGATGTATGAAAGGTGGCGAAGATGCGTGTGATGAGATGGATGTGTGGCGTGACTCAAATGGATAAGATAAGGAATGAGTATACATATAAGAGGAAGTTTGAGAGTGGCACCAATAGTAGAAAAGTTGAGAAGTAAGTAATAGGCTAGCGTGGTATGGGCATGGAAGAGGGAGACAAAAAAAAGTAAGCACGTTCATGTATCGAAGATGTCGAAGTCTACGAACGTGGGTTACAGAAATGGTTTGGATTAGAGCAAGAGGAGAGGACAGCCATAGTCAGCTTTTCAGCATCAAAATAAAAATACATTTTAAAAATTACATAAGGCCTTTGCATCTATTATAGATGATTTATACAGCGTCAGCAACTGGTAATCATGCTGTACGGGACGCTGCAGTGCCTGGGACATTGTTAGATGGATTAGGCTTGCCCAGCACCTATACCATCCTCTCAGCTTAGTCAGCTATTATTCAGAGGAAAGAACAGGTCAATACGTCTGAAGCTAACTAAATAAAATAAATATAATATAAATGACATAGGTACACAATTAATTACATATCAATATCTTATATAAAATTATTTATTTATTATTATCCTATCCCCATTTCTTAAATAAATAAATAGCGTAGGTAAGCATAAAGTTATTTTCCTTACATATTAAGGTAGATCGTGTCTACAAACTCACCAGTAAAAACACTGCTAAGTGTTTAACTTAAGAAACACTTAAGTACCTAGTAAGATAGTTCACTCAATTATGCTTTGATTGTGTATATCTGTTATTTATGTAGCTATTGTCTTATCTGGTTAAAAATAGGTATTACCAAAGATTACCCAATATAACATGTTAACCTGTGAACTCATGTTTCACAATACGCTTGATAAATACGTAATAGTTATGTTGTTAAGAAGTATAATATATTTGCCGTAGCTACACTTCACATTCCGTGCTAGTAGATAGAAAATAAAAACACATAATCTATAAAAATTCAACTGTCTGGCTATCACGGTTAATAAAATACAGCCTGGTGACGTGACAGACTATTACTAGTTCTAGGATAGACAGACAGACAGACGGACAGCGGAGTCTTATTAATAGGATCTCTTTACCCTTTGGTACGAAACCCTAAAAATAGGGTATTATAAAGTAAAATAAAAATCCAGATGAAAACTTTAAAATCTTAATAATATTTTTAATTATCACACTTACGAAAGATACAAAACATATCACGATGGCACTAGAAGTCAGTGCAAACAGGGTAAATCGGAATGTTGATGGTTACTTACATACGACTCACATAAACCTTATCAATAACCTTATCCTTATCCTAATCCTTATCAATAAATAACCTACGGAAATGAGTATAATTTTGTTCAGTACCTGTTCAACAAATCGAAAAAAGAATTACTTTACATTTCATGACTTAATAACTGAGTTCTTTTTATTTCTATTTCTTTTTGAAGTATTTTTGTCGAAAGAAGACTTAAAACTTATCTAACTCAACTATGTACACAACATTTTATAAAAACTCCTCTTGGTATAAAACTTATACAAATTATCCTTATATTTTAACTATTATTACAGATTATTACAAACCGTAGAAAGTTAAAAAAATAGTTGTGTCCTTAATTCTATAGTTTGGGGAGTAAATTGACTAACATTAATGACAACATTTTGCTGAAACTAGTTGATACTTGAAATATATTGATTGTTTCAAGACGAATTAAAATTATAGTAGGATTTACTTCAACTATTTTCAGCAAAGCCATTCTTTTCTATGAAGTTATCTCGTACAAATTTTAACTAGGTTATTTAATTTTGAGTTAAGGTTGGATTTGTAATTAGATTAATAATTCAAATAATTGGTTAGAGGCAACTTAATATATTTAGTACCGGGTATAGGAAGATGAATCAAGATCTAATTGAAGTCTCTGTTGATTTGGCCAATAATGCCAAATGATTAAAATAATACAAATAGGAGTAAGGCATGAGATATGGGAATTTAGGACTTTGAAAAGCAAGGGAACAGACCATCCCCTGTAAATATTTAGGGATCTTCCATTGGAATCTTATGACAAGACATGACTCAACATTCTGTCCAAACTCCGGTACGAGGAACAGTCGTGGTGTTTAATTCGTCGACCACTTGGACTAAGTCTCGTGGAATCAGTTATTTAAAAAAAAATATTTTGCTTTAATTTAAGTACACGCATAACTTGAGTGGCCCACGAAAAAAGACTACGAGTGCTGATACAGTTTAGCTAAAATAATTTAGTCACTCTCAAGTGATTTTGCTATTAGAAAAATTACTACAGAGTAGGCAAGTTATATTGGCTGAACCGTACCTATATGTTAGAAAATTTACCAATGGAGGTTTCAACGCTATTACCTACATCAAGGTCAGCACAATAAGATAAGATATTCACTGCCTTGTTCATGAGATTCCCTGCCTCTACAAATAAAAATGAGTGTAGGTCACTCAAGTCAGTTTACAATCCCGCAAAGACTTTGTGCAAGACCTTGACAGTGGCAAGTGCCTTTCTGTGCATTCTGCGATACTGTTGCAAATAGATTAATGAACTATCCGAACACCCAAGTGATTGTACAATGTCGCAAAGACTTGCCCCACTGCCAAAGTCTTACACTTTGTCAGTGGGTGAGGTGGTCATTGTTACAATAAGGTTCAGTTGGTACTAAGTACTAAAAAAATATTGGGGATAGATGTTTCAGTAGGTTCAACTACAAATAAACTATAGATCCTATAGTAAGCTCTTACACAAAACACTATAGTTGGTTCTACTACAAAAAGATAAAACATGGTTTAGTAGACGCTACTAAAAATAGACATTTCGCTCAGAGTTCTTCTACAAAAGTACTAAAAAATGACTGATCTTAAGGTGCTTCATTATGTCGCGATTTTTCCGTTCCACCTCTCCATTTTGTAGAGGCCAGCAGGGCACCGTATTGTGGAGCATGATGATGCATTCCTCACAGAAGGTGCGGAATTCGTCGCGAACATATTGTTTTTCAATGTCCGCAGTGATTGTAACTGGGTAACCTGAAAAATTCTTTGAGTAAGTAGTTGTTTCCTCCATTGGTTTTATCGTGTTTAACCTAAGCGCGTCTTGCCGGTCGGACAGGGCGCGGGCCGGCGGCGCGGCGGCGCGCGATCAGCGCGTCCAGTCCGCGGAGCGGCGCCGGCGTTGTCTCGGCCATGCTCGGCTCTGTTTCCGTCTCGCTCTTCTCGGCCGAAGCCGTGCTCTCCTCTATCGACTCCGCTGACGTCTTCTTAGTAACTTCTGTGGTCGCCTGGAAGAAAAATCATCAATCAATCAGGTGCTTAATGTGTTATTTAAGTGAACCCCGATATCTAATGTTACGAACGATAATGCCACCTTCGAACGCGGGTTAGAGTTTTTAAAAAGAAAGTGATGTTTTAGTTCTACCTATATGTTTCATGCATGACTAATCTTAAAAGCAAACGTTATACCTGTAGGTATAATTGTCAAAATTATTTTTATTTTATCTCATATCAACTAAAACACCAGGTGTCCTTACTAATTTCACTGATATACTGTTGTCAGCGGATATTCGAAAAAAATAAACGACAAATTGCAACTAAGTATTTCTAGGAATCCGCTTGATGCCTTATCTAGCTTCACTGGATCGTGAACACTCCGACAAGTCGAATAGGTACTAAGAATAAGCGGAATGTTTCAATATTATTATAAGCTAACTAATTAAGTACTGAGATCAATATCACACGGTAAGCAACAAATTCAAATTCAAATTCAAAAAATACTTTATTCAGTGCCGCCGCATGGACCTTATTGACGCGTCACAACTTACAAAATAAAACAACACAAATAAATAGAATAAAGCACATAATTGAACCTGTTCACTTCAGATGACACGCGAGTTAGGAAAAGAAGTGAACAGAAGAACCTAACTCGGTCGTTATAGTCATCATTTAACAATTTGATTTTGTCTTATGCTACGTTTGACGGAGTTGGAGCAGATTCCGTCCCAAGTGGTTTTGTCCTCTAGGTAATCTGATATTTTATAATAAGCTTTATCGCACAGATTGCGTTTAATAATGTTTTTGAATTTATTTAATGATAACTTCTGCAACTCACTTGGGAGTTTGTTGTAGAAGCGTATACATTGCCCTTTAAAAGATTTTTTTACCTTATGGAGCCTAGTAGTGGGCACAGCGAGTTTATTCTTATTTCTTGTATTTACATTGTGATTGTCGCTGTTTTTCTTAAACGAAGCAATATTTTTATGGGTGTACAACAGGTTCTCATAAATATATTGACAAGCTACTGTCATTATATTTATTTCTTTAAATTTAGTGCGAAGTGATTCTCTGGGACCCATATTGTAGATAGAACGAATAGCCCTCTTCTGCAGCACAAATACGGTGTCTATATCTGCAGCACATCCCCACAGCAGTAAGCCATAAGACATAATGCTGTGGAAATAGCTGAAGTAAACAAGTCTAGCGGTATCTACGTCTGTAAGAAGGCGGATTTTTTTGACTGCATATGCTGCAGAACTAAGCCTACCCGATAGTTGTTCTATATGCGGGCCCCATTGAAGCTTATTGTCCAAAGTTATGCCTAAAAATACAGTTTTTTCTACAAGGTTTAAACTTTCACCTTTCAATTTAATGTTGGCATCAGCCTGTTTTACATTCGGGAGAGTAAATCTAATGCATTTTGTTTTATTTTCATTAAGTAATAGGTTATTGACATTAAACCAATTAACAACTTCTGAGATTGCATTATTCACCTCGTCATAATCGGTGGTACGTCGTTTCATTTTGAACAAAAGTGAAGTGTCATCAGCAAACAATACAATCTCATGATTGTTTTTGACAAGATGAGGTAGATCATTAATGTAAATTAAAAATAGAAAAGGCCCAAGAATTGATCCCTGCGGTACACCCATTGTAACTACAGATCCCGAAGAACGTTTTCCATTAACATCAACTCTTTGTATCCTGTTACTGAGATAAGAATTAAGTAGATCTAAAGAGATATCTCTAACACCATAGTGGCGCAATTTCCCGATCAATGTTTCATGGTGGTACACAGTCAAATGCTTTTGAAAGGTCGCAAAAAACACCTATAGCGTCTTGCGACTTCTCCCAAGCATCATAGATATGCGAGATTAACTCTATACCGGCATCAGTAGTGGAACGACCGCGTGTAAAGCCAAATTGCTTGCAGTGAAGCAACTTGTTGTCGTTAAAGTGCTTAGATAGCTGATTTAAAATAAGCTTTTCAAAAATTTTACTAAATGTCGGCAGTACTGATATCGGCCTAAAGTTAGTGGGATCCGACTTAGAACCTGATTTGAATAAAGGTATTATTTTACTGTGTTTCATTAGATCAGGAAATACGCCACAGTCAATGCATTCATTAAATATAAAAGCCAGTTCAGGTGCGATTGTGTCTACTAATGGTTTTACAATGTTTACAGAAATACCCCAGAGATCTGCAGTTTTCTTGAAATTTAACATTTTAAAGGCTTTAACTATATCGCCGCTGTCCACATATTGGAATTTAAAATTACTATCACATTTAGGTACATTTTCGCTAAGTAAGGACTCGGCGATCAGGTGAGAAGAGTTTAAAGACTTTGTGGTAGAAATTGGAATGTCAGTAAAAAATGTTTCAAATGCTTGGGCTACATCTTCATCACTTTTGTAGGTGGTATTATTATAATTCAATTTGAAGTGGTTGTTAAAGTTACTCACATTTCCAGTTTCTTTGTTTATTATTTTCCAAGTAGCTTTAATTTTATTATCACTATTTTTAATTTTTGAACTTATATAATTAGACTTAGCAATATGGCAGACTTTTCTAAAAATTTTTGAGTAATTTTTAACCTTTTCTTTAAATTCTTCACTAAAATTATAATGTTTTTCACTATAAAGATCATATAATTTTTGTCTACTTCTATGTATACCCACTGTTGCCCACTCATTAAAGTTATGTTTATCTGTGACCATTATCGACTTTGATGTAAATATTGAATTAAACATATTGCTAAATGCATTGAAAAAATTGCAATATGACTCATTAGGGTTGTTATTTGAGTAGTAAGGTGGAAATTTTGTATTCAATTTACATTTCAGTTGTTCAGATCGATGCATGGTCACAGGTATAAAAGTAATTTTTCTTTTTACATTTTGTTTTTGTTGCTGTTTAATTTGAATGTGCTGGCCTAAATGGTCTGACTTTATATTGCTAATCAAGCCCTTATGGAGAATTTTTGTATTAGAATTTACAAAGATATTGTCAATACATTTAGCTGATGTTTCAGTTATTCTAGTAGGCTCCATAAACAATGGTTTTAGGTTATATGAATTAAAAAGGCATGTTAATCTAGTACTAAAAGAGTAATTTTCTAAGAGATTAACATTGAAATCTCCACATGTAATTATGTTTTTATTTGACTTTGATGCTTTGAATAAGATTTCATCCATGACTTTTTCAAATGTCTCAAACGAAGCTGACGGTGGGCTGTATACACTTATGATAATAACTTGCTCCAACTCCACACATGCTATTTCGATTTGGCTCTCAACAGACAGACAGACAATGTCTTTACGTTCTTTGTACTTAAGATGTTTATTAAGTAGCACTAAAGAACCTCCACGAATAGCATGTGATCTACAAAAGGAGCTACCAACAAGATGGTTGTTGAAACTGAACATAACCTCATGACTTTTCAGCCAATGTTCAGTAATACATAAAATATCAATATTATACAAGTTTATGTATAGTTCCAACTCTAACAATTTACTGCTTATTCCTTGAATATTTTGGTGCACCAAGTTGGTAACCTTTGTATACATTTTAAATGTTTTATTTATTGCTTTTTCATTTTGACACAAGATATTATTTGACTTGTTCTGGCTAGAGATTTCCTCTGTTGTCTTATGATCTAATTTAAATGACTTGGAATAATTTCCAGAGTCTTAATTAATTGGTTTTGAGAATGCTCAAAAGAAGCATTCTGTTTAGCCAAATTTTTGGCTGTCATGCAAAAATAATATGATAGCGACATAGCTATCTGTCGTTTGTAATAATTAGAAAGGTAATAATTACCTTTAGTCAAATAATATTTTTTACTAACAATAGAGTTAGTGTCAATCACATGAATAGGATTATTGCACGATATTGTATGCAAAAGCATATTTAGCTTAAATCTAGTATTATTTTCTGACTGTGGCAAACTATTACTATAGGGGAATGTATACATTACAATTTCTTTAAATTTCAGTGAACAAAGTTTATCAATATATTTTATCAAATCAGACTTGTTAACATTACCCCTATTTCCAAGACAGATTATTAAATTAGTATTCTCATTAGATGAGTTTTTAGAAATTTTTTGCATTATATCATGCAAACTACAGTTTGGTAAGCAATTATTTAAAACTGAATGTTCCATATGCAAACTCAAAAGTTGGCCCATATTTTTTCCAATTTCATCGCAGTACATTATTGATTTTTCTTGTGAGAATGATGAGTTTACATCCAGACTGCGCATGGCCGTTGTAATACTCACTGAATCAGTGTTATCATGATCCAGTCCAGCATCACACCGGCATCTTGCTAAGTGGGACTGGAGCTCTCTTTCATTCTCCCAAGATCCCTGGAGCACTTGGTCCATGGCCAGGTTGTATTCCCTTACCTCAATTCTGGACTTATCATATAGGCTTGTAATATGTTTTAGGGAATGTTCCAACCGGCCAAGTTCACAATTCAACTCCAAGATTTCAGCCTCATACTTAATTTTATTACTTTTTAGCTATAGAGTACATAGATCAAGTTTGTCAAATATTTTTCTACAGGTGTATTGTCTAGTTACTACATTTTTTTGATTTTTTATCATTCTTTTTGTTTTCCTAATAAATTTATTTATTTTAAAGTATTTTTTTAGCTTATTTTTGCTTAAACTGTGTATGTTGTCATTGGTGCATGCTTGTGAATTATATACAGTGTCATATTTACATTTGTCAACAGTTTTCATAGCATGAAACTCACAGCCCACACCATTGGCAAGGCCTCTAGTTAAATTATCCGATACAAGCTCATCATATAAGCAAATCTTTTCCATAGTGGCAGAGCATTGAGCCGCTTCTTCCAGCTGTGTGATCTTGATATTAGCCTCACATAGTGCCTTTTCTAAATCTGAGGTTTTCCGTAGTGCCAACTCAAACTCAATGCCACAGTTATGGTCAAAGCTATCTATGATGGATTGAAGCCTATTACATTCCTGAACTACTGTCATATTTTCTGAGTGTAACGCTGCTAGTTCACTCCTAAGCTTTTTATTACTATTTAGTGTATCTAAGAGAATCTGTTCATTATCTTCTCTCTCCAGGGATAATTGTTGACATTGCTCCTTGAATTTTTTTAGTTCCAGCAAGGCCTGCTGAAGTTTAGAAGTCTCCTCTTTGCGTAATAGGGCCTTACGTGTTAGCATTTTGAGTTTTAGTTATTGTAAAACAAAAATCAAGGAACAAATCAACCTACCTAACCTATATTTTTGTAATACTTTGGAAGGGTCGTACTTACTTACGTGGCTTTGGGAATTATGTTAGAAATAGTATTCCGATGTAAAACAGTCCTCCGTGTTAGTACAGCACCCTTACAATGCACAAAAACAGCAAATTTTTCAAATTCACAACGATAAAACTACGGAATTTTATATGGCCAATTACATTCACAATACACAGTTTCTACCAACTTATACTAAATGTACATTATTAAAACGTTATTTTGATACGACTTAATTGGAAAAGTCTGCTTATTTATAGTTTAAAATCAATAAAAACTAATATTTGATATGGAACAGCTGTTACGCGATAGTGTTGCCACAACCAAAAAAAAAAACAACGTATTTTATAATTATGAAGCTATGTTGCAGAATGAGAATTCCATTCATTCACGTATAATAAATATCATTTCAGCCATAAAACGTCCACTGATGAACACAGGCCTCCCTCATGGATCTCCATGAGGGGTAGTTGCCATTCTCACCACGCTTGGCAGGCGGGTTGGTGAGCGCAGTATGGGATGTTGATACACGGATAGACGCTGCTGTCCATCTTCCGGAGGTGTCCCTTAGCAGGCTCTTACTGCATCCACGGGTAGGAGAGGAGGGGTAACATTCTACTGCCGGCACCCCACGGCAATATAGTCTTTCACGTCATAATCATAATAAATATAATTAGCTGTAAAATAGAATCGTTGGGTGAAAGTTATATTTTATGCCTTTTTAACGATGTTCGGAAATCTGCATTTCTATTTATTTTCCGGTGACATAAGTATCTGCATTTGTAATTTTACGAAATCTAGCGAACATTACTAATCCATTCTATTCTTAGTTTCCAATTTGAATGCGGCCTAGATTACATGTAGGTATAATAAATTAAACCGTCAATATTATAAAAAATATTGATTGCATAATTAAGTATAATCGCTATTTGCGTAGGTACCTACCTAACATAAAAAAATTTTTTGAGTTCACAAGTGACTTCTTTCCAAAAACCGTGTAGGTAACGATGTGTAACCATCACCGAAACCGTAAAATTATAAGCCAAAAATTAAAATCTATAAGCCAAAAATAATGATTTATCGTGTGGTACCGGATTTGTTATATGGGTTAAGACTAAAGAGTCTTCCCGGGACCACGATGGGTGCAATCCTGTCGAAACGTCGGGCAATAATAAAGGTAAATAGCGCGATAAATACCCGTTTAAATATGTGTTAATAATGGGTTAAGACTAATCCAACCTCTCCGTATAGTCAGCCAAATGAGCCGTTTTCAGTAAAAAATAAAAAAGTGTTTTCTACTAAACCAAACAGATGGAGCTGGTAAGCGGAGAAAACAAGTATGTGATTGATTACAAATGCTGTCATTGTCAAATTGTGTTTCCTTCCATTAAATGAAAACTAACGCCATCTACCGGGTGTTAGTGTAAACAGTCTTATCCTTGAAACCACAGACTAGGTATCAGGAACAGAGTCCAAAACCGATGAAAAAATAATAATTTATTTTTACATAATTTTTGCAAAGAAAATCCTCATAGATCATGAATGCGTTTCACCCTACACACACTACGATTTCTGAGGCTACGAAACACGTGCGTAGGTGCAATGCGCCTTCTCTTTCTCTCAAACAAGCCGCCCGCCGCCTTTCGGCAACTCGCCGTTTCTTTGAAGCGCCGACAAAAACACCCGCCAAGGTCCCGCGGCCAGACCCACGCGAGCGCCCGCGCCGCCACTTCGCCAGTCGCGTGCAATCTCGTGAGGTCGATACATCGCGACCCTTATGTGTGCCGATTCGCGGTAAAATGTAAACTAACTGTGTAACTTATCTGTGCTGTGACAATGTCGTACACAAGCGAACAGTGGACTGAAAAGGTGCGGCTTTATGCCATAGCTGGTGGGTGACCTTGGCACGTAGGATGTACACAGAGCGGTTTCCAGGACATCGTGTGCCAAGCCGGGAAACTATCCTAGCGGCTACACAAAGGCTACGTATGTAAATAAGACTTGTTTGTTAATGAACTTTTTGGTTGGGCGGGCGACGTATGACTGTAATTAGGGTGTCCAAAAAATCACGTTCCTTAGATTAGAAATGAATTATCAAAATGTAACGAAACTAATTGACTATTATTTTTAATTATTACTTATATCAATTCATTTTAGGGTTATACATTCGTGGTTTAAGTGATAAGTGTGTTCACACTAACACACTGTATAAGGTTTGAGGGAACTATTTTTGAAATTTTTACTTTTTAATGAAAACGCCTCATTGCGAGAAAATAACACATTAATTTGTACAGAATTAGTCAATACGTCCGGAGTTGACTAAACCGCGGGCTTCCTTACTATTCTATGTAGTAAGTAGACCTCATCACATCAGTCCGCAGCTGTATATAGGCCTCCCCTTATAAGTACTATTTGACAATGTTATAGCTTGCCGCATCCAGCGTTTTCCAGCGACCATTCGCAAACTCATTGTAGCTGATAGACGTCTTCACTACGCTTACCAAGTCCTGGTCTCAACTCAAGTACTCGATGAAGTAGCAGTAGTATTGTACATAGGTATCGTTCCTTAGCAGCGGATTGGGTCTGCTGGTAGCCATCGTACACTACAATCGCCGAGTCGCGGTCTCCACTCAAGAGATCCTTTACTTGATGAAGCAGTCTTGTACATACCTCTGTGGAAGGCTTCCTGTTCCTTAGCAGCGGATTGGGTCTGCTGGTAGCTATAGTAAACTACAATCGCCGAGTCGCGGTCTCCACTCAAGAGATCCTTTACTTGATGAAGCAGTCTTGTACATACCTCTGTGGAAGGCTTCCTGTTCCTTAGCAGCGGATTGGGTCTGCTGGTAGCTATAGTAAACTACAATCGCCGAGTCGCGGTCTCCACTCAAGAGATCCTTTACTTGATGAAGCAGTCTTGTACATACCTCTGTGGAAGGCTTCCTGTTCCTTAGCAGCGGATTGGGTCTGCTGGTAGTTATAGTAAACTACAATCGCCGAGTCGCGGTCTCCACTCAAGAGATCCTTTACTTGATGAAGCAGTCTTGTACATACCTCTGTGGAAGGCTTCCTGTTCCTTAGCAGCGGATTGGGTCTGCTGGTAGCTATCGTAAACTACAATTGCCGAGTCGCGGTCTCCACTCAGAGATCCTTTACTTGATGAAGCAGTCTTGTACATACATACCTCTGTGGAAGGCTTCCTGTTCCTTAGCAGCGGATTGGGTCTGCTGGTAGCTATAGTAAACTACAATCGCCGAGTCGCGGTCTCCACTCAAGAGATCCTTTACTTGATGAAGCAGTCTTGTACATACCTCTGTAGAAGGCCTCCTGTTCCTTAGCAGCGGATTGGGTCTGCTGGTAGCTATAGTAAACTACAATCGCCGAGTCGCGGTCTCCACTCAAGAGATCCTTTACTTGATGAAGCAGTCTTGTACATACCTCTGTAGAAGGCCTCCTGTTCCTTAGCAGCGGATTGGGTCTGCTGGTAGCTATAGTAAACTACAATCGCCGAGTCGCGGTCTCCACTCAAGAGATCCTTTACTTGATGAAGCAGTCTTGTACATACCTCTGTGGAAGGCTTCCTGTTCCTTAGCAGCGGATTGGGTCTGCTGGTAGTTATAGTAAACTACAATCGCCGAGTCGCGGTCTCCACTCAAGAGATCCTTTACTTGATGAAGCAGTCTTGTACATACCTCTGTAGAAGGCCTCCTGTTCCTTAGCAGCGGATTGGGTCTGCTGGTAGCTATAGTAAACTACAATCGCCGAGTCGCGGTCTCCACTCAAGAGATCCTTTACTTGATGAAGCAGTCTTGTACATACCTCTGTAGAAGGCCTCCTGTTCCTTAGCAGCGGATTGGGTCTGCTGGTAGCTATAGTAAACTACAATCGCCGAGTCGCGGTCTCCACTCAAGAGATCCTTTACTTGATGAAGCAGTCTTGTACATACCTCTGTGGAAGGCTTCCTGTTCCTTAGCAGCGGATTGGGTCTGCTGGTAGTTATAGTAAACTACAATTGCCGAGTCGCGGTCTCCACTCAGAGATCCTTTACTTGATGAAGCAGTCTTGTACATACATACCTCTGTGGAAGGCTTCCTGTTCCTTAGCAGCGGATTGGGTCTGCTGGTAGCTATAGTAAACTACAATCGCCGAGTCGCGGTCTCCACTCAAGAGATCCTTTACTTGATGAAGCAGTCTTGTACATACCTCTGTAGAAGGCCTCCTGTTCCTTAGCAGCGGATTGGGTCTGCTGGTAGCTATAGTAAACTACAATCGCCGAGTCGCGGTCTCCACTCAAGAGATCCTTTACTTGATGAAGCAGTCTTGTACATACCTCTGTAGAAGGCCTCCTGTTCCTTAGCAGCGGATTGGGTCTGCTGGTAGCTATAGTAAACTACAATCGCCGAGTCGCGGTCTCCACTCAAGAGATCCTTTACTTGATGAAGCAGTCTTGTACATACCTCTGTAGAAGGCCTCCTGTTCCTTAGCAGCGGATTGGGTCTGCTGGTAGCTATAGTAAACTACAATCGCCGAGTCGCGGTCTCCACTCAAGAGATCCTTTACTTGATGAAGCAGTCTTGTACATACCTCTGTAGAAGGCCTCCTGTTCCTTAGCAGCGGATTGGGTCTGCTGGTAGCTATAGTAAACTACAATCGCCGAGTTGCGGTCTCCACTCAAGAGATCCTTTACTTGATGAAGCAGTCTTGTACATACCTCTGTGGAAGGCTTCCTGTTCCTTAGCAGCGGATTGGGTCTGCTGGTAGCTATAGTAAACTACAATCGCCGAGTCGCGGTCTCCACTCAAGAGATCCTTTACTTGATGAAGCAGTCTTGTACATATGTACCTCTGTAGAAGGCCTCCTGTTCCTTAGCAGCGGATTGGGTCTGCTGGTAGCTATAGTAAACTACAATCGCCGAGTCGCGGTCTCCACTCAAGAGATCCTTTACTTGATGAAGCAGTCTTGTACATACCTCTGTGGAAGGCTTCCTGTTCCTTAGCAGCGGATTGGGTCTGCTGGTAGCTATAGTAAACTACAATCGCCGAGTCGCGGTCTCCACTCAAGAGATCCTTTACTTGATGAAGCAGTCTTGTACATACCTCTGTGGAAGGCTTCCTGTTCCTTAGCAGCGGATTGGGTCTGCTGGTAGCTATAGTAAACTACAATCGCCGAGTCGCGGTCTCCACTCAAGAGATCCTTTACTTGATGAAGCAGTCTTGTACATACCTCTGTGGAAGGCTTCCTGTTCCTTAGCAGCGGGTTGGGCCTGCGGGCGGGCGCCGTGACGGCCACGCGCGGCTTCGGCGACGGAGCCAGCTGCAGCCTGCCGGGGCGCAGGCGTCCTCCGCGCACCTCGGGCGCGGGTGTGGGAGACGACGCCTGGAAACAAATCCGTTTTTTAATCAACTCAGTCAAAATAGGGATACTTTCAGAAGATGGGCAGCAGCGTCTTTCCGTGTATCAACATCCCGCACTGTCCGTGCCGAGTATGGCAACCACTCCCGGATGATCTTTTGGAGATTCATGATATGGCCTATGTCCTGCAGTGGACGTTCAAAGCAGTCCTACGGCTGAGAAGGAACTCCAAAATAATAAATGATAGCTATAACGACCGAGTAAGGTTGTTTCTTTTCCTAACTGTGTGTCAAATGAAGCGAACAAATTCAATTATGTGCTTTATTCAATTCGAGCCCTTCTGTTAGTTACCTCAGCATCAGAGTCAGTAGATAGTGCGTCAGGGGCGGAAGTCTCGGCGGGCGATTCAGATGTCTCCGGGGCGGCACTGGAGGCTCCGGGGCGGAGACGTGGGGCGGGGCGCAGGTTCAGCCTGGCGCCGGGGCGGAGGGACGCTGGTCTCAATCCGGGACGGCTGCGGCTGATGAAAACATATCATTAGGTTTGCGGTTTATTAAGACAAATCCATCTCATATGAATAAATTAAACCGGCCAAGAGCGAGTCGGACTCGCGCACCGAGCGTTCCCTGCCATCAAACAATATAATATATGATAGAGGCGGTTTATATTTGTGGAAGAACTTTGACAGCGCCATCTTTAGCCAAATAGCGAAAATTATGAAGTTTTTTTTACTCTTTACTCTTACGATTTCAAAAAAAAACTGTTCAAATTAGAAAGTTCGTTATAATTTCCTGTGATCTTTACATACTTTTCTATTAGCTATACAAGTTACAGGGGTTTGTCTCCGCAAACATCGGAGATAAGGGGGGAACGGTATTTTTCTTAACATTTTTATAAATAAGTTATAAACTATACGGCTTAAAAGAAAACTAAAAACTTTTTATTAATGTGCAAATCCCTTTCATATGATACCCCACATGACCTTAAAACTAACTAACGTAACTTCACTCATATTTTTTGAGACCCACTTACCGCCCTACAAAATCTTTCAACATTATATGCTATATTAGCAATAAGTTAGTGTTTTTTTGTACTGTGTACCCTCAGTATTGTAATGTACACATCATGCCCTTTCATTTGATTCCACACTTGGGTATATTTGAAAACATTCGATTGTTCAGTAGATCCGGATCCTGTAATAGAAGTTTAGGTATGGTAGTGTGAGATGTAGTATTATTTTCCATAGCTCCAGAAGTCTAGAAGAACCATTACTCCACGCCTCAGAAGAGGCTCAAGAGTCATATGGTCAGTCTAAGGGTCCTGGACGAAATGGCCGGTTTAGGCACAAGATGCCGTCGTGATGGTCGTTCCACGTCTTAGTAAGTGAGACGAGTGCTATGATGGACTTACTAGAATAGTCCTGGAGAAGTGGGCGACCGGGCCGCTCCTAAGGATTGATGTCTCTGGCAGGGTGATTACGTATCTCGCGACAGGTTTTGCAACAGGCAATTGACAGCAATATTGCTGTCAAATGTCAATTTTGTATTACAGAACGGCAAGCAGGGTGATAACGTACTATTTCGCGACAGGTTTTGCAACAGGCAATTGACAGCAATATTGCTGTCAAATGTCAGTTTTTGTATTAGAGTACAGCAAGGAATTGACATTTTAAAAGCAATATTGCTGTCAGTTGCCTGTTGTAAAACCTGTCGCGAGATACGTAATCACCCTGCCGGATTGCTGGATGCCGACATGCTGGTCGTGCCACGACTGTCACGTATCAGTGTGGAATAGGAGACCTATGGACTTACCCAAGAGTCCTGGAGGGAGTGGGGGTGGTCTCCGCGGCCTCTCCCGAGGAGTTGGGGGAGGTGGTGTCTTCGGACGCACTGGATGCCGTCGTGCTGGTCGTGCCACGTGTTCTCAAGCCGGGGCGTAGACGCGTCCTGATGTTATTAAAACATATATTTATTATTATTGATCGTGTTACGTTACACACATCCTAAGCCGTATACGCAAGAACAAACAAAACATGGTGAACACGAACATCAATCACGGAACATTTGGTTCGTACGTGTTCTAAAATTAACAAAGCGAACAAGAACACCGTGGATTACACAGCACTCAGCCCCTCAGTAACTATGGATTCACCGTTGGAAGTGGTCGACTGTGAAACAGCCAAAAAATCCTCCGAACACCGTCCAAGGCATCGTTATAGAACAACCAAATTGGTTCGCCACATTTTTTTATTGACAAACACATTGTTTGATGTTTGTTTGTGGCTAACAAAGTCTTTGGTGTTCACCATGCTTTTTTTCGTGCGTAGCTAGGGAGGTACCTATTATACATGCATTATACTAGACATATAAACAGAAGCATTTTTTTTATTTATTACGACGACGTGAGAATTGTAAGAACTTAAATGGGTGTTGTTGGACAGGAAATAATGGCCTAATTATGAGGAACTAGGTATATCTTCTAGTGAAAGAATGTGGCTGAGTAGATAAATAAGTAAGTAAGGCATTTGCATCGATTATAAATGATTTATACAGCGTCAGCAACTGGTAATCATGCTGTACATTGTTAGATGGATTAGGCTTGCCCAGCACCTATACCATCCTCTCAGCTTAGTCAGCTTATTATGCAGAGGAAAGAACAGGTCAATACGTCTGAAGTTAACTAGGCCGCGGGTTTCCTCACGATGTTTCCTTCACCGTTAAAGCACATGTTAAGTGTGCATGTGTGTGTTTCAAGAAAGAAAAATCAATTGATGCACGGCCGGTATCGAACCCACGACCTTCGGATTGAAAGTCGGGGGTACATACCACTTTAGATAAATATAACGATAATTAATATATTGGTTTACCGGGTATTTTGCGAGTGTTTGATCGTGAAAGTTTCAAAAAGACTGCATAGCATCAGTCAAATCTATTTTTAGCGCGAGTTTTGATCGTAAAAGTTTAAAAAATACTGCATAGAATCGGTGGTATATTTTATTAAGGTAGATAGTAATGGACTTATGTTCTACCTCCTATTTTCCATGACACTTTTGGCGAGGGTATCTGCTTAGTTTTTCAAAAAAGATGAGCCTCTCCAAAACCATTTCAACTATATTTTTCGTTTTACTCGTATTTAGTAACTTGCGACAGCTAAACCCATACATTATGTCAGAATATCGAATACCTACCTACAAATCCCTTCGGGGACAACTCAGCCCATTCTATTTGGTAATTAGGTAAATAATTTATTATATATACGTAATAATTTATTAGATATACGGAAATCATGATTAGTAGCCTTAGTTTCGGAATAGATGGTTCTGTATGTCGTCTCCAGCCTATCTGTAAGATGTTTTTTTGTAAATAAACGTTATATAATTATTTATTGATTTGTTATGCCTAAGTTAACTTATTTTTCTTTACGGTAAACATTGAAACATATACTATGAAGCATAAGAAAAGTAGCCCGTGGTTATTTCTCATTACTGGCCCTGCAAAGTTGAGGAGAGTTGAGAACAAAATCCTCAGGTAACATCGAGATTTTAGATAAGCTAGCGTGTCCAAGTTAATTATCGAGTTTAGGTTAGGTAATAATTAATTATCGAGTCTGTAGCCTCTAGCCTCGTATGTAGGTAAGTTAGTCAACGTGCTCTAATGACCTAGTCAAATTGCATAAGTTTACTGTAACAACAATGAAACAATGGATGACATGGTAGGTTACAATTACAAGATATTGGTACCTACCTATCATCTCACGGATCTGATAGACCGATCCATTTTTTATAACGTAACTTAGCGCTAAACTCAACACCTTTTTACTCAACTGTCGCCAGAAAGAAGGGTAATATGAGTGTTTTATATCTTATGTGCAGCCTGAATGGCTCGATGTATTTGCACGTATGTATGAGATGGCACTAAGTGGTGTAATATTATTGAGGTGTATGCAATAAAAATCAAGAATCAAAAAATACTTTATTCTGCGCGGCCGCATGGACCTTATTGACGCGTCACAAATAAAAAAATACAGCAACACAAATGAATAGAATATAGCACATGTGCTTTATTATGATAATAGATATTGATACAGATTCAATTATGTATAATTGAATTATGTATAATTGAATCTGTTCACTTCAGATAACTCGGTCGTTATAGTCATCATTTAACAATTTTATTTTGTCTTATGTTACGTTTGACGGAGTTGGAGCAGATTCCGTCCCGAGTGGTTCTCATAAATATATTGACAAACTGCTGTCAATATATTTATGAGAACCTGTATATTTATTTCTTTAAATTTAGTGCGAAGTGATTCTCTGGGACCCATATTGTAGATAGAACGAATAATATACCACTTCATACATACACTGTCTCGTGTATAGCATGTATTTAATCGAACTGACACTGTCATAATGAGAACTGTCATGTGAGCGGAAAAGCGGGAGTGGCGAATATCAAGCACAATTTTGTAGATGGAATACGTGTTTTTTATATATACCCATCATAGAAAAACAGCCAGACCGAGAAATAACTTGGCGAGAATCGAACGCAATCTCCTGTGTCTCAGCTGGCTATTAAACCAACTGCGCCTCGATGGTCGTCGGAGGGGAATTGAAAGGCTTTGGTTGACAGAATGTTTTACCTGGGGGCTGCGGGCGCTTCACTGGCCGGTGCGGGGCTGTCATCCTGGCTCGACGGGGGCGCGGCCGTGGTGCTGGGCCGGGTGCGTCCCGCGAACAGGCCGCGACGCCCGAACGGCTGGAACGAACACAAAGTTTATTATTAACTAGCTGCTACCCGCGACTTCGCACGCGTTTTACATTTTGGATCGCATTTTATTCACAATTATGTTAAATAGCGCCTTTCTCATTATATGAGCTAACCAACTTTAGTTTTTCAGTACTCAACTTCAATGTATAAATACGTACACGCCTCACCCACATAATACTATAAGTACATAACTTATCTATTATTTTGAATTTATTTTATTTTAATTTAAACATAATGTTATTTTTATGATATGAAGAGACCTCCTAACACAGGTACTTCATACTTAGAAGGAGGTTCCCAACACTGTAAACCCCATAATAATAATTTTGTTAATTAAATAAATACATTTTAATTTGAGATCGAACCCGTAGTTCCCGAGGTTAGCGCTCTTTAGCTCAGTATTTAAAGACGAGTATGATTCCAAATTTTCAGTACCAGGATTTCCGGGGACCATATTCTAGTCGGGAGATCTTTTGCTAGTAGTAGTTTTCTGCCCTTCCATAACCGATGTTCTGACATAGGGATATTTAGTCTGACTTGGAATATTTACATGCCAGTGGCCATAGTCTACTTGGCGTCATTGTTTTTACTTTATAATAAAGTACATGAAGGTCGTTTCTAGTTCCGATCTAATGGCATTTCTAATGGTATCTACTAATGGTACCTACTTCATTGCTGAAGTTCATTATGATCCTTGCATGACCAAGGATTTTTTTTTTAAATAAAGTAATCAATATTAACTTTGCAAATACACTCTCAGATTGGGCTAATTTAATAAATTTTAATATGCATAATAAAATTTAAGCTCTTAATTTTTAAAGTACTGAGTAGGTTAAAATGGCGTTACGGTTGATATAACAACAATTCCAGGCATTTTTTAATTTTTTTGTAGTTCGTTTTAAATTATTAAGTATATTATTGCAATCATCTGCGTAGTCGAGCGGCGCATCCAGTGGGATACGGTTCTAAAGTATATTATTGCTATAATGTAAATCAGAGTAAGTGTGATTATAAGCACGAGCAGCCTCTGAGAACACTCTTTCTGATAACATCTTCGAAAAAGTATCAAAACCTTAGAATTTTCATCAATTATAAAAGAGTGCATTAATTACTTTGCTTCTTTTCCCAGCGGCTGCTTTTGCTGTTTTGAGAAAGACGAGTATAAAGACAAACACGACTTTTACTACGCTGTTATATTATTATTAAATGTGCATTTAATATATTACATTAATTTCGCACACCTAAAAGACCTTAATGACCCAAATATGATCGCATTGCATTCAATCGCTTGCTTGTAAAGTACTTATAAAATATGATTGTGTTACCTTGGCCTGTGCTGGTTTTTCAGCATTGCTGGGGGCTGCCGCTGTGGACGCCTCGACGGCGGCGGCGGTCGTCTTGCGCACGCCACCAGGCTTGCCGAATCGACCTGCCGAATAACTCACAGTTAGACTAATGTAGATCAACATTTATGTAGGTAGTAGCTGTATGTATGATGTTTATGATGATTGATGCTAATGATTGACTTAGCTTGATTTTTATTTGTTTCTTACTACCTATTTATATTACTGCCGTGGTGTGCCGGCAGTAGAATGTTACCCCTCCTTTCATGCCCGTGGATGCAGTAAGTGCTTGCTAAGAGATACCGATAAGATAGGCAGCAGCGTCTTTTCGTGTATCAACGTCCCGTACTGTGCTCGCCAACCCGCCTGACAAGCGCGGTGAGTATGGCAACTACCCCTCATGGAGATCCATGAGGGAGGCCTGTGTTCAGTAGTGGACGTTTTAAAGCTGATATGATGACTATTTATATTACTAGATAATGTTAAGTTTGTGTATTGTCATAAAAACATAATATGTCATTATTCGATAATAAATACCTACAGAGTTTTAACGAGAAATCAACAAGGATTTATTTAGTTCGAAATGCTATGGAGTGTAATCTGAGGCGAAAATTTAGATTTGACGATGTTGCAATGCAACTGTATGTTCTTTTGTGTTTGTTTATTTATTTATTAAACATTGTCACAAACTTTCAGCATAAGCCAAAACGTTTTAGAGCTAGTATAGTTGTTAGGGGATATTTTAGGCCGTGAATGTTTAAATTCTAATAAGTTGAGTAAGAGGTGTGGCATTGTGCACGCGAGAACATTCATTTCATTACGCGTTTGCGCAAAAACATTCCACAAGTCTAGTCCGTTACTCTTCTAGAGTGAGGTTTTTGTTCGCTTCTTTCACTCACTTGAAAATAAGTTATCTGTAGCGCACAAATTCAATTATGTGCTTTATTCAATTTAAATGTGTCTTGTTCTTCTTTTGTAAATTTACTATTCTATGTATGTAACGTTTTGCTCTATTGAATAAACACTTATTGACTTTGACTTTCTGATACGGCAAGGAGTGCTGTCTACCAAAGTGAAGCGGACCATAAAGCGGCCCGTCCACTGCGAGCGGACTCATTATCATTTTTCTTTTGTTTATGGCTTGTGTGATAGGATAGCTTCCACCACTTTGCCAACGTCTGTTTATTCGTATGTTTGATTTTAACAGTGGGACAGGGCTTGAACTCTTCTTCATCTTGGCTTTTTGTGTTTGGTTTTATACAATTTTGCTTCAATACAAATATCGAAATGAAGTTTGAAGAGGACGAGGAAGCCCTAAACAAATATTTAAATGTAAAATCTGACGCTAAGCTTAAGTGTAGTAGTTGGTTTTTTATTTTTTTTCACCCCTTATATTCTCATAAACCTTAGGTACATTGAGTAAATTGAAAGACATGGAATAGACTGTTCGTAATTTCTCGATTTCAATATGATAATACTCGTATTCAAATGAGAATCAAACTCAGTCAAACATTACGTAAGAGGTCAGATAGGATGAAGGCTGAGGAACAGAAATGCAATTAACAAGCATTAAAATTCGCTGATAAATTTAGCACACACAATCGCTAAGCAAATAATAAATATAAAAACTTTCGCTGAGCTATTGCGACTAAGATCTAACAGATACTCGTATATTGTAACCGGCTTATCTAGCGTAGACAGTTCGTTTCACACGAGATTCAAAGAGTTTTAAACAACAAAAATAACTAGATTTTTTCATAACTGGTATTAAGCATAGGTCTAGTAGTGTTATGTCAATATTGCTCACAGATCTAGGACTTTGATTACATTATTTGTTATATTTTGTCCGCCTTTGTAATTTCTCAAACGAACATCTTAGTACATCTTTCCCTTTTTCGATCGATTCGGTATTTATTGCGTTTACTAATAATTTATCATTACTAATCATGTTTTCTTGCTAGTTTTTTATTTACCTACCAGTCTCTTTAATTGGTTGACATCTTAATCACCTACGTATGAAAGTTAATGATCGCTGCGGAAACTAAATGAAGTTCTCGCTTGAATGAAAATAGGATTTACTAAGTTGGTTTACTAGTTGGATTTAGTTAAATAAAATGAAACTAAATTAAAAAAATAGTTTTCATAATTCTTTATAAAGCGGAGTTGACACGTGATTAAAATATGTGCAATGGTGACATTCTAGCTGTTTCACGACTTTATAGACTCATTTTACACTTACCTACTACAAGAATTAGTTATGGAAATTAGATTTCGATTTATAAAATGTTTATAATGTCAATAAATTGAAGTTGTTGTTCTGAAAAATGTTGGTCTCTATTAAAAAGCTATCCAGATCCTTTCCTGTAAACAACAACATACAATCTAAGTTGTATGAATTTATCCCGCTCATAAGGATGTATCATTGAATAAAGCTGTTATTAGCTATTCATTATGTATCTTAAACCAGACAAGGGCTAGGCTTTGGCGTAACTTACCACGGACTCTAGTTGAGGTTTCCTGCGGAGCTTCCGTGGCGGCAGAGGTGGTGGAAACACGAGTTCTGGCTCCAGCGCGGCCCTTGAAGCGGGACGGGCGGGTGGACGGCGCCTGCGTCGTCGTGGTCGTTGTCGGCGCTTCGGTGGTCGTGGTCGTCGTAGTAGTTGTGGTCGTGGTCGTTGGCTCGTCCGTAGTGGTCAAACTCTCCGTGGTCCAAACATCGTCTCCCGTAGTGGTGTCGAAGCCCGCATCGCTCGTCGGGTTAATTTCATTGTTAAGGTTCTCTCCAGCCAAGTACGCATAAAGGTCCAATGCGACTTTTTCCATTGCAGTCATTGTGGTGTATTCTGTCGTATCTTGTTCGGTGGTGGTTACTTTAAAGTCTGCGGGCAGTTTAGAATCATCAAGAATTTCTTGGAAGATGACACCGCTGAGCAGACTGTGCGGTTCGCGGGCTGACTCCTTATAAACAGTCTCTTTGGTCTCTGATTCGGGTTCTTCAGTGGTGGAGCGGCTCTCGGAGGAGTAGCGGCTTGGTGGCTCCTTGTATGAGGAAGGAATATCGCCGGAGTTGGTCTTGAAACTATCTAAGTCTACCAGCTCTGAGCTGGGACGTCTGGAAACAAGGTAGTGTTAGCTATTTAAAAAGTGACTTTCCAGAAGATGAAAAAAACCCATAATTTATATATTTGACAAAAAAAGTTCTTGGTTTTAGCTCTTAATCTCTTGAATATGTAAATCCAATCCGCCTTCATCGCTCAAGTTCATAGTTTGCAAAGTTTTACCTGATATGAGAGCGGGTACGGCTTCTGCTCTGTCCCAAGGTTTCGTCGGCGACGCTATCGCTCTGGCCGCGACCGCGCTGCCGGGCGATCTCTGAAGATACTTCGGGCACGTAGGTGGTGGAAGAGCCTAGGTTGCGACCACGGGGTGGGAAGCGAGTGCTTGACGGCAACCTAACGCTAACAATAAAACAGGTTTTAGTGTTGGAACTATTATAGTTGTATACTTAGTTTTTCGATACAACTAAAGGTACGGACGACAACAATTTATTAATAAGTATTTTTCAAGATTTTTGGGGATCGTTTATTTTTTACTTTACTGTAAATCATCTAAACAATGTTTGGGCCACCGGCAGTAGAATGTTACCCCTCCTCTCATGCCCGTCGATGCAGTAAGAGCCTGCTATGCTAAAGAGATACCTCCGGAAGATGGGAGCAGCGTCTTTCCGTGTATCAACATCCCGAACTGCGCTCGCCAACCCGAATGCCAAGCGTGGTGAGTATGGCAACGCCCCCTCATAGAGATCCATGAGGGAGGCCTCTGTTCAGTAGTGGATGTTTTACGACTGAAATTATGATGATGATGAATGTCTTAATGCTATATGTGCTATGATGGTAATACACAATACAAATTAAAATGTCGGTACATCTGTATAGACGTAGTATTACCTGATATCGTCATCGTTCTCTTCCTCAACCGGAGCAGGCGCAGGCGTGATGTTGCGGCCTCGCGACCTGCCTCTGCCGCTGGCGGGCAGCACCTCGTTCTGAGTCTCCTGCACCGGGGCCGCGGTCGTCGACCTCTCGATGCTGCTGTATTTACTCTTCGTTTTGCTCTCGTTACCGATCTGGTTCTCGCCGTCCTTCTGCGGTCCGTCGTGGGCATTGTGCACCGGCGACGCAGTTCCAGTCTTGTTCTTCCCATCCTTTTTCTCATCATCCTCATCGTAATAGTAGTAAATGTACTCGTATTCGTAGTCCTGACCGTTGGGACCCTTCTTGATCTGAATGCGAGAGTGCTGTTTCTGCTCTGACCCGGCAGTATCCAAGTTCAAGTTTGACGGGAGAAGGCCGCTGTTGATGTCGTCGATGTTATCGATGTTGATAGGGATGTATTCGTAGTCTTTGGTTGTGGCAGGAACTGCTGTAGTGAGGACCGGCTTCTGTGTGGTGGTGCCGGGAGCATCGCTTAGTTTGCCAGATTCAGACATAGCTTCCAAAGCCACCGCCATCTGAGGGTTTGTCTCTTCGCTTTGAGCGATCTCTATTATCTTGATGTCCTCGAGTTTTGAAGTAGGAATGTCAATTTCAATAGACTCCGAAGCTTTGTTCTTCTGACTCTTTTTGTAGAGAGATTTCTTTTCCTCTTCGATGGCAACAATTCCTTCTGTCGCGTGTTTCGTTTTGCCACTGTGCAATTTTTTTATTATTTTCTCACCATCGTCAGGCCTGATGATGCGGTAGTTTGGATGCTTCTCAGGTATTTTGTGCGAGGATTCAAAGTTTCGAAGAGGCGTTTGCTGACCGGAGCTGACGAGAACGTACTCTTCACCGGGCCGAGGCTCGGTGATTAAGTCTACCTCGGCGCGGGCAGTGTACAGCCCGCTGACCAATAAACATCTGTAACAAAGAAAATACCTTTTAAGTAAGGTCGTGTAAGATCGCGATCTACGATGTTACGAAAGCTCTTTGTCGCTACATTTGGAGTCGGTCCATGAGTCAGCAAGTCACAGCTGGGCGGCGAGCGCTGCGCCTACAGGCGACTTGGGACTCGTGACGCATCTATGAGTTTCATCACTGCATTCTTTGCTATTGTTTAGTTTGCCTACAGTACCCACTCGCTAACATTGCCACGCAATAATATGAGCGTTACTAAAGTTCACGCAAAGCATGCGTTGGTATGAGTTAGCATTTTTCGCAAATATTATTTTAGTAAATTTTATCGATTTGCATAGTGTTCGATACCGACCGATTGCAAAGTTTCGATGCAAAGAAATTGTGTGAAAATTGGATGACAGCAAAACAAGCATTGTTGAACATTGCAACAGTTTCAAATGTATGATGAAGTCGTGAGAAATTGTCAGCGAAAATCAGAGCGTGGGTGTATTACGCATGCAGATTCTGTGAGCAATTCGATGAGGCAATGCAATGCTGCCTCTGAACCCAATGTTGCCCCGCCTAGAGAAACTATCAGCTTAGGCGACCTACCCAATCCAATCCAACCTTCAAGAAACAAAACTTAATGCAATTGAACTAAATTAAATAAGAATCTTGCTGGGTCAGCTTAATTACGTCAATCCATAGTTCAGGTTCCCTGAAATGAATCATACACTTTTGCTTTGACGTGGATACAATTATCGTAGTCGGAAGTGTGTCGGTGTGGCTTCCGCAGTTTCTTACTGTCTCGGACACTCACACGGAAATAGATGACAATGATGGGCGAATACTCGGAAACTAATCCACAGCAGAAAGGAAGAAATCAATCATGCATTTCCTTCGTAGATCCATTAATAAACCCGATAGGTTATAGTGAAAAACTATTGTGTCCAGTTTTAAATTATTGTCTTCTCTTTTCAACTGATAGATTGCTATTTTTATAATTAAGTGGATAATTTTTAAACTTTGTACTTTAATGTGGCTACCAAGTTCTTAGGTTAATGAAGTCTAGTTTCACTTTTAAGACAAATCAGCAGTCACCTAATAACCTCAAAATAAATCAATATACATATGTATATAAAACTCTTCCGTTTCTGACTGAGTGACTGACAGACAACGCACAGCCTAAACCACTGGACCTAGAGACTTGAAATTTGGCACACATACATATACTTTGAGTATCCTAGAGGTGCACTAAGGACGGATTTTTTGAAATTCCCACGGGAACGGGAACTACGCGGGTGAAACTGCGGGGTGCGGCTAGTTATGTTATATTATGAAGCACCATAAATATTATCATAGAAATTCAAACATGGTTTCGGTCACCTACTAACTTCCCGCCTTGATAAATTTTAAAGGAAAAACAAATTATAAATAGTGCAACCTCCTTATGCTGCAGATATCGGACCGGTTTAATTTCACTAGATATACTGGTAAGGTCGAGTCATGCAAGGCTAGTGATCGTGTCTACGGGACCAGCTCGCTAGACCTCCGTTGGAAACCTAGAACCTATCACTTCCTTTTCAGATATCCATAACGAGACAAAAAACTTGCAACTTTTCTTAGGAATCGCTGCGAGGTTATGGTACAAAATATATAGAAATGATGAGACTTTTTAGCGCCAAAACACTAACTGGAGAACAATCAGAGGATTTCCATGATAATCAGCTATAGATACTGTATCTGTGATGATCCAGGCCATAATATCGGCGTAAAAGAAATGTCCGAGCTTGAAACTGTACGTTTCACCGTTATTTATACTCCAGCGTCTGACGATGTCTAGATAAAGAAATAAACAGAAACGGATCTGACTGACTCGAGATTTGGTAATTTGTTACGTTTGTGACATTGCAAGATGGAATCTGTAGGATACCCTAATAAAGCAGAGGTGTGTTTAGACTCATGTGCCGGGTTATTTAAAAATGTTTACTTGCTATCCGGGTGCAACGCGACGCCGGCGCCGCAGGCTGTAGTTTCATACATTTGTCACAACGCGCTATGATTATGATACTGCTGATATCGCGAATGCAGAACACTTATCGCTAGTTTCCTTTCACCTTCTTGTCAAACTGGTTTGCAGATAATTTCCGTTTCGTAGTTGGGCATAATAAATTAATCTTAGTAGGGAACCACGTGGACATTGATATACTTGACAAAGAAACTGAAAACTGCATACAGTTTATTATAGTTTTGTAAACATTTTCCATTTAAGTTTAATGTCAACTTAAAACGTCTTTACACAATTTATGTGATAAAAAAGCTTAAAACAGATAAATGGTTGTGTTTTATTAAATTTAAATGTATTTTGTTTTTCTTTTGTAACTTGATATTTTTATGTGGCCTTTGGGTCAAAATGAATAAACACTTTTTAACTTTGGCTTCAACTCCCCATTTTTGACGGAAACCACATTATAAAGTGTTTACTTAGATGCAAGTACCTAACACAGTTCCGCCTACGCGGTTAATAGTGTCATTGTAAGTTAGCGACCCTGGAATCGGCGATTAGTTTACACTCTCGCTCTCAGCAAATTATCATGCCTACAGTTTATCTAACTATTGTGATAACTATTGTGATTGTGTCAAACTTGTTTACTGAAAACACCCGCAGTATGCACAATAAGTGTTGGTTTATTTTTATTTAAATTTAATTTATTCAGACAACATGGGGTCCATTGTTATTTAACAAATTTACTAACACGAATACTTAATTACTAACAAAGACTTGGTTCTCTGATGAGCTTTCACATAGAGGATTATCGAAGAGGATATAGTTATAGTATGTTAGATACCTATGGGTTCTGTAATCTGCGCTATGGTACCCAACCCAATATAGTAAATATTCTTAGATTTAAATACCGACTAAAATTCATCATAATCACTAGAGTGCTAATTATAATATTAACAAATGTAAACGAGGAATGTAGGTAACACAAGAAACGAACCCTCTAGGGTTAACTTAGTGTTTATTTCTTGTATTTTGTTTTTTTCAATATACAAATCGTTCTTATTTAGCCATTAACTGACCAAAAATACACGTCTACACCAAACTTGACGACCTCTGGCGCAGCGAGCGAAGGTCCGCCTGAAACGCAAGACCTTGTTTGGGTTCGATTCCCGCCTCGACAAATGTCTGTACGATCTGCAGATATTTGTCCAGGGTGTTCTGGGTTGTTTCATCATCATCATCATCATTTCAGCCGTAGGACGTCCACTGCTGGACAAAGGCCTCCCTCATTGATCTCCAAGTACTGCGGTTGGAAGCCGTCTGCATCCACCGCCGACCAGCAGTTCTCACCAAGTCGTCTGCCCATCTTGTAGGTGGACGTCCTACGCTGCGCTTGCCGATCCGTGGCCTCCATTCGAGAACTTTGCGGCCCCATCGGCCATCTGTTCTGCGCGCTATATGGCCTGCCCATTGCCACTTCAACGTGCTAATCCGTTTGGCTATGTCGGTGACCCGAGTTCTTCTACGTATCTCCTCATTTCTGATTCGATCCCGTAGTGAAACCCCGAGCATAGCCCTCTCCATAGCTCGTTGAGCGACTCTGAGCTTGTTCAGAAGGCCAATAGTGAAGGACCACGTCTCGGTTCCATATGTCATCACTGGTAACACACACTGGTTGTAGACTTTCGTCTTAAGGCACTGAGGTATGTTGGACGAAAAGACGTTGCGAAGTTTCCCAAACGCTGCCCATCCGAGTTGGATTCGACGATTGACCTCTTTCTCGAAGTTGGACCTACCTAATTGGACTGTTTGTCCTAGGTATACGTACGCGTCGACAACTTCAAGAGCCGAGTTCTCAACCATAACTGGGGCAGGCACGACATGGACATTTGACATGATTTTCGTCTTGTCCATGTTCATTTTTAGGCCTACCCGCTGGGAGACTCGATTGAGGCCTTCGAGCATCGTGCTGAGCTCTTCCATCGACTTTGCCATGACCACAATATCGTCGGCAAATCGAAGGTGAGTGATGTATTCGCCGTTAATATTGATGCCCAGCCCTTTCCATTCCAGGAGCTTGAAGGCATCTTCCAAAGCGGTCGTAAACAGTTTCGGAGAGATTACGTCTCCCTGTCTTACGCCTCTTTTTAAGGGAATCGCCTTCGAGCTCTGTTCTTGTACTCGGACTGACATAGTGGCGTTTGTATACAAACACTTCAACACTTCGATGTACCGATAGTCAATTCGGCATCGTTGGAGAGACTCAAGCACCGCCCATGTTTCGATCGAATCGAAGGCTTTCTCATAGTCCACAAACGCGAGACATAGCGGCAAGTTATACTCTTCGGTCTTCTGTATGACTTGCCGCAGCGTATGTATGTGGTCTATGGTACTGTAGCCTTTTCGGAACCCGGCTTGTTCGGGAGGCTGGAAGTCATCAAACCTGCGTTCGAGACGGTTTGCGATGACCCTGGAAAACAGCTTATAAACATGGCTCAACAGCGAGATGGGTCTGTAATTCTTAAGTAAGGTTTTGTCACCTTTCTTGAAGAACAGAACCACCACGCCCTTGTTCCATGCTTTTGGCGTCGTACCTTCAAGCAAGGCGGAATTAAATAGCTTCTGAAGGACTTTAAGTACCGGTGATCCACCCGCTTTCAGAAGCTCTGAAGTGATTCCGTCCTCACCCGGCGCCTTGTCGTTCTTAAGCTGTTTCAAGGCCATCCTGATCTCGTACAGGCTGATGTCCGGGATATCCTCGGTATAATGTCGGGTCAGTTTAGCTCTTGGGTCGTTGGCCGCACTGCAAACAGGTTTCGTGACCGAATCGTAGAGCCGTCCATAGAACCTTTCGACTTCCCTTAACACTTCTGCTTTACTTGACGTTATGCTGCCATCTTCCCTCTTCAGCTTTGTCATCTGGCTCTGCCCAATAGAACTATCTCTCGCGAACACTTTGGAGCCTTTATTCCGCTCTATCGTAGCTTTAATACTGGCTGTATTAAAGGTACGAATATCGTGCCGCAAGGATTTCCAAATTTGTCTATTGAGCTGCCTGTGTGACTGAGCATCATCGGGAGACTGCAGTCGCAAAGAACGTCGTTCAGCCATGAGGTTTAGGGTGTCATCAGAAAGTTTCTGAGGTCTATTAGTACGGGGGGTCTTAAAGAACTGGGACCCCACCGTATGGACGGTTTCTACGAACCTGATATTGATCTCGTCCACCGATGCATCTACTCCTAGACAGTCAAAGCGATTTGCGAGTTCGAGTTGAAAGCTCTCGAGGTTTTGGATATGTGCGCGAGTGGGTCGGAGCGTAGATTTCATCAAACGGGACCTTTCAAGTTTAACGTTTATATTCAATGTGCCCCTTACAATTCGGTGATCACTGCCGGTTTTCACCCTGTGAATCACAGAGACATCATTGAATATTCGTTTCTTGTTGGTCAGGATGAAATCAATCTCATTTCTCGTAGAACCATTGGGACTCATCCAGGTCCATTTCCTGTGAGGCGGCTTCTGGAAGAAAGAATTCATCATAAAGAGTCCTTCTTTCTCCAGAAAATCGGCCAGCCTCTGTCCCCTGGGGTTCCGTTGCCCATACCCAAATTGCCCCACTCTCAACTCATCATCGCTTCTCATGCCTAGCTTTGCATTGAAGTCCCCCATTACAACAGTGAAGTGAGTGTTGTTCGTATGTATGGCTCTACTGATGTCCTCATACATAGACTCTACTTCTTCATCTGGGTGTGACGAGGTCGGCGCATATACCTGAACGACCTTCAGCAAATATCGCTTAGATATTCTGAGTGTTAGGTACGCGACCCTGCTCGACACACTGTCGATGGTGACAATGTTGTTAATGAGTGACTTGTGAACGAGAAACCCGACACCACCTTGGGACTGTTGGTCGCCCTCCCGGTAGTATAGTAGGTTACCGGACTTAAGGGATATCGTGTCCTCGCCTTCTCTACGGACTTCTGATAGCCCCAAAATGTCCCAGTGTAATCTACTAATTTCTTCTTCCAGCTCAACAATCTTATCGTCTGTCCTCAAAGTGCGGATGTTGTGTGTTACCAGGGCCAGTGGTCGTCGTAGGGGTTGGTAGCCGATCGTCTCCCGGGGATTCTTAGCACCCCTAGCCCCGCCGTTACCGTGACTGCTACCGTAGCCAGGATTAGCGGGGCCGCCGGGGACTCGGGGCCTGGTTTTTTGTTGTGTTGTCATCATGAGGGGGTTGATGCCATACTCGCCACGCTTGGCAGGCGGGTTGGCGAGCGCAGTATGGGGTAGTGAAAAACCACGGAAAGACGCTGCTGCCCATCTTCCGGAGGTATCCCTTAGCAGATTCTTACTGCATCCATGGGTAAGAGAGGAGAGGCAACATTCTACTGCCGGCGCCCCACGGCCCTGGGTTGTTTATTTAAAAAAATATGTCTATCTATGTAGTATAATGTACATCAGTCATCTAGTACCCATAACACAAGCTCTGCTAAGAATGGAATGTAAAACATCTCGCAGTGGACGGCCCGCATTATGACTGAAGTAATCATCACTGTTGCCTGAATTTACGCTACGAGATGGCAGGAAAGAAAAACCACTATAATTAAAAAAATGTGTACAAAACTTGATTTTAGCCGAATCATGGATTGTTATCCGTGGGATCCAGCGTGGGAGTAGGTCAAGGGCCGGTTCATTTCCCAGACGTTCAGCATAGAGTACATTAGCCGGTATAGAGAAGACCTGACATTATCGTCTGTACCTATTACGAGATGGCATTTGCAGAAGTGTGCAAATCCAAACAGGTCTTGTAACGTCTAGGATACCTATTGGATACAACTCAATTATGCAACGGAATGCCGAAAGTTATGTGTGATACCATCCTTTAACTAAACTAATCGTAACTCACCTTGGACTATCGGTAATGAAAACCACAGTAGAAAGTGATATTGAGTGGTATATTTTTTATATTGTGTGAATCTGTTCACACAATATAATAATATATATTCCTTTTCATGAGCCATTTCATCTCGTAGTGCCCACGCGGCCGCATTGGTAAACAATTATTAGAATGTAATTGTTATCAAATTAGAAAATACAACAAAAAAACGCGGACTGCATATACCTAAACTAAAACGAAAAGCTAGCTTGAAATGAAAAGTCGTTAGCGCCAAAATAGTAATTCTCATTTTAGTTCAGTAGGTACCTAATTATGTAAAATCCAACCATCATTTTAAATACAGTATGTAATTCTATAAATATAGAGAAAATTTAGAAGCAAAGGATTCTGTAAACTGTGTAAACGATTTTCCTGTTTTATAGTAGTTGTTAGTTGGTTTAAACCGTTGGTAAACTATTACATAGTTAATTAATCGTGTAAACCAACTACTAATTTGTAGTAAAAAAACGTGAAAAATTCAGAACCATAAATATAAATTCCGAATATTCTGTAATCGTTTAAAAAAATATCAAATCCCCCTGAAGTAAATGTCGCCGACGCGTCGTCTTAATATTCGACTTCTTTGTACGGATTATGTACTTAAGTAACTTCTATCTAGAAAGCTTGATAAAGACTATCTCATCAAATGAATTTCCTCAGGGCAAAGTTGAAGCTTCCAATACTAGGCACTTAGTAGTTATGTAGTAGAATTATAGTTGAAAAGAATCTACACACTTCGAGCAAGAAAAAATGCTGCTTCGTTCGGGTATTGCAATTTAAAACATGATATTCTGCTTCATAGAATAATTCCGTATAATAATGTGATGTCATCTGAATCTTAAAAAAAAATTATAACCCGTTTAAAAATACATAAAGTAATGAGTCACAGGTACCCGGATTCGAATAATATTTTCTCCACGCGGATGCCAAACTTATACAATCAACCGGTTCTTATTATTAGCTAAGTATAATGATATAATGTAGGTAAGTAGCTCCATAGGTAAAGGTACCTCCTAAGTTGCATGCATAGTTCAAATTCATTTGTGCTAAGTATTTGGGAATCAACAATGCAATATTTTCTAGTCACGTGATCCTGTTTCGTCGAACATCATAATCATTGTTGAACACGCGCACTTGAAATATGATTGCTCAGTTTCCCAACCATTAAAACTTTATTGTTAATTTTTATTGTAAGAAAGTGATATTGAGTGGTTCGACAGTTGTCGATATAAGGTCTTTCAGGGTTGAACGTTGAGAAATGATTTCGTAAATCTACTCCGTGGCTGTCGATTACACACTATAATATTGTGCCTACAAGATATTTAGTCTCGATTTTTATGAATTATCGGAGTGCAGTATTTTTCACGCTATGTATACCTAAAGATATCGGTAACAGTTTAAATAATTCTGTAGCACATTTTACATATAGGCTTTGACTAGCGCGCAAATTAAATGAACCTTCAGCTCTACTCTAAGCTGCTACGTGCCTAAGAGCATATATACGTGCCGACTTAGACTTTCATTTGACCCGGACAAAGATACATTGCAAAAAAGGACACTTTTGTACAAGCTTTTAATAACAAAAATAATATCGATAATATTGACCGTACTTAATAACGTTATCAAGATCAGTTTGACAACTTAGGTTAGCAGTAATATAGGCTACAAATTTTCTAATATACAGAATACGACGATGAAATGAAAAGTGGCTTCCATGTTGCACGGGAGTGCTGAGCTGCCAGCGCTGACAATAACTGGCGAGTGTCCTGATACAAGGTCCGGGCCTGTCGTGTAGCCTCGAGGTCACCGGTGAACGTAACAAGGTGAATACTGGCCTATCTTACGCCGTCACAGTACGACAACAAACGAGGATTCTAAGAAAACTTATGTGGTCAGCAGACGACTTTTGACATTCAAACTTAGCATAATTCTGTTCACTGACCATCGAATCATAATTTGTCGTAGTCTACTAGCATTGCGAATTAGCCTTACTAACATTACGCATCCGTTCTTCCGAAAATGCCATTTTGAATAGAACATCTAAGATTAAGATTTAGATGTACCTACCTAGACTATATATATCCTTTGGTTGCGAGTCACACCTTTTTTATGAGGCTGTACTGCAGGGTAAATACCCCCCTTCCTTCCATCCACACTGCTCTGTCCTAAGCTATTGTGATCCAGTCTACGAGATGAGCATCGAGTTCATATCTCCATCGACGTCTTGGCCTGCCGCCAGGTCGGTTATGTGTCATGTAGGATCCATTCGTTGGTGGATTTAACCTATAACTTATCCAGCCTGCTGCAGACGTGACCCGCCCAGTCCCAGTGTCTACACCTAAATTATATTTTCGTCTAATCTAATGACTCTGCTAGGTATGGAAGAAACGACAAGCTAATCTCGCTGACCGGCGGCGGCGCTTACCTTCAAGATTACCTCTAAGCAGATACGAAGATCGTTGCGTGCGCAATAAGAAAGTAATCAAATCGTGACCGCGCTAATGAAATCGAAAGGGAATAAGCATGTGTGCTTATCCGTCCGCACTTTCAAATCAAGCAATCGTTCGTTTAATCAAGTTTTTATATACCGTGTTTATTTAGATCCACATCATAAACGGTCATCAGTTGAAGTGTAACCACAGAGTAGCTATGGGAAAACAAGACGTTGCGTTATGCAAATCCGCTCATCAAGAATTAACATTTCTAACGTAATGTTGTCTTGTCTTGTCTTTTGATTTTATGGCTTTTTGTGTTTGGTTTAACACAATTCCGCCAGTGTCAAGTTATTTTATGAATTCGTAAGTTATTTAGCTAGCCATGTTGGCGGCCATCGATCGATTCCTCAAAACGTAATGTTCTTCATAGGAAGTTAATGACATTGATTCGGCTATACAGCATGACGATGACAATTAAAAATTATAACGATATGTACTTAGATTTTCTAAAGACGGGTTTTGAAGCATCAGCACACATAAACATAACACTCGTCTCGGCGGGCTAATTAACAATTAAATGCTTAGTAGCGACTGCAAACTTTACATTATATGTCATGTTTAATTAACGTACAACATGATAAAGCCGTTGATAAATAAATAATCATTGCTTATCTAGAAACAATTTATCAATTAGGTGCACTGTAGGTACCTTTCGGTACCTAAGCGAAGTGTGCGCAGTTAGGTTAGTAAATGACTCGGACTTTTCTTGAGTTTTCATGTGCTTTGTTCGTCAAGGGTAGCTGCATTCGGTTCACGGAAAGAATGCCACTCGCAAACCAGTCAATACCCTTAGTAATGACGAAAATAGACTGCTATCCGGTACATAGATCGTACGAACGGTACTGAGGTTCATCAACCCTATATGTTAAATGGTGCTCACGTAAAAATTAACACTCGTCCGTGCCCTGCACCTCAATGAGAGCCAACTGTATGCGGATTAACTAATAATACACATTATCAATACTGATGAAGCACAATAAATGTATCTGAATTCTAACTAAAGCCTTATTAACACGAGCACAATAATTGTTGGAATCTCTTTACCGTGTAATGAGTGTGCCAAAACGGTGTTTTGTTTTTGAATTTAAACGTTGCATTTAACTATTACTTACATAAGAATGAATTCATTAACTGTTAGCTAATTAATGCAATAAAATTACAGCCATCATCGGTTAGTATAATTACGTTTCTTGTAGGTACTTCAAATGCTAATACCTACTTAAGTAAACAAAATCATACGCAACAGGCATGGAGTAAAACCTGTTGAAACAATATTTTGATTGAAATCTCGTGAAAATTGAGGCCTCGTTGCATCAATTTAGCGATCGGAATTTCGATCGCAATTGGAATTTGTGCGTTGGAGCCTCTGCCAGTGTTCACATTATATTTATTTGCCCACTGAGACAGCAGGTAGTTATATATACTCGCATTATGGGTTTTAAGACATGCATTGCATAAATGTGGCATCTACACTGCTTCTCATGTCGTCGGCATCCTCGACGCGAAAGTATTGCTGTCGCGGAGTTGATGTTTCATATTAATGACTAGCTTATGCCAGTCGCTTCGCATGCGTTGTACCCGGATAAAAAGTAGCCTATGTGCTAATTCTAGTCCACATCTATAGGTACGTTTGCAAAATTTTTCGTGCGCTAGTTTTTGCGTGAATAGGTAACAAACCTCGATACAAACAAACTTTCCGCTTTATAATATTAGTGAGATGTCGGCTTCATAGGACAAATTATTTTGCCTGAGAGTTGAATTCTGATACTTCAGATGAATATATTATATAAAATGAATGAGACTCGTTTTATAATGTTTAAAGGTTGTCCGATAGCATCGAATCAATAGATGGCAGTTAACAGGATAAGCGCCGTAGGGCTAACCTAGATAAGACTAGCACAGGACCGGAAAAAATATTACATGAACATGGGTTTGAGGAGACTTTTACCCAAAAGTAAGTGAAAACGGGCTGTTGATGAATGAAGTTTTAAAAAATCTTTTGAAGACAAAATTTAGTATTGGATGGATTAAATAATACTGAATGCTAGACTAGATGGTATGTAGATTTGGAATTTTCTGGATGATTTTTCCAATAAACTAAACGGTTGCATAAAAGTATGATGTATATACGTTTTACATCTATCTTAAATGTTTAGACACGAAAAGTGACTATACCTGGACATAAGAATGTTTTAGCGATTACAATGTGAAACCTTGACAGGTTAACTTGCCGAATACCAATCCTTCCCAAGCAGAAAATCAACTTTTACCACAATGCAGCACATAAAACATGTTTCGTAAACAGGAACCGTTCATGCGTTGGTACCATGCTACCGCGCCTGTCTATAACACTTAACATTCATAGATATGAATCGACCACACGTAATGTAGGCAGTGCAAGAAAAAGGTTGTAGGAACCTGCGAAATACGGAAAGGTATAGAGATAGATTTGAATCTTAACATGAAGTCGGTCAGGTAAAGCTCAGTGCCATATTTAGGTGCACGTGTTCATGTTTAGCCATGTCGCCGGTAAGCAATGTCATTGAGAAGTCACGAGAATTTCTAGCACTTTCAAAGGCACTGGGAATTGGCTTCAAGCCAGTTGCAAAACTTTACAGTAAAAGGTGTAGTTATCACAAGAGCTATGCAAAGGTTTTACATTCCCATAGACCGAACATAAAAAACAAGCAAATTGTTTCAACTTTTGGATAGTTAACATCCGTGTCGTGCCACAGTAGCGCGTGAAGCAACATTAGCTGCGGATGACATGAGCAAAGAGAACTATGATATATTCATCCGCTATCTCGGCGCATTCCTTTAAAGGTCATCAGCAGGAAAGAGAAACTGCCCGAAGCCGAAGTGACGCTTGCAAAACACGAAGAGCATAAATATCGGATTATGTGTCCGTTGACGTCGTCAGTCGCAGCGCTTACGGACTTCTCTCGGCCGGGCCGCCGGCCGGACAGCGCCGGCCAGCGCAGCGCCACCGCTGATGCAACCTTAATCCAATGTCAATTTATTATGACACAGCCTTTTTTCCGCGAGTGATGAGCACCCGCTGCGCACGCCGTCGCGTCGTTCGGCTGTGACGAAACCGAATGATATAATGTATGTTGTGTTTGCGCAAACAATGTTACTCTTCAGCCCCAGTCAATAAATACTGGCCGATCTCATAATGTGCTAAAAAATTTGGGCAAGGGTATATTCCGTCCTCGCTTGCCAGTTGCCACCGCATTGGAATTATCCTTTGCATTATTCCAATGTTATTTGGAACTTGCTAAATATCACGAAGTTATTTGAATTCTAATCGCATCAACTCGTCTTGAAAATAACCTTGCCTGAGCAACCAGAAAAACCAGTCACTAATGAGCACATTACTTAAATACCGCAATATGATGACTAAATTGGAAGATGTAATACCTACCTCGTTTTTTGTCGTGCATTACAGAAAGGGAAATTAAGAGCACCTTGGGCGGCTACGGTCACCAAGGTCATTTAGAATGAATAACCGAGCTATAAAGGCACACAGCCCCGGTTAACGTTTGGATTCTGTGGTACATTTAGGGCACGATCTGACCGCATTCTTCGCGTAGCCGCATCTAAATACTAGCTGCGAAATTGCAATGCCTCTATCGATAGGCAGCGGCACGTATCAAGAAAAATATTTTCTCATTTTCCGCATGAGGCGTCACCTGGCCGAAACATAAACGTGGAGTTGCGACAACGCTTCCATTGCAAACATCTTGCACAGCCGGTTCTCAGGGCGAATTTTGTGTTACCAGGTTGAATGGGCGGATTTGCTTGAGTAGCATCAGTAGGTATGCACCGACCGACAACATTGTATGTCACGACAGAGCTCGTGAAAATGGAAATGTGGATTTGGTTAAATCCGAAACAAATGGTTGTAAAATAAAATTGTTATTAGAGGTTAGAAAATTCTAATGGTAGTGTTCACATTTAGGTGTTAGCTGCAACTATGTCAAGTAAATAACTCACAAACGTCTAACGAAACAATACATATAGCACTCTTGCTCAGTTGCAAATTGAATGCAAAACTGTGTAGTGAAAACTGCACATAACGATTAAATAGCTGAGAGTTTTGTTTCGTCACTCTATTTTCATCTTAGTATAAATGGCCTAGCAAGCATTGCATGGCATGTGTAATAGCTCCGCACCTTTCAGCAGGAGACAATAGACTCGAGGATTGCGCAAGACTTCCACGCCTGTCAGATTATCGCCTAAGGGTCGTGACCCGTCCTGCCACCGGCTACCCTTGACATACCAACTGGCTAGAAAGTGCAAATTAATTAAACGTCTGTCTATAAGTGACTCTTTTAGGCTTTAGGTAAGCTCTTACGAGAAATAACACCAAGTTACGAGTACATATCTCAAACTATGTCGCATTGTATTTGCTCATGCAATAGTACTCAATGTAGGTAACTTTTTTATATAGCATTGAGACAATTCACGGCCTTGGGAAATGGAATTGTAGACAGCAGGCACATAATTTACTGACAGGCTTGTCCTTTGAGAAGCTTGGTATGGAATCGTTGCATGATGATGAAAATTGTTGTTTCTGAACCTCGATATGCCAACAGAAAAAAAATCAAGCGAATTGCTAGTTAATTTTATTAAAATACTGAATTATACGGCTAAAATGATGACTGAATTGTATCTGCCGTTTTTAAATCATCGATGAATCTTTGAAATTGTAGAAGATCCGCGTGCGAAACTGGAGTGCTCTCTACCTATGACAAAACATAGTAATTTTTCGCATGTAACTTGTTTTAGCTATGCCTACGTCCGAGCATACCAGAAAATCATTCAGTAGGTAATCCTAAATACAACCTCGAGAAACATTGAAAGCAATGTTTTTTTACATTATATTCTTTTAACCCAAAGTCACCTCCCACGGTGTCTCGATGAATGGCATCAGAATTCATTACACCTCTTAATCTTATAGTCATTGCCACGGAAGGAACTCATAACAATAAAAGTACAAGTATTATCTATCCGGAAATACAAGATACAATTCTATGTCAAAGCACTGTTTTAAAACTTCTGTCTCAGACTATCAGATATGACTTTTGTATAACATTCCAGTTTCAAGTAAAAAGACATAATAGTTACTATTACCTATAAGGCTCGAAGTGAGATCCACTTCTGCATATTATAGCGAAATGCATAATCTATAAATCTTGTGAAAATACTCGTTATTGGAAAATAAATTAAACTTATAAAGTGTCTTACAGGAAATTACGTTTAGATTTATGCAGTACAGTAACGCATGAATGAGAATGTTATATTAATAGATAATGTGTAGTTATTATCTACGTGTTTTAAATAAAAAACAATTACAGGTAAAATGCTCGTCCGGCAGCAAAATGGGCAGCACTAATGGATCGTGCTAGTGCACAAGATCATGCGGGATGACACAATCTAAGGAAGGACAGTAGATGATGATCATATTGGTAGTTAAATGTTTACATGTTTTTTTTATGTTTAACTACTGTACGATTTTGGTTTACCACACCATAAAAGGGATTGTTTCACCTGAATCACATAAGCTAAATAAATTCACCCAGGTGAGTTCAATTATCCCATAAAAGGGGCTACTACATGACAGTTTGTAATACAACTTTTTAGTTGCCCAAAATGCTTGACCACGGTGATTGTCATAGTAGCCATTACAAATAAGCAAATGAACAAGCATGAAGTGAATTTTTCGATAGTTTTTAAGAAAGTTCTCGAAGGAATATTTTTTTGTTATTCTTTGCAGCCTATAAGATGAGCAACAGTGATCGCACCTGTGACCTGCTGTTGCGTAAGACATCCGTTATCTCAGAGGAAGCGAGCGGGTGGCGAAAGCGTGTGGCATCTGTTCATAGGTAATATTTGCAAGTTTTTAAGCTGATGCTGCTAGAAATTCAACTCTACATTATCAAATAAACCTCAATTGTGTATGACTCCCCAACTCTAGGGTCTATAGGAATTATGTGTCATTGACTTCACCGCATTATTCTTATTCTTTAGTAGAGTCTATAACACCAAGATTATTTTATATTGACTTCGTAATATAAACAAATGAAATTAATTGCTTGAATCTCTACAATTATAGTATTAAAGCACTTGTCAAAGCAACGAGAACAGTTTTATTTAAGTTTTGCGAAAATTTGGACATAAACGCGACTTACAAGGTAATTTACCAACCAGATGTTAATTCACTTACCAAAAATTAGGCGATTATACGATAAATTGCACTAATTATGACATACCATACAGTACATAATAAGTAGATACCCCTACTTTTCATAACCGCGTTAGATAATAATAAACAAAGACAAGACTAATAATTATAAAAAAAACTATTTATTAAAAAAATATATTTTATAACTGACCTGTATCAAACAGGCTAATATGGTAGTATCGATGTGAGAACATTTGTAACTCCTCAACGTTGATAGGCACATACTGATGAGTGATGAGATACTAGATACAAAAAGGATTGTGATGAAATGCGTGCATAAATAGTTCACGATCGGCAATTGGTCATGTAACCGGATGGCAAGTTACTGCACACAAGATTGTAAAGTTTTATAGTACCTATTCTAAAAACAATGGTCAAATTCGGATCAGTTACACTTGCAACGGTTCCGTTGGAAGGCATTCGCCGCGTGCAGCGCTCGCCGAAGATTCACAGAAAGCGAAAGTGAAGGTCGACGTGTAGCAGTTCTCCTGCATACGCTCGCATACCTCCTATTTTAAACGAAATCCTTGAAATATTAAACAGCACTTTTGAACTTTTATGACGTGTCTCAAATCTAAATCAGTGAGAGGCGCGGGTCAACTGTACACGTGGCGTGGTGTGACCTCGGCATGTTAGATTGTCTTCTAGAGACTTGATACTAACAACGTCACTATCGCTATCGGCAAACAAATGTAAGTCTTAATGGATGATATTTTAGTCAACTTTTGGCACAGGTATACTTTCGAATTGGTCGCCTCCAAGACGTTTGGTTTTAGTACCTAGGTAGGTACTGTTTAAATAACATTATATTTCAGCACTGCTTTTTGGTGCCTATTGAACCTACATTAACTTTTTGCAAATAAAATCATACCATGATTTTTGTTGATCGTTTCACATTAATTGTTTTTTTCCAAATCTGATAATAGTAGTGCTAAAGTGTGTAAAAATGAATAATATCAGTAGTCGGCAGGATGTTGCGAGCACCCGTTCCGGAGAAACTGCCGGCGGCGCGCTCTCCGGCCGGCCTGGTCGGGATATCCGGTCAAACACCTGACAATACTCTTGCATATGCATGCTGGTTTAATCTTCTATTTTCATTTTCATGCCTAATAACTTCAGCCGATCCCGACAAAAAATCCTGCTGAGGTCTTATCATGAAAAAGATTGGTTTGCATTTATTAGATTTATAGTATATATAATCTATGTATATATATATGTATATATATATATATTTAGTAGATATATATTTTAATGTATGTATTATATTATATTTGTCGAATATGTATGTATGTTTATTTTGGTTATAAATGTATATTATAAATTTTTGCATATGAACTACTCAGTACACCACCGTCTACTCTTCTTCACCTATTCGTGTCCATCCAAAGGTTGCCTGGAAGAGATCGCTTTTAGCGATAAGGCCGCCCATTGTGCCTCATTATGTCTTTTTGTTAATTTTCTACTGTTTGTATTTTTTGTGTATATGGTGTACAATAAAGCATACTCTATCTATCTATCTATCTATAATGTCAAATATTATGTATTCTCGTAATAATTTTACTGACCAGGGAAGGATTCTTTGTTTAATACTCCTTCTCGTACGCTAGTTAGGTATTCCAGAACGTGCAGAAATTTTTAAAATATAATTGTACAAGGTCTCCGTACATTTCCTAAAAACTAGTTTTATACGATTCGAAAAAAAACAAACATGATTATGTTGTAATTTCCGATCGGAAGAAGCGACCTAATACGTGCGTGGGCGCCCAATCGAGATTACGTTGAATAACTATTACCGACGTGGGCTAATAGCGTCTTAAACACTGATAGTCACGCTCAAATCACTTTCTTTTTCACACATGCCTCATCGAATCTGTAGCAGAGAAATTACAAATCTAATTCGTATTCGCAAACACGGAGTCAATTTCACATTTAAGGCGACGACGTAACATTACCATACCTTTCATGGGGAAAGTAAAACAATTGTAAACATAATACTAAAATTACTAGCATTAGGAAGCGTACGTCAATAAACAATAATTTTAAGCCGGAAAAGGCCGGAACACGCAGAAAACGCCTGTCACGATACTCAGCTAAAGCAATGAAAAAAAGCGAACTCTTTTATTCTTTTAGTAACGTAAAGAAAGTAATGACAGAACTGATCGAGAACAATGCTGATGATAGCTGTATCAAAGATCACAATGCAAGATGATCACGGTACGAAACACAAGACCTACCAACTGCTATAAATAAAGACATTGTAAAGCTACATTTTGACACAGGCGGGGGCGAACGACAAGGCCCCAATCCTGATCGCAATCTTAATGAGTTTGTCTTTACCCAAAAATATACAAAAAGTCCGAGAGGTTGCATGGAAAGTAATATATTACATTAAGAGACAACTAGCACTAATCCTGAATCCTCTGAGATTTTAAAATTTAAAAAGGGCTTTATTTTTAAGAATGTTCCGGTTTTGCAATGTCCATACCTAAATAATCTGTATGATAATTTAAATACAAAAGTAGCTAAAACTGTTGACCGCAACAAGGTAGGTCAACCTATCGTTAACCTATAGATGCAGATATAATGGTTTTAAAGTTTAATTAAATCAGTCTCGGTAGTAAAGTTAGAATTGGGACAGTCAACCAAATGTCAAACATTAAAATCCAAAGTTCAACCCATGATAAACACGTAACATAACTTGTAGGCCTTTTAATCTTCATATCGCATGCGCATAAAACAATGCCAATCGGACGGAAGATCAAACACCAATAAAAGTCAAATGCCAATCACATGCATCCGCGTGGTCACTTAACACTTCGTCATTTCGTAAGAGAGAGAGCTTTTTTTGTTAGATCATTTTATCGAAAACTGTGATATAATATTGGAGATCTATGTGACACGAGTCACATGGAATTTATTCCACTAATATTATAAAGCCAAAAGTTGGTTTGTTACCTCTTCACGCAAAAGCTATCCCAAGGATTGAGCTGAAACTTTGCACCCTTATAGATATAGGTCTGGATTAACAAATAGGCTACTTTTATCCGGGTACAACGCGTGCGAAGCGGCGGGCTGAAGCTAGTCTAGTTATATACAAGGGATAGTTTTGCAGTTTGACAGAATAACTGATATAGTAAAACTCTAACAACTATATCGTAAGAATCAGAATTTCAGCGCACACAATTTGTTATCCTCGATGATTGATTACGTACTATAAATAAGGACTATATTTTGTTTGATTTAATTACAAAAGTATAATTATACTATACATAAAATAAGACGATATTACTTTTAAAATGTTATAGTCCTAGGTCAACCGAAAAGTACCTACCCTATAAATTTTGATTCCCTTGAGAGTGTCGAATATACGTTTTCTGCGGCATAAACGACCGCATTTTTTATGCGAATTTAGTAGGTTAGTTTTTCCACAGCTTCACGAAACGGTAGACCTGAGTATATGAGGTTTTAATTTTAACTCGATACCTGGACGCGTTCCCGAGATAAAAGGTCTTGACAGACAGACGATCCAATAAAGTATGTGTATAACAAAGTGATCCTATAAGGATTCCGTTTTTCCTTTTGATGTACAAAACCCTAAAAATCCATACACGGTATGTTTATGAATTTAATCAATGTGCTAATTGTTTATTGTAGTTTTCGTAAATCCTACCCTTGGTTGTTTGACATAGGTACGGAGCGCTAGATAGACCTCTATTGAAATCAAGTCATACTACAACTTACGAACACCGCTCATCTCTGTATTTCATTACACGTAATTATTATTTTCTAAAATGAATGTCAGAGTCTATAGGTTCTGTCAAACACTACTGCAATTGCATGCCTGCAGGGAGAAAACGTTGAGAAATGAAAATAATATGCGAAATACTTCAGAAAGTTCCGTTGGTGGAGGCAAACGCATCTCTAAAAGCTGCAACATGTAATGATGTGGTTAGCAGATCGTGAAGCTGACAATTTAGAAAGTTTTAGTTTTAACGTTTCCCCGATAAACTGATTAAAATACATTTAGATTTATACTGCAAATATAGACTTGGTCGATATTGATCGTAATTTTATTGCAACTTGTTGTGTTTTGTTAATCATAAGGAAGAAATTATGTAGGTGTCATATAAGTCAACATTTATGTTTTTTATAGATAAACTTAGCAATAATTTACCCATGTTGACGAAGTTGACGTGATTGTAGTACAAAACGTACATATTTCTTTTTTGTACTTATAACATAATAATGTGACAAGCCGAAGTTGTTTGTTCAAGTAGATACCTAAATCATAATCATACGATTTCAAGGTATTTATTCTGTGGTTCTTTTCTGAAAATAATTAGCACAGATCTAACAGCCGGAGCGGAGTAGGGACAATATGCTCAGAATCGTGCATATTCTTAAAGCAATGTTTCGCAGCCTTCATTGAGAAACAGTGCCCCCATTCGTGATCTTAGTTTTCTGTCGTTGAGCAATGAAAACTTGATTTCCACAAGTGAAATCAGATAAATATTTTGTCACACTAAACGTATCTCCGGTCATCCTAAACATGTCATTACGTAAACTGCTCAAGACGCACATGCAAACAACAGACGAAAGTTACCAACGCGCCGACAGATCCGAACACAGGATGGACATAATAAATTATCGGCCAAGACGCTAGAAAGTGATTGTGTAAAATGACCACATTTAAAATTAAATATTCATCCACGCCTTGACCATAATGAGTGCTAAATGATAATCACTCCGATTTAATAGTCAATGTTTCAAGCTTAGCTGTGATTAGTATGGAATGCAAGATAGTGTACTCACAATGCAATCCTTGCGATCATGTTGCGTGTTGCGCGTGGCGTTGCGTTGCGTTGATTAGCGTTGCGTGCTTGCCCGGTTCCTTCGGGCTGTCGGCTGCAACAGAGAGCTCTCGTCAGCACACGCGCCTTTCCCAAGCGACACAAGTTGCGACAGTGAAGCTCAACGAGGAAGCTGCATCGCACATTTAAATGCAACACTAATGTCAGAGAGCCTTTAAATGCCAATAGCGACGACCTTTCGGTTCGAAGTGCAGTTGCGCAACCGAAGATCGGCTGTGTTCGTATGAGAAAGGCGAGTGCGTGGGGTGGGGTGGGGACGCACCGGGGGTAGCGGGTGACACCGCTGGCGACGCGCTGCCTTTTGGCGACTAACCTCGCTGGCGCGTGAGCACCTCTTACTTATAGCCGCGCGCCCACCCGCGCCTCCGTGGCCGCCAGCTCACCCTCGCCTCCACACTGCACGCGCGGAGCTTCAGCACAGCACCCTCCGACCTCCGACATGACTGTATCTCACCAACTTAATTCATAATAATTATCACCTAAAACTCTACGATCGTCTTGCACAACAATCATTTAATGTCTATAACGGCTAATCAAAATATATAATAATATTTCTTCATACGACATTCTTCATTGACACTTCGTCATTGTGTTTGGTCGCGGAATGCAGGATCCTTGTGCAAGGCAGTCTACATGCAAAGTTTTAAGCAACCACACCTTTCCATTTCTATTCGAGGTGAAGCTTCTCTCTATAACACTCTTCAGTTTTCAGAGCGATATAATTATACACCCGTGAGCAAAAACATCGACTCAGGATGCACGCTCGCGGTTAAAAGTCTATAGCAAAAATCTGAAGCTTTCATTCTGTTTCTGATTTTAACATCTCAAAGCGGCTAGTTTTAGCTTTAAAGAGAGTGGTATACGTTGGTTTTTTTAATTTAGTTTTGGTATAGAAAAATATTAAATGAGAAGGAGTCATAAACAATGAAACAAGGTGATAATTTACAGTAAAGAAAATTGAAGCTTATATTCGTCAAAATATTAATTTAATTGAAATTAACTTATCAATTTTAGTGTTATTGTATGAGGGCAACAGAGAACTCCTTAAGTAATCTGTTGCTGATACCGTCCGAGCCATGGGACTTCTTGAGGCGAAGATCTTTAATGACCTTGGCGACCGCAGCTGCCCTAATGAGATACAAAGGGGGAGCAGAGGGAGGAAGGGAAACTAAGCAGTCGACTTCACTATTCACCATGTTAAGGTGATCAGGGTCGACGGGTTCAAGACTAGGTGAGCATTGCAATTCAAAGCTCTCAGCTAGAGCGTCTGCTTTTTCCTTGTCATCAATCGCAGGCGTTTGTTGATTAGGGCGAAGCAGAGGAGGCATGATTGAGATACCATCCGATTTCATAGATCTGGCCAGGCTCCAGTAAGTGTGATGCCCGGGTTCAATCTTAGAAAGCAGATAACTGATAAGGGTGGGTCAGGTAGATAACCTTATATATGGGTCAGTAACCCTTCATTAGCGCTATTGTAAACAAGCGTAAAAAGGGTGGTTACCGATCACAATATATTGTTGGGTTGTGTGAGCAAGAAACATTACCTACAATATTTTATATCATTTTGAAGCAAGCTAATGCTAATACTTACTACAGCTTTAACATTTTACTAAGAAAAAAATATTTTCGCGTTCAGTTTTTTTACCAGTGACTTGCGACTGCAGGGGTGTCGCCTGAGTCGATTTTTTTTTGCTGACGAGTGTATATCTACTCGTAGCTAATCTTTAAATTGGAACAAACTTCTAACGGAGCTTGAGCACAAGAAAAAGTCCTGAAAAAACTATTCCTATTATTTTTTTTATTCAACCTGTCAAATAATAACGACTTTACCAACATGTAACCGGGTGTTTCTGTTTTTTTTCATCTAGGTATACGTACCAGCAGTATAGCGCGAATACAGTCTTAAGAAACCTTACATAATACGAGCTTTATACATACCTACCTGCCAATAAACATAACGTGACAAAAATGTTTAAATAAAGACAAGGAAAACAGATGCCGTCCCATAACCACAAGTGCCAATAAGGTTGTCGACCGAAACCCTTGTCGAATTCCGGGTATTAAAAAAGAAAAGCACAATGTCCATTCGTACTTGCCCATAAAGGATTTTTTGAGCTCAGCGCAAATTGCAACATGAAATATTACTGATATTACCCCGTTATTTTTAAAACGAGAAAATTTGATATTGTATGGAATGGAATTATGTCGTAATGTTTTTTTAAATATTTGAAGTATGTTGTTTATACATTACTAGCTTCTGCCCGCGACTTCGTCCGCGTGGAATAGTTTCTTTGGGCTAACGCTAACTCTTACCCACGACTTCGTTTACGTAGAAGGTGAAAATATAATATTTTTAAATAATACCTACGTTAAGCGTAATTTTAGGTAGGTAGGTACCTACATCACGCTTTCATCAGTAAGAGTGGAACTTTAAAACATTAGGTAAAAGTACTGGGTCTTATAATCTTATATCATTTAGATTGTAATGTTATTTTATAGTACTTCTGCGTACACTATATTTTCAATTTATCTATTCAATTCACAAAGTATTATATTTGTTTATATAAAAAAAGTATATTTACAATCACAAAACTAAATGGAAACACAAAGTAGGCAAATTTAATTAAAATGCTGGAGGCGGGCAGCCCTATCGCATGTTTACGTACCGCGGCTGTAGGTATTTATTTCAAAAATACGGCCGAGTCAAACTACTGTATACATTACTATTCTGTGCTACGACGACGTATGATTTGAAGGTTAGGTTTGCGTTATATTGAATTATTTTCCCTCGTTGAATAGTAAACAAACTAAGTGTAGGTGTTATAATTTCGGTGATGAACTGATTACCTATCCGTTTCTTTGTCTAAAACTTATCACTATGATTGATTACTGAGCATAAAGTTCGTATAAATGTCTATCTAATTACCTCCTCAAGTTTAAAGCGTAGCTAGTTATGTAGTACTATATTAATTCTGTGGTGTAGGTAATTAGATTTTATCTGTATGTAATTTAACAGTCAGTTGAATAAAAAATCGTATACAAATCAGATCAATAGCTATGGCGTAATGTGATTCTAGACAGAGTTTTAATGTTGTAGATAGGTAGCTCTGTATAGGTTCCTGTGGGAATGAGATATTTTCCCGAAGTAAAAAGTAGTCTGAATTTTGGTACCTTCCTACCCTATAAGTTAAGTAGTGTGATGGTATGTCGCTAAGTTTCGATCCAAGTAAAACTGTTAAATAAAGACAGATGCATCAAAATTTTATAATAAATTCCCTAAATTATGGCGCCTACCGACCCTCTAAGTTAGAAAAGTGATCAAATACTAACTTTAAGTCTTAGTAACACTCATTTAAAAAAAAAAACATCAAAATCATTTCAGTAGCTATGGCGTCATTCGCTTCTTGACACGATCACGCTAGATTTCCGCGGGAATGAGGTATTTTCCCGCCGTAAGAAGTAGCCTGTGTCCGTGCCTAGGATCCTATCTTTATATTAACCAAGTCTTATAAAAATCCGTTCAGACGTTAAGGCGTGAATGAGGTAAACTTTTAAACCAAACTATTAAAAATCACTAACTTAATTAGTTTTCTGCCTACTGCCTACGCCTTAAGTACGATAGCATGAATATTAATAGCCCATATCCTTTTCTAGGTTACTATCTATCACCTGACTAAATTTCATCAAAATCCGTTCAGCCGTTTAGGCATGATAGAGCAAAACTCCCACCAAAAACCATAAAAAAATCACTAACTCAATTCAGTTTTCTGCCTACTTCCTACCCCCTAAGTACTATGACGTGATCATTTTGATCTTATATCCGTTTTTAGGTAACCATCTATTACCTTACTAAATTTCATCAAGATCTGTTCAGCCTTTTATACGTGAAAGAGCAAAAGTCCCAACAAAAACGACTAAAAATCACTAACTCAATTTAGTTATCTGCCTACTACCTACCCCCTAAGAACGATGGCGTGATTATTTATAGCCTATGACCATTTCTAGGTTATCATCTATCACCATACCAAATTTCATCAAAATCCGTTCAGCCGTTTAGGCGTGAAAGAGGAACAGACAGACAGACAGACAGACAGACAGAGTTACTTTCGCATTTATAATATTAGTATGGATATTGTTCATCCAACATACTACAAATATTTCATCAGCTATTAATTATACTTAAATGTCAAAAATAGTTAAAGTTTCCTTGTTGTGTTCAAGAGCTACGGTGCTACAGACAGACACACTGCACATAGCGGTCAAACTTATAATACTCCTCTTTTTTGTCTGGGGTTGAAAATAGATTTAAAAGCATTAATGACGATTTCTAATCGAGTAGAATCTTCCTTAAAATTTCTTGTGTGTTTTCGGAAAATTCGTTTAATTGTACTTTTTAAACGTCTTCAAAAAGGAGGTTCTCAATTCGACTGTAAATTAAGAATGGTGGAAATTTGATGATTCTTTTTTTTAAGGTAGGTTTCAGAGATGGGTGGTCCCATTATCAAATCGTTACTGATGATGGGATCCATGAGGAATAAAATAATTGTAATAGTAGGAACTGGAGTCCCTCAAGGCATAGTTTTATGACCTAAATTTAACCCTGCGTTTGGGTTTTTTGTTTCACTTTATAATGTTTGCTTGCTTTTACACCCAGTTCTGATGATGGAATCCATGATAAAAGGAGGGAAATACTCATAATAGGCGTACATAAAGCAGTTTCGGTGTTTTCAGCAACAAGTCTGAATTTATTATCATTTGAAGTTTTTGTGTTTTTTTTTATAATTTGCGGTTGTTTTAATTAAATAATTATTTAAATAACTTGCTGTGCCCGCGACTTGGTCTGCGTGGACTTAGATGTAGTACACCGTAAATAAGCCCTATAACACTCGTATGGTGACCGTAATAAATAAGCAGACATATCAGAAAATTCGAAGAATACTCAAAGCGAGAGTAAGTACTTTTAGTTTGTTAATTTCCGAAACAGCATGTACGAAAGATACTCAGAAAATTTTACGAAAATAAAATAAAGTACTCTATGGTTAAATACATTGTTTTTTTAAATAATTTCTTTGAAAAAATAGAAGAAAGTACTCTAGGTTAGGTTGGTATAATGCCCTTGACCTCGAGCAATATATGTTTACATATAGCGTTCTTGGGATTTTTGCATGGATTGAGGAGTTCCCTCTTTTCGGTTTAAATAATCTTTATTTCTCAATAAGAACAATAATATTCACTTGGTTGAGAACATTTAAAGTTTTTTTAACATTTTAAAGTCTACGCATAAGTGCGCTTACCTGCTAATCTTAACCTGCTTTTTCTCATGGATCCCATCATCGGAACTGAATTTTGAAAAAAATTGGACGTAATTCAAAGTGTATTCGAACTCAAAAATAATTTACCAAATCGGTTCATACAACAAAGTTTAAAAAATATTTATACATATACTTTCCGTGGGGTGCCAGCAATAGAATGTTACCCCTCCTCTCATGCCCGTGGATGTAGTAAGAGACCACCGAAAGATGGGCAGCAGCGTCTTTCTGTCTGTGTATCAACATCCCGTACTGCGCTCGCAAACCCGCCTGCCAAGCGTGGTGAGTATGGCAATAACCTCTCATGATCAGTACTCGGCCATGAGGGAGGCCTTTGTCCAGCAGTGGACGTCCTACGGCTGAGATACATATACCTACAGTCGACTGTCAAGTTGATCAAACCTTCTCCTTTTTTGAAGTCGGTTAGAAATACCAGCCTCACTACCTACTCGTCTTCCTCAGTTGAAAGGATCTTGTTGTTTTCCACACCAACACACCGCCCGCCTGAACCCGTGAAGTGACGCGAGGTGGCTTCGCGGTGGTATAGTGATATGAGATTTCCAACTAAACTTAAAAGCTAAATAAATTTTGATTCTGTGAATCGATTTTGATGAAGTAAAGACTAAATGTAATTTAGAATAATGCTTTTTCAGTTATAACAAATAAGTGGTTTTCTCACGAACAAACAAACAAACAGATAAACAGACAAAAATTTCAAAAATGGTATTTTTACGTTTTATTACCTTTTCTATATATATTAAATCAAATAAGTGGTTTTCTCACGAACAAACAAACAAACAGATAAACAGACAAAAATTTCAAAAATGGTATTTTTACGTTTTATTACCTTTTCTTCATGTATCACACTTATTTATTTGCAAAAATATTTAATGTACAGACGCGAAAGGTTTACGATTTTATTATATGTATAGACAAGGCTTTGTGAACAGATGGTGGCACCTAAAAAGCTTCGCATTCAACGGGAAAACAATTGAGTTTTCTTTACAAACCACAACTTCTGACCTCCGAACAAAACTTTCAAGTTTTTTTTTCAAAACAGACTATTTTAACTTCAGACTATACGTCAAGAAAGAGCTACACTCCAATGTGGAAATGGGTATCTACCTAATAATGGTTAGTCACAGAAGGTTTTCGAGAATAGCCAATTATTTATAGGTATCTTATATGTTGGACATTCACGCATAATGGAGTTGTGTAATGTTCACCTCCATGGAGTTAAAACGGCCCGTAAACCTTGGAACCCGGTTTTCACAAAAACGTTGTAGATGAGCTATAAAATTTAAATTCTTCCATGTTGTTACCTTGGAGGGGCCGTCTCCAAGAGCGAGGGAATCTCGGCGATGTTATCGTCGGTGCCACGTATTTCTATACACTCTTAGAGGCCGTCTCCACGAGCGAGAGAATCGCGACGAGTTCGCGCTATAAAATACGTGGCACTTCCCTCGCTCGTGGAGACGGCCCCTAGAATTTACATTAATATTATCGCGAAAATTATAGAGATTTTGCGAAAACACGTATAAATAGACAATTGTGATTACGTAACCATCCGAAAACACTGCCTGTGACAGAACCGAGATGGACAGACAGTAAGTGATATATAAGGTTTAAATGTAATCAATCACAAATCACAGTTGTCTAATTACTCGTGTTTTCGCAAAATCTCTAGAATTTTCGCGATAATTCGAATTATCAAATCATCCTACGACATATACATTACTAGCTGCCCCGGCGAACTTCGTGACGCCTCTAAATCAACCATCACTACTGGACCTACTCCTTCAACTACTGACTAGATAAGATAAAGATAAGAATGAATTTATTTACAACAAAAGAATTATAAAATCAAATTAGGTGTTACACAGATACTTAACGAAGAAATAATCAATAATTAGCACAACTAACTAATACTCTACTACCTACTACACCTGCTTACTACAACTCAACTACTACAACCACTAACTCCTACTCTACTACTACAATTACTAATTACAAAACAAAACATCGTAATTAAGCCAATCCGTACCTACTCTAGGTAAATATTATAAGAAAGCCGTGTCGTACACCGTAGCACAGATTACAGAACGTAAACCGTAGTTTCATTTCATGGATGAGAAATTCTTAATTACGAAATGATAAAATGAATATGAAATAAAAAAAAATAATGCTGGACAATTCACACGCATCATCGAGCTTGTATTATCGATACTAGATGACTGATATACTTAATACATGAAGTTTACTACATAGATAGATATGTTTTATTATACGCATATAAAAACATCCAAAACGCCGAACACATCGGTGAAAACCGCATCAAAATCCGTTGCGTGGTTTAGGAGAAGAAAGCCAAACACTCAGACAGACAGGCGCGGGAAACGACTTCAATTTATACTATGTAGAGAAAATATTGAATAGTGCCGGAATTTGACACGACACCTTAGTCACAAAGCTAAAAGATTACCTACTTACCTATATATTTATTTTATCCCACCAATATTATAGAGCCGAAAGTTTGTTTGGATGTAGGTCTGTTACCTCTTCACCTAAAAACTAGGCTACGGTTTGAGCTGAAACTTTGCCTACGTATTGATGTTGACTAGGTACTTTTTATTCGGGTACAACGCATGCGAAACAGAAGCTAGTTGTATATAAACAAGGTATGTACGAGTACATAAAAAATCGGCAAAGTTCGAGTCGGACTCGCGCACTAAGGGTTCCGTACAATTATTTAAACAACTACTATACCATAAATACTTAAACAACTAAATATTCTGTGAATATTTTAAGCATCTACCTGATGCCGTATTTAATATCGAGCAAAAACCGGCAAAAAATTGCGTTTGTTGTATGGGAGCCCCCTTAAATAGGTATTTATTTTATTCTGGTTTTTAGTTTTATTAGCGGCAACAAAAATACATCATCTGTGAAAATTTCAACTGTCTACTTGGTTCATGAAATACAGGTGACAGACAGACAGACGGGCAGACACGGACAGCGGAGTCTTAGTAATAGGATCCCGTTTTTACCCTTTGGGTACGGAACCCTAAAAAAACACCTCGACTTACAGGTAAGCTGGAATACCCTAGGATTTGAACGTTTGCCTGCCGTAGAAACTAGACATAATTTGATCAGTTTGTTGTGCATACACATAATTATTTTAAATTGTATTGCCAACAAACTTCGAATGGAAAGTAAATTCTTGGCCAATACGGATCTTTTAGCTTTAACGTTATAAAAAGGCCAAGTGCAAGTCACAATAACGCACCGTGGATTTCCGTTTATAAGTTTAAAGACCTCTTTATTTAATTACATCACTTAAGTAATAAATTAATAATGCTGGACACTACCATACAACACCATCTAGTCACAAAATAAGCACGCTTAGATAACGTTAAAAAAATGATTAATGTGGGGTAATGTGTCTACGGATAACTACGGAACCCTACACAGTGCGTGGCCCGACACGCACTTGGCCTAACATAGAGCCGTGCTAGACAACAGAGGCGTGCATTTTAAAGTGTCTCGACGAGGAATAGTTCATTAACAACGAGGACATTTATTTAACAGACTCTAAAACGTTCCGCATAAACCGTGACCTATAAAATAGGTATAATAGAATGTTCAATAAAAACCCGTAATTCTTACAATATCAGAGATTTAATTCAAAATTACAATACAACAGATAACTAATTTAAAACGAGTTTGACCTGTAACTATTCTTGTCCTTGACTTTTGAAGCTCTGATGACTGGACGGGCTTTACCGTTCTCAAAGCAAATACATAGGTATACCTACTGCAAACATAAGGTATAGGCTAGCTAGAATCACACACGGTCTGTATATTTTCTAATTTTTGGGGTCCCGTGCTCAAGTTAGTTATTTAGTCAAAGAGTTTTGGCAATATTGCATGACTAAGAACTTTATCTAAGCAAAACTTCTAAAAAGAGGGCGCTGGTGTGTCAGTTGTCTGGCGAACTTATAAAAATAAGAAGGAAGAAGATTAATTATTAAGTGCCGGAAAAATAATCGGTTAATAATTAAGAGATGGTACTTATATTTATGATTCTCATGAATAAAATGACAATAATTATGTTGGACATTGCACACAGCGCCGTCTAGCAGCCCCAAAGAAGGCTGAGCTTGTGCTATACCTACCCATAGAAAAAATGGTTATGCTAGATCGTTCAAGGTTGTACATGTACTTAATTTTGAATGGTTCCGGACCAAAATGGTAAAAAGGAAACCTTATGGGAATCGCGTATCACTTTGTCTGTCTGTCTCTCTGTCAGAAATGGATATCTCGAGAACTGATGCTATCGACATCGATCAAAATGTTGAAAAATATTCTTATTATGATTGCAAGAGGGGCGGAAAGGGGGTCTCGAAATTTTTAAAGTGATGTTACTGTGTCATGTGTCAGTTTTTAGTTTTTCATTAAGCCGTATCGTTTTTGAGTTATTTACCCCCCCCCCCCCCCCTTCGAAGTTTGCGGAGATAAACCCTAAGTTTCAGGGATTTATAATTGACGAGGATAGAATAGAATAGAAAACTTTATTGCACACCACATAAAAAATAGAACATTAAAATAAAGAAATTAAAATAATAAATACAATATATGAGTACAAAAGGCGTCTTTATCGCTATAAGCGATCTCTTCCAGGCAACCTTGGGATGGACAGGAAATAGAGGATTATCTCGTCTAAAGATAAATCCCTGAAACTTTTATAGCTAATAGAAGTGTATGTGAAGGTATGTACTAGTGTATACCTATATTAGAGGTATATATTTTTATCTGTGGTGAAGGTTACAGGAAACTATAACGAACTCTTTATTTGTATAGTTTTTTAGACCAGGGGGGGCCGGCAAGGGGTCTCATAAATTTTAGGTAAATTTAATAGGTCATGTGGGTTATTATACCTCTATGAAATTTACTTATTTACAAATATGTTAAAAAAAATACTGCCTAAAATACAAAAATCAGACCAGTTATGGCTGTCATGGTTATCCAACAAATATCGCCATTATCATAATATTATACTAGCTTGTGCCCGCCGCTTCGCATGCGTTGTACCCGGATAAAAAGTAGCCTATGTGTTATTCCTGGTCCACATCTATACGTGTGCAAAATTTCAGCACAATCCGTTGGGTAGTTTTTGCGTGAAAAGGTAACAAACCTCCAAACAAACTTTCGGCTTTATAATATTAGTGGGATTTTATGATGGCACGGAACCCTCGGTGCGCGAGTCGCTCCTGTTTTATTTTATTGTAATCAGGTACAGGTTCTCGGATGGATTTGAAGATCTAGTATAAACATAGACCAATAAGTATAAATAACCATTTTGTTGAAGTAGAGACTATACTACGATACTTAGACCTATGCGAAATAAGAGTTCCTTGTGGTCCCACTAGTGGGACAGAAATATAAGTTTAGGCGATTCTGACCAATTTAACCACAAACTGATTGAAGGCAAATAAATGACAAATTTAAACACAATTTCACTTACTTACTAACATTGTTTATTTACATTGATTTAGTTACATGATATTAAATAGGTCGGTTTATGTACAGAAACATGAACTAACATTTAAATAAAAAAAATTGAGTATGAATGTATGAATGATAATTCAGCCCAACTCTATGTAGACAAAATATAGCCCAATTGCAACATTTACAAGACTTAGTTAGCTTACTTAGTTAGCTTTTTTACTTATGTACATGTGGTCAACATTCCACAATAATTACATATTATGTATAAAAATCAACAAGTGTTTTTAAGTTGAATACCTACTGGCAGTTCGTTTACATTTTGAAGGTACACATCAAATTTGGCACAAGTATAGCTATATAATATAACTTTTATTTGATATGGAGGCAGGCAGGGTTGCAAGGAAGCTTGTTTATTCCGTTGACTTGAAAAACTTGATAATATGAACATTATTTGTGACTGGCGACTGAACCATCTCGTTGATTACAAAATTAAACAAAATATGTACAGTCATTAGAAAATATGACCGAAATAATTATGATGTCGGCACAGATATCGACCGCCAACTTTGAATTATGCACAAGTGAATTCGGATGAACTCCAAAGACTCGGAGCGAGCGGCCAATATACCCGAGATGATAAATTATGAATAGCACAATGTCAACACCTTCCTGCCCTGCCAGCTAAGCCCTGCCAAGTGGGGTGGGCACAACAGGCCTTCAAACCTAACACATACAAACGATTGTCACAACTAATTATTTTATTATCACTAAACATACTTTTGAACGACAACGTAAAATACTCATAAGAAAGTGTGCCGATACAAAATGGCACGAAAGTTTTAAATAATTGAACACATCACGAAACTCCGTTTTACTAACCTTACGACATACACACGACTACAGTTATGTTATGAGATACAACTAGGCGTGACATTTTAAATTTAGTACTAAATACGAGTAGCCAGCATTGAGAGAATAATTCAGCGACATCTCTAGATAAAGTACATATTTGTTTGCAGTAATTTAACAACCGTTTAGGCTTATTTATAACATTAATTAGTTTTTATAATGATTTCTCTATAAGGCAAGAAAGTCATGTTAAGGGGTGTCAACCTGTTACCTGGAAGAAAAGTGGTTTTAAAATCCGAAGCAACCAATCAAAGTCAAGCACGCCGTGCCGCGATAGCGCCTAAGAATATTTTATAGTTTTGGTAAAGTAAGCACTAAGTCCATAAAATATAGGTCTTCCTTCGCCCTTCGCCCGCTTTGTCACAGAAGTCGTCATATACCCCAGTGTGGTATCAAATGAAAGGGCATGATGTGTAGATTGCAAAACTGAAGAAAACATTACAAACAAATAATAAGGTAACCTCCGAGACTAGGTAAAGTATCGGGGGTTATTTAATTTTATAACATATGTTTGTAACGAATAAACTTAAAAACTACTGGACCGATTTTCAAAATTCTTTCACCATTATCCCTGAGTAACATAGGCTATAACCCCGTATCGCCATGGGAACGGGAACTTCGCGCGTGAAACTGCGGAGTGTGGCCAGTATTCAATATCCAGCTGAATCGCAGAAGGTTGAGCGTAGAGGATTCTTGACGCCGGGACATAATGTTTTGCAGATATTTGTTCCTGGGTGTTTCCCTATGTAAAATGAGTATGTATTCACAAAAAAAAAGTATTCTATCAGTCATCTAGTACCCATAACACAAGCTTTGCTTATGTTGGGTTCAGATGGTGCTGTGTGAAATGTCCAGCATTATTTATTTATTTATTTATTTATTATTGTAAAACGAAGCTTTTGCCAAGGTTAGCATAATTATGCCATAATACAAGTTAAAATTAGTTAACTCGATATATGTGGATGCAGTTAATGGTGCACCTACATCGAATACACTTTAATATTTATTATTGCCGGATACAAATATTATTTCTCTAATAATTTGTATATAAATATATGATTTTGTTGTTCAAATTGTTTCATATAAAAATATAATTTAGGTTAATCTATGAGAATATATGTATCTATAAATCATAAATCTTTCTCACCGGACTGGATGGAAGCGGCTCAGGGCAGAAGCAGATGGCGATCTATCGTGTTGGAGGCCAAGACTCACTTTGGGGTCATCGCGCCAGGATACTTTTATTATGATTATATAAAAAATGTCATGAAATAGTTTATTGGAAAACCGACGTTCCTGTATCCAGTTTTTGGACGCTGTTTGTAAATGAAGTCACACGAATTTCATAATTTTTGTCTCCCCGTTCCTCGATGTCTGGCCACGTTTGTAAGACTATCCCATTCCTATATGTGACGTCACATATTTTGTAACTTCAAGATTTTTTTTAGCGACGTCGCCAATAAGGTAATACACCCATTTTTGAAAAGTGTCACAATTAGATTCTATAGTGATAATAAACCACAAACAAAATCATATTATCTAATAGATAGCACCTTATAATGGTGTAATCTAGTTTATGCTTCACAATGAAGCCATTATTGTTAAGCCGGGATTTTAAGTATTCTACAAATATATAAGTTTCATAACGATTTACTGTGCCTTTTTAGTACATACAATATACGATTACAAATACATATTAAAACTATTTAATCTGTGCGTAATAAAAATATGTTTTTTTTATTTACAATAATGAATACATGTAAAATTTGGTGACTTAGAGTTTCACAGTTAATGCCGCTTAGTCGGCGAATAATTTGGCCTATATGTAAAAGCAGACAATTTTAAAAAACTACGACTGATATTAACCCTAGAGTACTAATATACATACTAATCTAAATATATGTACTAATATAAATTTATTACCGGTTGCTACTAAGGATCGCCTAGCAGGCTACTTTTGGAATAAAACAAAAATTAACTTCTTATCTTTTATTTTATTTATATATTACAAACTTTAATGAATATAACAGAAAATCCTTTACTGTTTCTAAATAATAAAACAAAATAACAATTATACCTCTATTTCAGTCACAAAAATATTTTTAAATCTTACATTACACATAGCTTATTTTGGTAGAACAGTTATTGCAATATTATTATTTTTTTAAACTATAGTAACTTTTTTTATTTATTTCTGTTGTTTAAATTACAACTTAATGTGTAAACTATAATATGAACAAACAAAAACTATTTCAATCATCATATTTTTTTACTACAGACTGAATTTAAATCAGGCTATTTTTCGGTCACAGTTTGGCGATCTGTATGCTCCAAACAATATTCTTGATTACGTTTGGAGCAGACATAAATGCTCTTGGTGATGATGATAATATTATTATTATGTTTTTTAGATCTTCTTAGCTCTTTCAAGTTGGTATGGAAGAACTCTGATCTGCCACACTGCCATCGGAGCTGCCCTCCGTTTCAGTATCATCATTTGAAAAAATACTGTCTCTATCTGGTCCTCGTAGTGATCTTGATAAATCTATCAATTAAAATTTGCATTTTGTAACGTATAAAACTCACAAATAATACAAAAATAATAAATATAAAATTTATGAAAACTTACCTCTAATACTAATGATCGCCTCCAAGGCGGTCGAAAGGCTGTCAACGTGCGCCCTGCCCCCGTCGCGTTGCCACCAGTTGGCGCGAACTCACGACTATTGTTCGCTCCAATAATTAAAAAATAACCGCAAAAAAATGATCATGGCCGGCCTCACAGGCGATGATTAGTACTCTAGGGTTAACATCATAACTATATTGGATTTCTATCATAACCGTCAGGTAAATACTTTAATTGTATCCTGGCGTTAATATTCACATGTTCCATGGATAAAGCTTTAGGGCGCTGCGTTGAGCGATAGATTACAGCGGTGATTTATGAACGCTGTATTGTGAACCTTACTTATTAATTGGCGGTCCAAAGTTCAGGCTACCAAGAATCAACTCACTTAAACTATTCTGCAGATTGCCCATGTGATATAGCCCTAAATTTAACAAATTGTACCTTTAAGCGTTTTTACAAAGTGATTCCCTGAAGAAACCCTAGGATATATCTTATCGGGGTCTTCAGATTTAAGTTATCTGTAAATGATCCTAGGAATTCATTGCAAGTATATATATATACTCTGGGCAGTATTTAGACCTAGCTCTGGCAACAATCTTTACCCTAGATGAAACTTGCATAATTCCAATTTACTTTTACCGGATTTGTTAAACAAAATATAAAATACTGAAGCCTAACAAAACTAAAATTCCCTTACACTAAGAAATAAGTAAATTTTAAAAATCACAACTCTTAACGGACTAAATCGCGAGATTAATTTAATACCACATATTTCGTTAGTCGAATGGTGTATCACATTTGGCCGACCTTCGTCGCTATACGTGGCTATACCCTCCTGCCTACCGGACACGCCTTTTTGAGATATTTTAATGAATTTTTCAGGGCTGGTTCCTAAAGGCATAACTTATGAAAATTGTGGTTTAGCAAAAAATGCCAGTCGACTAAATATCAAAAACTTTTTTTGGGGTTTACAAAACAAATAATGAGTCTCTCATTATTTGCTTTGTCATTATCTCATTGTGTTTATGTGGTATACATAGTACGCGGGTAGGCAGAAGGATACATATGCGCGCATACGATATGTAACATATTTAATTGCAATGCTTTATTAAATTAAAGTTAATTATCAATGAACATTCCCGCGCCGCGTTCTGCTTAAGATAGCATTTGACGACCTTAGTTGCCCAGTAGGTTTTTAATAGACGTCTTAGACGCAGGAGATTGCTGGTTCGTTCTCGCCGCGGGCAAATGTTAGCAATTCTTCTGCAAATATTTGACCCAGGTCTGGGTATTTTTATATAATAATAATAATAAACTTTATTTAGTAACTTACAAAACATGAAACAAAGATAATATATAATAATATAATAATATATATTCAATATCTTTACTAATATTATAAGACTCAAGAGTTTGTTTGGTTAAAAGCGTTGAAATCTTTCAAGGTTGAAACATTTTTTATGATAATATTTTTTTGCTAAATAATGCATTATTTGCGATAGTGTTTTTATGCACATGGCATTAATCCTTATGCAAATAAATACGTTATTCATTACAACTATTTAATTTTTGCTTTTGACATCATTCAAATTCATGGATAATCTTAGGATATCACAGGAAAAAAATAATGATTAAGTACCGCGCGCTCATTTTTATTATGCGGAATGATTATGTGACGCAGACAAAGTCAGCTAGTGTATGATATTATGTTGGGCAAAACAAAGTATTCAAGTTGGGGCTAGACGGTGTGTATGAAATGTCCAGCACAATTCGTTGTTATTACATTGTGCGGTGACAATGGTGACCACACGAGCGCTTACTTCTCTATCAAGCAAGATAGAAAAGTTCTTATCACAAAAGCCCGCGTCTCCTTTCTTTTTTCCGCCATCAGAAAGTTCTTGTCTTAGGATTCGTAATTTAAGATTTTTTAAATGTTTGTAATTTTTATAGCTTGAAACCACACTAACCTTTTTAAAAATATTCGATTTCGGCGAGGTGCGCATCCGCTAGTTAAATCCTTGGTTTCGTAGCTTAGCAGTAGGAGCACTTCCGTCATAAGAAAGGGTAATGAAACATACAGCCCTAAAGATATATAACGAAACCCACCGCAATCTCAAGGGCCCAATATTTTGCTCGTACTGTATTATCTGTTATCTAATTTCATGTATTCTTTGGTGTGGGGCGGTAAGGTAAGGCAAGACACCTGCAGGTGCCAATGTCAGGGGCGCCGCGGCTCCGACTGGCAAGAGCGGCTATTATTGGTGCAACACGAGGATCCTGACGCTGTTATCCAGTTTCATGTGTCCGTAAGGTGAGGCAGGTTCGTGCGGCTACACCCAGATGGCGGGGCTGTTCCATGACGCCCGCAGGTGCCAATGCTAGGGGCGTAGCAGCGGCGTGCGCTCGCCGGTCCGCCGCGGCTCCGGCGGGCGAGAGCTGCAGTTGTCGCTGCAACACGCGGATATGGACGCTGTCACGCTAGCCTGCAATGTTAGAATGGTTCTTAAGCCGTGTAGGGAAAGGCGAGTAACGTAACGTCGTGTTACATTTTAATTTTAGAATCGATTTTTGTCTCGTCTGTAGCGAGCGAATTCTATAGCTGACGCCTTATTCGTACTTTAGCTTGCGCTTTCGCATTCCTCTTTCTTTTTGGCTGCGTATGCGGCGTATTGTAAGCGCAACCAAGGATTCCACATTGGACAATTAGCCAAATAGTAGTATCATAAGACTGTATGCTAAAACAGAACTCATCGCACCTTCATCCAATAAAGACACATATCCACTAGAATGATATCACTCTCAGCGTCCTCCAGATGTACAAGTTAAAACCATACTACATGACAGCGGCGACTCGATGAGTCGAGAACCTAGAAACTAGAGAGCGCATATTCTCGAATTACCTCGAGGCTGAGCGCGCTTGCGTCAATAGCGGAGCTGACTCCGATGTTTGATAAGTCACGGACAATTTAAATTGAGAGCGGAGCTGACTCCGGCGAGTCGGCTCTCTGTCTGTGTGGTGATGTACAAGGGCGGTCTGATAAGTCAGTTATTTTTTTTTAATAAGAAGGGAGCTGACTTCGGCTCTCTTTCTGTGTGGTGTTTTAGCTATACTACATCAAACTGTCAGGCTTAAAATTGAATTTATTTATTTATTTATTAAGGCACACAAAACAGTTGCATTACGAATCCTAAGACAAGAATTTTCTGATGGCGGAAAAAAGAAAGGAGACGCGGGCCTTTGTGATAAGAACTTTTCTATCTTGCTTGATAGAGAACTAAGCGCTCGTGTGGTCACCATTGTCACCGCACAATGTAATAACAAAGAATTCTGCTGGACATTTCATACACACCATCTAGCCCCAACTAGAATTGAATTGCTTCCAAGGGTTGGTTTTGTTACCGGGTAAAAAGTAATTTATATTGAAGAGAAGAGTCACAAATTGCCAACAATTGAGAAATAAACATACAAACCATTAAGAAGTTATTTTTATCGACAGTTTATTTACAAACATTCCACCTGGAACGTGTCTGAAGTATAGTGGTAGTGACCTGCGATAGATGCGTGTCGTAGAGATGCAGCGCGCTGGCGGACATGTCCTCGTGGTCGGGGCAAGGCGGCGCGCGCAGGCCGAGCGCGCTCGCGCCGAGCGCCGAGCTCACGCCGGCGAGTCCGCTCTCTGATTGCGATTGGCCGGCGGCGCTCGAATCGGCTGGCGGCTCGTCGTCCTCGTCGCTTGTCTCGTCCATTTCCTACAAATACAGAATATAGCTAGGCTTTGTACGTCGCACAGCAACATGTCTTGGAATGTTTTGTTTGTATTGTTCCTAAGAATGTTTTTTTTTAAGATTTATGTTAATAGCAAGCAGCATGAACAATCGATCACGCGCCATAGCCATAAGCACCGGAAGTGATTGAATCAATAGGCTACCTAGGTTGATTATACTTTTTAATTCACCCGGAATTTTCGGCAACGGGGCGCCATACAGGCTCTGCTAGATGTATAGTGTTGTACTCACGGGCATCCTGAACTGTTGCTGCTGCTTCTGCTGCGGGTAGTAGGACAGCACGGCGGGCATTGGCGTCGTGGCGCCAAACAGGCTCTGCTGGATATACGAGCCCAGCATCGTCTTGTTCTAAAACAAATTAAGGTAACGGTTAATCGTTTGTTACTTCTACTGTTTTTGAACAATAATTATTATAATACAATGTGTTGCATGCTCTGTCGCAGCGAGCGGAGGAACTGCCTCTGCGGCAGGCGGCACGAGGCGACCAGGGACACCTCCGCCTCACCCTCGCCCTGTTACACTTACAAGCTGGCTCTGTTGCGGCAGCGCGTGATGCATGCTCTGTCGCAGCGAGCGGAGGAACTGCCTCTGCGGCAGGCGGCACGAGGCAACCAGGGACACCTCCGCCTCACCCTCGCCCTGTTACACTTACAACCTGGCTCTGTTGCGGCAGCGCGTGATGCATGCTCTGTCGCAGCGAGCGGAGGAACTGCCTCTGCGGCAGGCGGCACGAGGCGACCAGGGACACCTCCGCCTCACCCTCGCCCTGTTACACTTACAAGCTGGCTCTGTTGCGGCAGCGCGTGATGCATGCTCTGTCGCAGCGAGCGGAGGAACTGCCTCTGCGGCAGGCGGCACGAGGCAACCAGGGACACCTCCGCCTCACCCTCGCCCTGTTACACTTACAACCTGGCTCTGTTGCGGCAGCGCGTGATGCATGCTCTGTCGCAGCGAGCGGAGGAACTGCCTCTGCGGCAGGCGGCACGAGAGGCGACCAGAGACACCTCCGCCTCACCCTCGCCCTGTTACACTTACAAGCTGGCTCTGTTGCGGCAGCGCGTGATGCATGCTCTGTCGCAGCGAGCGGAGGAACTGCCTCTGCGGCAGGCGGCACGAGGCGACCAGGGACACCTCCGCCTCACCCTCGCCCTGTTACACTTACAACCTGGCTCTGTTGCGGCAGCGCGTGATGCATGCTCTGTCGCAGCGAGCGGAGGAACTGCCTCTGCGGCAGGCGGCACGAGAGGCGACCAGAGACACCTCCGCCTCACCCTCGTCCTGTTACACTTACGAGCTGGCTCTGTTGCGGCAGCGCGTGATGCATGCTCTGCCGCAGCGAGCGGAGGAACTGCCTCTGCGCCGGCTCCACCGGCTGCCAGCCGGGGTGGCGGCACGAGAACGCGACCAGGGACAACTCCGTCTTGCCGCCTTCGCCCTGGTCGTATTGGCCCACTGAAAAGGCAAACGATAATAAGTTATACATATATATTTTTCAAACTGTGGCTTTTGTCTATAAATAAAATGATTACAAGTCCAGCAAATCCAACGACTTTATCCATAACTAGCTTAAAAAACCGTATTTGAGAAAAAAATACATCATTCGCCATTTTGTGGCTTTTCTAAATGTCAATAACAATAAATATGGTCAATGCCATAATTTCGGCCAAATCTGATGTGAGGAAGTAGGATAGAGCGGGGCTAGTTGAGCATAGGGGCAAGTTAGGCAATCGAAATATCTCTAAACCTCTCTAGAGGTACTATTTTTGACCAAAAAGTAAAATAATCGTTAGCCGGAACATTTCGTCTGTATTTAATATAGAACCATTTTAACATAAATTAAATTATTAAGGAGTTACTGTTACACTGCCCACGAGGTTTCGAATCAGTGGGTTTTCGCGCAGCGACTCCGCCTGCTTTATTAAAATTCCTACTAGTTCCCACATGTCCCAAAAGCGCTCGAAGCTTTGTTGTCAAATAAATTGATAAGACGAAAGTATTTCTTTTAATTTTTCTGCCACTACGGTATTGGAACATAGGCTTAGTTAGAGCGTCTATATTTCCACAACGCTAGCCCGCCCCCTGCGGAAAACCGCAGGAAAGTTGAAGGATGTCATCATTTAATTTCTTAAATTGCTTATCATCGACGAACAGTTTATAGTCTATAAATAAATAGTTTACTGTTACAAATAAATTTATTTTGTCTCTATACTCGATGCCATTTAGCGTGGCAATACAGGTCATAAAATGCAATGAAAGTGTCGCTAATTCTGTCGCTTACCATACAAACCTATCGAAAACGTGCTATGTGGTTTGTATGGTAAGCGACAGAATTAGCGACACTTTCATTGCATTTTATGATAGCGTAGTGAAGGTAGGTGAATGACCTGTATTGCCATGCTAAATGGCATCGAGTATAGTAAATATTTAAGCCATGGTATGGATAGACTTTCTTAGTGCTCAATTTGCCCCATACCTATAAGCTGAACTTACCTCACCTAAGTTAAGCTTACTTGACTTTCTGCATTTAAACAGCTGTAGTTATTAAGTTAGACTCGTTAGAAATAAATAACTACAGATACTTTTGCGAAAGGATAAATTCCTAATCCATCAGTATGCATAACAAGCTATTATGACTTATCGCTAAGGAGTGAAAAATTGCTCAACTAGCCCCGCCCTACCCTAAACTTTGCTTAAAATTTTACCATACTATAACTGACATGTAATGTTACACAAATCGGGCACTTATGAATTGTGATGTGACAGTTTCTTACTTCATACAAATGCAATACAAACATTCTATTAAATTACTTGGGTTCGGTGAAGAAAAATAAAGACGCGGGCAAAGCCTCGGGCAACAAGCAGCCAGTAGTTAAATATAATACCCATCCCCGCAGCAACACACACAAGTCTTTCATATCACCTTCAGTACATCAGAGGATTTTTAATAATTATAAATCCACCTATATATTAGAGTATGTATTAGGGTGAGCTCGGTGACAGCAGAATAGAGCAGGATTATTATTAGAAGAATTGAATAGTGCAAAAGAGAAGAAGCAGTTGTCCCTTTTCCGCTCATTGATTTTTTAATTATTCTATCCTGCTATCATCGGGCTCATCCTACGTGGAATGGAGTATAGAGCTCGTACGGTCGCTAACCTTTTAGTTTTTCCTTGTATTTGCCGGGCGTTTGCCAGTCAGGGTGGCCATGGCGACGGATATCCAACTGAAACATTTGACGAAAATTACCACGACATAGGGATATTTATCCTTATAATAATTCTACTCGTAAGACTAAAGTTTGAAAGGATTACGGGGGACATCTCCAAAACCAAATATTCTATTGAGGTAGTCTAGTTCTGAGAGAAAGGGTCGACGTCCCCGATACCTAGCACGCTGGCAGTAAAGTTAGGCAGTCCCCTTGCATTCTCCCTTTCTAACTTTAACCGGCCAAGCTTCGTCAGCGTCCGCCAGGGCATGGTCGTGGGTTGTGAAGCCACTGCTGTACGTAGAATACTTTAGAGCTCAGTCGGCATTACCTGCGCGAAAGAGCAGACGTCCCCGATGCCCAGCACGCTGGCAGTAAAGTTAGGCAGTCCCCTTGCATTCTCCCTTTCTAACTTTAACCGGCCAAGCTTCGTCAGCGTCCGCCAGGGCATGGTCGTGGGTTGTGAAGCCACTGCTGTACGTAGAATACTTTAGAGCTCAGTCGGCATTACCTGCGCGAAAGAGCAGACGTCCCCGATGCCCAGCACGCTGGCAGTAAAGTTAGGCAGTCCCCTTGCATTCTCCCTTTCTAACTTTAACCGGCCAAGCTTCGTCAGCGTCCGCCAGGGCATGGTCGTGGGTTGTGAAGCCACTGCTGTACGTAGAATACTTTAGAGCTCAGTCGGCATTACCTGCGCGAAAGAGCAGACGTCCCCGATGCCCAGCACGCTGGCAGTAAAGTTAGGCAGTCCCCTTGCATTCTCCCTTTCTAACTTTAACCGGCCAAGCTTCGTCAGCGTCCGCCAGGGCATGGTCGTGGGTTGTGAAGCCACTGCTGTACGTAGAATACTTTAGAGCTCAGTCGGCATTACCTGCGCGAAAGAGCAGACGTCCCCGATGCCCAGCACGCTGGCAGTAAAGTTAGGCAGTCCCCTTGCATTCTCCCTTTCTAACTTTAACCGGCCAAGCTTCGTCAGCGTCCGCCAGGGCATGGTCGTGGGTTGTGAAGCCACTGCTGTACGTAGAATACTTTAGAGCTCAGTCGGCATTACCTGCGCGAAAGAGCAGACGTCCCCGATGCCCAGCACGCTGGCAGTAAAGTTAGGCAGTCCCCTTGCATTCTCCCTTTCTAACTTTAACCGGCCAAGCTTCGTCAGCGTCCGCCAGGGCATGGTCGTGGGTTGTGAAGCCACTGCTGTACGTAGAATACTTTAGAGCTCAGTCGGCATTACCTGCGCGAAAGAGCAGACGTCCCCGATGCCCAGCACGCTGGCAGTAAAGTTAGGCAGTCCCCTTGCATTCTCCCTTTCTAACTTTAACCGGCCAAGCTTCGTCAGCGTCCGCCAGGGCATGGTCGTGGGTTGTGAAGCCACTGCTGTACGTAGAATACTTTAGAGCTCAGTCGGCATTACCTGCGCGAAAGAGCAGACGTCCCCGATGCCCAGCACGCTGGCAGTAAAGTTAGGCAGTCCCCTTGCATTCTCCCTTTCTAACTTTAACCGGCCAAGCTTCGTCAGCGTCCGCCAGGGCATGGTCGTGGGTTGTGAAGCCACTGCTGTACGTAGAATACTTTAGAGCTCAGTCGGCATTACCTGCGCGAAAGAGCAGACGTCCCCGATGCCCAGCACGCTGGCAGTAAAGTTAGGCAGTCCCCTTGCATTCTCCCTTTCTAACTTTAACCGGCCAAGCTTCGTCAGCGTCCGCCAGGGCATGGTCGTGGGTTGTGAAGCCACTGCTGTACGTAGAATACTTTAGAGCTCAGTCGGCATTACCTGCGCGAAAGAGCAGACGTCCCCGATGCCCAGCACGCTGGCAGTAAAGTTAGGCAGTCCCCTTGCATTCTCCCTTTCTAACTTTAACCGGCCAAGCTTCGTCAGCGTCCGCCAGGGCATGGTCGTGGGTTGTGAAGCCACTGCTGTACGTAGAATACTTTAGAGCTCAGTCGGCATTACCTGCGCGAAAGAGCAGACGTCCCCGATGCCCAGCACGCTGGCAGTAAAGTTAGGCAGTCCCCTTGCATTCTCCCTTTCTAACTTTAACCGGCCAAGCTTCGTCAGCGTCCGCCAGGGCATGGTCGTGGGTTGTGAAGCCACTGCTGTACGTAGAATACTTTAGAGCTCAGTCGGCATTACCTGCGCGAAAGAGCAGACGTCCCCGATGCCCAGCACGCTGACGGTGAAGTTGCGGTAGAAGTCCACGATGTCCAAGGCACGCGCGCGCAGCGAGAGCAGAACCAGCGGACACAGCAGCGGAGATAGCAGCTCGAATATTATGTATACCTGAAAGACAAGTAACCCTATCAGTTTAGATAGACGAAATAAACAGACTTCGATGACAAAATCTAAAATGTTGCTGGAAATACCCAAATCGTATGATTCGTTTTTTCATTAGAGTATTTCCCTCGATTCACCATAGATCTCATTATCAGAACTGGGTTTAAAAGCAAGCAAACATTATTAAGTGGGATTTCAACCAACTGTCTAGTTTGCTCTATTCTCTCTCATAAGCGCTAGTAGTTGCCTGGGAGAGATTGTCTTCAGTAGTAATAGTACGTTACTATGACATCTGTCAGATTTGTAAATTATGGTACCAAATTCTAAGCATATGAAGCCCAAACTGCAGTCGCTGTAGTATAGTTTACTGCGTATTTTAGTACCTAACTATCCGCTAGAGGCGCTGTACAAGTTTTCATACATTTTTTAAACTACAGTCGCTATTGAGTATAGATTGTGAAAACTGATGGTAGAGCTACTGTAGGTCTGCTGCAGGGCGCAGTACTCACGGCTCGGAACTGGAACAGCTGCTGGAAGTGCGCGGCGACGTGCTTGGTGTGCGCGCGGCCGCGCCACGCCGCCGGCAGGTAGTGCACGTGCCCCAGCACCTGCACGAACAGCTCCTCGCCGCGCGCCGGGCCCGCGCAGCCGCCGCGCTCCTCGTCGCCGATCAGCGCTCTGCGAACAGCTCATCTATTCATTTCGGCCCACTTAAGCCTGTATTACATTACACGGTATTCAGGGACCCTTACCCTAACTAAGAGTGGTGTAATAAGAGTTAGAGCGTAAGGCTAAGTTCAGATGAACGCGCGGCGACGCGCGCTGCCGCGCGGTTCAGCTGTTCAGATGGCGGCGGCTTGCGCGCGGCAGTCTAGCGTGAACATTCAGTGAGAATGACGTGGAGGAGGCTATTTGCTTGTGGGTTTTATACCGCAAACTGCGACGTCGTCGTAGAAAGCAAAGACGATACTGGGTGCACTCTACTTTGAGGCAAAGACTTTCTTTAAGCCTGTTTGTGACTTTATATCCCATACTAAGACAACGCGAAGATCGGTCTTGCTTGGTAGTTAGGGCGATTAGGGCGCCCTAACTACCGGGCCCTAAATACCGTGTACTTTACAAGAGATACACATAAATGCAACCTCTCTCTCTTTGCCTCGAATCACCCACTGTTGGGTATTATCGCGTACAAAAGCACTTAAATATTATATTAAAATCCCAAACACAGAATGTAGATATCTTTGTAGATGGCGGGCACTAGAAAGATCTTGCCTAACCTATTGTGACAACATTTAATTTACTATTAATACCATATTATTATTTCTGTTTTGTTAATGATAATATGTGTGCTTTATTTTTGTTCTACTTGATTGCTATTTTTATATATTTGATTTTAAAGTGTAGTATGTTGTTATTGCATTAATTTTGAAAGTGTATTAGAGTTATGAATATGTTTCTTTGTAGTGCAATATGCAACTCTAACCTGAATTTTAATGTTTTTAGATATGATAGATGTAATGATTTAGATTAAGTATCTGTTATATTACATTTTTTTTGAACAATAAACAATAGCCCTCGCTTAATTTTAGCCAGCCTCCTCATCTCGTGACGTCATAATTCTGTACAGAGGCACGCCGGCGCGTATCAGCGTGTGACTTCACGCGACATTTCGATATAATGTATCGCGGTTATTTTTGGATTGCGTTAAAAAATGTCCAATAGATTTTTCACTCTTGCTCAAAAAGACCGTCATTGTGGCGTACCAGAGCGAAGAAAAAATAGCATTTCTCCCTCTAGGGGAAAAAGTTTTAATTTTTGTCCGTCCGATGACAATGAGCCTACAAAAACGAAAAAGTCTAGTCATAAGTAGAATAATCATGATTATAGGCTCGACTTATTACTGTTTCATAAAAAAATAACATTTTATTTTTGAAAATGGAACTAAAATTTAAGTTACCGGGAAAAACATCTCGTTAAATATATGTACCTACAGAATTGTACAAATTGTACATTTAATTTTTAATAATATAAACTATTTCATATTGTATTGGATTATTTTATTTTCTCGCAATCGTAGTTAAAAGTACACACGGCGCTAAAATCCCATTAAAACTCGGTTTCTATTTACTACCTCGTGTATAATGGGTCATTTTAACTCCTTTGTATAACAATCTACTATTGATATTCGAAATGACGGCTTATCAGTTAAAAATTAGTCATCTAGGCTATTATAGGCGGTCACAACATGCTTATAATTTCATCTTTACGTACTCTAGTATAAAACAATGTCGCTTCTTTTCAGGGTTCCGTGATAAAGCAATTAACATAATATGTATAATGAATTTCGGGTACCTTGCCATACACGTAAGATGGTTATGATTTTCCCATCGTGACTTTTTACAGATTTGGGGTTCCGTTTGCGAAATATCTTAGTTCATATAGAACATATTTGCTTGATAAACCATTGTAATATCATATTATTTTAATGAATATTTTACAACTTATAGCGAAATTAAAACTCTCACCCTCTCTGCTCTGCTGCTTTTTTGACAATACCCAATGATGACGAAGAAACAGTTACGGGCAACGCTATAGGCAGCGGCAGTTGTAAGACTTGCTAGATATTGGCCTGCCTTATGGATCTCCGAACACAGATTATAAGGATTTATTGCCTTACTCTTAACACGCTTGGCAGGCGTGTTGCCAAGCGCTGTACGGGATACTGATACACGGAAAGACGCCGCTTCCCATCTTCCGGAGGTATAACTTGGCGGATTCTTACCGAATCCACGAGCAAGATAAGGGGAGCAACACGTTACCGCCGGCACCCCGCTTCCCCGCTACAACAAAAGAGCCTTACCTCGCCGCGGCCAGGATACATCCGAGGATGGTGATAATGCTGAGGACATGTTCCACCGTCAGCACGTCCTCGTCGTAAACGGACAGCATTACCAGAACCCCTAACACGCTGCCTGATACGAACACCACGTTCCTGAAACGACATAAATGTATTTATTTACTGCCATGACCACGGACCACGTAGTACGGCTGAGATAGCTGCTATCATCATATCAGCCACAAAACGTCCACTACGTCACAGAGGCCTCTCACCACGCTTGACAGGCGGGTTGGCAAGCCCAGATATACGGAATGGCGCTGCTGCCCTCCTCCGGAGGTATCCCTTAGCAGGCTCTTAGTGCATCCACGGGCATGAGGGTGGTGAGCGCAGTATGGGATGTTGATATACGGAAAGACGCTGCTGCCCATCTTCCGGAGGTGACCCTTAGCAGGCTCTTACTGCATTCACGGGTAGGAGAGGAGGGATAACATTCTACTGCCGGCAACCCACGGCAATAAATAAAATAACATAAATAAATAAATAACATAAATAAAAAGTGCGTAGGTGAAATAACAGGTCAATAAGTCGGAAGCTGACTAAGCCTTGAACTCCTCACGCTGTTTTTCTTCGCCGTTAGAACACCTGTTTAATATACACATACATTTTTCAAAAAAATAAAAATCCCCATTTGTACAACCTTGATTGAAGTGTCCCAGTATGTTTACCATAAAGATAATTACCAATAGTTAAATAAATATCTGGCAGATTTGCTATGCGTCAACTACTATCTTTCTCACTACCCCGAGGAGATAGGCAGGTAGAAAATGCTTTTAGCAAGAAGCCCATCATTTGTACAATGTCGATTTACTTACCAAAACCAAACAACGGCTAAAAAATCTTGGTAAGTAAATCGACCAAAACCAAACAAGTCGATATTATGTTATGTACGATAAGGTTTTTAAATAAAATAAGTATGCTTCTTTCTAAACATCGACTAAACATGCATGGTCAGATTTTGTGATTTAAAGCAACTTTACAGTTAACATTATTAGGTATCTTGGCAGTTTCGGAACGCATATTCATAGACTTTTACATCACTATTATCTATTCAACGAGGATGTCGTATTAGTACAAAAGTCGATCTTAACCTTAAACTTTAACGCTTGGTTTTTAGATTTACTGTGTGGCTCTCCCAATGCAGTCTGTAACGCAGATATCGATAAACAAGAAGCATCTCCTTTCAACATTCCATCAAGCATCTTGCTTGTGTCCCAAGTGTACTGTTTACATTTTTTTTTCTTATTATTATAGTATACACACTTTTTTTATAAAAGTTTATTATAGCTGTTGAGTGTCCAAAATAACATCTATTATATTTATCACCCTTGGGATTGAAGAAGAAGAAGAAAAACAATTATTTACCACACGCACAAATCACAAAACATACATACCTACACAAAAAAAATATCATTAAAAATAAAATATCATAAATAAAGAAGAAGAAACAGATGTGGCGTGGGTAAATGGGTCCCCAACTCAGCATTGTGTAGCACCTGGCCAGGCTCATATGCTACGCTGGTTTTCAGTTAAGGCCCCGGGTGACTTCACGACCACAAAGGAGAGAAGGAGACAGGAGAGGAACATAGTAAATAGATAGGAATTTAAAGACGGTAAACAAACAATCATGTATATTTATAGTCCTCCTCATCGATTTCGATGACGGCGACCTTTACTTTACTACCTGTTATGAGCTCTAATATGGCTGGCCAGACCAAACTTGGTTTTAAAAACTCTACAGCAGGAGTGACAGTAGAGCTGACCAGCGTCATTGTAGGTGTATATGTAGGAGGGCTTGGGTCTATCTTTGCGTAGTTGGCGTTTGGTGTCTAGCTCCTGAAGGCGATTGTCTTCAAAGGCTTTTACTTTATTATAGATAGTGCTTCGCCAAGATGACAATAAATAAATAATAAATATATAAATAACAAATAAAAATAAATAACAAACAATCATAAAACAGTATACAGATTAACCAAAAATAATAAAGTAAAAAAAAAGATAGCTCAATTAGTTCTGAGAACGTACATATATATGTAAGTATTAGTGGCGCATTCTGTTGTTGTTTATAAAATTGCCGTGTCATAGGGCCGCCCACGTTTAGTTCATTGCGGTTTACTCTGCGCACTTTATTTATTTTTGAAGCAAACCCAATCACAGTTTGGCTCAATCCCAACGGATTGTACGTGTTAATGGGTAAAGTCATAAGGAAGCGTGTGGCATTGTCTGGTCTTGAAAATATAGTAGTTGTTGAATGTCGAGCTATTCACCTACTCTAGGTCAAAGACCAACGTCCATGGTCGCATGGAAACTATGAATTAGCGATTGACGACCGACGCTCAAGGTCCAACTGGTCGCGGAGGCAAAGTCGTCAGTGAGCGCGGCCTAAATGTATGCTATCTCACCTGACCTACTGTGTTTATTTATTTATTTATTTATTTAATAAGACACTCCTACGACATCTTCACATGTTTACCCGCACGCTAGAATTAAATGCTCAATGATTCATTCCTAAACCTACCGCGCAAAAATATGTGAATAGATTCTTAGCACAAGGATTATTATAGAAAAACCTGAGTGTAATCAAAAGATTACACTCAGTAATCTTTTGATTACACTGTTTTGAAAACAAAATTTTGAAAACAAAATAACATTTATTTCAACTTTTGAATAATTAAACTATGTCGGAACGGCATTTATTTTTGAGTTTTCTTTCTCCTTATATTATTTAGTTTCGTCCAAAGTTGGGCTAAAATCAGTGTTGAAACACGAAAGTTTAGAAGCTTGTATTTTTGAAATAAATACTTTTTTTTACGGTTTGGGGTGTATACAAACATAGATTATGACGAGATAAATTGATATAATCCTTAGTGTTGGATGGTTAACGTCAAACAGTGGAGTAGCTACCCTTCCACGTTTGTATGAAAAGATGAGCGACTCGTTCATCCTTATACCAATTTTGCATGTGCATTGAGTAGTTTAAAAAGATATAAAGTAACATACAAACATAATTGTTACTTTATATCTTTTTAAACTACTCAATAGTTAATGCAGATTATCATCATTACATAGAATAAATTGAAGTCGCTTACCGCGTCTGTCTGTCTGTTTGGAAATTCTTCTCCTCCTAAACCACAAAACGGATTTTGATGCGGTTTTCACCAATGGATAGAGTGTTTCAAGAGGAAGGTTTAGCAGAAAAATTCATTGATTCGCTGAACTATGATGAAGATTGTTAAAGTTTTCGGAAAATTTCATGCCAATCGCGAGTTGTTTTGGCAGGCGCTGCGTAAACAACTTTTGCTCTCCGACTTTTCAGGATTCAGTGATTTTCATTCAAGAAAAGACCACGAAAGTTTTAACTTCAACAGCTGATTATTAATTTTAATTTAGGGCAAATATTTGCTATGCTTGATATCTCTCTTAAGGATCCTAATAATCCAGAGTTTATAATACGACAGAGAACCCAAGTCACCGATATGATTATGAAGCTGATGTGGCAGTGGGCCATATCTGTCAAAGAATGAATAATCGATGGAGTAAGCAAGTTTTTTCCACCAGCTAGGTGGAGAGGTGATTCGTGAACGGTCGCAGAAAGATGCTGGGAGCGACAAATCGACGACAGGGTATAATAGTGCCGATTGCGGTAGGACTACCTGCAGCAATGGTCTGATTTAAACCGGTGATGGTGTCTTTACCTGGCGAACAAGGTAGATCCGTATCTACCTTGTCGAGATGAAGCTGGGGTTGTGAGCCCTTTTGATGAAAGTGACTGACATAGCATTTGGAAGCTGAATTTGCAGTGTGCTGGCTATATTTGTTGAAAAACCGATAATCGAGAGGGTAAATAACGAAAACGTTGTTAAAGCTGGCTTAAAGTCGAAGAATCAACGCGATGGGTTAAGCAAGTTCTTGAGTGGAGATCGCGATTAAGCAAGCGTAGAAAATCCCACCAGCTAGAGGGAGAGATGTTTTGATGCGGCAAACTGAAGACAATATGGCGCAGATGGGAGTGGTCTGTGTTCAGCACCGATCGATCGAGTCGCTAGTCAGCAAACTGCCGGACACGGAAACGGAGATCTTGCTGGGGACCGTGCAGTTTACCTGTGCGTGTTTACCTGGCGCACACAGTATTGCGCAGGTTTCTTAACCTGGCGAACACAGTAGCAATGGGCGCGCAGTTTGCACGAGTTGAAGTGAAGCGGAGTGATGCGCGCATAGAGACCAGTACGCCCACCATACTATAAAGATACATATGTTTTCATCAAACTGAAGACAACATGGCACAGATGTCTTTACCTGGCGCACACAGTATTGCGCAGGTTTCTTAACCTGGCGAACACAGTAGCAATGGGCGCGCAGTTTGCACGAGTTGAAGTGAAGCGGAGTGATGCGCGCATAGAGACCAGTACGCCCACCATAATATAAAGATACATATGTTTTCATCAAACTGAAGACAACATGGCACAGATGTCTTTACCTGGCGCACACAGTATTGCGCAGGTTTCTTAACCTGGCGAACACAGTAGCAATGGGCGCGCAGTTTGCACGAGTTGAAGTGAAGCGGAGTGATGCGCGCATAGAGACCAGTACGCCCACCATAATATAAAGATACATATGTTTTCATCAAACTGAAGACAACATGGCACAGATGTCTTTACCTGGCGCACACAGTATTGCGCAGGTTTCTTAACCTGGCGAACACAGTAGCAATGGGCGCGCAGTTTGCACGAGTTGAAGTGAAGCGGAATGATGCGCGCGTAGAGACCAGTACGCCCACCATATAAAGATATGTTTTCGTCAAACTGAAGACAACATGGCGCAGATGTCTTTACCTGGCGAACACAGTAGTGATGGGCGAGGTGAAGCTGTTTAGGTACTTGGTGGCGGGTTTGTGCGCCCTGTTGAGCCGGTCGCGCAATTCGTGCTCCAGCTCGTTGAAATGCCGCAGCGTGATGCGCGCGTAGAGCGACCACGTTCGCAGCCCTAGCGACGCCGGCGACCGCTTTATTAGCTGCAAGGGTAATGGGTACATTTAATGGGTTAGCCGATCGCACTTAACACCGACACCAATCCGAAGTAGAATCATACAATGTTATTACAATGTTGCTAGATGGTGCACTGTGTGTCCAACATCATTTATTATTATAAATTTAAATCTGGAGCCCTGAGACAGCAAGACAGTGTTGCGGTAGACCACGCAGACGATGGCTGTGCGAGATGGACGCTGCCAAGAGGCTGGCAAAGGGTGGCGAAAATGGGGGGAAAGCCTTTTGATGGGCAAACCCAACAGACGATACAGGCTGACAGTAATCAACATTTCAGCCGTAAAACGTCCACTAGGTACTGAACACAGGCCTCGCTATATGGCTTTATGGAATGGATCTCCATAAGGGGGTAGTTGCCATACTCACCACGCTTGGCAGGCGGGTTGGCGAGCGCAGTACGGGATATTCTTACTCGAAATAGGCCAAAACTAAACTTAGTTAGTAAAATTTTTAAATTTAAGACAATCACTGTAATGATATTTAGTTACATAGGTACTGGAAATAAAAATGCCTCTATTTTTTTATTTAAGTAGTTACTGCAAACAAAAAGGCGTTTAATTTTTTTCATATATTTTATACTTACTGCATTTTATGCCGTGGGGTGCCGGCAGTAGAATGTTACCCGTCCACTCGTACCCGTGGATGCAGTTAAAGCCTGCTAAGGGATACCTCCGGAAGATGGGCAGCAGCGTCTTTCCGTGTATCAACGTCCCGTTCCCACTGACCTCGTGACTTTTGCGGTTGCTTTCCTTTGCACTGTGTTTCTTCTTCTTATTTGGGTTTTCTCATGAAGTCCGTCACAATGCTATGTTTAATGTTTTTTTGTAAATACGAAGATATTATCTTTATCAACACTGTCACTGATTATTAGCGGTACCTATTCTTTACCTATGTAATACAATTTATGTACGATTTCAGTGTTTTTAAATTTTATTATTACAAAAAAGGATAGTCGATGTTAACTTTGGCACCAGCAGCACTCTCTCTGACAGGCTGACAGTACCAGTAACTTATATTCACCGAACTGTTTAACGGCTGGGGTTAGAATCTAACTATTGCCATTAATTGAATTTCACAAAACTCTGCATAATTGAAGAAGAGGAAGAGTATCTTCCAGGACTGAACGAATGGTGCCATCAGAAGGTTGAACATTGCGAGCAGTAGTATCTGCCTATCAAGCTTTCTCGCTAGCAACACTAGCTAGGAGTGTCTTTGTATGATGGTCCCTGTGAATGTCACAAACCTCAGCGTAATTGAAGAAGAAGTAGAGTATTTGCCAGGCCTGTATGAACGGTGCGATGAGAAGGTTGAACATTGCGAGCAGTAGTATCTGCCTATCAAGCTGTCTCGCTATCTTGAAGTGTATTTGTATGATGGTCCCTGAGAATGTCATAAACCTCATCGTAATTGAAGAAGAGGAAGAGTATCTTCCTGGCCTAAATGAACGGTGCCATAAGAAGGTTGAACATTGCAAGCAGTAGTATCTGCCTATCAAGCTGTCTCGCTAGCAGCACTAGCTTGGAGTGTCTTCGTATGATGGTTCCTGAGAATGTCACAAACCTCAGCGTAATTGAAGAAGAAGTAGAGTATTTGCCAAGCCTGTATGAACGGTGCGAACAGAAGGTTGAACATTGCGAGCAGTAGAATTTGCTTCTCGAGCTGTCTCGCAAGCAGCATCCGCTTGGAGTGGTCCTTGTAAGCCTCTCGTAGCTGCCAGCAGCTGTCCCATGGGCTCCAGGGACTGGCTGCGAGAGATTATCAACATTTATAACTGAACTCTGGGTTTACCTATACAAGAGTTTCTGTTTTTGACAAAGTAGAAAATAAAGTAAGAACTACTACTAATGAAGTAGGTACCATTACGTGATTTAGTAAGAACAACTGGAGTAAGGCTGACAATTTTCATTTTTATATTTTCATGGCTGTATTTCCCCGAGTCCTGTGTCTTCTATCTAGCTTTATAAAATCTGGTTGTTTGACTTTCAACCAAGCGTCTGGAAGTAAGCCAACTATTTTTCTGTATTATTTAAGGTGTACAATATTATTACATTACTCAATACTCAATACTTTATTGTGTTCTATAAATTATTTTATTATATTATTATATTTTATTATATATACATTGTTTTGCTATTGAATTATAAGAGGTTTTGTTTTTACCTAATAATACTAATACCTTGCTGATTGTATTCAGAGACATGTAATACATTTAGCAACTCCAATATTAGAGCAATCTTGTCTGTGTCAGTATTCTGGGTCAATCCACAGGAAAACTCCACAATATACTCATATAAAATTGAGTCTATATTTTCTAAAGCAAGTTGTGTTCGACTGTAAGAGTGAAAATAAAGAGAAGTGGCCAGTTCTTTCGAACCAACGCGTTCTAAATGTACTGTAATACTCGACGTGACAGACAGGCGATCAATACAGGAATAAGCTTTTTAAGTCCACCACCATTAAATAACATATAAAGGAATGGTTTCATTAGGTTGTTCATAGAAGGAACTCCATTACATATACTAACTTGAAACTAATTAAACATTAATCACACTCACAAAACAATAGGAATTCCAAATTCCACTTCAGGCCTTTCGACAAATAATGGAAGTCTCCAACGAAGGGGACTCGGATCTGAAGGGGAAGTAGATTCTTGTTAACCATTGCTACCATGTAATTATTTATTCTGAAACAAACAATGCAAGTGAGTAAGGATACCATAGAACACAACTGAAAGGCAGATTATTATAGGTTTGCACCACTCTAAAATGTAACGTGTTTCCTTAGGACAACAAGGCAAGACCTACATATAATAGTGGGTATCATCACACGAAACTGTGATCGTAGCTGTGGTACAACCCATTCGGCCACAGCTCATGCTGAATACTAACCATTTTTGTCACTAGGTTCTGAACCTTATTAACATATATAGGGTCAGCACCAGGTTACCGGAAATAATCTCCCGGCCAAGTTTGTATTGAAATAAAAACAGAAGTAAAAAAAAAATATATAAAAAAATCTGAGAAAATTGGCCAAGTTCAAGTTCCCAGTTTGTCGAAAAAAGTATTTAACACTGTTGCATATGATATCCCTAAGATTATGAAGGTTGTAGGCACCCTTATACCTACGCTTAGGGATGTCATATGCAACAGTGTAAAATACTCTTTTCAACAAACTGGGAACTTGAACTTGGCCAATTTTCTCAGATATTTTTTACCTAATTTTTTTTTTACCTTAATTTGTTTATTTCAATCCAAACTATTGACCGGCCGATTATTTCCGGTAAGCTTGTGCTGACCTTATATTTTGATTGCTTGTACTATATGTGACAAAAAAAACTTATCTGTATATTTAACCAACATCACCTCAAGATAGGTGCTACAGCCAGTGGACTATGTTGCAATAGCACACGGTAGTGGAGCATGTGCTGTTGCACTGCACTGCCATGGAGGACGTAATATCAAAAATGGGACTAGAACTCAGTCATGCCCTTCCTCAACCTTCAACTTCTGCATGTCCTTCAGAGATACTCATAGACTGCTGCCAGAGCGGCCGAAAGTCCTTTTCCGATATTTCAAAGAAGTTGGGCTGGCTAGGATAGAAGTAGTGTCACGGGAGACAATGCACAATACACCCCAATGTGTGACTTCAGTGCAGATCTGGTCACGAGATTTAAAATTAGATGCTTACCTGAGTATTCTATGATATATATCTAATTCGTTGATCTCTTGCTTATGGACGCACATGTGATGCTCCGGCTGAGCTTCTCTTACTCTATCTTGAATTGCGGACCAGTTCATCCATACTAGGTCATTCTGAAAGCATAAATCAATATCAAAGCATTCACCTTATTTATTCTGTTTTTAAACTTTAATAAAAACAATAGAAAATAGAGATATATTGTCTTAAGATAATATGAAATAAGGTAAAGTTCTTGAAACAGGATTAGAAAACACAGCTCTTACAAATAGTTAGTTGTTTAGGATTTTGAACAAATCCATTCCAAGCAATTGTGTCTTCTAGTCTCTTATCATGATTAAATACATGAACATTTATTGTAGTTATATATTGCAAAATATTTTAAACTAATGAATCAAATGTACCTCTTGAATTTTTAATGCATTGTTATAGAACAGTTTTGTATCATATGCATAGTATAAGTGATAAATGGAGAGACTTAATCGCAGGAACCATATTATTGAACATAAGGCAATGAGACTCCACCTAGAAACATAAAAATTATTAAACTTCACAGCACTATGGGACTCTGTCCACAGTAGTGGACATGGTCACACTGTGTATGGCTGTGTGTCAACCATGATGAGATGAGACAGGTGACACACAGCTGTATGCAGCCCATGGTCGCAACTGTGAACAGACACCCTATAATAAATAAATAATTTATGATGCTGGACACTACACAGCACCAAACTGAGCAAAGGTTGTACTATAGAAACCAGATGAATTTTTTATTTTTTTGTAATTATGCTTATTACAAATATCAAGACCCCAAGACAAACATCTGCAGAAAAACTAAATTTTTCCGCCCAAGCAGGTCTAACCTGCAACCTGCATCATCTTAGCTGTCTATAAGCCATGGAGGTTGTCCCTAAACAAGTTTATCCATAACTGAAACCATGTTTTACATAATTTTAACTAGCATAACCCCCATGCAGGACTAGCAATTTGTATAATGTTGGTAAATATGCCATTTGTTGTTATGGTAAATATATGAATTGACTCGAAGAATTAAATTGACACTCACCATTTCCATGATATATTATTAACACAGACTGAAGTTGGTAATATAACATCGTCTAATGTTAGTTTTTCACTTCGGTTTGCATCTGGATCATTGCGGAATAGCCTTGGATAGTTAACACAGTGTATTAGAAATGTTGAGAACCATATTATGAATATGAACTGGAGCAGGCAAAATAGGTCAGTTAAGACCATTGGGTAGAAACCTCCTCGTACATAGTATCTGTACATTCTAGTAAAAAATGAATCTAGGTCTTCTATGTGTGTCCATCCTCCTGTAAAGAACAAAGATACTTAGGTTACATGGTAAGTTGCAGTACAAGTCAAAACATTTATTAATTAAAACCATAACAACATATAACAACACTTATCAAGACACTAACCTGCACAGTCAGCACAAGTTTGGTAAAACAAATGGTACTTATTTTTTGCCCTAACAACTTCTACTTGATTATTAAAAAGATTGGTTTTAACTACTACGTCCACAGTATGCTAAATTTTAACAACTCTCTCCATTATAAAATGTTTATAGTTTCCAATACAGTTCAATTTGGTGTTAAAGTTTCAAACATATATTTACTTATTCATAAAAAATTAATTATCCACATTCTCTCTTTCCTTAATGTTGTAGGTATTTCTTAAAATGTGTCTAAATAACATGATTCAAGCGCAATATAATTTTTATTCAATAACCAATAACTTGAACTAATATTACTTGAAGAATTTTGATAAATACACTTGTTTATCACGCAGTAATCTACATGTGGACAGGAGCAAAGCAATGATGGACATGTTTAACTTTACTTTAATAACCATCATGACTTTTCACATTCACAATTAAAAATCGGGAATGTTCACATTATATAGTGCACGACGGGACCGTCATCATCCTGAAGATGGCTCTCTTAGGGGTCGAAACAGTCGGTGCCTCCACCAACATAACAAGTATGTGAACATTCCCGAGAGTGAAGATGATTACCTTTGGTTTTGGGCACTTTGTGGATTATAACATTGTTGATATCTTCGTGGTCGTGGTCCAGGGCTACGAGCGTAGGCCCTGCGCTCCCGTGCATCCCCAGGGGCGGGGCAGACTCATTATTCAGAGCGCTATACGTGTAGGCGACTTCACGTTTTCCGAAGTGGGACATCTTTATATGTATTATTATTTTAATGTTCCTACGCAAATTAGTTTGCTATCTACTCTACACATTCTCCACTTCGTTCCGGAAACTTAAATAGGCACTCAAATGGATGAATTCGAAACTGATACTCGAAACCATACAAAGGATTTCTTCGTTTAATTAAACATCGTAAATAAAATATTTCTTAAGGCAATGGTATAATTTTTTAACAATTGGGGAACATTATTTAGGGATACAAATAATTTTGCAAAAATATTATATTGATGCTTCACAACACGAAATGACGAAAATAATCTACGAATGCTATTACTGTTGACAGAATCGCTAGCAAATCAAATAAAAACAAAGAAAGTGTTGCCACCTCTTATATTTTTTTACCCACTTTTACGTCTACGTTTATCCATTGCTTTCTTCTTGCGGTTGCTGGTTGTTATTTCGATTAAATTAAATAATTCTAATTCTTGAATCACTTCTATTTAGGGGAATAAATTCATTTTATTTAGATAGGTAGGTCATCATCATCATCATCATTTCAGCCGTAGGACGTCCACTGCTGGACATAGGCCTCCCTCATGGATTTCCAGTTATTGCGGTTGGAAGCGATCTGCATCCACCGTCGACCTGCGGTCTTCATCAGGTCATCAGCCCATCTTGTTGGTGGACGTCCTACGCTGCGCTTGCCGGTCCGTGGCCTCCACTCGAGAACTTTTCGGCCCCATCGGCCATCTGTTCTGCGAGCTACATGGCCTGCCCATTGCCACTTCAACGTGCTAATCCGTTTGGCTATGTCGATGACCCGAGTTCTTCTACGTATCTCCTCATTTCTGATTCGATCCCGTAAAGAAACCCCGAGCATATCTCTCTCCATAGCTCGTTGAGCGACTCTGAGCTTATTCATAAGGTCAATCGTGAATGACCACGTCTCGGTTCCGTATGTCATCACTGGTAACACACACTGATTGTAGACTTTCGTCTTAAGGCACTGAGGAATTTTGGACGAAAAGACGTTGCGTAGTTTCCCAAACGCTGCCCATCCGAGTTGGATTCGTCGATTGATTTCTTTCTCGAAGTTGGACCTACCTAATTGGACAGTTTGTCCTAGGTATACATACGCGTCGACAACTTCGAGAGCCGAGTTCTCAACCATAACTGGGGCAGGCACAACATGGACATTCGACATAACCTTCGTCTTGTCCATGTTCATTTTAAGGCCTACCCTTTGGGAGACTCGATTGAGGCCTTCGGGCATCGTGCCGAGTTCCTCCATCGACTTTGCCATGACCACAATATCGTCGGCAAACCGAAGGTGAGTCATGTATTCGCCGTTAATATAGATGCCTAGTCCTTTCCATTCCAAGAGCTTGAAGGCATCTTCCAAAGCGGTCGTAAACAGTTTCGGAGAAATAACGTCTCCCTGTCCTACGCCTCTTTTTAAGGGAATATTCTTCGAACTCTGTTCCTGTACTCGGACTGACATAGTGGCGTTTCTATACAAAGACTTCAACACTTCGATATACCGATAGTCAACTCGGCATCGTTGGAGAGACTCGAGCACCGCCAATGTTTCGACCGAATCGAAGGCTTTCTCATAGTCCACAAACGCGAGACATAGCGGCAAGTTATACTCTTCGGTCTTCTGTATCACGTGTCGCAGCGTATGAATGTGGTCTATGGTACTTATAGTCTTTTCGAAACCCGGCTTGTTCAGGACGCTGGAAGTCATCAAAACTGCGATCGAGACGATTTGCGATGACCCTTGAGAACAGCTTATAAACATGCCTCAAAAGCGAGATCGGTCTGTAGTTCTTAAGCAAGGTGTTGTCACCTTTCTTAAAGAACAATACCACGACGCTTTTGTTCCATGTTTTTGGCGTAATACCTTCGAGCAAGACGGAGTTGAAGAGCTTCTGAAGGACTTTAAGTATCGGTGATCCACCTGCTTTCAGAAGCTCTGACGTGATTCCGTCCTTCCCCCGCGCCTTGTCGTTCTTAAGCTGTTTTAGGGCTATCCTGAACTGGTACAGGCTGATGTCCGGGATATCTTCGGTATAATGTCGGGTCAGCTTGGCTCTAGGGTCTTCTGCCACACTGCAAACAGGTTTAGTGACCGAATCGTAGAGCTGTCCATAGAACCTTTCGACTTCCCTTAACACTTCTGCTTTACTTGACGCTATACTGCCATCTTCCCTCTTCAGCTTCGTCATCTGGCTTTTCCCAATAGACATATCTCTTGCGAACACTTTGGAGCCTTTGTTCCGCTCTATCATATCTTCAATACGAGCTGTATCAAAGGTACGAATATCGTGCCGCAAGGATTTCCAAACTTGTCTATTGAGCTGCCTATGTGACTTAGCATCACCGGGAGACTGCAGTCGTAATGAGCGTCGTTCAGCCATGAGGTTAAGAGTGTCATCAGAGAGTTTCTGAGGTTTTTTTGTACGGGGCGTCTTAAAGAACGGAGACCCCACCGTATGGACAGTTTCTACGAACCTGTTATTGATCTCGTCCACTGATGCATGTTCTTCTAGACCCAGAAAATCAAAGCGATTTGAAAGTTCGAGTTGAAAGCTCTCGAGGTTTTGGATATGTGCGCGAGTAGGTCGGAGCGTAGACTTCATCAAACGGGACCTTTCAAGTCTAACGTTCAATGTGCCTCTAACGATTCGGTGATCACTTCCGGTTTTCAACCTGTGAATCACAGTGACATACATCATTAAATACCCGTTTCTTGTTGGTCAAGAAGAAATCAACCTCATTTCTCGTGGAACCATCGGGACTCATCCAGGTCCATTTCCTGTGAGGCGGCTTCTGGAAGAATCATAAAAAGTCCTTCTTTCTCCAGAAAATCGGCCAGCCTCTGTCCCCCGTTCCGTTGCCCATAACCAAATTGCTCCACTCTCAACTCATCATCGCTTCTCTTGCCTAACTTTGCATTGAAGTCCCCCATAACAACAGTGAAGTGAGTTTTGTTTGTATGTTTGGCCCTACTAATGTCCTCATACATAGACTCTACTTCTTCATCTGGGTGTGACGAGGTCGGCGCATATACCTGAACGACCTTCAGCAAATATCTTTTAGATATTCTGAGTGTTAGGTATGCGACCCTGCTCGACACACTGTCGATGGTGACAATGTTGTTAATAAGTGACTTGTGAACGAGAAACCCGACACCACTTTGGGACTGTTGTTCGCCCTCCCGGTAGTAGAATAGATTACCGGACTTAAGGGATATCGTGTCCTCGCCCTCTCTACGGACTTCTGATAATCCTAAAATGTCCCAGTGTAAACTACAAGTTTACAAGTTAACCTACTCATTTCTTCTTCCAGCTCAACAATCTTTTCGTCTGTCCTCAAAGTGCGGATGTTGTGTGTTACCAGGGCCAGTGGTCGTGATTGGGGTTGGTAGCCGTCCGTCTCCCGGGGATTCTTAGCACCCCTAGCCCTGCCGTTACCGTGGCTGCTACCGTAGCCAGGACTAACGATGCTGCCGGGGACTCGGGGCCTGGTCCTTGGCTGTAATCCCCTTAAGTTTTAGATTTCATCAGAAACTGATCATCCGTTCAAAAGTTATCCTCGGACAAAAATCTGGACATACATACAAACATTGTGCCCAAACGCCTACTTGCTACTAAAAACTTAGCTTCGCTCACTCGTTCGATAAATAAATAAATAAATAGGTACATACATAATGCTGGACAATTCACACAGCATCATCTAGCCCCAAGCTAAGCAGAGCTTGTGTTATGGATGACTGATACCTAATATATTATACTACATAGAATATATTTTTATTATACTTATATAGAAAAACATCCAGAACACCCTGAACATTTGTCCCGAGGCGGGATTCGACCTGCAACTTCTAGCGTCGCAGCCGGACCTTCGCCCGCTGCGCCACATAGGTCGTCAACTACTCGTATGTAGAGAAGAGATAGAGAGAGAAGATCTTTATATTTATATGAGACAAAAATTGCAATCCTATTCTTAATGTAATGCTAATGGCTTAATAACATCTTTAGGAACATCAAATAATATTCCTAAAATAATGTACAGTTCACATAAAATATGTCTTGGCTATACGTGGATGAAACCGCGGGTCACGAAGTAATTATTATAAAGGAGTTGTTATGTTAGGTTAGTTGTTAGGTACCTACCTGTTTGTTTATTACAGAAAAAAACTACTTATTTATTTTATGATGTACAGTATGTAGAAACACAATTGCATTTTGCAACTCTACTAGCAGTACGTACATAAATAAAACTATAAAATTATTTAGGTATTACAGCAGTAGGTACCTTACTCACCGAAGTTACACATTTAATTAAAAATGAAACTATTCGGAATGTTTTTGGTATATTTCTGCGTTTTCATGTAAGTACGAGTTGTACGTTCCTTGTATTTTAAAGTTGGAGATAAATTGATATTTTACTATGTACTACTTAAGTACATACATAATATCAAAGGAGCCTTCCTATGCTTTAGCCTTCCCAGTGGGGACCAGGCGGGGAGGAGGGACGAGCTAGACTCCTACAGCAAAGATTGGCACCAGAGAGCACAGGATAGGAATCAGTGGAGGGAGGGAAGGGAGGTCTTTGCCCTACAGTGGGAAGCATCAAGCTTATAAATAAATGTACAATTATCATCATCATTTCAGCCGTAAAACGTCTACTGCTGAACATCGGCCTCGCACAAATCCCTAAATGTATATTATTGGGTACTAATATATTAAAGCAAATCCAATGAGAAAAAATTTGGTAGGTAGCACGCACCCGGCACGGCTTTGCAGTGTAAAATTACGAAAATTACAAAATCTTTATCGCGTGAATTCCCGCGCGATAAATACCTAGATAAAAGTGTTGTGATCGCGAAAGTTTAAAAAAAGCGTGTGCGTGTCGGGACGCACGACAGAAGTAATAACTTAAACCATTTTTAGAGGAAAGAGAAAAAATGATTCTAAAAACTTAAGATTTAAAATATCTTTGTTAATAAAGAAAAAAATTACAATTTTTCATTTGTTTTTTACTTTGGCATCCATCCACTGCACAATAGTTACGCGGTCTCGGCATCTAAAGAAACGTTTTAACATTTAACGTGCGTGCGCTCAAGCGGGCGTGTGGCAGCCTTAACTTCTGGCGTATCGCGGACGGCACGCAAAGCGGTAGGCATTTAACGCGTGCCCTTGAGCAAGTGACGGACGCCTGGTTGAACTGTCAATAGTAATGTCTAACGCACACTAAACTCTGAGTTGAGAGAGGGGAAAGTTAATTTTTGCTCATTGGATATGCTATTATATATTATTACTAGCCACACCCCGCAGTTTCACCCGCGTAGTTCCCGTTCCCGTGGGAATTTCGAAAAATCCCTCCTTAGTGCACCTCTAGGATACTCAAGGTAGGTATATGTGAGCCAAACAAGTCTCTAGGTTCACTGTTTAGGCTGTGCGTTGTCTGTCAGTCACTCAGTCAGTAACGGAAGAGTTTTATACATTATATATATATATATAATATTGATTATACATTTATTTATGAGCTTGATTCATCCCACTGTAGGGCAAAGGCCTCCCTTCCCTACATTTACTGATCCCTATCCTGTGATCTACATGTGTTTTAATAATTTAGGTACCTACCTACCTATACAACGAAGGGAAAAAACATTGACGGTGACCTCTGGACGCAATTCCTTTTTGCGGATGACTTTAATCTTAGTGATCCTAGTCAGTAAGACGTCATGTCGATCGAACACCAATGTCTGCGATAGGTAGGCGTTCGAAGAGCATTGTTGATGGCGGCGACCTGCAGACTGAAGTGGAGATTCCTCGTAGGTATATAAATTAAATAGGTACAACGATCTCGGAGATGGTCTGTTTTCACGATAACTTATCGAACATAGGCATTGGTAAGCTCGAATTACTTAGGTACCTACCAAAGCTAACGACCATTGTATTATACCCACAGTAACTTATAATGAAACATGGACGCTCACTTATAAAATACTGTATTTTGAAAGTTTTAAATCGTTAGATACGCCCACGGTGTTTCGAGGTAAACTGATTCCAAATGAGTGTATTCTACTCATTTGGAATCAGTTTACCTGGCAACACCGTGCTAGCCGGATGTGTGTTATTTTTTCGTTATTAAATTCGTGCAACATATTAAATAAATGGTAACAATAAGAGTTTGGTTTATTGGCAAAACCAGTGTAAGTGCGCCATTATTGTCTTCACACATATTATAACAATGCCACAGTTTTTAGTGGTAGGGCATACCTAACGATTTAAATGTTTGCTATTATTTTGCCTACCTACTTTTTATTTTTTTTAGATCTACCTGTTCGGCTGATGAACCTTATGAAACTGATTTTAGAAGACACGTCGAATTAGAAGACTTAGAAGTGTAAGTATAAAGCCGTAACTTTTTCGGGTAGACAAAAAAAAAGTAAGGCCTTTTCATCTATTATAGCCGTCAAACGTAACATAAGACAAAATCAAATTGTTAAATGATGACTATAACGACCGAGTTAGGTTCTTCTATTCGCTTCTTTTCCTAACTCGCGTGTCATCTGAAGTAAACAGATTCAATTATGTGCTTTATTCTATTTATTTGTGTTGTTTTATTTTGTAAGTTGTGACGCGTCAATAAGGTCCATGCGGCCGCACTGAATAAAGTATTTTTTGAATTTGAATTGAATTTGAACAGCGTCAGCAACTGGTAATCAAGCTGTACGGGACGCTGCAGTGCCTGGGACATTGTTAGATGGATTAGGCTTGCCCAGCACCTATACCATCCTCTCAGCTTAGTCAGCTATTATTCAGAGGAAAGATCAGGTCAATACGTCTGAAGCTAAAGCCGCGGGTTTCCTCCCGATGTTTCCTTCACCGTTAAAGCTCGTGTTAAGTGTGCACATACATTTTTCAAGAAAGAGAAATCCATTGGTACACGGCCAGTATCGAACCCACGACCTTCGGATTGAAAGTCGGGGGTACATACCACAGGGCCAATACGGCTGGTAAACAAAACAGTTACAAGTTTCAGATTGGTTTTATAAACACATTTTTTCTTTCAATTGTTATTTATTTTTTGCCTTTTTTTACAAATACAAATCATTTATTCGCTGGAATGTAGGTACAAATAGGTCTTAATAATGTCAATATAAGGTAATCCAATACATTCTGCCTTAATAAGGCGTGCAAATTAAAAAATGAAGTTTAGTAAACATGTCAAAATTAATACGATATAAATTGGTCAGTAGTTATATAATAATTAAAATCAAATTAAAAAAAAACTAAAAAAATAAAAATAACGAATATAACAAATGTCCAAAATATACATCACAAAATTAATAAACATAAATGAAATAGAAATAAAAATGACAACAACAATCAAATTCGTTTAAGATTTTAAGTCCAAGTACTCATTTATGTCATGGAAACATTTATCTAATAACCAATTATTACATTTTTGTTTGAACATATTTAAAGGGAGTTTTTTTAGGTCAATTGGTAGTTTATTAAATATTTTAATTGCTTGGTGGTAAACATTTTGTTCATTAGTTTTACCCTGCATAGTGGAGCGTAAAGTCTGTCTTTATGCCTGGTTCGGCTTTATTTTCTATCCACGTTCGCAGTAAAATAATGAGGATATTTTTTGACAAACAAGCATAATTCCCCGATGTACATGCATGGTAGAGGAAGAATTTTATACTTCTTGAACAAAGGTTTACAGCTATCCGTACTCCAAGCGCCACAGATAGCTCGTACGCACTTTTTTTGAACAATGAAGGCCATTTCTATGTCTGTAGAGTTTCCCCACAATATAACGCCGTACATCAATGTTGAAGAGACATATCCGTGGTATGCCTTGAGGGCTGCGTCTGTTGATACGCGGCGTTTTAAGCTTCTTAGTGCAAACACGAATTTATTTAACTTGTCACAGATATGTTTAATATGTGCTTCCCAATTATACAATGCTTGTCTAATATAATACCTAAACATTTTGCTGTATCGACTTCAGTTGTCGAGTTTTTATTGTATTCAATTGCAACCTTCATTCTCTTTTGTTTGTATGTCCCAAATTGTATGATGTTAGTTTTATTCAAATTAATTCTCAAATTATTTCTAGTGAGCCACTCAATAGTATTTGATAAAGTATTATTAATTTCTGTCTCAAATGTCATCTTATCGTCACCCTTAATAATAATTGTAATAATTGCAAATAAAATAGTCTTATGTCTGGTTATATTCAGGATGTCATTAATATATACCTACTTATTAGAAATAAAAATGGTCCTCAAATACTACCTTGTGGTACTCCAAATTTATTATATTTAAAGCTTGATCTAACCGCAGTTTTTTCTCTGTTGTTTATTTTAGCTACTTCAATGCATTGCTGACGTTTGACGTTTTGCTCTAAGTAACGGCAACAGGTAGTAGACGCTTGAAATTTTCACAGACTAATGGTACGGAACTCTTCCTGCACGAGTCGGACTCGCACCGATTTTATTATTAGATATAGATATCTCGAAAACTTTTTCAGCTTTTTAGGGTTCCGGACCAAAATGGTAAAAAGGACCCCTTAAAGAATCACTCTGTCTGTCTGTCTGCCTTAAATGGATATCTCGAGAACTACTGATGCTATCGACTTGTAACACTTTTTTCCTACTAAAGCATAAATGAAAATGTAAAAAAAAAATCTTATTTTAATTGCATGGCGGATAGGGGATCTCAAATTTGTAAGTGAAGTTACTAGTTCGTGTGGGGTATCACATGAAAAGTATTAATTTGCACATTAATAAACAGGTTTTAGTATTGCAGTGTATTATATTATCTGTGGTATTGCTTTAGGCTGTATAGGTATATCTCCGAAGTTTGCGTAGATAAATGTCTGAAACTTTTATTGCTATTAGAAGTGTGTGTAAAGATTACAGGAAATTTATATATCTCTAATACTCTCTAAAAAGCATACTTTTTTAAAAAATCATCGAAAGTGTAAAAAATCTACATAAATTCCGCTATCAGACTAGAGAATGGCTCTGTCAAGGTGCTCAAACAAATAAACAGTCTTTGTCATATAATTTGACGACCTCTGTGGCGCAGCGGGCGAAGGTCCGCCTGCGACGCAAGAGGTTGCGGGTTCGATTCCCGCCTCGGGACAAATGTCTGTACGATCTGCAGATATTTGTTCAGGGTGTTCTGGGTCTTTTTCTATATATAATAAAAATATCTATCTATGTAGTATATTGTATTAAGTATATCAGTCATCTAGCACCCATAACACAAGCTCTGCTTAGCTTGGGGCTAGATGATGCTGTGTGATATGTCCAGCATTATTATTATTATTATTAATTATATTGTATGATGGCACGGAACCCTCGGTGCGCGAGTCCGACTCGCTCTTGCCCAGTTTTATAATTTATGAAATTTGGGCTATTAGTGCTATTAGTTAGTCTAATTGGGCTTAAAAATGAAACAATGTTTGTGTTTAATAAATAGATAATTAACTCTTTAATGTACACCAAATTGAAAATATACAAACAAATAGACCCTTATATACCAACAAAACACACAGAAGTACAAAGGGCGGCCTAATCGCTATGAGCGATGTCGTCCAGGCAACCTTGGGATGGACAGGAAATATAGAATGATATAGACAGCGCCTTAAATATAAAAGAATAGGGATATCAAATAAATATAGGTATAGTCCTAAATCACATACATACTTTATTAGGGAAATAAACAAACTTACATAAAACTAAAATCAAAACAGACTTACGTACATACAAATACATAGTTAATCACAGTGATAGATAATATTGATGAAGCAGTATTTTAAAGATGGCGAGTGAGACGTCTGATGTTCAGGGGAAGTGCATTCCACAGACGAATGGCTTGCACTGTAAAAGACTTTTCATAAAATGTGGTAGAGTGTGAAGGGGCGTTGAGATTAAGGGTCTCGGAGGAGCGCCATGAACGAGAATCGGAATCGATTTTTAGTTATGAAGCACCAAAAGCGCCTCCAAAGGGTTTGGGTAAAATACACACTGCTGCGTTGTCGACCGTTCGCTTTGCTCATACCTACCCTACCCTATTATAAAATGTTTACCCTATTGTAAAATGTACTCTGTGGCTTTGCTTGAACTTGGCGCTACCGCACGCACGCCGCGTGTCTAGATTTTCGACAAAATACCGAAATATCAGTTTAATAGAAACAACAATCCGCAGGGTGATTACGTATCTCGCGACAGATTTTGCAACAGGCGATCGTGGCTGTCAAATGTCATTTCCTTGCTGTTTTAATACAAAATTTACGTTTGACAGCAACGATCGCCTGTTGTAAAACCTGTCGCGAGATACGTAATCAATCACCCTGCCGGTTTTAAGCTGTGTGACAATATCAGGTGGCGCCGCCATGACAGTGCGCGAGCTTACGGGCACAGAATAGTAATGTATACAGTATTTTAACTCGGCCGTATTTTTGAAATAAATACCTACAGCCGCGCGGTACGTAAACATGCGATAAGGCTGCCCACCTCCAGCATTTTAATTAAATTTGCCTACTTTGGGTTTCCATTTAGTTTTGTGATTGTAAATATTCTTTTTTTAATTAAACAAATATAATACTTTGTGAATTGAATAGATAAATTGAAAATATAGTGTACGCAGAAGTACTATAAAATAACATAGTTATGAATTATTAGAATAACCTACAATCTAAATGATATAAGATAATAAGACCCAGTACTTTTACCTAACGTTTTAAAGTTCCACTCTTACTGATGAAAGCGTGATGTACATAGGTACCTACCTAAAATTACGCTTAGCGTAGGTATTATTTAAAAATATTTTCAACTTCTACGTAAACGAAGTCGTGGGTAAAAGTTAGCGTTAGCCCAAAGAAACTATTCCACGCGGACAAAGTCGCGGGCAGAAGCTAGTTAATAATAAATAAAATACCACGTCTTTACTTTGAATTATACAAACTAACAAAACGAAACATACATGCCCCGAGGTTTTTACACAAGCGTACCTACCGTATTCATGAACCGCCTACAACTACCTATTTCACTTGTGTCAATCACTTTCCTTTACTCTATTCACTTTATTTAAGAATCCAGACATCTTTTTTTTCGGGAGATAAAAGGAAATACTTTTCCATTAAAAAGACACACATAATGTACCTACCTACTAGGTAGTAAGTAAATTATTTTATAGTCTTACCTTTCAGAGTTTCCAGGTAATCTAAAAAAGTTATCTCTGGATGCGTTCTTGAAGATTGCATGCAACCAAAAACAGCACAATACATCCTTGAAAAAATCGCGCGGTTATTGTTAAAAAAATAACACACCTCCGTTCGTCACTGCGGCACAGTCGCGACTATTGAGATGCCGAGAGAGAGCCGAGATCGAGGCGCGTAGGTATAGCTCGCGCTTCGTCCGTTTGTATGAAGTCGGACCACTGTATACATTACTATTCTGTGTTACGCGTGTAAGGCATGATAGGCGACAGTCGAGCATAAGGGATAAGTAGACAACTTATTTACCTACGTTTAAGGTTTCATGACAAAATTACCCTATACTATACGAACAAATAATAAATTTATGTATTATAATATTATACGAGTATTATAGATTATTTATACAGCGTCAGCAACTTGCTGTACGGGACGCGGCAGTGCCTGGGACATTGATAGACTGACGACTCTCATTGATTGACGACCTCTGGGGCGCAGTGGGCCATGGTCCGACGCAAGAGGTTGCGGGTTCGATTCCCGCCTCGGGATAAATATCTGCAGATATTTGTTCAGGGTGTTCTGGATGTTTTTCTATATATAATAAAAAATATCTATCTAAATAGTAGGTCTAATATATGTACCTATTAAGTATAATTATCAGTCATCTATTGCCCATAACACAAGCTCTGCTTAGCTTGGGGTTAGATAATGCTGTGTGAATTGTCCAGCAATAGGTAATTATTTATTTATTTTCTTTATAGATGGAATGGGCTTGCTTGCCTAGTAGCTATACCTGTTATTATTCAGAGGAAAGAACACATCAATACGTCAGAACAGATCAAGACGGGGGTAGATACATACAAATCTCGGTCAACACGGGTCCTAATAAAAAAATATCGCAATAAGTGAATATTTCATGTACTTACACTGTTTATTTCCAGGCCCATCTTCGGATCGAGAAGATACAACATAACCACCCAAGATTTTTATATAGGGGAGATTGAGGTGAAAACTACAACTACAACCACAACAAAAAAACCTTAAGCGGTAGCCTCAGTTCTTGCAGTGTCTTCTAGCTTCCGTTTCATTTTGTTTCATCAAAGCAATATATGTATGTATCGACCTGTAAATTTATTTAACCAATAAAATGTATTTCTTTAATTCTGTATTTTAGGAAGGAGAACTAACAGTATCCTACCCTAGTTGTGCCTATTTTATTTACTTATTTTAGGACCTCTAACAAAATAAAATAGTACAGTAAAAACTTAAATAAGTAGATAAGGTGGTCTTAGAGGCTATGTGTTTTTTAATTACCTATTACTAAACAAAAGCTAAGCTTACAATAAAAGAAGAGATCAAGAAACATACGTATTTCTATAAAAAGTAACGATATAAACCAATAAATATTAAAAATGTAACAATTTAAACCTTACTACACAAAACTTAATGACTTATCTTATTAGGTTTAATTATAATCACATATTATTATAAACAACCAACAACAAGATCAATAAAGTAGAACATGTATGTATATGAAATGGAGTATAAGAAAGGGGAGAAGTATGAAGAAGGAGAAAAATTCAATATCTACAAGGAAGAATAATCATTTTCTATTGACGAGCTCTGTGGCGCAGCGGGCGAAGGTCCGCCTGCGACGCAAGGGGTTGCGGGTTCAATTCCCGCCTCGGGACAAATGTCTGTACGATCTGCAGATATTTGTTCAGGGTGTTCTGGGTGTTTTTCTATATATAATAAAAATATCTATTATATATATTATATATATTCTGGACTCGCTGTATGAGTTTCTCAGTTCGGCTTAGGATGCAGGGGCCATACACCACATCGGAGTAGTTCAGCCTCGAAAGGATTAACGATTCGCAGAGCATGACCCTTACATCTAGAGGGTACCCTTACAGCTATCTTTAACCAATTTATAATAAAATTTTAAAATATAAAAAAATTAAAAAAAAATGTATTCATGTTTTCTTTGGATGACAATGCATGGCCAGCTATGTGACGTCACTCTGGATCCAACATGGCGAAACACCTAAGATGGCGGACTAGTTATTTATAATGCACTCCTGCAATATGGGTATCAAATGAAAGGGCTTGCTGAGAATAATTTGAAAAAGGAAATAACGTCACTCTAAATCCAATAAGCCGGAATACCCGAAACGGCGGACTAGTTACGAAGATTACTGTCGACCATGCCGTTGTATACTTGGGCTCAAAGCTCTTCGCTGATGGTCAAGCATCCGTGGCCAGATAATAGAGTTACATCATTAGAAGGTCTACTACTTATAGAAGAGCCAGACTGTTTCAAATTAACCGTCGAACGACCTTTAAATAATGATGCTTTAAATGGGATGAACCGACTGAGAAATGTGTCCAGTGATAACTAATAATTAAAAAATAAATTAAAAGTAAAAATGCTTTCTACTACTACACGAGCTTTTATTTAAACGTAGGTACTAAAAATAATCATCATCATCATATCGGCCGTAATACGTCCACTACTGAACACAGGCCTCCCTCATGGATCTCCATGAGGGGTAGTTGCCATACTCACCACGCTTGGCAGGCGAGTTGGCGAGCGCAGTACGGATGTTGATACACGGAAAGACGCTGCTGCCCATCTTCCGGAGGTATCCCTTAGCAGGCTCTTACTGCATCCACGGGCATGAAAGGAGGGGTAACATTCTACTGCCGGCACCCCACGGCTAAAAGTAATAATATAAACATTTTCCATAAAAGTTTAATGCCCATTTAAAACGTCTTTACACAATTTATGTGATATAAAAGCACGGCGGAATTATATAGACAGTGTTCCAACTTCATACAAACGGACGAAGCGTGAGCTATACCTACGCGCCTCGGTCTCGGCCCTTTCTCGGCATCTAAACAGTCGCGACTGTGCCTCATTGACGAACGGAGGTGTGTTGTTTTTTTAACAAAAACCGCGCGATTTTTTCTCAAAAAATAAGTTCAAGAACCTTCCTACGTATTTAATATGTCGAGTAGGATATATTGTGTTTTTGGTTGCATGAAATCTTCAAGAACGCATTCAGAGATAACTTTTTTAGATTACCTGGAAACTCTGACAAGTAAGACTATAAAATAATCTTACTTACTACCTAGTAGCTAGGTACACTGCCGGCCAAAAGTTTGAGACCACTTGTAAAAATCTTTGTAACCACCAAAATATTTCAAAAGTACACATGATAAAGAGCTAATTTGAACACTTGCGTATTCTATTGTTATCAAAGAATTTCTGAGAGTCATTTTTATTGTATATTTTTAAGTTATCATCCTTTAAAGGTCTATTGTTTCAAAACATAAATGAGTACCGCGCGCTTACCAGGTGATAGAGTCATTGTTATATTTTTTATGGCCTGCTCATTTCTAATTATTTTGGTTTTGTTTTGCGGTAACCGTACTTCCGGATTATTTTAGCTTCCTTAAACATATTTTTTACCTGAGTTTTGATGGAGTAAATTTTTCATTATCTTAACTACCTTGACTGAAAACCAGCGCTTCCTAGCATTCTTTATGCGTGGGAGCATAATGCTGAGTCAGGCCCCATTGGACTCACACAACTTTGTGAACTGGTTTGTTCATTGCTTGAAATTGTATTTACTGCTTTGACCCGCTGAGTGAGCTGCTTACCATCTATTTGTCACTAGGTCGCAGAATATTTAATCGGGTAGGTACTCCTAGATTATAATTAGAAATAATTAAGTTGTTTTTTTTTTTTTTTTTTTACTATAGTTAATTTTAAGTTTAGTGTGTGTGTCTAATAAATATATTTCTTCTTCTTCTTCTTCAACTAGTCTGAGCTCGTCGTTGTTACAGTGAAGACATCTTAAAATGGGAAAAGTGCGCGAAATTAGCACTGAAACTCGTTCTGCCATAGTTGTTTTACACGGCGAAGGCAAATCTGAACGTGCGATTGCCTCTCAACTTAAGTTGTCGAAGACTTGTGTTCATAACGCAATAACCCGATACAAGGAGACTGGCAGTAATCAAGATCGTTCGCGATCGGGGAGACCGAGAGCTACCACTTCTAGCGAGGATAATTTCATCGTCGTTACCAGCAAGCGGAATAGACGCCTAACCGCACCAGAAATCCGCGCAGAAGTGAACAAATCCCGATCAGAACCTGTGTTATTGACTACAGTAAAAAGACGATTGAGAGATGCTAAGTTATTTGGTCGCGTCGCCGTTCGAAAACCACTACTAAGGCCACAAAACAAAAAGAAACGGATGCAGTGGGCCCTTACCCATCGAGACTGGACTGAAGAAGACTTTAAAGAAGTTCTTTGGACAGATGAATCCAAGTTTGAAACTTTTGTATGTTGTGTGTGAAAAATTTGTACGTAATGTATGTCTTTTTAATAGACAAGTATTTCCTTTTATCTCCCGAAAAAAAAGATGTCTGGATTCTTAAATTAATTGTGTAAAAACCTCGGGGCATGTATGTTTCGTTTTGTTAGTTTGTATAATTCAAAGTGAAGACGTGGTATTTTATTTATTATTAACTAGCTTCTGCCCGCGACTTCGTCCGCGTGGAATAGTTTCTTTGGGCTAACGCTAACTTTTACCCACGACTTCGTTTACGTAGAAGGTGAAAATATTTTTAAATAATACCTAAGTTGCCGCCGTGGGGTGCCGGCAGTAGAATGATACCCCTCCTCTCATGCCCATGGATGCAGTAAGAGCCTGCTAAGGGATACCTCCGGAAGATGGGCAGCAGCGTCTATCCGTGTATCAACATTCCATACTGCGCTCACCAACCCGCCTGCCAAGCGTGGTGAGAATGGCAACGACCCGTCATGGAGATCCATGAGGGAGGCCTATGTTCATCAGTGGACGTTTTATGGCTGAAATGATGAATACCTAAGTTAAGCGTAATTTTTGGTAGGTACCTACATCACGTTTTCATCAGTAAGAGTGGAACTTTAAAACGTTAGGTAAAAGTACTGGGTCTTATAATCTTATATCATTTAGATTGTAGGTTATTCTAATAATTAATAACTATGTTATTTTATAGTACTTCTGCGTACACTAGGTATATTTTCAATTTATCTATTCAATTCACAAAGTATTATATTTGTTTAAATAAAAAAAGTATATTTACAATCACAAAACTAAATGGAAACACAAAGTAGGCAAATTTAATTAAAATGCTGGAGACGGGCAGCCCTAACGCATGTTTACGTACCGCGCGGCTGTAGGTATTTATTTCAAAAATACGGCCGAGTTAAAATTCTGTATAGATAACTATTCTGTGATAAAAGCTTGTCGCGAGATTTACCTGTGTACATAACTAAGAAAATTAAATAGCTTGATCTCACAGATTTTTTTAAAACAAAATAGAAAAAGCAGGTGGGTACTCGTTCCTGCTTAAATCTCGCGACAAGCTTTTAAATCACTATACACTCGCGAGCAACTGAATCGACTCAAAGCTACAAAGTGTAACTTTTCTCGAAAATTGTAATGTATATAAAACAGATAATTTTTTGAAAGTTTATTCCTCAAGCTTTAAAATGTTACCATTATTTTGAAAATCTAGCCAGCATTTTTTAAATTAATCAGGTTTGAATGGAAACGGAGTAAATATAGGGCTCATCAATATTAAAATAAAACAGAAAATGTATGTTATTTGCTCAAAATTTATTGTCTCAATACTTGGTGTTGCCTCCCCTAGCTTTAATAACATCTCTAAGGCGGTTCTTCATCGACCCGATAAGTTTTTTATCAATTGTTGAGGAAGCCTTTCCCTTTCCTCTTTGAGCGGTATCTTCAGCTCTGCGATGTTTGTAGGCGCCGGATTTATGGCTCGTACCTTTCGTTTAAGCTCGTCCCATAGGTGCTCAATCGGATTGAGATCAGGACTTAGTGCTGGCCAGTCCATGGTCCGAATGCCAACTTCATCCATGAACTGACGAGTGATTCGTGCTGTATGATACCGGGCATTGTCATGCATTAAAAGGAAGCTGTCCTCGATGTAGCCTTTATAAGGCATGACATGGTTACCCATACCCCTGTACCATCTACCCCGCGCAAACCCATGGTTATGGAGTTATCCATAGTCAAAGTTTTTAGGTTAGAATAGCGATTTTCATTATGGATTGAGGGGTGGGGAGGGGGCGGAGACGGGGAAGGGGGGAGGGGATACCCCCTGTAACATCCCCGCGGAGCCCCATGATTCTGCTAGCGCATTATAAAGCATAAGCTTCACCTTAAACGGAATTTGATTTTTTAAAATTGTCATGTTCGCAAGAAATTGTCTAAGTTTATTGCAGACCCGTTCAATGTGAAGGCTCCAGTTAAACTTATCATCTATGATTACGCCAAGATAATTTTGACTAGTAACAGTTTCTATCACTGGACAGTTACAACCTGCTGTGCTGTTAACATGTAAGCAGTCATGATTATGTGCAACTAGATTTTGTACGTCCTGTATACCTGCCTGCTTATTGTAAGGTGATTTAATAATCAAAACTTTGGTTTTGCTTGAATTAAGTACTAGGCCGGCGCAGTGGCGTAACTATACCATCTGGGGCCCGTGGCAAATTCTTTTGATGGGGCCCATCAGTAAAAATCGTCACGTTGTACTCAGTTTAATTTTAATAAACTTCGAGATTTTCAGCGTACTCAATTACACGTTGTATACTTATGTCCGACTAATGGCCATAGGGACTACAGCCCATTCCCTCTCGCCTTTAAAAAAATTATAAATTTGTTGAACTGTTTCAAAAAAAATTTGCATATCAATAACCTCTCTAACTGCATCATTGAGTACTAGATTTAAATTATAAGCAGCACAGTGAACATATACGGCATTTGGCTCGACATCTTTTATGAGTTTTTGAACTCTACCATAAGTCCCTTTCATTGTGTTAGCACCATCATATCCTTGTCCTCGACACCTATTTAGCGGAATATTTTTGTCATTTATGGATTTAATAATTTGCTTTTGACTGAAGGCAGTTTGATCCTTAACTTCATGAAATCCTAAAAATGTTTCTTTAATGACAATGGCCTTTGAGATCCCATTACCATCTTTTTCGATCATAAAATAACGGTAAAGTTCACACATTTGATCAATTTTTGAAATATCTTGAGTTATATCGAATATGATAGAGTAGAATGCAGCGGCATTTATTTCATTTATGAGTGCATTTTCTACTTTTAGAACCAGGGCAGAAATTAGCTAGCTCCTTTTGTATTTTTGGACTTAAGTATTTTATCTGGCCCTTTGGTTTACTTAACAATTCTTGTAAAATCGGGTCGTATTTTCCTAAGAACTTAAGAACTCCTTTTGTATTTTTGGACTTAAGTATTTTATCTGGCCCTTTGGTTTACTTAACAATTCTTGTAAAATCGGGTTGTATTTTCCTAAGAACTCAACAATACTCAAAACGTTTCCTTTGGAGCTTGGATCACTGCTATCTGCGTTTTCTCTGTGGCCACGAAAGGCTAAATTACACGTTGAAAGTGTCAGAGTAACATCAAGGAGCCTTGAAAGTACTTGGCACCAAAAAGATTTTTCTTTTTGTATGTACCTTTTGCATTTTTGGACTTAAGTATTTTATCTGGCCCTTTGGTTTACTTAACAATTCTTGTAAAATCGGGTCGTATTTTCCTAAGAACTCAACAATACTCAAAACGTTTCCTTTGGAGCTTGGATCACTGCTATCTGCGTTTTCTCTGTGGCCACGAAAGGCTAAATTACACGTTGAAAGTGTCAGAGTAACATCAAGGAGCCTTGAAAGTACTTGGCGCCAAAAAGATTTTTCTTTTTTTAATCATAGACTCTTGCTCTTCATCGAGTGTTCCATGTAGCCGCCACTGTTGATACGTAAGACAGGAATCCAGATGTTTTTTTGATGTATCGTGTCTTTGTATGGCATCTACAATGTGTTTCCAATCGTTATAGCCCTCAATCCAAACATTTTGTATTTACTTAGATGCCCGATTTGCGAATAACCAACACGGTTCACAATACGCCTTCTGAAGTATTAAAGAATAGGATAGCCATGTACGTTCAAGTTTGCCAGACTTGGAAACAATATAGTAATGTTTTTCTAGAAAAGATCTATTGTCACTATCTTTTAAGAAAGGGCCCTTAGGTTTACAATGTCCGTTTTCAATCACGAATCTTTTCACTTGATCAATTAGCTCTTTAAAATTACCCTTATCAGTAACATAATGGCGAAGATACAATATTGTTCATGCTAAAATATAATTATCTTTGATATTTGCTAGTACTTTGTTGTGGTTGTTCTGGATCTGGATAGTCACTGGTGTTGGGTGCTGCATCTGATAATTCTGGTATACTTTTAGTAAGGTCCAATTCTTCACTTTTGGAGCACTGTTCACTCGAGTTTTCATTATTTAAGTCATCATTTTTCAAGTACGTACTGCCTAATTTTAGGTAGCTTTTTATTTTTTTGTTCAGTCTCCCTCTTTCTCTTTTGTTTTTCGCTCCCACTTAAATATTTCCTGGAACTAGACATTTTAATATCTACCTTTCACAATCAACTTTTTGCCACCTTTTTTTTGCCACCCTTTTCATATTCAATAAAAGAACAAGTACGAGAAATCAAAGAAACAAATCGCTATTTGTCAAAATAATCACACAAAGAATACGCAGTCAGTAGAGCCCTCATAAAAAATATCAAATCCGGAATTCCCCTAACATAGTGTTGCTAGCTCGTCCTAGTAGCAGCGCCACGAAAAAAGTGAAAACAAAATGGGGAATTCCCCGATCGTCAATGCTCACCCGCTCTGCTTACGTACCGCGACAAAATATGTAGAAACGGTAGAAACCAATGTATGCATTCTAAAATGAATAGAGATGTGCAATTACCGGTATTTTGATTGACGGATTTTTGACGGTCATAAGTACCTACGTAAAATTACTCGTCGCGGGTAACGTGTACATCTCTAAAAATGAATCAACATCTTTTTGTTTAGGTTGGTTGAAATGCTTAACGATTAACTTGAAATTGTATTATGGTCGTTAGTTGTCTCCCTTTGGATTTTAAGCAGAACTTATAAAAATATACTATTCAAATAAAATAAAATGCTCAGGTACAATGTCAAAAAATATTTTTGAGCTCGCGGCTTCTTGGGCCGGGGCCCTCTTGGGTCGGGGGCCCGTGGCATTTTGCCAGCCCTGCCACCCTATTGTTACGCCACTGGGCCGGCGTCATGACACCACCTCGCCAACACATCTAGATCTTCTTGTAAACTTCGACATGCTTTTTGTGGGTCTCTATCAGCAATTACAAGGCAGGTGTCGTCGGCAAACTGGTAACACGTGCTATTTGTAATGCAGTTCCTCATATCATTAACGTAGGACAGGAAGTGTAAAGGTCCCAATACAGAACCTTGTGCTGTTCCCTCAGTTACAGAAATGGGTTTACTACATGTGTTATCGAATTTAACAGTAAAGGTTCTGTTTTGTAAATAGTTTTTGCACCACGCGAGTAATGGACCTCGTATTCCACAGTCATCGAGCCTATCGACTAGCTGATTCTGCACTAATGTGTCGAATGCGCGTGAAAAATCAATGAACAACACAAAAATAATTTTCCTCAAAAGATAAGAAAAGATAAACCTTTACATAACTAAAAAAATATATAAGATGACACATACGATATAATGTAATATTACTATTAAACTTAGTTTTAGCTACAAAATGGTCCCAACTCAGCATAATATAATATGAGGCATAACTATAGAGCATGTCATCATTATTCATTCATTGGGAAGGAATCTGCTCCAACTCCGTCAAACGTAACATAAGACAAAATAAAATTGTTAAATGATGACTATAATGACCGAGTTAGGTTCTTCTGTTCACTTCTTTTCCTAACTCGCGTGTCATCTAAAGTGAACAGATTTAATTATGTGCTTTATTCTATTTATTTGTGTTGTTTTATTATGTAATTTGTGACGCGTCAATAAGGTCCATGCGGCCGCACTGAATAAAGTATTTTTTGATTCTTGATTAGATATGATTATAACTCAGTCCTAGAAACCCCAAGCACTCTTCTCCAACACCACATCTCGAGAGTATTTATGCTCTTTTTCCACTCTCTAGAAGATACAATGTATCTGCACTGCAGCGTAGAGAAATAAATTACGCTCTCCATTAATTCATATTTGCTATTTTCCATCACCAGTGTAATGCTTTAGGTATTTAGTTGCCTCAATGATACATTCACATCTCTGAGAACAAAAAGTCAGTTGATAAATGAATAATCTTGCGGTATTTCTTCCCTCAGTTCTCTGGCAGCACAGGAAAAGGCCAGTAGATAAATGAAAAAATGAGACATTTTTACCCTTAAATACAGGCGGTTACTTTATTTTGAAAATTTGGGCTTTGATGACTTGGAAATGATGAGTCTTAGGAGTTTATCAATTTGTATAGCCTATGTTTATATAAACATTTATAACAACAAAAATTTAAACATTTATATAAAATTAATCCAAACACTATGATTAGACAATGTTGTAGGAAAGAAATCGTTAGGTACAATAAGATTGTAAAACCATATCCCAGGAACTGTAGCGTCTCTTATGTAACATCTCTTAAAGATGTGAAACGCTAATTTACTAGCTTCTACGACGAAATTTCTAGTGACAGGTTTTTTCTACATATTTGCCTTATTTCAATAGTTAATATACAAATACCGGGTATAAAGGTATGTATATATCTATATAATAGTCTTCCCGGGACCATGCTTGATCCAGTTGAAACGTCGGGAAATAAAAAAGGTAATTTACGCGATAAATACCTGGTTTTATGTATATTAATAATGATTTTTGATCGCGAAAGTTTAAAATAGACAATTATTTCAATAATTTCGTAATTTAAGCGACTAGTTACAACTTTTAGATAGATACTTCACGTATTTTACTAGGTAGCCTATTAAAAACATTTATATTTGTACATACAGGCAGGATAATATAAATTAAAGTTATAACACAGCCTATCTAAAGTTATACAAAATGCGGTAAAGTATACTAAATGCGGTTGTAAAATGTAATTTTAAACAACAACTCAGCTTTTGCAAAATATATATATAAGACTGAACACAGTCTTTTTATTAACTAGGTTAAAAAACTGTGTCAGGAACTACTCTACCCATTCATGAAGATTCTTTGTGATGCATTGTCCTTCTTGACAAAAAAATTACATTCAATTGTTTTCTATTAACATTTTTCGGAAAAAATGCGCGGCACCGAACACCACACAAAGGAGCAAAATCAAACAAATTGTTCGGAAATACCTGAAACAAATAAAACAGGTGTTAGTACAACGAACAATCTAACAAGAAGAATAATTATTAAAATAATAAAGGCCTTTTCGAATTTTAAACGCTTTTTCTTTAAACTTCAATAGTTACTGTGTTATTGGGTAAAAAACAGAAATTTCTAATTTTTTTATTTTTCCTTTACTTGTGCCAGAGAAACTCCCAGCATTCCAAATTTCTGAGTCGTGAGACTTCTGAAAGTGCCCTAGAAGTTTTCCATTTTTGCCATTTTCATACAAAAATTTCATAATTGTTGCTATACTCTTCGGTCTTCTGTATCACTTTACGCAGCGTACGAATGTGGTTTATGGTACTGTAGCCTTTTCGAAACCCGTCTTGCTCGGGAGGCTGGAAGACATCAAACCTGCCATCGAGACGATGACCCTTGAAAACAGCTTGTAAACTTGGCCCAAAAGCAAGATCGTTCGATCTTAAGCAAGGTGTCGTCACCTTTCTTAAAGAACAGTACCACGACACTTGTTCTACGTTTTTGGCGAGCAAGACGGAGTTGAAGAGCTTCTGAAGGACTTTAAGTATCGGTGATCCACCCGCTTTCGTCCTCACCCGGCGCCTTATTGTTCTGTAATGCTGTTTCAGGACCACCCTGATCTCGTACAGGCTGATGTCCAGGATATCCTCGGAATAATGTCCGTAGAGTGATTATGTATCTCGTGACAGGTTTTGCAACAGGCAATTGACAGAAATATTGCTGTCAAATGTCAATTATGTATTAGAGAACAGCAAGGAATTGACATTTGACAGCAACATTGCTGTCAATTGCCTGTTGCAAAACCTGTCGCGAGATACGTAATCACCCTGCGGGTCAGTTTGGCTCTAGGGTCTTCGGCCGCACTGCAAACAGGTTTAGTGACCGAATCGTAGAGCTGTCCATTCTCCATTTCCTTTCGAATTCCCTTAACACTTCTGCTTTAGTTAACGCTATACTGCCATCTTCCCTCTTCAGCTTCGTCATCTGGCTTTGCCCAACAGACAGATCGCAGATCGTAAGTCACATAATAGGGAGGCTGCAGTCGTAATGAGCATCGTTCAGCCATGAGGTTAAGAGTGTTATCAGGGAGTTTCTGAGGTCTATTTGTTCAGGGCGTCTTAAACAACTGAGACCCCACCGTATGGACAGTTTCTACGAACCAGTTATTGATCTCGTCCACTGATGTTCTTCTAGACAGTCAAAGCGAATTGAAAGTTCGAGTTGAAAGGTTGGCGAGCGCAATATAGGATGTTTAAGACGCGGAAGACGCTGCTGCCCATCTTCTGAAGACATCCCTTAGCAGATTGTTACTGCATGCACGGGGAAGAGAGGAGGGGTAACATTCTATTGCTAGTGTGGTTTAACACTACTTATACAAATAACAAACTAAGTTTCGTTTTATAAAACGAATTGGAGACTTCAGGTCGTGGAGGGATCCAGGTCATCAATTTTTAGGGTCCCCAAACCCAAGACCAAAAACCGGAACCCTTATAGAATCACTCGTTTGTCTGTCTGTCCCTTTTTTTCTTTTAAACGACTTAAAGTATCTAAGTAAATATAATGTAAGGTTTATCATTTTTCTAAACTTACCATGTAAACTTGGACCTCTTGAGAGTTCGTATAACGCTTTCCGTTTGCCGCTTCATGGAAACCAGGTCCCCAGAGTTATCAATCACAAAATGGGACTTTGACATCTTGTATTCGAGTGGTAATTGCTTGCTTATCCTCTTCTTTGCGATCACTTCGGACATGTCATTCCTTTTACACAGCCTCTCTAGCTGCTGGTGATCTTCACTGAAACAGACATGAGATAATTGTTTTATCGGCAAGATTACGTACGACACATTTTATTAATAGTAGTACAGGTTGTATTTTAATATTAAGGCACATACTAGACTAATTGCCGTGGGGTGCTGACATTATAATGTTGCCCCCACTCTCTTTCCCGTGGATGCAGTAAGAATCTGCCAAGGGATTCCTCCGGCAGATGGGCAGCAGCGTCTCTCTGTGTATAAAATCCTGTACTAGGCTCGCTAGGCCTGCCAAGCGTGGTGATTATGGCAACAGCTCCGTCATGATCAGTACAGTACTATGGAGGGAGGCCTATGTCCAGCAGCGGACGTCCTAGGACGAGACGACGATAAATTTGAACCTACCACACAACAGTAATAATTTTATGCATAAACGTCAGCATTTTCTCCGTTTCAAACAGCAGCGGCACTTCCATCACTATGTACGTGTGACCGGAGAAGAAATAACTTATAGCCATTCTCAGCATGATCCTCTGTATCCGGGGATGGGTGATGGCGTTTAGTTTCTTCCTCTTCTCTAAGTCGTCAAAGATAAGCTCGCCCAGCCGTGCTCTGTTGACTCTCCCATCCGGAAGTAAGACTTCATCGCCAAAGTATGCTTTCAGCTCGAGCCAACCTTTTGTTCCCGGCTCTAGTACTGGAACAAGAAATATAATACATTCATATACAATAGCAAAGCGCGCATTATTTGAGTTGACCGATTGGTGACATATTTATGTTGTTACACTTCCTAAATCAAAATACAATTTAAAGATACGACGTTTCTTAATTTAGAGCTGTCAACGAAAATAGGGTGCAATTGCTCCGTTTAAATTTTGGAATGGCACTAACTGAACCTTTAGTAAACAACAGAATCGAGACCATTAAGGCATTAACCTAACTTTTAATATTATAAAAGCGAATGTGAGTTTGTTACTCTTTAACGCCTAAACAGCTAATCCGATTTAATATATAAGCTCTGCTTAGCTTGGGGCTAGGTGATGCTGTGTGAATTGTCCAGCATTATTTATTTATTATTATTTATTATTATTATTATATATATTTTTCCAATGGAATGCTACGAGCGAGTATCATAGGCTATTATTTTATCCCCGTATTCCCACGGGAACGGAAACAACACGGGTGAAACCGCGGGGCGCTGTTAGTATTTAATATATTTCACATAACAGCACGAATCAAACTATACTAACACCTGACTTCCCCCCTCCTCCCTCAACGTCAGTGTGTTTATTTATTTGGTTCCAAAGGCCACATATAAATGTTAGTACCTACTAGGCTACTTGAAAAAATTTAAATTTTTAAGAATATTATGAATCCTACGGGAAAGAGGCGTGATTATTGTATGTATGTTTTTGGTTTAATGCTAATAATCTTATTCTCAACCCTGAAAAGACAAAATGTATTAAACTTTCTTTAACAAACAATTCTTTATTATCAACACCTATTTAAATCAATGGTAAAGTAATTGGCCTAAATAATCATACAAAATTTCTCGGTGACACTGTAGACACAAAACTACTATGAGGTAAACATATTGTTCATTTCTTTGAGAATAAAAATAATTTGGGACCAGTAGGTATTGGGACCGCGGTCCCATTCGCCGGAAATATTTAATTTTAATGCATTCTTATAAAATAAATATATAGCTAACTAGCTGCTTCCCGCCGCACCGCACGCGTTGTACCCGGATAAAAAGTAGCCTATGTGTTGATCCAGACCTACATCTATACATGTGCAAAGTTTCAGCTCAATCCGTGGGGTAGTTTTTGCGTGAAGAGGTAACAAACCTCCATACAAACAAACTTTCGGCTTTATAATATTAGTGAGATAGGTTGAGCCGGTGTATACCACATTTCCACCCTGTACTGGTCACTTCCTCCCACAAAACGTAACCGAGTTTCCTACCAGTTCATCATCTCAATCGTAGGGCGTCCACATAGGCCTCCTACATGGATTTACAAGTAATCATGAGGGGGTTGTTGCCATACTCACCACGCTTGGCAAGCGGGTTGACGAGCGCAGTTCGGAATGCTGACACACGGAAAGACGCTGCTGCCAATCTTCCAGAGGTATCCCTTGGCATCAACGGGCAAGCTACAGAGAGGAGGGTCTACATTCTACTGCCGGCACCTCACGTCACGGTATAAAGTATTCCAACTAGTTACGAACTGGGAATACGACCAACTCAGTTTGACTAATAGCCGGCCGAGACGCAGCGAGGTTGCGATTCCCAGCCGGGGAACATGATTTTGCGTTCCTACAGATAAATATGTGTTGCAGAAAACAGAAACTAGACAAATGTCTAGTTTCTGTTTTCTGTGTATAATAAGTAGGTATGTTATCATCACAACCGCAGGACTGTCGTCCACTTTCTTAAAACTTTTTGTAAAAGGTTCATCCGGGGAAGTACTACCACCATACCTATATCTGCCGTCAAGCAGTAATGTATTCATTGCTGTGTTCCGGTTTGAAGTGCAAGGGGGCCGGTGAAAGTACGGGCACATGAGACCTTACAACTGTCTCAGGGTGACGGGCGCAATGCAGTGCAGCGTTGGTCACGTGCTTAGTGAACGTGATCACCGCGGCATTGCAATTGTTATAGGTAGAGGTTACCGCCTACCATCAGGTGGCCCTTCGGCTTGTCATTTAGTAGTATAAAAAAAAGAAGAACACCTTTCTCTATCCATTAATCAGTTATGAAACAATATATAGGGTTCTATTCCAACCATGCATCAATGGATTAAAATGATAAAAATGTTAACATCATTGTTAACATTTTTGTTACACACAGGGAAAATATTCTGAAAAAACTCGCGGCTAGGCAGCTTCAGATGTACAGAATATTCTGGATAACTATACCTGAGAGGTGTTGGGCAAGCTATGTCATAGGCTAAGTTGGTTATGTCATAGGCATTTTCGCATCCAGCAGGGCTAGCATGGCCGAGAATATTTTATCCACGGGGAGAGGACAAAATACTATTCCCCTCTGTCAATTTTGTCCACCCTCCGAGCATGGCGACCTGGGTGGATAAACATGCTATAGCCGGGGGGTGATTATCCACGTCTAATATCAAAAAGTGATATAATTCTCTTTCCCCCTGTTGCCGTGCTTTGGCAGGTGGATAAAATAATTTTATCCCTTGTCAGTGGAAATAACCGGTGGACAATCTTTATCCCCAGCCCATGCTAGCCCTGCTGTGCAGGATGAATTAACAGTTGCTGATGTTGTATGAATCATCTGATAAAGATGTAAAAGACCAATCTACTTTTAATAATAGACATGCAAGCAGCAGAGTATATAAAATATAATTAATAAAGCATCAAAGTCAAATTCAATAGAGCAAAAAGCCACATAGAATAGTCAATTTACAAAAGAAGAATAAGACACATTTATATTGAATAAAGCACATACGTAAATTTGTTTTGTTGATGTTGAATTTGTTTGCTTCAGATAACTTTTTTCCAAGTAAGGGAAAGAAGCGAACAAGAAATCTCACTCTTTCACTTCTATTCATTGTTACAATATTTGTCTTAATATTATGCTTAATTTAATGTCCTCAAGGATACTTGATAGTTTGGATATTGCATGATGACTTAATTTCCTATTGTGGCTGAACCAAGCAGCACTCGACCAAGGTCAATCATTAAAATAATCATCTATGGAGTAATAAGCTTTTTCTATGAGATGTTGTTTTATAAACAGCTTAAACCTAATGAATCGATAGTTCTGTCGCCTAAGATTGAAGCTTATTACAGAAGCACACACAGTTTCCCATAAATTATTTATTTACTCATTGGAGCCTAAATTTAGGGATGTGCAATTTATTTTTGTTTCTTGTATTTATGTTATGCACATCACATCTCTTGATCTTCATCTAATAATAGCTGTGTTGGCCCGGTGCTATGTACCCCTGACTTTCGATCTGAAGGTCGTGGGTTCGATACCGGCCATGTACCAATGGATTTTTCTTACTTGATGTATGTGCACATTTTGATGTGATAATTACTTTTTGCGCTTTGTGCTCTCATGCTTATCGGTGAAGGAAAACATTGTGAGGAAGCCCGCAACTTAGTCAGCTCCAGACATATTGACCTGTTCTTTAATCTAAACAATAGCCAACTAAGTTGAGAGGTTGGTATAGGTGCTGGGAAAGCCTAATCCATCTATCAATGCCCCAGGCAGTGCAGCATCCCGTACCGCATGATTACCATCGCAGTTGCTGATGCTGTATAAATCATCTGCAATAGATGTAAAGGCCTTGCTTACTTAGGTACATAATAAAAAAAAAATATAGCATAGCTCTATCAAAATATTCGCTGAGAGGTGACTCTGCATTTGCTTGACAATATGAACTTATATTCGCCGTGGGGTGCCGGCAGTAGAATGATACCCCTCCTCTCATGCCTGTGGATGCAGTAAGAGCCTGCTAAGGGATACCTCCGGAAGATGGGCAGCAGCGTCTATCCGTGTATCAACATCCCATACTGCGCTCACCAACCCGCCTGCCAAGCGTGGTGAGTATGGCAACTACCCCTCATGGAGATCCATGAGGGAGGCCTGTGTTCATCAGTGGACGTTTTATGGCTGAAATGATGATGAACTTATAATAACAACTGCAAGGTTTAAAGTTACTGGATACATTAACATTCTACCTTTTTACTAGATATTGTTAATATCTCAGCGCAGGCAAAAGCTAAGTTAGTAATAAATAATTATTTACAAGATAAGAAACACATTTCCAAGGGTACAATGTCAATAGTAAAAATATAGTGCTTTTACATAGTTCTTAATTAAAAGAATATTCAACTGAGCAATAATGGTACTGTAACATGATAAATTATTATCATGTTACAGTACCACATCTCCACATAAAGTTATTATAGTGTGAGCAGTAACAATACATCTAACAATAAATCAAAGATGAACTGCTAAAACAATTAGGTTTTATTAAATACCAAAGCATTAAAATTAAAATCAAAATTTTGTTTGTTTGTTTGTTTGTTTGTTTAAAGCATACAACTAGGTGTTTATTAATGTGGGTTTGCAATGGAAAATAAAAATCGCAATTTGCCATGCTGAAGATTAAACAGAATTAGCCAGAATATAGCATAGGACTATACTCCAGACACTTTCAATGTAGAATGTTTGTTAACAAACTGTCAATACTTACATATCTCCAACTAACTTTCTTTCTGTTGGTTTATAAATATCTCAATTATTGGGGATTTGTGACCACTTCCTTCAATATAAATTACCATTAAATCGGTCAATAAAACAACCCTTAGGAAGCAATTCAATTTTAAGTGTGACAGTTTTTTTACAATTATTCTACATTGAAAGTGACTGCAGTATAAATGTGTACCATAACTCACAAAATAAACATATATAGAGATAAATTATGTAAAATGAGGTTTTGCAATGCGAAACAGAAATCTCAATCAAAATGGGCAGAGCATTGGGAAGGAAAGAACATAGGACTTGAGGTCTAACCTATCTCACATAATAAAGATATACACTGCCGGCCAAAAGTTTGAGACCACTTGTAAAAATCTTTGTAACCACCAAAATATTTCAAAAGTACACATGATAAGGAGCTAATTTGAACACCTGCGTATTCTATTGTTATCAAAGAATTTCTGAGAGTCATTTTTATTGTATATTTTTAAGTTATCATCCTTTAAAGGTCTATTGTTTCAAAACATAAATGAGTACCGCGCGCTTACCAGGTGATAAAGTCATTGTTATATTTTTTATGGCCTGCTCATTTCTAATTATTTTGGTTTTGTTTTGCGGTAACCGTACTTCCGGATTATTTTAGCTTCCTTAAACATATTTTTTACCTGAGTTTTGATGGAGTAAATTTTTCATTATCTTAACTAGTCTTGAGCTCGTCGTTGTTACAGTGAAGACATCTTAAAATGGGAAAAGTGCGCGAAATTAGCACTGAAACTCGTTCTGCCATAGTTGTTTTACACGGCGAAGGCAACTCTGAACGTGCGATTGCCTCTCAACTTAAGTTGTCGAAGACTTGTGTTCATAACGCAATAACCCGATACAAGGAGTCTGGCAGTAATCAAGATCGTTCGCGATCGGGGAGACCGAGAGCTACCACTTCTAGCGAGGATAATTTCATCGTCGTTACCAGCAAGCGGAATAGACGCCTAACCGCACCAGAAATCCGCGCAGAAGTGAACAAATCCCGATCAGAACCTGTGTCATTGACTACAGTAAAAAGACGATTGAGAGATGCTAAGTTATTTGGTCGCGTCGCCGTTCGAAAACCACTACTAAGGCCACAAAACAAAAAGAAACGGATGCAGTGGGCCCTTACCCATCGAGACTGGACTGAAGAAGACTTTAAAGAAGTTCTTTGGACAGATGAATCCAAGTTTGAAATATATGGTTCAAAACGACGAATTTTTGTTCGACGTACCGCCGAGGAAAAGATGATGCCAGATTGTGTGGTGCCAACAGTTAAGCATGGTGGTGGTTCCATTATGGTCTGGGGATGCTTCTCGGGCCATGGAACCGGAGATTTGGTACGAGTCGAAGGAATCATGAAAAAGGAGCATTATAAACGAATACTACAGCAAAATGCCGTTCCGTCTGGTTTAAGATTAATTGGAAATGGATTTTTTTTCCAACAAGATAATGATCCTAAACATAGTTCAAAATTATGCAGGGGTTATTTAGAACATAAAGAAACAGAAAGGGTGTTAAAAAACATGGTGTGGCCCCCTCAGAGTCCGGATCTCAACCCCATTGAGCTATTGTGGGAAGAGCTTGACAGAAATGTGCGCAGTTGTTGTCCCTCCTCACAAGAAGACATGTGGAAGGCTTTACAAGAAAGCTGGAACAATATCTCACAAGATACAATTGATAAATTGATTGCTCGTATGCCGAGACTAGTGAAAAAAGTTATAAAATGCAAGGGAGGCTTTTTTGACGAAAAATCCGTTTAATGATTTTATTAAATATGAACGTCATTTTTAACGTAAATGGTTGATATTTCTTGATTTTTTTTTCTTCTTGATGAATGTGTATTAGTAAATAAGCATTTTAATTAATATCTAAACCTCTTGATTTATATTTTGAGTTTTATTTCATTTTGCTACTTAGATGTAGGTGGTCTCAAACTTTTGGCCGGCAGTGTATAAAGAGATATTATTATATGTAATGTGGGTTCGCAATGCAAAATAGAAATCGCAAATCAACAAGTGCAGAAAGAGCATTACCAAGGATAGAACAGAGGACTTACCTATCTCACATAATAAAGATATATTATTATATGTAATGTGGGTTCGCAATGCAAAATAGAAATCGCAAATCAACAAGTGCAGATTAGAGAGCATTACCAAGGATAGAACATAGGACTTGAGGTGGCACCTATCTCACAAAATAAAGCCATCTAATAAAAACGATTTGACTATCTCTATGATAACGATTTTAAATGGAAATCTTAAAAACATGCCATATGTTTACCAACTATTACAAATATAATGAACATACCTTTTCTAGCCACTATGTCAGCATCAATAACTGCTACACCATTTTCCCTGAAGATGGAGAGAACGGTGCTTTTTCCCGTAGCAATACCTCCAGTAAGGCCCACGATAAACATTTTAGGAAGTAATCAGCTCCTGAGTTAAAATTACAGCTTAACAAGGGCCAGTGTAATCGAGGAGTAGGTACTTGAGCAGCGATTTCCTGACTACTCAACGAAGTACGAACCATACCACGAACACCATTAAATCAACTTCAGAGACTTCTGATAAACCCAGATAGAGCTTCCAAGAGGTCCAAGTTCAATTCAATCAAGATTACCTATTGAAGATCATTATCAATATGATCAACTTAAATGATTGAATTAGATTGAGGATTAGATAGAGTATGTACAACAAAGCATAGTCAGTTTATTTCAACGACTGGTTGCAAGCTGGTTAAATCTATCTATCAGTCCGACAATTTTGGCGTCTTTTTTACAAGTCAACGTATTACAAGACTTGTGTAAAAATATATTGAGAGGTCAGTATCACTTTAGTAAAATTGGTACACCTTTTAATAACTCTGTGGTATGTACAGTATTTTATTAATCTTGTATAGGTATAATCAGAAAAAATCTAATGAGACGTTTTCAGTAAAAAATAAAAAGTGTTTACTACTAAACCTAACAGATGGGGTGGCAAGCGGAGAAAGCAAGTTTGTGGTTTAATCACAATTGCCGTCATTGTCAAATTGTTCCACCAGTAAAATAAAACTAACGCCATCTATAGATGGCGTTAGATTGTGGCGTGGACTAGTTTTTACTTTTTAATGAAAACGCCTCATTATTTTGGGAAGTAGGTAGGTAGAATACCTAATACACGATGGTTATATTATAGGGTTAAATAGATAAAATGACGAACAAATGCTTTAGGGTTCCGTGCCCAAAGGGTAAAAACGGTACCATAAAACTAAGAAAATAAAATAAATAAATAAATAAGACTCCGCTGTCCGTCTGTCTGTCTGTCACCAGGCTACTTCATGAACCGTATTTCTGTTGTCGCTGTTACAACAGGTACTAAAAACAGATTAAAATAAATGTGAGGGGTCCCATACAACAAGCGTGATTTTTTGCCGTGGGAGTTCCCAAATAGTTATTTTATTTTAAGTTAATTATTTATTTTTAAAGTAAATATAGGTAGGTACATCTAAATATTCTGAAAATATTTCAAGCGTCTACCTGTTGCCGTTATTAATATCGAGTAAGAAACGGCAAAAAAATCACGTTTGTTGTATGGGAGCCCCCTTGAAATATTTGTTTTATGTTAATTTAATTATTTAGTTTTAAAGTGAATAGGTACATATACAACTAAATATTTTGTAAATATTTAAACCGTCTACCTGTTGCCGTTATTATTAATATCGAACAAAAAACGGCAAAAAATCACGTTTTTTGTATGGGAGCCCCCCTTAAATGTTAGCGGCAACAGAAATACATCATCTGTAAAAATTTCAACTGACTAGCTATCACGGTTAATGAGATACGGCCAGACATACATTCAGCCAGACAGACATGCAGCCAGACAGAAAGACAGCGAGACAAACAGACAGACAGAGAGACAAGCAGACAGACAGATAGACAGACAGACAGACAGACGGACAGCGGAGTCTTATTAATAGGGTCCCGTTTTTACCCTTTGGGTTCGGAACCCTAAAAAGTATATGAATACTCGAAACGAGTGGTCTCTTAAAGGAGTCGCCACAGAGCAAGTAACCTAGTTTAGTATCGACTGTTAGTGGGAGTTGCTTGGTAAGGGTGAGTCTAACAAAAATTAGAGAAATTCGAGGAATAAAGTGTTGCGAGTCAGACTAATTAATCGATTTAATCAACAAGATCATAAAATAACACACCTTAGACTCGGAGGTTACCTATTTTTTTGTAATGTGAAGAACACTCAGTTTTGACTTCTATAAGTACCTACACCAATTACTTTTACCAAAAATTATTTGTTACCAAACATATATATGATTTTGGTATATTTGGAAACATTCGATCCCCTCTTTCATCCAAACGTAAACGTTAACGTCGTAACCAATTTTGATAAAACATGTCTAGGAACTGCTAGGAACCACTCTGTTAGAAAACTAAATTCAAATCGGTCCCCTCGTTTAAGAGTTACGATGCCACAGCCAGACACACAAATAGTGGTCATACTTATAACACTTCTTTTTTGTCGGGGGTTAGGAATATATGTAGGTGCGGCGCAGGGTTGGATTCAGACCCTCAAAAAATTATTGTCTTTGGAATTTAAAAATATACTACTTGTCGAAAATTATACTACGTTTTGTTTTTCGTGGATTTCAATATTAAAATGCATTTATGTAAGTGAAATTTTCTTTATTACAGTTAGTACAAATCAATTTAATTGATTTGTACATTAACAATTACTAATTGTTAATGTACAAATCAATCAAATTGAGGCAAGTAGATGTTTATCTCAGCACCGACCATCACACCCATCTGTTAGAACGACCGATAAAGTACAACACTACGCGGGGATTCTCCGAAGCTTGTCGCTGTCGCTTATTTTCGGCTTTGGATACTTTGTTCTTTTAGCCACCACTAATCGCTGGCTGATTCGATATTACCATACATACAGTACATAGATACAGAACTTCCCGAAATTGTAGGATAAATAATAAAAAGCAAAATGATTCAACCAATAAAAGCTGTCAATCGGCTTGAAGGTAAAATTATGGTATTTTCGCGTAGTATTCTGGCTTAAATATACTACATACTACACATAATGAAATAATGGTACAAATAGTATAATTATACTACAAAATCCAACACTGGTGCGGCGTGCTTGTGGCGCCACCTCTCTCGCGCTCGACATCGACACTGTCAGAGCGTGGTGGTATAGTTCTGATTGTGATATGAACAACACAAGACACAAATTAACGTGGTTCTAGCCTTAGATGACTCACGTAGTGCTAGAATCACTGAACAGATGGCGTTACAATCAAATGGAACAGATGGCGCTATAATCAAATGGCGGGAATCTTAAATATTGATATTGAGCAGCGCCCTGCGGTTTCACCTGCGGTTACTGTCCACCTACAGTTTCCGTTCCCGTGGGAATACGGGGATATAATAAAGCCTATGTAACTCGCCGTTATTGTACCTTAGAATAAGTGAAATAGTTTATTAAATCGGTTCAGAAATTTTGGCGTGAAAGGCGTGAGGTAATTCTAGTACTTCATCGCTCTTATACTTACCTACCTAGTAAGGTTATGACGGTGATTATAAAATATAAGTATATATAATACTCCTCTCATGCCCGTGGAAGCAGTAAGAGCCTGCTAAGGGATACCTCCGGAAGATGGGCAGCAGCGTCTTTCCGTGTATCAACATCCCTAACTGCGCTCGCCAACCCGCCTGCCAAGCGTGGTGAGTATAATATGGCAACTACCCCATGAAGATCCATGAGGGAGGCCTGTGTCTGTGTAGTGGACGTCTTACGGCTGAAATGATGATGAATACTGAACACCCTCGTCCCTCTCGCATAATCACTTTCGTACACTTACACGTAAAAACTTACTTGATGAATATTCATATGCACTTAAACATCTTCTATCGGCCACGCCTTCTCCTACACATGTACACTAAAATACATTTACATGACTACACTTACATGCGCCCACACTTAGGGACCGTCTCCACGAGCGAGGGAATCGCGGCGATTCTATAGCGCGGACTCGTCGCGATTTCCTCGCTCATGGAGACGGCGTCTAAGATGATTGAAAATACCCAATACCAGATGATTGAAAATACTTAATAAATTTGGAGGAAATGGGGAATCGTTTGGGAGGGAATCGAACCCATTTAAAATCATTAAAATTTCTCCCTGCGTTTCAGATGGCTATGGTGACCCAAATGAGTCACAGAGGCAGTCAAATGTCGCTGTTTTCATGCAACTAGTGTATTATTTTATCTGTGGTGCATACTAGACAGCCATTTTATTAAAGGTTTTTTTTACGAACACATTTAGCTTTATATATTTATCTCAAATAGGAAACATAAATACCTACATATATCATTGCGTGTTTTATATATCGCTAAGTCACCGTAGGATAGTCATTTGAAAAGTAGTTTGAGAGTTAATCAGGTTTGTTTTAGGTGTGTAGGTAGGTACACGCAGAAGTACACTATATCGGCTTTCCATGGCGAATTTAATAACTGACCCAAATGTATACTTACGTTCAATTGTAAACTCTTTTGCCTGTGTACAATCCAACGAATGTTTATAATCTGACTATTTTGCAAACGAACAGTTTGTTCAAACTAACAGTGACAGTTATATCTTTTATAAGCATCAACGGAAACCAATAGTGAGCTAAGATAAAAATTGCCATATTTCGCTAAATATGGAGTAAGTAGGCCGACACAACAGTAGGTATTTGTTCGAAATAAATTGTAAATGATTTATACCGAACAAATACACCATACTCCATGAATAAAATGTAATGGCCAAATTAATATAAAAATAAATGAACTTCGGATTGGAAGTAGGATTGTGGTAGGATACACAACAAGGCTGATACAAGTATAGATCCTAAGGATTTTAAACTTAAAGCTTGTAGTAAATAAGGTTGAATACCAGCTGAATTATTCATACGTTTTCTATCACGAAGAACCAAGAACGGTTGAGCTCTGGCACCCCTCGCCAACAGTCGATTCACAGTGCATAGGGGAGCATTCTGATACCGTAGAAAAGTTCAACTTATTCAGGCCGGGGTTGTAGGCGGAGTTCGTCGTAGGCGGGGCCTACAAACGGTTTCCCCGAACCTCCTTTTCATCCCTGCGAGTTGGTTAGACGGGAGTATGCCGAGCTCACGTGGGACGTGTTAAATCGGGGTCCCTACGTCAGTGTGTTCGTCGTAGTGCTCCAGAAGTGGATCCCCTATAATAGGTACTGCTGAAGAATAAGAGACGTGACGATGTTTGACATGGACGGGTCTATTCGAGGGTCTCCAGTGGAGGGCGCCGGCGTGGTACCAGCTTCGGTGGGTGGCTCGCCATCTCACGGCTCTGACATTTTCCTCTACGATGATTCTTCAATGTCCGACGGAAGCTTGTATGCGAGTGACCAGGAAAACAATTCATGCCCAAGGAAACGGTAAGTAATTAATGTATAAGTTTGACGACCTTCGTGGCTCAGTTGCGACGCAGGGGATTGCGGGTTCGATCCTCGTCGGGGACAAATGTTTGCTTTTCTGTAGATAGATATGTGTTATAAACTTTGGGAACAGACAGCGAAAAAAATTGTTAATGCTAATTTTGTCAATTCTTTACTTTGCAAGATTTTTTTGCAAGAGCACGCTATGCCATCTATTTTTTTGTTACTTGATTATTATTTGTTCGATGTTAAAAAATGTATTTTAAAAATAAAATTGTCATTTATTAAGTAGGTAAGTACCTTGATGATTATCGCAACCCGTGATTTTTTTAACACTGAGAGGTCCGATGCCCGAATGCAAATGCAAATGCATGACTAGTAGACTATATGCCTATATTTGAGGAGTTCCCCCATGGATGTGTACCTATTCGAACCTAAAAATTCTTTTCATATTTGGAAATTTTTTGGGAATAATTAATAAGACAAATGTCTCAAAAACTCCTTTTGTCAAAAACCCTGTTTACAGAAACCTCATCCGTATACCTGTGCGAAGCCAAGGCGGGTAGCTAGTCAATCAAAAAGAGTCCTGTCACGTTTCTTGATGTACGTAAAGTACTACACCTTTGTTTATTCACTCCAAGTAAAGATAGGGTACCTATCTAGGCCTAATAGCCTACCTTATTAGTACTTTCTACTATAGAGAGCTAATTGATACGAGACTATTATGATTGTGGTGTTTTTTTATATTCATTAATGACAAGACCAGCCAAAGGCCCACCTTATGCAGTAACCTCTAAAACAACTACAATACCGCGGTGATCACGTTCTCTAAGCACATGACGCTGTATTGCATTGCGCTCGTCACCCTGAGACATACCTATGTCTCAGGGTGACGAGCGCAAACTCTAGGTACCTACCTAGAGTTGTAAGGTCTTCATGTGCACGTAAATTTCACCGGCCCCCTTAGGAGCCATCTCCACGAGCGAGGGAATCGCGGCGATGTTATCGTTCTGCCACGTATTTCTGTACACTCTCATAGACGGCCTCTAACGACGAGCGGGAGAATCGCGACGAGTCCGCGCTATAGAAACGCTAAAGGCACGACGATAACATCGCCGCGATACTTTACCTTTATTTATTCATTGCATCGATATCATCAAAAATATAGGTTCCAATACAGGCTGTATTATAAATGTATAATACAAAACCGAATGTGCATTATGTGGCCACCCCGAGGAACAACTTTAGCACTAGGTACGGACTTTCCAGGATTCGGAATAGAAAAGACCACGAAAGTTTTATCATTAAATCTGAATAATAATATGTGGTTATGATAATAAATTTTAATTAAAAAACCACTTTGTGGTTATAATAATTTTTTATTTGTACCTGTACGACAATTATTCGCAGAGTTCAATGACCCTGACTAGAATCAGCTGGCGTTTAGGTAGTCATTAACGTATAATCAGCTGTTGAAGTAAAAACTTGCGTATAAGTCTATACTTGAATGATAAGCACTGAATCCTGAAAAGTCGTAGAACGAACTAAGGTTTCTCATTTATTGCGTTCCTGCACGCTTTGGTTAAAATGTTTAACCAGCTTTCCAGCTTCCTCTGAAAGAGGGTTAGCTAGGAAGCTGTTACATCCTCCAATCTGCCAAAAACTAGGGTCTTTGTCAAATGAGTCTTTACGTAGACTTTCGTTCCGGTCACATTCCATGAGAATGTGATAAACATCTTCGATTTTATTACAGAGCTCTCAATAAAATGAAGTAGATATTTCATTAGATAAGCAAAATTATTTAACGGAACGTGATCTGAACGAAGTTTTTAAAGTTGTTCCTTGGGATTAGGTACACATTATTTTAATACACCCTGTATATATTACTTGAATTACGATTCCTGTCAATTAGGTTACTAACTTTTGTACCTATCTTTATCATAGAAGTTACCATAAAATATAATATTTCGACGTCGTTAGATCAGAAATTCGTCGCATGCGTCGGCGCTCGCGCTGCCCCCAACAGCAGATTCAGCAGCGCCAGGCGGCGAACCTGCGCGAACGGCGGCGAATGCAGTCCATCAACGACGCCTTCGAGGGGCTACGAGCGCACATACCCACCCTGCCTTATGAGAAGAGATTGTCTAAAGTCGACACACTGAAGTTAGCCATCGGTTACATTAGCTTCCTTGGGGAATTGGTGAGTAGAATGACACGAGTATATTATTCTAAGAAACCCGAATTTTTAGTTCCATTATATATCATCGGCGTTGTGACTAATCAGAGTAGGTAGGCCTACAACACTTGAACATCATGGATAATTATTAATGAGCTCCTTCTCCAGGTTCGTACTGACCGAGCCAGCACCGACACTATGTTGTCAGGAGTCGCCAACATCCAGAACAAGGACTCTCAGAAGAAAGTGATCGTTCGAGGTAAGTGGATAGGATACCTACATACATAGTACGTGATATGATAGTCGTCTTCCTCTACGCCCAGTAGACTACGAACAGACCACCATGCGTAGGCCGTAAACTCCGTAGAGTCTACGAAGCCTACGAAGTCTACGGCCTACGAAGGCAGGAAATGTGATGTTACAATACAAGTATAAATTAAAATGTAAAACGAGACATCTTAGGAAGAAATAAACTTAGTGAGATTACAGGGGGAAAAATACTTTTTATAATATGTTAGCAGTTCGTCATAGTATATTTTTATGTAGGTATAGCTTGGAACAAAAAAGCCGAAAAGTTTTGTTTGGTTAAATTCGCTAATCTCAGGAACTACTAGTTAGAATTGAAAAAATATTTCGGTGTTTGCTAGCCCTATTACGAGGACAGCTAAAGGCTATAAACATCACGCTATGACCAAATAGGAGCGGAGCATTGGCGGAACATCATTGAAGACAGTTGAAAACATTTGCATGAACGGGGTAAGATCTAAAAAAATCTCGGTCAGCACAGCATATGACTATCTTTTAAGGTTGACCCACTATATCCACTTTTATGGTAATAATATTTACTATAAAATAATGCATTTATTGCGAAGGTGTTTTTATAAACGTAGTATTAATCCTTCAAATATTTACGATAATCATCACAAGTATTAAATTTTGGATTGCTTTTTACACCATTTCAATTCAGGGGATATCTAAGAAGATATCACAGTTTTACCGAGCGCGGATTTAAAATAAAGGTGCCTATGACACGATTTAATTCTACCCGTGTATTCATTTGATGTCGCTAATGTTGCTCCAAGTTGTGCAGGCACATCATAAAAATCTACCCCCAGATTCCGGTCACCTGCTATTCCTGCTGGGTAGGGGTCCTATAGGAATCCCCGGGCTATGGTCGTGCATAGACCACATTCACACAGCAGATTACACAGAAGTCCGAGGAGTATAATCAGCCCTGTGTCTGGATTTTGTGGACTTTTGGGTTATGAGAAGGCCTTTGACTTTGTCAAAACGTATTCCGTCCTAGATCTATACAGCGATGAAGTGCTAAGGACGCTGTATGAATCCGCTTCTATGAATGTCTAAATACAGAATCAGCTGTCTAAGCCCATCTAGATGTCCAAAGGAGTAAGACAGGGGAATAACACTGAAACTGCTTATAAGTACGCTGGAGGCCTCCTCTTTCGGGTAAGTACACGTATTATAAAATACCCTGCAGAGGTTAAACCAATTTGTGCATCAAAAACCGCGTGTTCAATGGAGCACGGCGAGCCGGTGAATCAGCATCGGATCGGAACCAGGTCGCGACCCCTGCCCCTGTTCGTGCACCTTTACATGACATGTTCTAACAAATTGTTCCCGGTAGAATGAGTTTTGTAATCAAAGAGGACGACCTCCGTGGTCTATAAAATTTAAATTTAATATATTTTATTTAGTTAAATATTTTATATAACCATAGCAGGCTAAAAGAGGCTTTGCATTTCAGCAGATATTTCTTTCGCGTCTGGGTATGGGTTATTTTGATTCTAGATGGTGCTGTGTGAAAAGACCAGCATTATTAATTACTAGCTGTCCCGCGTAACTTCGTCTGCTATAATCAACTAAGAGAGAGTGTAATGCGGGTGCGGTAAAATTGTGATACGAGTATCTTCTAAGATATTCCTTGAATTAAAATGATGTAAAAGGTCATTCCATTCAAATTTTAATACAAATTTTGAGCAGATTTAATGACGAATGACGTAAGTAATTATTTGAATAAGCATGGATACTACCTATGTTTATAAAAACACCTTCGCAAATAATGCATTTTTAACAAATTTGATCGAAATAACCATAGGTTAAAAGTGGTTATAGTAAGTCAACCTTAAAAGATAGTTAGGTATATGCTATCGCAGACTTTTTTAAAACATTTTAAGAGGTACAGTTTTGCTATACATAATGGCTTTATCCGTTTTCCCAGCGCACGCAACGGTAGCTCTCAAAATAAATACCTACATTTTCCCCGTTTAAAAAAAACATCTTTTAATAATGCTCCGCTCTTAATGGCCATAGCGTGATAGTAGATACATAGGTAATTCGACTATCCAACACTGAAACAGTTTTTTAATTCATACCAGTATTGCCTGAGATTAGCGCGTTCAATCAAAGTAGCAAACAAACAAACAAACTCTTCAGCTTTATAACATTAGTATAGATTTGGATCGTTATGTTGCCTATAAAGACAATCATAGCGAATCTCTTATAGCGATCCATTATTTTAAAGAGGACGCAAGAGCGATTTTATCCTTTATATAAGCTTTTGTCTATGTATTTACTTTGTGTACCTACAATAAAGAATTAAGATATTGGAGTCAGGGATTTATTCTTTTTTCATCAATTGCAAAACATTCGGAATAAATTCATTTCACGATTTTACCTAAAATTTGTAGTTTGTTGGCAACAAAAAATAATATCAACCTACCTACTATTTAAAAACATAGATTTTCACGTTACAGGTAAACAAAACGGATTTATGCCTCTGTAGGTACATATAATATATATTACGTATAGATACATATATATACACTATACAGCCTTTTAAAAATGGTGGTTGTGTTTTCCAATAATAACCAATATTTCTTTTAGTATAAACTCGAAGCGCTTACGACTTTTGTTTTCAAGCTAGCTTTTTGCAAAAGTGTCAGTACGCGTTTTAGCAATTACATTGAAATAATTGTTTAATCGTCAATGGGTTGCCTTATGGATTCGCTGTAAACATTACTGACAGACGGCAGTTTGCCTATTTTTGAGGGGTTTGACGACTTTGCTCTAATATTAAAAATTACTAAGCTACTAGGTACCTACTATTTCTTTTCATTAGTGGTTAGAGCCATTTGGTAAAAAGCATATTTTGTATTTTGACATTACAAACACACACAAATTTTATTTATTTTTGTATAGGTTGTCCATAAGTTGGGTCCATTCCACCCAGGTGCGTTCTCACGGCATGCGTGATGAGCCTCCATATCACACGCAGGGATGGGATGGATCCCACGCGAATTCTCTTAATTACTTACGGTGGGACGATCACATCCCACAGTAGCATCACAGGTGGCGAGGGGCATAGGGGCAGTCGGCTAACGCAATCGTGATCGGAGGTTTGGTATGAAAGAAGAACAAAGTAAAGCAAAAAACAAAATACAATTACCTACTCCAAAACATACAAAACAACATTCTTACAACAAATTTGCCACAGATAAAAACAAAAAACAGAATTTCCGACATGATTTTGATACCTAGCAAACATAATACACCCGCCGTGGGGTGCCGGCAGTAGAATGATACCCCTCCTCTCATGCCCATGGATGCAGTAAGAGCCTGCTAAGGGATACCTCCGGAAGATGGGCAGCAGCGTCTATCCGTGTATCAACATCTCATACTGCGCTCGCCAACCCGCCTGCCAAGCGTGGTGAGTATGGCTACTACCCCTCATGGAGATCCATGAGGGAGGCCTGTGTTCATCAGTGGACGTTTTATGGCTGAAATGATGATGATGATGATGAAACATAATATACCTATGCGACACCGTTCCCACCCGGCAAAAAAATACGTGCAGAAAAAATAAAACAAAAAATTATTAATGAGTTTGTTCTATGGAAACCAGATGATTGATAGTATTACATTATATACAATTTTTTTATAAATACATCTATTTTATAGGACAAATATATCTGCAGGACTGTGCAGGACCATGACAAATATAATTTTCAAAACAGACTACATACCTACCTACCTACTCGTATTTTAATAAAACAGACTGATACAACCACAAGCCACAGGGTTCAAGCAGTTCATGTCAATCCATTAAGTACCTAGTACTGTCTGTGCTAGTACTGAGTATTGCCGACCATTAGTTTCATTTTATTTATTTGATTGCCGTATTTGCGGTAAACGACGATGTAAAGGAAAATAAATCGGCCTCCTTTAATCAAAATCTAAAATTTCTCTAATAAAAGACAAGGTTTACGGTTTGATATATTTGTTTCTCCTTAGAATTAAATTCAAACAGAGAAATTCTAACTGAAAGTAGGTACCTACTAAAACAATGAACGCCTTGGTAACAGAGATATTTATGACAGGTACATTTATGGCAGAAACACATCATACAGCTCTGTGGACATCGTTGCTTAGATCTTTTGAACACTTTGTTTTTGGGTTAGAAGCTATATGACGACATCTTGATATGACTAGGTATTGAATGGACTAGGCGATTGGATTAAAGCTATTTGTCTGACGTGTTGTGTCGTGATGCATCAGAAAGGTATCGGTTTCATACATTTAATATGTTAGCGTTCACATATCTTTGATGCAGTGTGTTCTGACGGCTTGTGTTGTGTCGGTTTATTGCATCAGAAGCGATCCCGGTCCGCGTCAGGTTGGGTGAGGTGTGGGGGGCGCCGCAGCGACACGGCACAACGGGTCAGTCAGACTAGTGTGCTGTGCACGCGCCAGTGTGTTGTTGTGACGTGCCAGTGACGCACGTGCAAGTATGAAATTGCAAATCATCCTCAAAATCTGAATTGCCTGTTGCAAAACCTGTCGCGAGATACGTAATCACCCTGCCGGAAGATGGACAGCAGCGTCTTTCCGTGAATCAACATACCGTATTGCGCTCGCCAACCCGCCCGCCAAGCGTGGTGAGTATGGCAACTACCCCCATGACGATCCATGAGGGAGGCCTGTGTCCAGTAGTGGACGTTTTACGGCTGAAATGATGATGATGATGCTTTGTTGCCAAATAAACATCAAACAACTTACGTCGCACTATTCACTATAATACGAGACGTCTTGAAATTACAGATTACAAATTTTAAATGCGATTATGAATCGGCACACTGTAATGCACTTCGGATGGTTTTTAAAAATCAACAATGGTGTTTGGAAAAAAGCATCCGATCTTGGTTTGACCAAAAATGAAGAAGGAAAAGACATCACAAACACACGAAAAGACATCACCAGAATGACTGCCAATTTGCCTCTTCTACCTTCCGCTTGATACGAGAGGGGTATGGTCGTTGATGTGTCTCCAAAGTCCCCCGAATTGACGCTTTTATTAGCTATTTTTGTAGGCAATGGTTGAAGGATCCCGTTTTAATTTCATGTGCAAAAGAAACACACCGAACTAATAATAAATTGGAAACAGGGCATCGTCGCCTTAATGTCCGGATGGAGCATAAACCAACTTTGCTGTTATTTTAATTTAAAAAAGAAGCTGCGATTCAAAACACTAAAATTCGTAACATTTTAATAAAGAGGTAATAAACTTTGGGGGAATGAAGTAACGGCCATCGAGTGTGAGTAATTGTAATTGAGTGTAAGTAATTGAGTGTAAGTATACTCGTATAAAAGTAAATTAATTAAACTTAAAGAACGTTTTTTTCATTTTTTCATATTCATTGGGTTTTTGTTATAACTTTCGTATTCCTATGTTCGCACATTAAAAAAAAAGCGATAGGGCTAGGTAGACCAATGCGATTGTAGATAACTGTACTTCAAATGACAAATGACTATTCAGACGTCAACGATGTCTAGCCCCTAGTCCTATCACGATCTAGTCAAATAGCAACACAGTCCGACCGCGATTTAGTTCTATTCAGCTTTAGTCTTACAGCGATCTAGTCTTATTGACAACCTAGTTATATCGAGATGTCGTCATAAAGCGTCTAACCCGTGTTTTAGATCAATAGGTATTGAAGTCTGGGAGCTATTTGTTTAAAAAATTTAATTTCTGAAAGTAAGCTCGTTTTGGCTAAACTGCACGCTATGATACTGTTGATGCTGACTGTACCAAGGCAAAGAAGCAAATAAGATTAAGTAAATTCATATTTATTCATTTTGTAAAAACGGGATTACTCACGTAGTATTGTAACGTCGAAGATTATTCCGACACGTTTCGATTTTTTAAGAAAATCATCATCATGGGATTGAATGCCCGTCCGCGCGTGGGGCCGACACGACACTGTGTCGGAATAATCTTCGACGTTACAATACTACGTGAGTAATCCCGTTTTTACAAAATGAATAGTATATCTCACGTTAATTTTGAAATTCATATTTAGTTTAAAGTTATTGCGCTTTATATAATCGCACTTGTACATTGCGATTAAGATTACTGTAAGATTTATTTAATTAGCTTAAAAGCCGAAAACTCATTCTGTCGAAGAAATTGGATCGCTCTCACTAATCATGACCACAGATATTTAAAACAGCAATAACATTTACGGTTCTAGAACGATTTATATCTTTGGTTTCTAGCACAGCTAATATAATACTCGTACAAACAAACAGGATCTACTGAGAGTTAAAATCTCACACTAGATCCTGATTCAAAATGATTCAAAATCAAAAATATTTAAATTGTATATTATATTCTATAAGTATGTAGGCCCTATTGCTTTACTTTACAGCGATTTAATTCACTACATTACATCTAGACAAGCCCTCCTCATTCGTGAACAATTGTGCACTTGTGTTACATCAATAGGCACATCTAAAAGTGTAAACAAGGGTTGCAACTGAACATATTTGCGAATCACACCGTAGCAAATTGAAAGATCTCCCCTGTTAATAGAACCGGAGTGCATTAGAACACTATTAAGCTCTCCAAACCCCATTCTGTCTAATGATTGAGGGAAACAATTAAATTCGTCGGAAAAATTGCAGTGTTTTTGTATAAATATCCCATGTTTGTTAAAAATGTTCCACTTTTGAGACCGAGTTTTGCACCCTTTTAATAATCACATCATTTTATAAATTAAACTCCTCCGCTGCGTCTGTCTGTCTGTTCGCGATAAACTCAAAAACTACTGAACGGATTTCCACCAATGGATTGAGTTTTTTTTATGAGAAAGGTTTAAAAATAAAATTAACTATGTTTTTGTGTAAGTATGACGATGATTTTTGAAGATGTCGGAAAAAATCAAGCCGACGCGACTGGGAGCTGTTCTCGCGTTCGCCGCGATAACCAGTGAAGTTAGTGCAAGTGATGTATAGATATGGATTGTTTCGCTGAAATATATCTGCAAAAAAGTCCGGGACAGCATATGTCTATCTTTTAAGGATAGCCCAATTTTAAGGATAAACATTTTACCAATTGAAATTTTGATAAAAAAAATATGCATTATTCCTTAAGTCGTTTTAACCGATATGGGGTTATGTCCAAAAAAGGTTGTTTTTAACATCTTCAGTAAACCATATAATTTGAATGAATTTCTTAGGAGTTTTAGTGGAATTAGAACTCTTGCGTGACAAATTAATAAGGGGGCGCGGACGCGGGACTAGCTGGAACACTATTTGTCCTGCTAGATTCATTAAATCGTTTTATATATTAAATTTATTATTAATATGTAGGTTTGTTATGCTTAAAGGTTTTAATTGATATATTATGTATGTTTTATGTATTGTATATTTGTAATTACTTTAAACTTCATGTACACCATTAAAACCCCTTGTCGTATTTTACAATCCGTCCAAAGGTTGCTTTAACGATAAGGCCGGCAACTGTTACTTTGTTTCTAGTGTTTCTTATTTATGTTTAGTTTTAAGGTGTGCAATAAAGTATTTTCTATCTTCTTATGGTCTTATAAACACCCAGACCCGTGAAAAAGTTTCACCTGTTACTCATACCGATGTAACTCATACATAAATAACATCTACCTAGGTAGGTCTTATGTCCTTTCTTTTTCTGCAGAGGTATGAATATTTAAATTGAATTAGTTAAATGTGTATCCCATCTTTTACACGCCTTCTTATTCATTACACTATAGTACTGGGTTTCTATCTAAACTAGTGAGTAAACTTGTGATATAAAACTACCCACCCAAAAATAATGTATATGTGTAGCTAGGTATTTATTTACAAAATTTGTTGGTATGACAGACAAGTGCAACTCAACATCACTTCATTATTCCCTTAACACTTGAAAAGATACACTATCACAATATTATTGGGACAGGGCGATAAAAAAGCCCAGCACTCATTGTGAGGGCGGGCGGGCCGCTAATCTCTTTTTCAATTACTAACAAAGCTGTGGATTTACATAGGCTTAGAACACGTGTGTTTTAAATTCACGGCGATTTAAATTCTTATTTTTCTTTAAACCATGTGCAAACATAGGCTGTCTGCGGTGGCGAGCTATAATAGGCCTGCGACCACAGATGTAAGCTGTAAACTTGCTGTAACACTTTATTAAAGGGAATATGTATTATGTAAAAGATAACAAAATTCAGGTACGTTAGTACTGAGCTCAGAATAATAACGTAATATTCTGAGCTACTGAATAACAACATTCCAGTCAATCAAATTATTATTTATAGTATAGTTTTAAGAAATCATCGAAAGCAATCAGACAAGAGATGGCGCTGTCGAGGTTCTCCAATAAATATAAATAGCCTATAACATAAATACTGTATGATGGCACGGAACCCTCAGTGCGCCAGTCCGACTCGCTCTTGGCCGGTTTTACCGACGAAGTGCGCTCCAAATGCGTTTAATCATTTATAAGGCATTTAACCTTAGACATGACCTGTAACAGATGACCTACGTAATATTTGGTCTTATTTGGATAACCAAATAAGTATGCAAAACGTAATACTTACCAACACTAAAACAGTCTTTCTTTGGACTAGTAGGTCCAATATAAATATTTACTTAATTACTTTAGATAGTTTGATTTACCTCGTCTAAGATAGTTTGCAAAAAAAACTTCATAAACAGCAAACCTCTTTAAAATACTTAGTGCTGTCAGTGCTAATGATATTTGATCGACGTAACCACTAAAATGACATGTTTTGTTTTTTGAGTTTTGCTTAGCTTTAGGGGGCTTTTTTACTCTAATATTTTTTATTAAACTACTTCGTTCCACTGCTGGGCAAAGCTATCTCCCAAAATCCTATAACCATTCCGACGACATTATTGCATAATAGATAACTCATAATCAATATATCAAATAAAATAATGCCAATCAAATTCTTAATTGGTCGCCAAATATTTGATAGCACCGGAACACCCACTGTGGAAGTCGACATGGTGACAGAACTTGGGTTATTTCGAGTCGGAGTTCCATCCACCGACCTCAAGAAACCAGCAGAAGCCATTCAGCTCCGAGACAACAACCCGTCCGAGTACCAAGGCCTGGGTGTCTTGAATGCAGTAAAGAATATAAACAATATCATAGCACCAGAGTTAATCAAACTAAACTTTGAAGTCACCATGCAGAAAGAGATTGACCATTTCCTGATATCTCTCGATGGCTCAGAAACGCGGTCTCGTCTCGGGTCCAATGCTATAATGGCGGTATCGATGGTGATAGCTAAAGCAGGAGCCGCGAAGAAAGGTATGCCGTTATACCGCCACATCTCAGAAATGGCGGGCGTCACCACGATAATCCTACCGGTGCCACATTTCACCATACTCACCGGCGGCATACTCGCTTCTAACGGCCTGCCGTTCCAAGAGTACACCATAATGCCCACGGGAGCTTCATGTTTTGCAGATGCTATGCGTATTGGAACTGAAATATACAGCTATGTAAAAAATGTTGTGAAGGAAAAGTATGGCCCTGAATGCGTTTACGTGGGTGACAATGGAGGATTCGCAGTACCATTGCAAAGCAACCGAGATGCGCTTCTTTTCTTGACGAACGCCATCAAGCAAACTGGTTATATGGGTAAAGCGGAGATCGGCATTAACGCTTCTGCCACGGACATGTTCAAAGACGGAGCTTACGACTTGGAATTTAAAAATCCAAACTCTAATCCGCAAGAGTATATGTCTTCGGACAAACTGGCTGAATTATATTTGGATAATATGAAGGAGTTTCCGGTAGTGTCCGTCGAGGACGCGTTTGAACTCGACGACTGGGCCGCCTGGTCGCTGCTGACCTCGCGCACGTCATTCCAGCTTGTCGGGAACGATCTTACGCAGACCAACTTGCGAAGATTGGGATTGGCCGTGGAAAAGAAAGCATCTAACTGTTTGGCTCTAAGGATCAATCAAGCTGGTACTTTGACTGAGGTTGTCGATTCGTTTAAACTGATCAAATCGAATGGTTTTGGAATAGTCGTGGCCGACAGATGGGGAGACACAGATGATCTCTTCTTGGCGGACTTGGTCGTGGGTCTATCAGCGGGCCAGTTAAAATGTGGAGCTCCAGCGCGCAGCGAGCATGTGGGTAAATACAACCAGGTGCTCAGGATCGAAGAAGAGTTAGGGGCTTTGTCTAAATACGCTGGCAAAAATTACAGGGGGTCGAATATTATATAGTTCTTACACAAAACTTGGCTGTAGTTATCATTTTTACGAAACCTACGAAATCAAGGTTTCGTCTAGCTTACACGATAAAGATAAATATATAGGTATTGTCCCACTGGCAGCAATCGGTGTATAATTACAGGAAATAGTCAATTGCGTCCCGCTGCTACACGCTGGCAGTTATTAAAGCATTTGTCAATCCAATTATTATAATCGTTTATCGATCTATAGCTGACTGTCCATTCACGGTCGGTAGCCGTGGAAATGTGTGAAATTGGTGACAGGCAGGTAGGCTGGACAGACATTTTTGTCCGAGGATAACTCTTGAAAGGATGATCCCATTTTAATGAAATTTAAATTAAAGGATTACATCAATACGAACCGATTGACTTGGAAAAATGTGCTGGTTTTGTTATTCAAAGATCACTCATAAGCAAAAAATCTTATTTTTAAATTTAAAACTTATCGGGATTAAATAGATCGACTTGAAGAAATTTTGATAGATGAGGGTCTAAGATGTGGAGGAGTCAAGATAAAGGGTCCTTTTTTAAGTAAGTTCGCAGATAAATTCGTCGTTTATGAACCGATTTTGATGATTCTCTTTTTATTGGAAAGGAGATATTCCAAGGGTATATAGAGGTCAAAAAAATATCGATCAAAATACGGGTTGAATGGACAACTAATCTTGAATCTTGTCATGATATACAGAGGTTTTATAACCCTGACACCTTTCTAGTGACCATCATCTACATCAGCAATTCCAATTTGAAGCAATCACTAAAAAATATTATAAGTGCTTTTCAAAAAAAAAAAAAAAACCGGCGAATAATAACTAAAAATTTGTTAAATAATTGTATACTTTGTGAGTCGGATTTGGTATAAAAGATAATGATACCAAGTAGAAATCTCTAGTCCAACTCAAAAATACAATTATTTGGTGTAGGTAGGTCTATTTTACAATTTTTTTGTGAATATTCGTCGATTATCTTTTTTTTGTAAACAAGCAAATAAGTATTATTTATTTATTTTTATATAAAGGTTTAAACTACTTATTTTGTACAAGGATAATTTTAAAACTAACGATTCTATTTTCATGGAAGATTACAATCATCAGCAACTTTTCGGTACATGGACGGACATACCTATGAGTAGATACAAACGATAGTCGTAAGGAAATGTTATATGGGGTAGTTTTTGAGATAAAATATATTAATAGAGTTACTAGATTATAGTGATACACGATGGAAACCCTTCCGAATAACAGGTAGGTATGAGATGTGTGCGCCATTGACAAAATATCACATTCACTTGTTTCCTTTGTAAGAGATTAGTTAGTAGTAGCACAGATAATATAATACACTAGTAGTAGGTGCTTGTAGTTTTTAGGGTTCCGGACCAAAATGGTAAAAAGGAACCCTTATAGAATCACTCTGTCTGTCTGTCTGTCACAGATGGATATCTCGAGAACTACTGATGCTATCGACTTGCAATTTAAAATGGTAAAAGACAACACTTTTTTACTAATATAGCATATATAAAAATGTTAAAAAATATTCTTATTTTGATTGCAGGGGGGCGGATAGGGGATCTCAAAAATTTTAAGTGAAGTTACTAGGCCGTGTGGGGTATCATATGAAAGATATTCATTTGTACATTAATAAACAGTTTTTAGTTTTCCTTTAAATCGTATCGTTTTTGAGTTATTTACAAAAATGTTGAAAAAATGACCGTTCCCCCCCCCTTATCTCCGAAGTTTGCCGAGATAAACCCATGATACTTTTATAGCTAATAGAAGTGTATGTAAACTTTATAGGAAAATTATAGCGAACTCTCTAGTTTGCATAGTTTTTTCGACAAGGGGGGTGGAAGGGGGGTTTTCAAAAATTTTGTGAAGTTAATAGGTGATGTGGGGTATCATATGAAAGGTATTCATTTGCACATTAATAAACAGTTTTTAGTTTTCCTTTAAGCCGTATTGTTTTTGAATTATTTACAAAAATGTCGAAAAAACGACCGTTCCCCCCCCCTTATCTCCGAAGTTTGCAGAGATAAACCCGTGATACTTTTATAGCTCATAGAAGTGTATGTAAACTTAATAGAAAAATTGTAGCATACTCTCTAATTTGCATAGTTTTTTAGACATGGGGGGTTGAAGGGGGGTTTTCAAAAATTTTGTAAAGTAAATAGGTGATGTGGGGTATCATATGAAAGGTATTTATTAGCACATTAATAAACAGTTTTTAGTTTTCCCTTAAGCCGTATTGTTTTTGAGTTATTTACAAAAATGTTGAAAAATTGACCGTTCCCCCCCCCTTATCTCCGAAGTTTGCATAGATAAACCCGTGATACTTTTATAGCTAATAGAAGTGTTTGTAAACTTTATAGGAAAATTATAGCGAACTCTCTAATTTGCATAGTTTTTTAGACAATTGGGGTGGAAGGGGTGTTTTCAAAATTATTGGAAAGTTACTAGGTTATGTGGGGTATCATATGAAAGGTATTTACTAGCACATTAATAAACAGTTTTTAGTTTTCCTTTAAGTCGTATAGTTTTTGAGTTATTTACAAAAATGTTGAAAAAAATAGCGTTCCCCCCCCTTATCTCCGAAGTTTGCGGAGATAAACCTTTGAAACTTTTATTACTATTAGAAGTGTATATAAAGATTAGAGGAAATTTATTACAATCTCTCTACATAGCATACTTTTTTAGAAATCATCGAAAGTGTAAAAAATCTACATAAGTTCTGCTATCAGACAAGAGATGGCGCTGTCAAGGTTCTCCAACAAATATAAAACCGCCTTTGTCATAAATTATATTGTATGATGGCACGGAACCCTCGGTGCGCGAGTCCGACTCGCTCTTGCCCGGTTTTATTTAATAATTTCTGATCAGATCGAGATAGAGAGGAGACGGTTAGAGGTAGGTTCTTTTCTTTTCGGTTGCGGGTTCGATTCCTGATCTACAGATATTTGTTTAGGGTGTTTTGAAAGTTTTTCGAACGAGTGAGCGAAGCGAACAAAGTTTTTAGTGGCAACTAGGCGTTTCGATTGCGATTGAGCTTTTGATGTAATTTAAAACTTAACGAGTTAGAGTTTACATTGTTATTACAAATCGATTGTCGTGTGGGAATTTTGATTTATGTGAAAGTTTTTGAGATGGGGGTTAATCGCTTTTTTTATCCCAGGATAATTCTTGAACAGATGATCCGATTTTGATCAAATTTGAAACATAAGAAGATTACATTAATACAAATAGATTGTCTTGGGTTTTGATAAGTGGTGTAGTGGTCGAGATATGGGGATTTATTAATCGATGTTTTTTGAGGAGTGTTTACCAACACAAGGTTAGTAGCCGATTAAAACGCAGGAGCTGCAGGTTCTATTCCCGCCACAAATGAAGTTAAATTGCAATGAGACCTTATTGAAAGAAGTCGCTCGTTCGTTCTAAGTTTATTGCGAACAACTAGTCATACATTATAATAAAAAAACTGGCCAAGTGCGAGTCGGGCTCGCGCACCGAGGGTTCCGTCCGTACAAACCTGTAGGTAAGACCTGAGTATCTGATATGCATTTCAATTTAATACCTCTACGCGTTTATTATAGGATAGGGGTAGTACTTAAGTTTAAAATTATTAAAAATATTTAATGATGTGACTAAAAATTTACGGTTTACGCAATTTTTCCTTTATCTGTGCTATAAGACGTTGCTTCGTACCAAATTTCAAGATTCTGAGTTCACGGGAAGTAAAAAATAATAATGCTGGACAGTTCACACAGCACCATCTAGCCCCAAGCTAAATAGAGCTTGTTTTATGGGTACTAGATGACTGATAATCTTAATACACTATACTACATAGATATTTTTTTATTATATATAGAAAAATATCCAAAACACCCTGAACCAATATCTGCAGATCGTACAGAAATTTGTCCCGAGGCGGTAATCGAACCCGGAACCTATTGCGTCGCAGGCGGACTTTCGCCCGCTACGCCGCAGAGCTCGTCAACAGTAAAAGTAACATAAGTAACATTCGTTTTTACCGTACCCACGTAATATTCTTTCAAGACAGGTGTCATCCATCATATCACACGTAATAGTCCAAACATTATCAATGATGAGGGAAACAGCACAAAAAACGATTCGACGCGACAGTTCAACCCTATCGCGTTTTATCGGTAAGGGCCAAATTGTGGGGTAAAGCGCCGTAACTGCTTGCACGTGCATAAAGTAGGGGTAACACCCTTGAATAGAATAACACCCCGATATGTATACCGCATTTGCGAATGCCCCCACGGGGCTCCAACAATAATAATTGTCGATAAATAAACCTCAAGTTCAAAGCGCTAAGGCGATTGACAAGTTATTAAAAATTGAATGGATTAACTATTAAATGCCCCTTTGAATGTATTGCTGTACTTTTAGTAATAAAAGAAAACGATACAAAAAGAAACAAGGACGTAACAAGTAACATTATACTATATTTTTTTTTATTTAACAAGTTTATGACTGTAGTAGTTAGTAGGCTAAATAAAATAGCTAAAATCGTGCGTGGGTTATAAGTAATATTCTAGTGTAGGTTACCTACTTTTACTTTATTGTAATTGATAAACTTCTACTTCTCTAATAAAGATATCGATACCTACTTACGTTAATTTTGTCACACATATTACAAGGAAGGCAGATGGACAAAGGCTGTGACAGAATGGTGACCCCACCAAGGTAGGTAGACAACCAGCCAGATGAGAGGACATTGTAGGAGTAGGGGTAAACGAATGGGTACAGTGGCGCAGGCCCGGGGTGAGACCTAGGTACATATATCCAACCGTGGGTGAAAGTATTTTTAAATTAGAACTAAAGTGAAACAAAATAAATAGTTAGCTTCTAAAAACTAGTTACAAAAGTTACCACAGTACCTATGTATGTGTTATCATATTACGTTTTAATTTCAGAACGGCTATAACCGAATAGCACCAATTTAAATGGTAAATTATTATTTATTTTAAAATATTTTTTATAAATTAATTGCTTTATCTATAATTAATTTAAGATTTTAAAAAATCTTGTTTATTTTAATATATTGTATATTTTAATTTAATAATTAAATTAAGTTAACATATTACCTATGTACATAAATATATATTGAAGTTAATACTGTAGTTGCGCTCCAAAAAGCTAATTAAAATTAGAGATATGAATGACGTTTCTAAATTTAGAGCAGTAAACGTAGTTAGTTCAAATTGTTCCGTGTCAATTCGAGAACGTGAATAGAGTTTGTGGATCAAATCAAAATAAATTAAATTAGAATAAGCTATGTAGGGTTCCGTAGATAGTTAAAGTTAGTGTATGTATTTTTTTTCCAAAACATTGTTCTTATCATAAGCAATTATTAAGCATTGTTCCAATCATTGGACTTTAGAAAAAAAAATATGTTCAACTTTAATATTTCTCAAACAAAACCCTAAATCGAAAAATTGTCTTTCTCAACCCCCAAATGGTTTTAAAATACCTATTCTACGATACCCTACACGATGGTAAGAACGAAAAAAAGGTAAAAAAGTTCATCCCCGCCTTACGTGTACCCACCTTACGTGTACCTTACGGGTACCCTAAATTAATTATTGAGTATTTCAGCATTTTTTGTTGCGTCATCTCGGCGTTGTTTTATTATGTCCATACAAAATAACAGCTTTGTAAGACTAATAGACTCTTCGCAAAGCCGGTGACGGACGGACAGATAGACAGACAGACAAAGCGAAACTATATTGGTTTCTTGTTTTACTACGAAACCCTAGAAAAACACGAAGTGCCAAATCATATGTCGAAATCGTATGTCAGAATTCTATATTATGTATGATTGTTGAGTTGGCAGACCATGCCTATGTAAGCGACATTTTAGCCACTTCCAATAATTAACTAATAGTGTCGATTCTGTTTTACGCTACCTTAAACTAATTACAACGTCTCTTAATTAAGAGCTGTCCGCGCATAGATATGGACCAGGAATAACACATAGGCTACTTTTTATCCGGGTACAACGCATGCGAAGCGGCGGGCACAAGCTAGTGGGTAATAAAATCCGTTGACTGACTGACAGCCAATAAAGTGGCTCTTTTTTTCTTCAGAACTTTTCGAAACCTGAATATAATCTTTCCTACGAAAGCCAAAAGTCTAACCATGGATACTTTTTCAACAGGTAACAATTGCCAAGCTCATTCCCTGTCGTGGTTTCGGCGCGGCGACCGGCCTCCAGGAAACACTCTACATGCCAAGATCTGGGTTCCTGAAGACCCTCGGATCTTCCCCTGTTCCATCAACATTACTGAAAAGGAAGAACTGAGATAAACCGCTAAGTTATACAGGCAGTTCCCTTTTGATCTCACTATTTGAATTGTCAATTATTATGTTATTGTTATATTTTAGAGCCTCATCGAGTCAATTAACTTTCTTCCATTTTACTGTACATGATAACCTCCTGCAGGTATTTTTTTAATAATGTTGTTGGTATTTGTTTTGGTGATTTTAATCCATTAAATCAGACGTAAGAAACAATGAAAATAATTATTAAGAACATTGGAAGAGGCACACATGATTAAGGCGGTTCACACTGCCACGCATCACGCTGCATGTTGCGTGAATGCGTCTTCTGACGTTGCTTGTAAGTATCTCCGTTTGTATAGAAAACACGCACAGTACAATACACCGAAAATGCATCTACGCCCAATTATGCAGATCACGCGCGTAGGTGCGGAGAAACATGCATCCACGCGCGTAGGTGCGGTGCTAGACGCAAGGTATGGCACACCGAGTCCCGCAGTCTAGCGAACAGCTTTGAATGAAATGGGTCAGAGCCGACGTGAATCCACAAAACGCAACTACGAGCGTGAGTATGTGAAAAACCCGCACGATGATGCAGATCTGCACACCCGCAAGTACGCGCGTGGGTGCATCGATACGCAATATGCAGCGTGGTGCGTGGCAGTGTGATAACTGCCAAGACTATATTTTTAATAGGAACTCAGACCTATTATTCTAGTCGTTATTTTAGTCTAAAATACCAGCATAATATTGTGATAATATGTTTAAAGTAACCGTTGAGAGTATAACATTGATTCACTTGCAGTACAACCATAAAACGAGCAAAAACTATCTTTCCTTCGTAATTTTTATTAGCAGATGAAGATAAAAATGTCGTGTTTTGAACCTTTAAAAATTTAAAAACGTTTATTGAACCAGATCATATATTTTTTTCCGATCTAAACGAAGGATATTTGATCGTTCCAAATTGAATAAAAAATTGGAAAATTTGAAATATCGTGGCCTTAAAACTAATCATCAGAATGCCATACCTGGGGCATTAGAAGGTGCCCAGGTAAATAAAATTAATTATTATTAATTAATTGATTAATTATCAAACAAAATTGTATCGGTACCTACGCTTTTAGTTTAGTCTGTTTTAGTTTTCTGAAAAACCTTCGATTGAAAGCCGGTGGTACATACCAGTTGGGAAACACGGCTTTTGTGATGAACACTTTCTACTTACTACTAGTTGGTACTAATAATAACCCATATATACCCAAAATGCTGCTTGAACCTGTATTTAAGCAACGTGCTTTCGTATAAGACCGGTTAATAGTTTTTCAGAGGGCTAGAACTTGGAAGGCACTGTGTCGGTGTAGGTACAGTCAACATCAATTATTATTGTATCTCAGCGTCCAGGGTAGCCAAAACGATCTCACATTCAGAATTTGTTTTCATTTCATTCATTTGATTTCCTTACTGACATAATTTTAAAAACCCTGGCAGCTGAGATGCATATGAAATATTTGATGCTAAGATATTTTGAAAATTTTAACGGCTTAAATCAATGTGGTGACTCTTTCCTACATAAAAATGATTTTTTTGTAAATGAGATATTTGGAGGCTGAGATACATTTGATGCTGACTGTACCACCTTTGCCCAAAACTTGTGATTTACTAAATATTTATTTCTAGGCTAGGCCATTGTAAATTAATTACCTAGATAACTATTTATTTAATTACATTATACCTTTCATACTTGCTTTTATCTTACAGAACTTAATTGAAATTTTGTCCAGTTCTCTGACTGGTAATTTTTCTCTGAGGTATTCCGCGGCCACTCTGGCAGGCTCCATATTTTATTTAAGGTACATTATTTTTATTAAATAACATATTAATCAATCATATTCTTTAAAATATACATTTGTTTTCTCTGTCGAGTTACCTATATTATTATATATTACCTTATACCTCCCATAGTGAACAGGTTCGTGGCTAAGGCCCCACTGTCGACGCACTCGTGAGACTCGGGCGATTTGTTAACATTAATAATAATAATATTTTTTTAATAATAATAATTATTTATTCAGAAAAAAACTGGTTTGTAAATAATGTACACAGAAAGTTGTAAAAGTTAGTTATGTTCTAACTTACATGCTAGAAGGTTATGCATCATAATAATTGTCAAACTCTTTGAAAAAACTTTAGACAAACCTTTTAGGATTATTGACACCTTGCTCTAACTAAGTTAAAACTTGTAAGAAGATGCAAAGGCTCTCTATTCCCGGCGTTTAAACACAAAATTTAGTCTCATGAATGGATGACAAAGTATTATTTAAAATCAATATGCGTTCACTGAAAGTACAAATAATAAGTTTAATCTAATCTAAGAGCTATTTATGAAGAGAAAAACAATACATATTATAATATAAACATACCTATATTAATGTCCAATTTATTAACTACGATACGACAGTAAGCAATTTTTCTGTTTGGTTGTAATCCAAACTCTGTAAATAGGTTTTAAGAATTTTCTTACATTCGTGTGCGGTTGTTTTATGTAGAGTTACAGTATTATTAATTTTATTGTATAGAAATTCTGCCAAGAAAAGTGTATGGTAATGAGAAAAGGAAGTCTTACATGACTTAGTCACAAAAATTTTGTGTTTTCGTCTCTTATGCTTTGTGTCTATTTGTGGAGATTTCTTATGTTGTCTAAGGACAACTTGCTGTATGAACAGTTTTCGCACAGAAAGGACATTTGCATCTTTGTAGAGATCAGTCGTAGGATATCGAAAGGGTTTTGAAAAAGCCACCTTTAATATTGCTCTTTGTGCTCTCTCCAGGGGTAGTAGGCGAGTCTTCGCCACTCCACCCCAAGATGTAGAGCAGTAATTAACAATTGACTGACAGAGGGCATAATAGGTTGTTTTCAACTGGGACACATCGGCAGCACGTCTGATATTTTTAAAAATTGCTATTAGCTTTCTTACTCTATTTGTGGTTGTTTCTATATGAAGGGCGTAACTCAAATGTTGGTCTAGATAGACACCTAAGTATTTTATTGCGCTCACTCTTTCAATATTTGGGCAGTCACAATTCGTCGCAGAGGTTTCTATGCATTGGTAAGAGTGGGCACGTAAGGTGTAGCCTGTGTCTGGTTGATTTTTTTTACGGAGATAAAAAGTAACGTATTTCGTTTTAGCCGTGTTTAAGGTAAGAATATTTTGGTAGAGGTGTTTGGACATATTGTTAAAAGCCCTCTGAGCGTTTTCAAAAACTCTAGGCCAACTCTCTTCCCGGAATAACAGGACTGTGTCATCTGCAAAGGCCACCAGCCTACAATTTTGCATTTCTAGTTCACAGATTTGACTTATGTAGACCAAAAAGAGAGTCGGGCCAATTATAGAGCCCTGTGGGATACCATATGTTATAGGTAGTTCGGTGCTAGTGTGTTCTCCTATTTTTACGCTTTGCTTCCTATCAGTCAAATAGCTTTTCAGTAGTTTAAGTTGGTTTCCCCTTATTCCTAGACCTTCCAGCTTATCAAGGAGCAACGGTATAGACACCGTGTCGAACGCTTTAGCAAGGTCTAGGAATATGCCCAAGCATTTGTTTCTAGTATCAAGACCCTGCACTATATAGTCGTTTACCTCCGATATAGCATCTGATGTAGAGCGACCCTTTCGAAAGCCAAACTGGTTTTCTGATATGAGAATGAAGTCTTCCAAATACTTAGTCAATCTATTATTCAGCGCCTTCTCTAAAATTTTTGATAGAGCAGACAATATGGATATTGGTCTGTAATTGCTCATTATATGCTTATCACCCGCCTTGTGGATTGGTAATATTAGCGACTTTTTAAATGCGGTAGGGAAAGTAATTGTAGAAAAACTTAATTGGCATATGTGCGTTAATGGTGCCACCAAAAAGTCTCTATTTTCCTTAATAATACGAGAAGAGATATTATCCCAGCCAATGGAACATTCGGTCTTCATAGAATTAATTAAAATATATTTATTAATAAATCACTAGCTTGTGCCCGCCGCTTCGCATGCGTTGTACCCGGATAAAAAGTAGCCTATGTGTTAATCATAGTCAACATCTATAGGTTTGCAAAATTTCAGCTCGATACGTACCTACGCTAGTTTTTGCGTGAAAAGGTAACAAACCTCCATACAAACAAACTTTCGGCTTTATAATATTAGTGAGATCATCATCACATCACCTTACCCGTAAGACGTCCGCTGCTGCTTGCAAATCCATTAATATAAACGTTTAATATGTCCATATAATTAGGCCTCCCTAATGGATTTGCAAATACTGATCTTCAGTAGTTTATTTAGTTATTTAGATACCTAAGTAAATAAAATAAACTACTGAAGATCAGTATTCTCTCTATTAGTCTTCAGTAGTTAATCCCACTAATATTATAAAGCCGAAAGTTTGTTTGGATGGAGGTTTGTTACCTCTTCACGCAAAAACTAGGCTACGTATTGAGCTGAAACTTTGCACACATATTGATGTTGACCAGGATTAACACATAGGCTACTTTTTATTCGGGTACAACGCATGGGAAGCGACGGGCAGCCTCTGCCCGCCGTGGTTATGGATAGGCGCAGTGGTTACATGTTGATACCTACACGAAAAGACGCATCTGCCCATCTTCTGGAAGTATCTCTTGGCAGATTCTTAGTGCATCCACGGGCGAGGGGTATTATACTGCCGGCCTCCCACGGAAAACATGAAATATGAAATACTTAGTTATAAAATAAAAGACAAGCATTGGTACCTACATAAAATTTTAATTTTTCTACCAGAAAAAGGGGTGAAGGCCTCAAAAGGTCACCAAAGGTCAAAAATGGCATTTTAGGGTTTTTGGACGTTTTCGGCCATTTGAAGACTTTTATTTTTTTGGTGACCAAAATCAATCAGTACCCTTCTCTAATTAAGACGGTGCTAACAAAAAAGGTTTCATGTAAATCGGTCAACACTTTCGGTTGTAATCGTCTTATGCACAGACAGACAGACAGGCAGACAGGCAGCGCTATGCATTGCATTTTAGGGGGCTTTGCCCGCTAAATAATTGTCCATTATTTATATTATTTATCAAAGGCCACTATTTAGTTCTTTTAAGTATAGGGAAAAGCATTGCAAGTGCTATTCAATTATCATTTTTTTATAAGTGGCCCAGGGCAATACAAAACAAATATTTAACCTTATAAAAAAACTAAAAGCTATTGTTGGCCACAGCTATATATCAAGAATTAGGTACTAAACAAGTACCTATTTATTTATTTATTTTGGGATACAAGAGATTCACATAAATGCAACTTAATATAAATAATAGGTACCTACTTAGGGCTAGTGCTACCCCAATTACAGGCGGCCACAACATGCTTATAATTGCACGCTTATCTCAATTAAGAAGTTAACAAGGTAGTTACTAAGGCTACATACCTAAGATAAGTAATAATTCAAAATAAGTATACAAACAAATGTGCCCACAAAAAATAAAGGTAAAAACCTTATTTTGTATTACCTAGGTATTTTAATAGTTGATGGGTTTCCTTGCAAAGTTTTTAAAAAAAGGCCTTTATAGTCTATCGTGTCTTTTCAAACAACAGCAGGTGTACAGTTTCCCGTAGTAGGGGAGTGAAATTGGTAGCTGTACCCACCGCATTAAGGCTAGCCTTTAAAAATACCGGACCAGTGCGATCTGGAATCGCCCACCGAGGGTTCCGTAGGTATGTAGGAACTTAATAATTATTATATACATAAATTAGAAGTAAAAAAAACTTTTTAACAAACAAGCTTTTAGATAAAAGTATCCACTAAAAATAATAAAATAAACTGTATACCCATATTGTTAGACCTCCCCCCCCCCCTTAAATATTTATTTTATTCGGCAGGGTGATTACGTATCTTGCGAGAGGTTTTGCAACAGGCGATCGTTGCTGTCAAATGTTCTGTAATACAAAATTAATATTTGACAGCAACGATCCCCTGTTGCAAAACCTGTCGCAAGATACGTAATCTAATCACCCTGCGGATTTGTTGTTATAGCGGCAATAGCGGTAACATAAATACATCATCTATGAAAATTTCATGTCTAGCTATCATGTTTCATAAGATATATCCTGGTGACAAACAGACAGACGGACAGCGGAGTCTTGGTAATAGGGTCCCGTTTTTACCCTTTTTATCGAGGACGGGCAGGGATTTGACTTATCATCAATCTATTAAAAACAATGAACAAAGAACGTAAGATCCTTTAATTTTTCTTAGTCCTTAGAAAAAAAAAATTTAAACGGTCGCCTTGGTGTGGCATTAGTCCACGTCCACCAAGCTATTACAACCCTGAACTCGAACTGCCTTGCCTTCACGAACGCGCGTTGAGGTCAGGGTTGCAAATAATGTAGGTATACCTACCATATTTGACGACCTCTGTGGCGCAGCGGGCGAAGGTCCGCCTGCGACGCAAGGGGTTGCGGGTTCGATTCCCGCCTCGGGACAAATGTCTTTACGATCTACAGATATTTGTTCAGGGTGTTCTGGGTGTTTTTCTATATATAACAAAAATATCTATCTATGTAGTATAATGTATTAAGTATATCAGTCATCTAGTACCCATAACACAAGCTCTGCTTAGCTTGGGGCTAGATGATGCTGTGTGATTTGTCCAGCATTATTTATTTATTTATATATACAAGCCGTGTTGGCCGAGTGATATGTACCACCGACTTTCAATCCGAAAGTCGTTTCGATACCGGCCGTGCACCAATGGATTTTTCTTTCTTGAAAAATGTATGTGCACACTTAACACGTGCTTTGACGGTGAAGAAAACATCGTGAGGAAACCCTAGGCTTAGTTAGCTTCAGACGTATTGACCTGTTCTTTCCTCTGAATAATAGCTGGCTAAGCTGAGAGGATGGTATAGGTGCTGGGCAAGCCTAATCCATCTAACAATGTCCCAGGCACTGCAGCGTCCCGTACAGCATGATTACCAGTTGCTGACGCTGTATAAATCATCTTTAATAGATGCAAAGGCCTTACCTACCATATTTAGGAGTGATCGAACGAGCGAAGCGAACTTTTGATATATGATTAGTGGCAACTAGGCGTTTCGCCTCAATGTTTGTGTTGTACTTGAACGTATGATTGGATTTTGATGAAATCAATACAAATCGATTGTCGTGGGGGAATCTTGATTTTTGAAGATTTATGAGGAAGGCCTACACCTCGGAGTAGACGTCTATAGACGTCCTACGCCTACGGCTGAATTGAGGATCACTTCGCCGTTACAATTTTTTGAACAGGGTACCGTCGATTTTTCTTTTTACTTCCATTGTTTTCCTAACCTAAACTTAAAACCGATTGTATAAAAATCTTTGTAATAAACTACAGTAACATAATTTATGCGTAGTAATTATGTGATAACTTATACATATGTAGATTAATATGCAAGTGTACCGCTACAAGTGTAGCGCTATGTTATATAAGTACCTACCTATGTTGAAAATAAACTATTCCTATTCTTCTTATTTTTATGTGTTCGACAGTTCCTTGCGAGGTATTGTCACTATGAACTGTTCATATTGCCATACATACCTACCTACTTCTCTTTTCTCAATTGAAGTTCTTCGTCAAAAGCCGTTGAAACATCATTACTTTACCATTAAGAATCGCGAGAATACACGGCAACTTCTCACTGCATCCACGGGCAAGAGAGGAAAGGCAACCTTCTACTGCCGGCACCCCACGGCACTTCACTCTTTTTGAAATTCTCTTTTTATTACCTTAATTTTCCTAAATCAAAAATAAATAACACGCAACTCTATGCACACAAACCTTCTTTAAACTTTTGACTAAAGTTAAACCTATAACCTATTATAGTATGTTTGTACCTATGTATTTTATTAAATATCTTCCATAGTACAAGCTTTGCTTGGTTTGGGACCTAGAGGACGTGTTTATATATAATTTTTTTAATTTCCATCAAAAAATTCAATCTTTGGTTGGAACCCTGAAAAACGACCAAAATTGTCTGTCTAGCTTTGAGCGGCATTGGATCAATATGACGGCCAGACTGGGATTGGTGGCACCTGTCAGTTTCCCACGGACACGGACGCCTCTCCCGGTGTCCCCTTTGCGGAGGCAAAGGGGAGATACTAAGGGGGTTTACCCCCTAAGAGGGAGGCTTAAGATTTCACACAAATGCGCAAGAATTTTCCAGCCTGAAATAAACAAGGGGGTTCAAGTCGACTTGAACCCCAGATCATCAGAATATCTACTGAATAATAGAAGACTGTATTGGATAGGACCTTTTAGACCAAGGACATCATTGGTAAAGCGGTTGAAAAGCCTGCTGAGCTAGCTGACTCTTCGATTCCCGTTGGGGTTAAATGTTAGCCTGAAGACTTTCAAACAGGATGATACACTCAATAAAAAGTTAAGAAGAAAAAAAACTTATAGGTAGGATGGGAAGGTACTTACATACATATTACATACACACGTCCGCCATGGTTGAGCTTCACTCATGGTTCAGCGACATTGAGTTGGCTTTTTTGACCGACTTTAAAATATAGAGGAGATGGATTTGTTAAATCTTTTTAGGTATTACAGGACTCCATTGTTTATGGACTGATTGATGTAGATGTAGTTGCCTGTAATTGGGAGAACACTAGCTCATGATTTTTATTGTTTTTACTTTTGTAATTTTTCTTTGTGGTAGGTACATATCTTCTGTTGGTGGCTCAAATAATAAATAAATTAGGAAAATTATTTTTGTTACGAAAATATATCTACCTATTGCCAGACATAATGTTATGCAACGGCACATATTATTATAATATTTTGTACATTATTATCACAATCGAATATATAATTCAATTTCATAGCCGTTGGACGTCCACTGACAACAGGCCACCCTCATTTGTTTAATTGATAGATTACCTAAATATTTTTACCAACTTTTAAATTTGGTATAATCTCCCTATGTTTAAATTTCATGAAAATCCGGGGATATGGTTCAAGAGTTATCTTGGGACAAAAAACATCGATTAATAAATCCCCATATTTTAACAACTACACTATTAGCCTATGTTCAGATGAACGCGCGGTGCCGCGCGGGTCATCTGAACAGTTCGATACAGGATTGTAGATCTTAAGCCGCGCGTCGCCGCGCGGTGCCGCGCGGTCATCTGAACATAGGCTTAATCAAAAATCTCCCATAATCGATTCGCGTCGATGATGGATGAGGTATTCATAGGTTTAAAAAATCAAAATCGGATCATCCGTTCACAAGTTATCCTCGGATAAAACAAAACCGGGCAACAGCGAGTCGGACTCGCGCACCGAGCGTTCCGTGCGACAGCGCCATCTCTTGTCTGATAGCGGAATTTATGTAGATTTTTTACACTTTCGATGATTTCTAAAAACCTATGCAAATTAGAGGGTTCGTTATAATTTTCCTGTTATCTTTACATACATTCCTATTAGCAATACAAGTTTCAGGGGTTTATCTCTGCAAACTTCGGAGATAAAGGGGAACGCTATTTTTTTAACGTATTTGTAAAATAAGTCGAAAACTATACGGCTTAAAGCAAAACTAAAAACTGTTTATTCATGTGAAAATGAATCCTTTCTTATGATACCCCACATGACCTAGAAACCTCACAAACATTTTTAAAACCACTTCCACTCCTTGTCTAAAAAACTATGCGAATTAGAGAGTTCGCTATAATTTTCTATAAACTTTACATACACTTTTATTAGCTATAAAAGTTTCAGGGGTTTATCTTTGCAAACTTCAGGTATAAGGGAGGCAGAACGGTCGTATTTTCAACATTTTTGTAAATAACTCGGAAACGGTTTAAAGGAAAAATAAAAACTGTTAATAATGTGCAAATGAATAGGTACCTGTCATATGATAGCCCACACGACCTAGTAACTTAAAAAATTGAGATCCCTATCCGCTTCCCTGCAATCATACCTAATAAGAATATTCTTTAACATTTTCATATATGCTAACCATTTAAAATTTTAAGTCGCTAGCATCAATAGTTCTCGAGATATCCATTTATGACAGACATACAGACAAAGTGATACCATAAAGGTTTCTTTTTACCATTTTGGTCCGGAACCCTAAAAACTATTAAACGCCCATATCTCAAAAACAACCCCTTATGTCAAAATTCCTCAACAACAATCGATTTGTATTCATGTAATCACTGTCAGTCAGTTTTAATTTTCAAATTTCATCAAAAACCTATCGTCTATTCAAAAGTTATCCAAAAATTGCGGACATACATACCTACAAAAATATAGCCGAAACGCCTAGCTGCCGCCACAGATAATTATAATACACTAGTACATAGTAGTATAGCTGCCGCTTAGAAATTATTCCTTTCGCTTACTTGTTCGAAAGCAGTTAATGTTCTTTATAAAATCTTCTGTACCTACACTGCGAATAAATGAAATAGATAAAATATCAGATTACCTAGAGGACAAAACCACTTGGGACGGAATCTGCTCCAACTCCGTCAAACGTAACATAATACAAAATCAAATTGTTAAATGATGACTATAACGACCGAGTTAGGTTCTTCTGTTCGCTTCTTTTCCTAACTCGCGTGTCATCTAAAGTGAACAGATTCAATTAAGTGCTTTATTCTATTTATTTCTGTTGTTTTATTTTGTAATTTGTGACGCGTCAATAAGGTCCATGCGGCCGCACTGAATAAAGTATTTTTTGATTCTTGATTCTTGAATGCTTTTACTGCAATTATCGTATGTCAGAGGCTTATATGACACCTAAAACCTCCACCAACCTACAGAAGGGCAGCTTGGCGGAGTATGCTCTAATTCGTCCCTTGTTAGATGGGCTCAGTAGGTAGTTAGTGATGGTAGATAACTTTATGGGTTGTTTTGATGTTGATGATGACGATATCCATTGAAAACCTTTGTCTAAAAGTCGTATAATTTGCATCATCATCATATCAGCCCGTTGACACCCACAGCTGGGTATAGGCTTCCTCATCAGCACGCCAACGTAAACGGCCCTGTGCAAGTCTCATTCATGTCATCCGGCAACCCAGGCTAGATCGTCTGCCCATCTGGTAGGTGGTCTGACTCGAGGCCGTCTCGCTTCCTTCGGTAGCCACTCTGTTACCGCTGTGGTCCATCGGCTGTCGTCTCGCCTGGCAACATGTCCTGCCCATCTCCATGCTTGCGATCCGCATATCTACGTCAATGACTTTGTACGCTGGCGTATCTTCACGTTGGTTATGTGGTCAAGGAGGGCGATGCCGAACATGACCTGCTCCATTGCCCTTTGCGCAACTTGTATGTTGTGAATCTCATTCATAATTTCAGCCGTAAAACGTCCACTACTGAATACCGGCCGGCCTCCCTCATGGATCTCCATGAGGGGTATTTGCCACACTCACCGCGCTTGGCAGGCTGGTTGGTGAGCGCAGTGATACACGGAAAGATGCTGCTGCCCATCTTCCGGAGGTATAATTAGCCTGTTAAGGGATACTCTTACTGCATCCACGGGTATGAGAGGAGGGTTGACATTCTACTGCCGGCAAGTTAAGTTAAGTTAAGTTAGTTTACTACGGCGAACCAAGATTTTTAGGCTTTGGGGAATTTGCGTCTAAAACCTATACCTATTAGTTGTTACTTGTTCAAAAATGTCTTAACTTACTTAATTTGTACGATGGTTGAAATTGCTTGGCAGAAAAGTATTTTGCTTTTTACTTCGATCTGTCCTTTAGTATATTGCCAAAATTATTGTTGGCATTTTTATACCTCAATATAAGCATACTAGTGGACAATAAGATACTTTGGAATTTTTACACAAAGACCAAAATATGCTTTGGCACTTTAATATACTTTGAACATGAACTTGAACGTGGACATTATTATACCTTGTCATTTTTAAAAAAGGAACCCTTATGGTATCACGTTGAAGATATCTGCTTCAAAATTGAGTTGCAAGATTCCACCTAAGAACATAGTTACATAATTATATACCTACAGCTAAATAAAAGCTTGTAAAAATAAGAATTTTTAACCGCATCTACTTTGTTCTTCAACTGCTATTTTGGTGATCCTAGGAATGGGCATTCTCCTTTGACAAAATTAAATCATTGTGCAACATCTTGTCACGTTCTTGTCACCGCTGCTGTGACGTCATATGTTCGAATCTTGAAGAAATTATTCAAACAGTGACAGCGTAAACGACATAATATATGTATGACTTGGCCTGGGGCGCGCGGGGGCGGTACAAAGATCGCCCGCACTGTCCGGGCCGGAACGGTGGTCAATAAAAAAACCGTCATGTTTTAATAACAATAATTATGCTTCTCATAGTTCAATTAATATTTCTAAGTATTTTTGATAGAAAATAATTATAATAATGGCAAAATTCCGTCGTAAACACAGAATTGAAGAGACAGGATAAATACAGGGCGAGTCAGACCAATACGCCCGGAGGCATCATCAGGATGGCTAGACCAAACGAGTTAATTTAATGTCCGCAAGGATATTGGATAGGTACTTTAGATATGGTGAAGGTGCTGGGCATGCCTAATCCACATCTAACAATGTCCCAGGCACTGGTCAGAGCTACCTAAAGGTGATAATATCGACACATTGTAACGGTCTGGATCAGTCGTCAGCAGCAGGTCTAAGCAATTAGCAATGTAGCTATTGATATCAGGCATTCTAGTCGCACCATAGACTATCTGAGATAAGTGAGTGCAAAGTTACGTGCCTCTCTTCTAGCAAGATCTTAGTCTGATATTAGGCCTGATGGTGGGAATTACTTAGTCTCCCAAAGATACCAACTGTGCGCCAGGGAACTTTTGTATAGCCTTATCAGCGCCATCACTAAGGTGCTGAAAAAAAGAGATTATCTCCGGATCTTTTTAAGAGAACGGTAGACACAGGCATAAATAATGTTCTCAGTACCTGTATCAACTAGGACCTAGATGGTAGAGAATTTGGAGTCTTCGAGGCATCGGAATCGATGAAATCAGGTGGTCATCACGAGCGTGCGTACATGCCTTTTGCTTAAATCTACATATGCCCAAAAACACAACTTGAGTAAGCAAGGTGTCAGCAAGACATCTTATTTGGGCCTTCGTGATAAATAGCAGATTAGGTTTGGCAGTTTCAAGATGGTGGTGGACTGCATCGATATTTGAGTGGAGCGGAGATATTGACTTTTGAAGAGAGAGCACCTACTTCCGCTGTTGAACGTTTTTCTGCTATTTAACGTTTTCATGATAAGGGGCCGTATTACAGTTTAATACTACGGCAGTAGGTAGGGCAAGGCACCACTCAACAGAGTCGGGGCGAACGAAGCGAGGCGACACGTAAGGGGTATTAGGAGGGAAACTGCGGGGACGCCCGAACCCAAAGTTTGCCATCGAGTCCTCTCATCCGGTCGCCAACCGGCACGATGGCAGCCTTCCACATGAGGCTAGTATGCTACTTGGGCCCTCTACAACCTGCGGTCAGCCAGCGGAAATCCGTGCTTCGGATCCCGATACCCTCCACACCTGGTACCGGTGCAGCCGAACGACGCAAGACCCTTCTCCGACATTGTCATTAAAGTAAAGTAAAAAGACATTTATTTATCACTCACAAAAATAGGTTCATATTAACTAAAAAACATGACAAGTCACTTTATTTTAACCTAGTTTTGTGCCTGAAATAGGTTACAAATAAACCTGTACTAGTACAAGTCATCCAGGCCCCCGACTCCGCTGGTTGTTAAAATCGAATAAAAAGTAGCCTAGTTAATTATAATTACTTACTTAATAAAAAAGATCTAAAGTAGGTAAATAAAAGTAAGAAATTATAATGATACAAAAAATAAAATATAAGAACGGAAAATAAAAATTCATTGGTCAGGGCATTGTCCTGACGCGTAGGTATCTACTCAATCTGATTTGTTCAAGGCTACACCACAGAATAGTAATAGCTACACCGAACAACGCACCGGAACACGACGGTCGTTTGGCGGCACGGCCTAGCTCGGTGGGTGGTGACAAGCCGCCGCCGAAGCCTACCATCAGAAAAATAGGCTACGCATTTAGCACCACCCAGGGGACACCTACGGACGTGAGAAGCAAGCCCCCCAAAGACGGCTTTACTGAATTAGAGATACATACTAGGCTAGGTATTCATCATCATCATTCCAGCCGTAAAAAGTCCACTACAGAACCTCCCTTATGGATCTCCATGAGGGGTAGTTGCCATATTCACCACGCTTGGCAGGCGGGTTGGCGAGCGCAGTACGGGATGTTAATACAAGGAAAGACGCTGCTGCCCATCTTCCGGAGGTATCCCTTAGCAGGCTTTTACTGCATCCACGGGCATGAGAGGAGGGGTAATATTCTACTGCCGGCACCCCACGGCAAGGTATTGACCACATTTAATGCCAGGATCATCTCAGCCGTAGGACTGGCCAACCTCATGGATCAAGATCATGTCGAGTTTGTTGCCTTACTCGCCACGCTTGGAGAGCGCAGTAGGTACGCGATGTTGATACACGAAGACTTCTGCTGCCCATATTCCGGAGATATCCCATGGTAGATTCTTACTGCATCCACAGGCAAGAGAGGAGAGGCAACAGAGGCTTTTATCTGCCATCATCACCAGCCTATACTAGTTTACTGTTCGACGTAGGCCTCCCTAAATCCACACCCCAGCATGAGCTTCCCCGGTGTTCGGCTTGCCGCATTCAGCGTCTGTTCGCAACTCATCACCCATCTAGCTATTATAGTGAGCCTCGGAAACGTATACTACAAACGTAGTACCTACACGTTTGTATTTATTTTTATTTTATATTTTTGGAAGACAAACAGTGCCTAAGTACTATCTAAGTAGGTAAATAAGACACAAATGTCTTTGAAATTAACTAATAACCATTCGAACGTCTTCACCTGTATCTCTATCTACTACACATATCAAATTGATCTTTGTCCTACCAGACAGGAAATGTAGAAATAAAACCAATTTTTATTTAAGCTAGCTAGTTTAATCCTCTTGGAGACGATCACAATGTTTAGAAAATGAGCTATGTCATAAATACTTATTTCTACGTTAGGTTACATTTGAGTTCAGATTAACTTATGCATCAAGGCTTGTTCATTCAGTTAGTATATATCTATGGTGTAAAGACGTTCTTTCCTCAAGATTTAAAGTAGTATAAGCGGATTACAAAGCCGGTATTAAGAGAAAGATTATTTGTAAAGAGGTTTATTTAATTAAATACTTAGTAATTTTGTGAAACGTGTTCATAAATATTTAAAGCACGTAATACCCGAATATAATTAATTTGTAAAATATAAATCTATAAAGAAATATTTAGGAACAAAAACTTTTTAAAATAAGTAAGTACATGGATGTCCAAAATTTATATGGCGCAAAAGATTCATTATCTTTTAAATATATGGGTGTGTTACATTTTATTCGTTGTTTTCTTTCTGTATAATAAATAATTTAAACATGTGAATTTTAATGGGGCGCATAATAAGTTACATAAAGCATTCTGTATTTTAGTACTAACATAGTCAACAAACTTTGAAAACATTACATATTTATTTCAAGCATTCCCAAAACATCTTATCTGAAGCGAAGGAATTCAATTCTTTATTCCCAGGTCTTCACTTTCCCAATTTTTCACAGGCCCCATTTTTTACATTTCCAGATTCTACACTTTACCAATTTTGCACATTTCCAGATTATTACATTGCCAAATTTTCACATGCTCAGTTCTTTACTCTCAATTCTTCACATGCCCAATTTTCCACATTACCAATTTATCAGATGCCCAGTTTCTGCCCAGTTGGGGTATTGAAGAATTGGGTAAGACTGGTTACCCAATTCTTCAATACCCCAACAATGACAAGTACAGTCTTAGCAACATGACTACGTTGATAACGTGTATAATGTGATAGAAATATTTTCTGCTAGATTTATATAGCATCAATATTTCTTGTCACAGGGGACCCATGTCCCCTATTATATATTATATACTACTATGGGGGTTTGTTTGGGATAATATTATATACTATATATTATCCCAAACAAACCCCCATGGGTTTGTTAGGGATAATATATATAAACCGCAACATTATGTGCTTTAATAAATTGAAATGTGCTTTTTTTCGTTTTGTAAATTGTCTTTTTTGTGGCCTTTGGGCCCGAATAAATAAACACTGACAAAATAAAGTCAAATCTAAATAAATTACACCAAATGCCATATTTACGGGAAATTTACCATGATTTGAGTATTTTGAGTTTCCCGATATTTCGGCGCAGTTCCACACGCTTTGATAAACTCATAAATGATCTACCTATCCAACCCCATTGATTTGGGACACCATGCATAACAGAAAGGTTAATTCCATACAAAATTATAATAATAGTAATAATAAATAGTGTGTGTGTTGAATTGTTAAGGAACAAGCCTAGAAACGTCTGTAATATCTAAACACATTTGGTACACAGCTATTTCTTGTGCGCCTACACAATAAAGGTCGACGTCCATAAACCAGACCAACGCTCGCCACAATCCAAAATTAGGCCATTTATACTTTGCTGCATACTTACAATATTGTTTAAAACTAAGACTGTGAAACATGACTTATGAATTCCCTCACAAAACATGATTTAAACATTGTTTCATCACATCGCATATATTTCTAGTAATTTAATGTAACCATGCAGGCTAAGCCATAGTAGTTTATCGAATGCAAGGGTCTGGTTATTGGATGCGTGCGTAAAAATTGACAGTAAGCTAGGTATACAATTAAAATGCACACACGAACTCTCAAAGAGAGCGGGGTCACAGCCGTTTCACTATATACCTATGTAATTATAACTGTGAAATCGATATAGAAAAATACTTTACCTACGGCTAACATACAGAAATTGCGATGCCGTAAGATGTTTATCAAAAAAAAGGCAGAAGTATTGTGTAAAGCGTTATCTGATTACCACGATAAACCCGCTGATAAAAACCTAATAAGGTAAAAGTACTCGTATTATGACAGTTATATCATAATACGAGTACTTATACTAATAGACCATATTATCGATCCTTGTGTGTTGTGTTCTAATCGCTATAATTTAAATAGAAAAGAAACCGAGTTTCTTCCGTTCTGGGCAAATTCCTTAAAAACACACCAAAGAACAAAAGCTATCCATTGTATTGTATTATGTAAATTCTTATACGATGAACGGTAACTCAGTAAGTAGATCGTTATTCGATATATATAACGACTACTAAGTTTGAATTTATTAGTTTGATAGAATACAAAAACCGTGTAATGAAAACATATATTACATGCAAGTCCTCCTTAAACAATTTATTTTGTGTTAAAGTATTAAATTAATCATTGTTTTACAAGACCTATTGCAGATTGTACTTTCGATTCAAAAGTCTCGAATTCTGGTCGAGTAAATAATGTTATAATATTTCCGAGAAGAAAAGTGCAAAAAGATAAAAATAAAAGAGAAAAAACTTAACCATCGAAAATCATTTATGCTTTTAATCTCGTAAACATTATTCCGAAATAGAATTTCATATGTATAACTATTCCTAATGTCTATGAAAAATGTCATAAAGCCAGTAGTCAATCTTATCTCTAAGGCCAACCTGTAATTGAAATAGGCCACTGAAATGTATTTCAACAGTTCAAAAAATCATGCATGACATATATTCTAACGCTTGTACTTTACCTCGGTCGCCTAGTAACATAGGTACAACTTTAGACACGTTTAAGACTGACCTGCAGGCTGATTACGTATCTCGCGACTGGTTTGCAACAGGCAAAGTCACACGATCATCGGCGGTCAAACGTCAATGAACTTTGTGACGAATACACAACAAACTAAATCAAAACTGACCTTTGATAGCGATGATCACGACATTTGCGCCTGTTGTAAACCTGTCGCGATGCGTAATCAGCCTGCCATTGTACAACATTTAATATTTAAGACTACAACCCGTGGCACAAACGTGAACAAAACCACTATGACAAACTTTTTAACCACTCCTCGGCTCACACTTTGCAAACAAAGAAAGGGTGAATGTTGAGCAAATGTGAGAGGGGGTTTTCTTGCAGTGAACGTGTATAGAACGCAATCACCGCGCAACGCGCACTCTCCGTTTATTCTGTTTTATCAACAGCTGGCGCAAGCTTCAGCTTCTTAATGGCGTTAATCAAAAGCGGCTTGTAAACGTACGGCCAAGGCAGGAAGAGGACGTAACCGGAGAACCATAGGCTCGCGTACACATACCACCACTTCCAGAACGTCTTCAGAGTGATGGGCACGAGACTCCAGCCCATGAAGACGATCGTGTAAAACTTGAGGACAGCGTACAGCACGTACCGAGCGAACCGGTTACCCCACATGTCGTGGTACAACTGCGTTTTAGACAGGACGCTTTCGATGTCCTTCTCGAAGACCATAATTATATATTCGTTGAAGAAGGTCGCATAGTATCCTGACTGGGTGCCGTGCCAGACCGCTAGGAACAGCATCGTGAGTAGCTGACTTGCGTTCCTATTGCCCAGAAACTTGAGGCGCTTGTAGACGTACTCTGCGGCGAAATGGTTGGTGTTGCAGTTGAAGCTTTCTATGTAGTGTTTGAACTTGGTGGCGCTCTCGAAGCGTTGCGGCTTGATGTTCTGGCAGGCGTCCCACGAGCTCACCGCCAGGCCTTGATGCATCTTCTCGCCGTCGTAGGAGATACCGAACCTGATGCAGGACGCTGGAACAACACACGTTCAAACTAATTGTTCGTACATACTCTGTATATATATATATATATATATATACTCTGTATATATTATATATATATATATGTATATATGTATATACTCTGATAAAGAAGGCCAGGTGCCAGTCGCACTCGCGCACTAAGGAACACCGTACCATTATTTGGCAAACTCGAATATTCTGTAAATATTTTAAGCGTCTACCTGTTGCCGTTAGTAATATAGAGCGAAAAACGGCAAAAAACACGTTTGTTGTATGGGAGCCCCCCTTAAATATTTATTCCATTCTGTTTTTACTAGGTAAGTATTTGTTATTATAGCGGCAACAGAAATAATACATCATCTGTGAAAATTTCAACTGTCTAGCTATCACGGTTCATGAGATACAGCCTAGGTTCATGAGGTGACAGACAGACAGACAGGCAGACTGACAGACGGACAGCGAAGTCTTAGTAATATTAGGGTCCCATTTTTACCCTTTGGGTACGGAACCCTAAAAAGTGGCCTAAAGTACACTATGTTGATTTTAATCTAAATTAAATGAGATGCATAAATCGAGTAAGCGTCAGAACCCCTAGACCAGATAAAAATTTCAAAAGTTGTTTAGAACTATAAAACACAGGGTTATTATCCAAAAAAATATTCAATCGTATAATTTTTCTAGAATGCCAAAAAAAATTTCAAAAATTATATGTTGAGGTGCTGAATGTTTACAAAGAGAAAAAATAAATGGGTTGTTTAAAACTATGGCGAATGCTACAGCATTCGCCTATGACAAAATGTGGTCCTCATCTGTCAATTTCAAGTGGCAATTTGAATGTTAAATGTTGAGGTAGATCCTACTAATATATAAAAGTGAAAGTAAGAATGTATGTACTTATGTATATGTATGTATGTAAGTATGCATGTTCCCTTTTCACGTCAAAACAGCTGGATGAATTTTAGTATAGGAGTAGATTAGACCATGGAGACGGACATAGGCTACTTTTCGTTGCGTAAATTAGTTGCAGGGTAGTTGTATGGTTAGGGAGGGAGGGGGGTAACGTCACCTATCGACTTACTCAGGTACTCACCTGGCATGGTTGCTTCGGTGAGTACCTGAGGAGGATCGGACGCGAACCGACACCGCAATGCCACCATTGTGGGTGGGGCCAGGATTCCGCCCAGCACACGCTCGAGGATTGCTCGGCGTGGTGAGTGGAAAGGCGGAATCTGTCACTCAGAATCGGGCAGGATTTCTCTCTGCCCAGCGTAGTTGCGGCTATGCTGGCAGATGAGACGGCGTGGAAGGCGGTGGCCTCTTTCTGTGAGACCGTAATGGTTCGGAAAGAGGCCGCGGAGCGGGATCGCGAGGGCTGATCCCGCTCGTAGAAGGCGGCGGCGGGGTGCAGGCAACGGCCGCCCCGCACCGCCTGCCCCGTGAGGCTACGGCGTCATGGGGCTGCGGCATCCCCTATAGAGGACCATCTGGGTCCGTAGGGTAGTCAGAGTGAGAACTTGGACTATCCCAGACTGTCCCAGGGAGGGCGATGGTGCATGATCGCTATGCAACATCGTAAGTTCCGCGAGACGTAGGGGGCGTTAGTTGTGGACGCCCCCGGGAATTGCTCAGGCAAGGTGCGATAGGTGCTCCGGAGTGTTCTTTACGAGGAAGCGGAGCCCCTAGTGCACCGAGGCCGGCCATCGGGGTGGTTTTAGTGAGTCGTCGGGAGACCACCTCACATAACCATGCTGTGCCCTTACGCAGCATGTGTATCTGACCTAGCAGATTTTTAACGCGTCACCAAAAAAAAGGTAGTTGTTTGGTAGTTGTACCTAGAGTAGTTGTTTGGTAATTGTAGGGTAGCTGTAGGGTAAGTTGTAAGTAATAAGTTTGGAGGGATGGATGGGCCCCTACTTCCTGGGGTCGAGTGTATCCCCCGCCGTGTCGCCTGGGTGCCCATCAGGAGGATGTATAGTATGTATATTGTTTGTGTTTGTCCATAGTTTTTAGCTTGGAGGGATGGATGGGCCCCTACTTCCTGGGGTCGAGCGTATCCCCCGCCGTGTCGCCTGGGTGCCTATCAGGAGGATGTATAGTATGTATATTGTTTGTGTTTGTCCATAGTTTTGAGTTTGGAGGGATGGATGGGCCCCTACTTCCTGGGGTCGAGTGTATCCCCCGCCGTGTCGCCTGGGTGCCCATCAGGAGGATGTATATTATGTATATTGTTTGTGTTTGTCCATAGTTTTTAGTTTGGAGGGATGGATGGGCCCCTACTTCCTGGGGTCGAGTGTATCCCCCGCCGTGTCGCCTGGGTGCCTATCAGGAGGATGTATAGTATGTATATTGTTTGTGTTTGTCCATAGTTTTTAGTTTGGAGGGATGGATGGGCCCCTACTTCCTGGGGTCGAGTGTATCCCCCGCCGTGTCGCCTGGGTGCCTATCAGGAGGATGTATAGTATGTATATTGTTTGTGTTTGTCCATAGTTTTTAGTTTGGAGGGATGGATGGGCCCCTACTTCCTGGGGTCGAGTGTATCCCCCGCCGTGTCGCCTGGGTGCCCATTAGGAGTATGTACATACAATATGTATATATGTATTATGTAAATATATTTATAAGTGATGGTGGCGGTGGGGCGAAGGCAGTAGCCACCCGCACCGCCTGAAGCGGTATCCCTGTAAAGGGACCACTGGATCCGTGGGCAGCCTGGAGTTAGGGCTCTAGCTGCCCCTGTTACGGATCCAGGGAGGGCGATGGCGCATATGGCCTTGTGCCATTGAAAACCGCGAGATGTGGGGGGCGGTTATTTTAATCGCCCCTGGGATGTGCCCTTAGGGGCAAGATGTGAGAGGGGCACCGGACAGTTCTTTAAAAGGAAACGGAGCCCCTCGACATACATTGAGGTAGGCCATCGGGGATGGTTTTAGTGGGTCGTCGCGTGACAACCCCACATAACCGTGCTGCACCCTAAATGCAGTACGGTATCTGAAAAAACAGCAGACTTCCATCCTCGTTAACAAAAAAAAAAAAAAGGTTAAGTTGTAAGTAGCGGTTGTAGTAGGTGCGCGCTACGCTTAGATAAAAGAGTTAAGACTTTAATTTGCACCTATATTTTTAATGAAACAGCTTTATAGTAATAGCCGTGGCACGACATCCTACTTACACGATAACAATGAAGTCAGTGAAATTGCATTTGCAATGTAATTTACAGTTACACTAATAAATTGCAAGTCCACAAGTAGAAATAGAGGTGCCGGCTGTAGAATGTTGTCTCTACACTCTCGCTCGTAGATACAGTAAGAATCTGACAAGGGATACCTCCGGAAGATGGGCAGCAGCGTCTTTCTGTGTATCAGAATCCCGTACTGCGCTCGCCAACCTGCCTGCCAAGCGTGGTGAGTATGGCAACAACCCCCGCATGCTCTTAGATATCCACGGGGGAGGCCTAAGTCCAGCAGTGGACGTGGACAGCTGGCAGTCTTGAGGCAGAGATGGTAATCTTTTTATGGCTAGGTTTAATTTTTACTCGGTATGTCACTAAACATGTTTGAACAAAATCGGTTAAGAAGTTTACAAGATAAGGGAGAGAAAGAGGGAATGAATATCAAGGGCATGATGTGTAGATTGCAAAACTGAGGGTTCACATTACAAAAAAAATATTAGGTAACCTCCGAGAGTAGGTAAAGTGCCGGGGCTAATTAAAATTTTTAATTTTATAAAATTAAAAATAAATTAACAAAAAAATAAATTAATTTTTAAATTAAATTTAAAAAGATCAGATGGGCTTATAGTAATAATAATAAAATTGTATTTTATACTGTTGCTTAGCGTGGATTACTGGTCATTGCGTTATTTATTTTTATTTTATTTTTGAAATCTTAGGAAAACTTACTGCTAACTTAAAGAAGAAATACACAAATAATATTACGCAGACCTTAAAAAGTGGCATGATTTAAAGAAGGCCAATTAAAAGTTTCCACAAATATTTAAAGAATTTAAGTTTAAGAACAAACAGTAAAATAGACGACGTTAGAGAAAAATATATAAAATAACAATACATAGGTGAAACACACACATGTAATACATATAATTAACACAAAAGACCTAAAAACTAATGATTGGATAGGTACCCAATCTAAAAAAAAAAATCACAAAGTAAGCGTTTGAGCTTACTCGGATCTGTGTTGAACAGATCAACAACCTCTTTGTGTTCTTTTGCCAGTGAGTTGAACGAGCTAGAGGCTTTCATATGGAATGAATTCTTCCTATAACTTGTATTAACTACAGGAACCTGTAATATGTTAGTTTTTTAATGCAGCATAATTGGCTCGCAGACCTATTTGCTCCAGAAGCTCTGGGCAATCCACGGTACCGTTAGCTATATTATAATAAGGTAAGTCAGATCGGCTATTTCCCTTCCTTCCCTATACAGGGTATATTATAATGATCTAAGTAGAAATTCTGAAAGTCTGATTCTGACCACCCTAAGGAACATCTTTAGTTCTACGACTTTTTAGGATCCGGTGATATTCAAGAAATGAGTACGAAAGTTCTATCTTCAGCAGCTTATTTCAATAGATCACTTTATCTACAATAGATTATGCGACAGTTACAACCTAAACGCCGGCTGATTCTTGACAGGGTCATTGGCCATTGGCAAAGAGTTGCCGTGGGGTGCCGGCAGTAGAATGTTACCCCTCCTCTCCTACCCGTGGATACAGTAAGAACCTACTAAGGGACACCTCCGGAAGATGGGCAGCAGCGTCTTTCCGTATATCAACATTACGTACTGCGCTCACCAACCCGCCTGCCAAGCGTGGTGAGTATGGCAGCTACCCCTCATGGAGATCCATGAGGGAGGAGGAGGATCCAGGAGGGGGAACTAAGGCAGTTCAGTAGTGGACGTTTTACGGCTGAAATGATGATGATGAAAGAGTTGCCGTACAGTATGACCTCAGGATCAGGCGCTTCACATCACACCAACTAATTGAGGGAACACTAGCCCTAAGTAGGTACCTATTGTTATAATTAAACCTCATTATTGTGTATCTCTTGTTGGTAGCCCAAATAAATAAATAATAAATAAATAACTAGTAAAAATGTAAATAAAAATATTTTTATAATAAATTAAGTCGTTTGTAGTTTTTTTACGTTTACCAAGACATGTAAACAAATATTAATTGAGTTTTCGGTTTAAGGTATTCCGGTATATTTGGTAAACTGTATAAGGCGAGTTTCAGCTGTTGCAGACAGAAACGACCTAGACCAGGATACTGCAGGTTTGGAAAATCCAACAAAACAACAGTTATCTGCCATCTCTGAATGGGTCATGACTGCACTGTCTGGCTAAAACAGTGTCAGGGTTCCCCCTTGTGAACGCGGATTGGCCGATTGGCCACTTTACGCGGTGCTCTAATCGATGCAGCAATGGAGTCGAGTACATCTCACTATTATTAAGGCCGGATCACTATCATCTCAGCCGTAGGACAACTACTGCTGGACATGGCCTCTGTCATGTACCTCCAAGGACTGATCATGCGCGGGTTGGGTCGCATGGCAGGCCGGTTGACAAGCTCAGTACGGGATGTTGGAGATCCCGTAAAAGACGCTGCTGCCCATCTTGCGGTGGTATCCCTTAGCAGGCTCTTACAGCATCCATGGGCACGAGAGGAGGGGTAACATTCTACTGCCGGCACCCCACGGCACATGCGTGTTTATACGATAGAAATTAAAAATACAATACCAATGTTTTATTCTGACGGGATTCAAACACGCACGTTCAGACCAACACCCTTAACGTCTTTAGCGTTTGGCTACAGAACCACTAGTCATAAAAAGTCGAAAAACTTGTCTGTTATCTAATGTTATCTAAATAGCCCATCAAATCCCACTGCTGGGCAAAGGCCTTTCCTTTCTCCATCAGTCTCGGTCCACCATTCTGGACAAAGTGCTCTGTGTATTTTTCTGCTAATAAAAAGTATGGATTGATTAAAAATTTGATTGATTTTTTATTTCTATAAAAGATTGTTAATCACCTTCAGTCAGAAGCCAGCAGGATATGTATTTGTACAGAGCGAAGTGTCCCCAGAGTCCACAGTAGAATTGACGGTAAAATATAGACGTCTCGTAGAATTCCTCCGACATCATATACTTAATGCTGAAGACTGTCACTGCAATAGAATAATTATGTTAAAGTTAATCGTATTAGCTTAACAAAATGTTACATTCAGAGCAATTTTTTGAACTCTACCCAGCTATATCACAGCCAAATTCGATGTAGAATGTTTGTAAACAAACTGTCACACGTAAAACGGAATTGCTTGATTTTTTGACCGAATTAGTAGTTTATATTGAAGGGCACTCCTTTCCACTGTTCCTAATCCCTAATAATTGAGAAATATAAATAAAAACCCAAAAGACAGAGTAATTTTCAAGTACACAGTTTACAGTACTACAGTTTGTTTACAAACATTCTACATCGAATTTGGCTAAAGTATAGTTTTAACAGCCAAATTGTCTGAAATGTTATTCTGTAAGTCACATACTGGTAGCAATCAGTACTTGCCCAGACACCCAATGTTTATAAATTACGTTTTTAGTGACAGTTCAAAGAAATAGAAAGCAGTTTTAAAAGTCACACTAAGAATAAAGTAGGGAAATACTTGCACAAACCGTGTTAGCTATTACTGATATTTATTAAGAAGACGCCTTATATTGGCGTCAGGAATGTTTACTGTTTTCAGAAATTACAAAACATTTGGAATTGATATTTAATGTGTTGAATGTTTCATATTTTTTACTTCAAATTGGTAGTTGGTCTACACGATTGGTTAACTATTACAATAGAAAAAAAAAACAAAAACTGCTCTATAAAACAATAGATTTTCACTTTACAGGTCCGATAAACTGATTTATGCCTCTAAATTTTCTATATTTACATATAAGTCAATACACCCTTTTCAAAATGGTTCTTAGGTGCAGGTCCGCGTCTGACCATTCGAATTTAAACAATTACATTCAAGATATTTTGTTTATCAACGCGTCACCTTAAGAAAGTATTGACGCAGGGTAAGACCTCGCATTAACAGAAATAGAAAAGTAAAGAAACACTTTGAAGATTGAAAGGTAGCTAATATCTATTTAACGCTTACCGCCGATCTGGAACGCAGCCAAGTATGCCAGCCCTTGGAAAAGTCTCTTCTTGGAATGTTCCTGGTAGACTTTGGCTTGTGTAGTCAGGGGGTATGCGTCGTTTATGTAGTCCTTGTACCGTCTGATGGAGAAAATGGGCCCGACGAGGAATGAGGCAGGAAAATACACGAACCCCAGAAGTTCTATTAGAGTAGGGGGTTCGCTCACAGCACTCAGCTTATTATTCACGGAAAGCTCCTCGCCTTTCAGCATTCTCTGACCATCCCAAAGGTCGAAAGTCAGCGCTATCAGTTTCAGTGTAAGCACACAATGTGGCATGGTCCATGTTATGTCATAGTCTTCAGATTCCGTCACAATATATCCTATAAGCAGGTATCCCATGTTCATAACGAATGAAAAGGTTGCATTCAACTTTCCTGGTCCAAGTATCTTTGTTGAAAAGAATATGATGATAGCGGGAACAGCATTGTGGTACATAGATAGGCCAAAATTATAAAAGGCCATATCAGCTCCCGTGGCAATGAAGTATAGATTTCTGTACTCTATATGCTTTCTCACATGCTTATGGTAGAAGATGGCCAGAGGATAGGCCATGAGAATGCTCACAAGGAGTTTGAGGGCAGGCTCGGTGGTGCCGATGAGGTATGCTACATATGGTAGGGGATTCAACCCCACCCAGGCTAAGATACTTAGAGCTAAGCCCCACATTGTTCCGATTATTCCAACCTGCAACAATTAATAAAATATTATTATTATTTACCTATAGCCGAGCAGACCGGAGAAGCAATGGCGTACCAACTAAGACCAACATAACAACGTGGTTCAAAGTGACGACAGTTGGACACTTATGACTGATTTTAATTGTATAGACGAGCAGCTCGCGTATAGGGACTAGATGGTGCTGTGTGTGTCCAGCGTTATTTATAAGATTAGTATGCAACTTGACATTTAGAAATGAGCCTGGAAGAACACATAAAATATGCAAAGGCGTTAAAAGTACGTCAAGGAGGAATGCGTAAAGAAAACTGAGTTTAGGTTATCTTTGACAGAGATTATTAGACAAATAATGATTGCACAGTTCTGATCAAACTGTGACATCATATATTATTATGTGACGTATTCATGTTTACATTTAAACATTTATGAGACTTATATGATGATACAATTTGTTATTTATGGTCTAGACGAGAGCCCTCAAGAAAACGACCAATTGCATGATAGTAATCTACCTTTTTCATGATATAATAAATGTAAATCTCACTGGATATGTAGAAGACCTAAAGAGGATTGGAAAGAGGGGAAATCGGCGACCCTTGGTAATTGAATTGCTGAGTAAAAAAATGACCAAATATATACTACATAACCGTCAGGCACTTAAAACTACTGGAATAGCAGTTTCCGAAGTTCTAGGACCACAGTTATTACAAAAACGAATGAAAATAATAGAAAGACTAGTAGAAGCCCGTCAAAACGGACGTCGCGCAAACATAATAAATAACAAGTTAATAATTGATGGAAAAGAATATCACATAACAAACGCTGACAACAAGATGCCACAAAAACCTTTTCTTCTAGATCATTATCATAAAATGTTTAAATTAATTACATTTAACTATGGGTAGGTACTATTATTGTGGTTTTGCTAGATGTGGATAGCTTTATTAAACAGATTCATCCGAATCCTCTAGGCTTGATCCTATGTTATGTCGTATTTTCGTCATTTAGCACTATTTTAACGTTTTTTCTCGCCGCCACTATTATGTACTCACAAAACTCGTAGATTAGAAGCACGCCCGTTTACTCTGGATAGATCACAATCTCCATCTTGCTTTTCTTTTAGTACCCACATTAAGGGTACATAAGAATATGGAAGACATGTTATAATATACACGGATCATAAGCTGTTACTTGGTATATTTAGCCCCAATAAAGCTATACCTAAAGTTCTGTCTCCATGAATAATGCGATGGGCATTGAAATTGAATTCACACAACTACAAATTCATATACATATAAATGTGGTACCAGTATAGGTAATGCTGATGCCCTAAGTAGATGGCCGATTGAAAGTAAAGATTGGAGGCCAAATACTGAAGACATTGAAGATGTTTTTTTGCTGTCAGACACCTAGCGCGGTTCAGTATTCTGCTAAAGATATTGCATAACAAACAGGGTGAGATGAAACTTTATCTAAAGTGAAGTTCTGGATTCTGCATGGATGGCCTGATACCGTAAGCGATGGTGATTTAAAGTTGTATTGGCTGAAAAGAGCTTTCCATTACCAATGACTGTTTATGGGGTAGTTGAGTGGTCATAGCACCGCCGATGCGAAAACATGCTGGAGGCGTTACATGAGACACATGATGGCATAGTGATTTCAAAATCAATCGCACGAAGCTACTTTTGGTGGCCAGGGCTAGATCACGAGATAGAAGCTTTGGTGGGAAATTGTGATAGCTGCCAAGTAAATAGGAACATGCGTGCAAGTACGGCACATTCACTGGTCACTCCGTCCAACCCCTTGTAGCTAGTACGTTAGTAGGGCAAAAGTAATGCAGATATGAGTAGGTACCGAGAGTGAACCATTTAGCATCATGATCAAGTAGATATTTTCGTTTAGTTACGAATGGTACATTAAAACTTTTACATACCTTTCCAAGCTAAGTATTTCAACAGCCACGTCGCAACGAAATAAAACCAAGCAAAGTTAACCCACCCACAATACAAAAATATTAGCAGTTGATACCCACCCTTGAATTATTTTTTGACTGCTGAATCGTACGCTCAGCTCAACGCTCACACAGAGCAAGTAATAGTAGACGTCAGACGACAGACTAGGTCAAATCAGAGATGCCTGCATCAGTTCATAAAGTGGCCAATAATCCTTACTTTGAATTTTGAAAACAGTCCGTCATTCACAATATTTAAAAAATAAATTTTAGGTAAACAATCTTTTTTTTTTTTTTGGACAGTGGAGGCTAAATAATAATAATATATAATAATAATAATAAACTTTTTACTAAACAAGCTTCTAATTAAACGTAAAGAATAAAATAAACATTTTCCATAAAAGTTTAATGTAAACTTAAAACGTCTTTACACAATATAAGTGATTTATAAGCTTGTCGCGAGATTTAAGCAGGAACGAGTACCTGCTTTTTCTATTTTGTTTTAAAAAAATCTATGAGATCAAGCTATTTAATTTACTTATTTATATACACAGGTAAATCTCGCGACAAGCTTTTATATCACTTATATTGTGTAAAGACGTTTCAAATTGGCATTAAACTAAAAAATGCATATATTATTATTTTTAGTACCTACGTTTAAATAAAAGCTTGTGTAGTAGTAAAAAGCTTTTTTACTTTTATTTTATTTTTTACTTGTTAGTGATCACTGGACAGATTTCTCAGTCGGTTCATCCCATTCAAAGCATCATTATTTCATGGTCGTTCGACGGTTAATTTGGAACAGTCTAGCTCTTCTATAAGTAGTGGACCTTCTAATGATATAACTCTATTTAAGGCCACGTATGCTTGACCAACAGTGAAGAGCTTTGAGCCCAAGTATACAACGGCATGGTCAACAGTACTTTTCGTAACTAGTCCGCCATCTCGGGTATTCTGCCACATTGGATTCAGAGTGAGGTCATTTCATTTTTCGAGCTGTTATTCTCAGCAAGCCCTTTCATTTGATACCCATTATTATAGGAGTACATACAAAATAAATGGTCCGCAATCTTGGGTGTTCCGCCATGTTGGATTCAGAGTGACGTCTTTTCATTTTTCGAGTTTTTCTCAGCAAGCCCTTTCATTTAATACCCATATTATAGGAGTACATAAAAATTAAGTGGTCCCCCATTTTGGGTGTTCCGCCATCTTGGATTCAGAATGACGTCACATAGCTGACCATGCAATTTCATCCAAAGAAAACATGAATACAAAATTTATTTCTTTCATTTTTTTAAATTTTAATTTTGTTATAAAATTGGTTGAAGATATCTGCTTCAAAATTGAACTGCAAGATACCGCGAACAAACATAGTTACATAAATACATACATACAGGGCAAGTTAAATAATAGCTCTTAATAAATATATTTGCCGCATGACGAAACGTTTATTTATCCACTAGTTTGGTTACGCGAAAATAATTTTTCGACCCTCATTTGGTTTGCGTTTTGGCGGGAAAAACGGCGGGCGCTCCGCGTCGGCGCTAAGTGGATACTGGCTCGGTTTTTACAATGGAGCGTATCGTGGTATTTACGCTCTGTGGAAAGGGATTGAATGAAGCTTGTCAGTACAATCATTCATAATTTAGTCTGTGTTCGGGATATACAGCGTAAAAATTATTTTCTATTAATTATTGATTTAATTTTATATAAAAAATACTTTTGTTTGTAATTCAAAATGTATTATCATATAACTACATGTTTTGCGGTATATATGTACATAGTATGTGGTATAACCTCACTATATATAACATAACATGTAGGTGTCTTAGAACAAAATATTTTTTGATCGTAATTATAAAGTTCATTTTTTATGCATAATCTTTTTTTTAATTTTAATTTAATCGAATAAAATTATTTTTTCTTGGGCTACGTAAATTTTATTTGTTATTGTCATTGTCAACTTCATTGAAAAGGCTACAAAACAAAGAAGAAGTTGATAAACACCATAGTTTAAAAATGACAATTGTTTTCGTGGAACGATGACTCACCGATGACTTTACTTACCAAAACCAAACGACGGCTAAAAAATCTTGGTAAGTAAACTGACCAAAACCAAACTGAAATCTTTCATTACGCAACAATAAGGATAGGTATCCAAATTGTTACGCATGTGAACATAAGAAAACAAAAAAAAAGAACAAAAGAGAAACCTAAAATACAATAAATGTTGTGTTCGCCTATAATTATTGGCGTTCAGTAATAGGCCAATACATTGTAATTATTACCATAAAGAAATGTATGGTTATTGTACCTGTTGGCGTCCCTATTTTGAATAAATAAATAAATAAATACAAGAACTCACAGAACACGATAAAAAATTACAATTCTAGGTATTTGACAAAAAATATTTTACATTTTTAGAATATAAATGACACGCATTATCAAGAGAGATTAAAGTAATAAGTAAATGGTACAGTAATTCTTATTAATATAAATCTAGAAAAAACTAATTATTATGCCACTTTGTTTACATAAGGTGCCTTGTTTCATGTTTAATCTAACAAAATTACAGACGTTACTTGCTGGCAGCACTGGTTATTGTTTTGACCTCTTGACACCTACAGAGTTTACAGTACAGTGACAGTAGGCCAGCGCTATTTTACCGTGTTTAAAAATTACAAAAGAAAAAAAATAACCTGAAAATATTTTATTGTAACTAAATAAACTTTATTATTATTACAATTCCATTAACACAGTGTTTTTTAAGATAACAAAGTATTGTACGTATTATGGTTAGGTACACATTTACAGTTATTAGTCATTCTGGGTTACGATTCGGATAAATTTGATAATCGAAACACTATGGTGTGTTTCGAATAACAAATTTTTCATTTTACATCTGGTATACATTCATTTAATCAATAATTGATTCTATTCTGAAATTGGGATAACCTTATTGGTTGAAAATCTGATCTAAGAAAGATGTGAGTGAGTTGAATAATTTATTCATTTATTTATTTAAGTTTATTTGGGAAGTCTAAGCCTCGGCAAAACATTAAAAAAAACTAAAAGTGTCTTACAATATTGTGTGACTAAAGAAGGAACATTTAATAGTATTAAATAAAAGTGGGCAAAGGTAGCGACTCAATGGTGCCCGAACCCAGCGAGAAGGCGTCGCGGCAGGCCTAGACGGAGATGGCGGGACGAATTGGACAAGTACCTGGCCAACTGGTCGGAAGAAGCTCGGGATCGTGATGTCTGGAGGGAATGGGGGGAGGCCTCCGCCCAGCAGTGGGATTATGATGGCTAATAATAATGATTCCTTTCCCTGCAGCCCAAGTCACCGACCGCTTGAGCCTTGCTTCGCGGCCGTTTTGATATATTTTTTACTCTAGAGTATTTGTTTTTATATATCTATAAAGTAAAAATTGTATTTTTATGAGTTTTTAAATAAATAATGTGGAATAGTAAAAATAATAATAAAAAAAATATCACCGCTCGGTCAATACAACTTTTTCTTTGAATTTAAAATTTTATTTCATTTTTCACAATTAAAGATCAAAAGGTTACACACGTTGTCAACCATGAAGCGGACAACAATGAAAGTAAAATTTTAAAAACAATGATCACAGGATCAAAATTAAGAGCGGCAACAAATGCACAACATTGTAGTTTCAAGAGTTGTTTTTATCGCTAACTAAGCGTCTAGACTGAGTTCTAGACTAAGTCCGGTGACGGCTCTGCGATCCGCACCCGAACAATCTTACTACAATACATCATTATATTCTCGCCTCTAAATCGGCGCAGACGTAATCATCAGTAATCACGTAGTTTTTATTTTAGATTAATTACATACCAAATATTGTTTTTTAAAAAGGCAATATTGCGTTCCCAAACCAAGAGTAATGAGCCGTTTTCAGTAAAAAATAAAAAAGTGTTTTCTACTAAACCAAACAGATGGAGCTGGTAAGCGGAGAAAACAAGTATGTGATTGATTACAAATGCTGTCATTGTCAAATTGTGTTTCCTTCCATTAAATGAATACTAACGCCATCTTTGAGGTTTGAGGGAACTATTTTTGAAATTTTTACTTTTTAATGAAAACGCCTCATTTAGTCATAATTTATTATGTTTTGATGATGATGATGGTTGTGTAATTTTGTTGTGGAAATTACTGCAGCCATATCTTTGGATGGACGCACACAGTGACTTGACTTGTTTCTGCATCTTCACGAATTATCACATTAATTATTTACCCTTGTTTCGAGGACCTAGTCTTGTTTTTTGGTTATTTTAAAATATTTTCATCATCCTGTCAGCACGATCGCGGCATACCATTTTCGATACTCGCTCAGTATTACGGACAAAATGTGGTAGTGTGCTTCAGTTCAAACCAGATCTCATCTTGATTTTGTAAAAGGTAAGCGTTTATTTCCCTTAATTTAAAGAGCTTTGCTGCCTCATTCATCGTTCCGGTCCGGGATTCGCCTAGTAGATGACTAATACATCCCGTCTGGTTTATTGAAATTCCATAATTATTCTATTTAACAATACTACATCACGTGGGGGCTTACTTGTGAAGTCGCACTACAAAGAAATGTATGAGCAGCGGAGCGATGCGGCAGGACAATAAGACAAGTCAAATTTGCCGCGCAGGTCCGCTGCTGCGTAGTGCGATACATCTCATTATTTTTCATATAAACAATATTTGACCGCGTTGCTTCGCTGCATTGGAGTTCCGCGAAGTGCTCCCACCACGCACGCGTCATAGCCTCCGTATTTCGACACATGATTCTAATTATGGTAAATGCCAGATCAACCATTTTAACATAGAATGAATAATGATAGCAAAGGGTTACATAGATATTTTATTATTTCTCAGGATCGAGACAGTGTCAGCAATATGCTACAATGAGCCTTAAAATACAATGGCTAAATACAAGAAAGCTACCAAAAGGCGGCGCATTAATCTGGACAAGGTCAATTTGATGTGCTTCATTACATTGCACTTTCTTGTTTATTTATCAGTTTCAGCCTTTTGTTTGCTTGACACAAATGTTTTGGCCCTTGTCCAGTCCACATCCTTCATTGTTTTTAGTATAGTAGTCTTCTTCACATAGCAGTATAGATTTGTGGAGAGTATTTCTGTAACTAATTTAAAACAGACAGACAGACAGAGTGATTCTATAAGGGTTCCTTTTTACCATTTTGGTCCGGAACCCTAAAAATACTTTAAAAACAGCACTTTGTTGATTATAGTCTATTTTCTTGTAGGCCATGGATTCTGCTGGGGCCTGGTGCTTGATCGAGAGTGATCCTGGGGTTTTTACACAACTCATCCAGGCATTTGGTGAGTCAAATGTTTTAGATCATAGATAACTCATAGGATCATTAGGTAGACTGCGTAACTTCCTTCCTATTGCCACTAGAATTACTCTTGCTCAATCTCTTCTTCTCTCTATCCTTGACTATGGCGATGCATCTTTTCTTGATCTGACGGAGCAACAATTGGACAAGCTTGAGCACCTGCAAAACGTCGGGATACAGTTCATATTTAGTTTAAGCAAGTATGACCATGTTGCGGAGTTTTGCAGGAAGCTAAAGTCGGAATTCACCCGGGGACACGAGAAAACAAAGTGCCCTCGCAGGTGCAAGGTATAATTAAAAAATCAATGAGCGAAAAAAAGGAAATGCTTAGTCTTTTTGCACTTCCCAATTCTTTTAATAACTATACTGCTCTACTCTGATGTCACCAAACTTGTCCTGTGTGGAATGGACTATATAGTCCAACTTTCACTAACAGATTTCATTCCACATCCTGTTGTAATTTTTTTTGTTCAAAACATTTTATAATACATTTAAACTTACTTTTGTCTTTTAGGAGCCAGTGGCGTTCAAGTTGAAGAATTATGGACTGTTGAAGAATATATATTTGAGAACTTAAGGTTAGTTATTTTTATGTTGGATGATTTAACTTTGCTCACAGTAGATAAGAAGAAAACATAACCCTATGCATTTGTTTACCTCCATGTCAATAAAATACCTTAAATTTTGTAATCCATTTTAATGCTGTAACAATTTTAGAACTTTTCGTTCTATTTTCAGGCCTGTACATGGACTGATATTTTTGTTCAAGTACAAAGATGAGGAACCACCTTCAGGAACGGTGGTCACATCTGCTGAGGCATTAGAGAAAATCTACTTTGCCCATCAGGTATGTGGATACTGGATACCTATAAAACTGTTTATTTCATTAACCCTATCAAACCGTAAGTACTAAATCTTTAAATGTATATCTTTACTGCACATTTTAAATTTATCATCATCATTTCAGCTGTAAAACGTCGACTACTGAACACAGGTCTCCCTCATGGATTTCCATGAGGGGTAATTGCCATGCTCACCACGTTTGGCAGGCGGGTTGGCGAGTACGGGATGTTGATACACGGAGGGACGCTGCTGCCCATCTTATCGTATCCCTTGGCAGATTCTTACTGCCTCCATGGGCAAGAGAGGAGACTATGCTACTGCCGGCACCCCACGGCCATTTCACTTTATAATAACCATAAATTAAATTTATAACATTCAATAACATATTGGATGGGCTATACAGTCATGCTTGTGCACAAAATTATTATGCAACTCACCAGAAACTTAAACTTACATATCTGTGGTGCGATAAATGATTAACTGACAATGACTGACATGACATTCTAAGAATCCTTTTATTTACTTAGCAAATATGAAAATGGCCGCCAACATGGCCAGCCAAATTACATAAGAATTTATAAATTAACTTGACACTGGCGGAATTGTGTAAAATCAAACACAAAAAATAAATGTGTTATGTAATGTCTTATGTCTGTGCTGTTTTTGTGAACTAAATAAATGTCTATTCTATTCTTCTATTCTATTCTAAAAAGCCATAAAATAAAAAGACAAGACATTTATATTTCATTCTTTATGTGTCATTCCGTTTTGCTTTGCTCCTATACATTTTTTATATAGGCGTCCATCGACTAATTTTCTTAAAAAAATTAAGTACTTACCCCCTTCTTAAAACTAAGAACACAATCTTTCAATCAATTTGATCATGACAATGAAAATGGAAAAACCTTATCAAAGATTTATTATTCAGATGGGATTCTAACCCACGTCCGTCAAATCTATCCTTGACGCTTCATAAAGCTGTGCTTTAACCACTAAGCTACGAAACCCGTGTCGAAATTACGGACGTGGGTTAGAATCCCACAGGAATCTTAAATTATTAATAAGATTTTTAATTTCCTTGAAATGTTACCTTACCTATGTAAGTGTTGTTTAGTTCCTCCATTTGGGAGCTGCAATGGCACCTTTGTTTTTCTTAATACAAGTAATAATTGTTTTTAATATTTCAGACGATAAACAATGCGTGTGCTACGCAAGCCATCATCAGTCTCCTGTTGAACTGCAACCATCCTGACTTGGAGCTTGGTCCGGAGCTAACCAAGCTAAAGGAGTTTAGCAAGTTTGTATACAATATCATGAATATTTCCCCGCCTATAACAGTGTACCAACATTTGTAGATAACTATCTAGAGATCCCTGCAGGTTATTTGAACATGTTACAAAAAAAATTCAATAACTTTTCTGGGTAGCGGGTTAGATGGGCAGTCACAGTATTTGTGTAATATTATATACTTGATGACCTCTGTAGTGCAGCGGGCGGAGGTCCGCCTGCCACGCAAGAGGTTACGGGTTCGAATCCTGCCTCGGGACAAAAGTCTGTACGATCTGCAGATATTTGTTCACGGTGTTCTAGATGTTTTTCTATATACATATAATAAAAAATATCTATCGATATAGTATATAATTAATTAAGTAGTTATATCAGTTATCTAGTACCCTTAACACAAGCTCTGCTTAGCTTGGGGCTGGATGACGCTGTGTGCATTATTATTTATTTATGTAGGTGAAAAGAAACCAAGCACTTAGGGCAAAGGAAGTGGATTTGGCACCTGCTTGTCATCATCATCATCATCCCAATCCAAACTGGGGGTGCCGGCAGAAAAATGTTGCCTCTCCTCTCTTGGATGCAGTGATAATCTGCCAGGGGATACCTTCGGAAGATGGGCAGCGGCGTCCTTCCGTGTAACAACATCCCTTACTGCGCTCGCCAAGGGTGGTGAATATGGCAACAATCCCGTCGTGACCATTACTTGGAGATCCATGAGGTCATTACTGGGAGATAGGCAGGCAGCATATGCTAACCAGCCAGATCCAGCAGCGGACGTCCTACGGCTGAAATGGTGATGATGATTATGATTCATTTTGTCAATACGGGGATTACTCTCGAAGCATTATGTATATAACTTTGAAGTTAATTTCCAACATGTTTAGATTTTTTAAGAAAGTCATCATCTTGGGATTTAATGCCCGTCCGCGCGTGGGACGGACATGACATTTTATAATAAAAGAGGTAGGAAGCGTCAAGGATCGATTTGACGGACGTGGGTTCGAGTCCCTAAGGAGTCGTGAATTTTTGGTTTTCATTTAAGGTTTTCATGTACTTGTGTTGAAAATTGTGTTTATTTTTGTAGATCTTTCGACCCTCAAACGGCTGGCAATGCGATCAGCAACTCTCAAGTGATACGCGCTGCGCATAATTCTATGGGCAACACATATTTATTTGAAGTTGACAAGCGGAATACTGAAAAAGTAAGTATTTGTTTTTCCTTTGCAAAACTCAGCTCCAACACCGTTCTGGCTATGATAGGTAGTCATGGACCAAATAAATACTGGACTGCTAATGTCCATACTAGAAATCGTCAAATTCTCAGCGTATTTCTAGATGGCGCTTCACCTTGAGCTACATATACGTTGCCAATAATTTCCGTTTGGAGCGCTAGCCGCTGACAAAGAGTACGAAGTTAAAAAAATGCAATAAATTTTTTGTTAAGAATTAGGTACAATAATATATGTTAGCGCCATCTTTATTTTTGACTGCTGTATCTTTACGATCACTAAATCGTGTTATGGTTCGTTTAGGTGTCTGGGAATTACCAATTTATTAAAATTTGTTAAAACGTTACTCCTCGCGCCATCTATAATATTTCGAGACAGTAACTAATTTTCGAATTACGTTTTGATGTATGGGTTAACGGTCCTCTATTTATTTGGTCCATGGTATTAGCTACTGTAGATTGTCTGTACACCAGCGATGCTGCTGTTCCGGGTATGTGTCTTACCTTGTTTGATTTAAGGTTTTATTTTCTTGACTGTAATAATCCTTGTGATGCTTAAAATTTTGTTTTATATTAAAACAGTGACTTTTTGGTACCAGACTTACAATGCAATGAGTGGCACAAATTCATATGATTATTTTTTACTTAATTAACACGGTAAGGGTGTTCCACACAACTACACTTACTTTCCAGATTTATTATTTGAATGTTTTATTTAATTTTAATTCATGCATGAATGTTTTATGTAATTTTTATGATATGAAGAGCGGAACCTCCTAACACAGGTATTTCATACTTAAAAGGAGGTTCCCACCACGGTAAACCCTTTGTTATTTTTGTTAATGAAATAAATGCATTTTGATTTTGGTAAGGGTGTTAAATAAATAAATAGTTGCCGGACGTCCTAAATAATGCTATTTAAAATTGCGTCCGGCCTGCGGTAGGCGTGACCCGCCCAATCCCTATTTAAATCACACGTCTGCGATCTGTGTTAATACCTAAATACTTTTTTTTGTATGAAATTACGTATCATCCATAGATAAATAGCCAGTATTCTTTATATAATGTTCCAGGACGATGAAGTGTACCACTTTATAGGCTACATGCCCATTGACGGGCGTCTGTACGAGCTGGACGGGCTGAGGGCCGGGCCCATCGACCACGGAGCCATCGCGCCGGACGCCGATTGGCTGGACCTAGTGCGCCCTATTATACGCACACGTATTAACAAGTAAGTAACAATTCTATTGCATTGTCCCTCGTGATACTACACTGACATTATGAAACCCTCTTTTTGTCGGGGTTTGGTAAAGTACTGAGTATTGAGTTAGTTCTAGTTTGGTTGTCTGCGTGTTCACAAGTTCTAAGTTTAATCGCTATGTAAACCGACAAAATGAAGGGGGAATGAAGTTTTCCACTGACTGACCTAGAAAGTAGTTATATTACCTCTCTTTTTTGTCTGGGGTTAGTAAAATACGTAAGAGAACTAGCAGCGCTCCACAGTTTCATTTGCGTAGTTCCCGTTCCCGTAGGAGAACGAGTATAAAATATAGACTAAGGAATAATGTAGCATTCTAATGGCGAAAGAATTTTTCAAATCGGTCCAGGTTTCGGAGCCTATTCAATACAAACAATCAAACCTTTCTTCTTTATTATTAGTGTGACTAGCAGCGCTCCGCAGTTTCACTTGCGTAGTTCCCGTTCCCGTACGACGACCACAAAATATAGCCCATAGGCTATATTTTCCTTAGTAACATATTACTAGCGAATAATGTAGCATTCTAATGTTAAGAGTTTTGTAAATCGTTCCAGTAGTTTTTGAGTTTATTAATTACAAGCACAAATACAAATCTTTCCTCTTTTAATATTAGTGTAGATTGAGTGAGTTCCAGTTTATAAAATGGTTTGCGGTTATTAAAAAATAATGTAGCATTCTGATAGTGACAGATTTTTTATTTTGTATACAAAATCCACAGCTTTTAAAATTAACAACGCACTATTACAAATGTGTATTACTGAAAGCCAATAACGGATTAACATTTTTTAAGTTTAACCTACACAACTACAATTGACAGATATAAACTACTGTCCTTTGTACGTAAGGAATAATAAAAAACAACAATAAAATAACATTCTTGCATTAAAATCAAATTTGTAGACTGAAATTTATTGACCCCGCAACACAGGCTCTTTGAGACCTAGTGCGGGGAACAGAGCTTATTCGAGTACAACTGCTATTTGTCTTACTAATATTAAAATAGTTAATGTACAGTATTGTAACTGTAGTAAGTACCAAGACATGTATTACTGTAAAATAAATAATTTGTATTTATTAAAGAAAAAAAAAACAGTAATTTTTGAGTTTATTAGTTACAAGCATACAAATGTAGCCGTGGGGTGCCGGCAGTAGAATGTTACCCCTCCTCTCCTACCCGTGGATGCAGTAAGAGCCTGCTAAGGGACACCTCCGGAAGATGGGCAGCAGCGTCTTTCCGTATATCAACATCCCATACTGCGCTCACCAACCCGCCTGCCAAGCGTGGTGAGTATGGCAACTACCCCTCTTGGAGATCCATGAGGGAGGCCTTAGTTCAGTAGTGGACGTTTTACGGCTGAAATAATGATGATGATGATGATACAAATGTTTCCTCTTTATAATATCAGCGTAGACTGAGCGAGTTCCAGTTTGTGTGACGTTTTGCGTATTCCCAGGTACACAGAGGGCGAGATCCACTTCAACCTGATGGCGCTGGTGTCGGACCGCAAGGCGGTGCTGTCCCGCGAGATGCACGACCTGGTGGGCTCCTCGGCGCTGCTCGGCATGGAGACCAACGAGATCGAGAGCGAGGTAGGCCTCCACTTCTCTCCTCATTATACCGTCCGTCGGTCGGACACAGTAATGGAACATTTCAAAATTATACCGTTCTGCGTAATTGAGGGTTGAAGTTACAAAGAGATTACTGAAACCCATTTTTCTTTACCGGAATAAGTAGTTTTCTGTCAGTCAGAACCAAAATTTGAGTTGTACCATTAGTGGTTTGGAAAGAATATTCAATTCCCTACCAAACTGCATACTTATCTCAAAACACGTGATTTCGGAAATGTTCCGGTAATGAATCCGACCGACGATATTGTATACTTTATAGCTGTAGCCAAACGGTAAAAACGGGACAATAGTACTAAGAGACTAATAATGCAGTACTGTCCGTCTGTGTGTCACCAGGCTGTATCTCGTGAACCGTGATAGCTAGACAGTTGGAATTTTTACAGTTGATATTTTCACGTATACATTCCACGTGAAGCGGACAGGTAAAAAAGTCGATGTTTCAGATTTTAGTAATACTTAAGCATATTAAACCTATATATGTTAACGAATTTGTATTGTGATGATATGAACAGATTCAATTATGTGCTTTATTCTATTTATTTGTGTTGTTTTATTTGTAAGTTGTGACGCGTCAATAAGGCCCATGCGGCCGCACTAAATAAAGTATTTTTTGAATTTTGAATTTTTTTTTTTGAATTATCGGATAACTGTTCAATATTTTTTTTAAATCCAAAAATGCAATTAGAAAGCTCATTTATCCAAGTATACATTTCACAGCTTTGTTTATTTAATTATATCTGTTTAATACTTTGTCCTCGGGTTTGAAGTAGTGCATACTGGCTTCCGAGTGGAAATTTCAATGTCCAATAACTAGTTAACTATACATTATACTGAAAAAAAAATGTGACATGGGTCTAGAATCTATATAGGTATAATATACTCTAATAGTACTAATCGGAAACATCAACTTATTTTACATGTTCGTTTCACGTGGAATACCCCATATGACGTGTTTCTGTTGCCGCTATAATAAAAAATACTAAAAACAAAATAAAATAAATATTTAAGGGGAAAACGGCAAAAAAATCACGTTTGTTGCATGTTAGCTCCCGTACAACAAACGTGATTTTTTTGCCGTTTTTTGCTCGATATTGTGTAATGTACAAATCACAACCAAAAGCCTCAAAACCTCAAGTCTCAAAATCAAGTTGTTTTACCAAAAAATGGTACTGAACCCTTCGTGCGCGAGTCCGACTCGCACTAGACGATTTTCTTTATGTTAAGGTTGCGCGCATCCGCCTTTTGATGGACTACGAGGACGAGAAGATGCAGCGCTACGCGCAGGAGATGGCGCGCCGCCGGCACAACTACATGCCCTTCATCGTGGAGCTGCTGCGCGTGCTGGCCGAGGGCAAGCGCCTCACGCAGGCGCTCGCCGCCGCGCGCTCGCGCATCAAGAAGCGCGCGCACAAGCGCATGAAGACATAACACGCGCACCCTGCGGGGGGCTCCGCGGCGCCGCCGCCGCCCCCCCGCAGCGAGGCCGCCGGCCCAGCGACCCCTCAACCCCCCGCCCCCGAACCCCAGTCCACTAAGTCTAAGTCAAAGTCCAAGCTGAAGCACAAGAAGAGTAAGGGCCGCTCCCCCGCGGCCGGCCCCACCGTCGAGTACGCCGCCGTGTCGGCCGGGCCGGCGCGCGCCCCCGTCCTCGCGCCGGAGGTCAACCCGCGCTCGCTGCTGCGGCACAACTTCGCCGCCGCGCCGCCGCCGGCCCGCTACGTGGTGCCGCGCCTGCCCACCGGCGCGCCCGCCTCCGCCCAGCCGGTCCTCATCGACGACCCGACCCCCGCCCCCGCGCCCGCGCCCGCGCCTCCTCTCAAGGTCGACCGCACGCCGAAGCTGGGCCGGCCGGCGACGCGATCGGTTCGCACCCGAGGGGGAACGCGAGCCGCGCCGATCGTGGTGCCGCTGCCCCTGGCGCCCGAGCCGCGGCCGTCGACGAGCGGCGCCGCGTCCCGGCGAGCGCGCGGGCGGCGCGGCGGCGGCGTCGCGCGCGTGCTGGTGCGCGCGGCGGAGGCGGCGCGCGCCTCGCAGGCCGTACCCTCCACGTTGCTGTCGCCCGAGCTGGCCGGCGACCTCGGCTCCACGCTGGCTGACCTGGACTCCATCTACCGCGACCAGGACGCAGACGTCCAGGAGTGTCCTCCGCTGCAGTCCTCGGAGGAGGCGTTCGCGGCGACCCTGACCGAAGACACCCAAAGCCAGGAGGAGATCATCGAGGTGGAGGACTTGTCTCCGGAGAATTTCGCCCAAGTGAACCTCTCGCAGGACAGCTTGGACGTGATACTGCCGCCGCAGATGCTAAACAGTAATATATTCGATATACCGGATTTTCCGGACAATTTTCTCGAAAATTTGGATGACGAGGCTCTGAACGACGCGGACGACCCGGGGCGCCGTTCGCCGGGCGACCTGGTGATCGACTGCGCTCGCCACGAGGGCGGCGCGCCGGACGAGCCGGGCGCGGAGCCCGAGGGCGTGCAGGAGCTCATGCGGCACAACCGGCCGGCGCCCTACGCGCTGCAGCAGCCCGCCGACAACCCGCTCGACATCGACATATTCGACGACAGCGACGACGAGGACGCGGAGCTCGAAGCGCGGATCAGACAGCGCAACGTGTTAGATATCAACATATACGACGAAAATGAACGTAACGATTTTAATGCGCGCGATGCTAATAAATCAGACGAGGACAGACCTGACGCTAACGTGATACATGGAGATCTGGCGGAACAAAATGAGCGGAACGGTCAGGCTGCGGGGGTCGTGGCGTATGAGATGGACGAGCACGACTGACAGGAACTTTGGCTCGCCAGGCAGTTGCGAGACTTCAATTTGGACAGCCATGACTACGAGTAAGGACACTTTCAAACCTATTTTCTATAAGAAATAAAGAGCTCCATGGGGACTATTTATGTTTGATTGCACATGCCCCTGCAATAAGATGCTTATCTTTAGATAAGTACAACATGTTACCAGTCGAAGTCATATAATGTGTTTTAGCATGATTTATTTCTATTTTATTGCAGTTGAATGTGCTGCTGTAAAAGTTCAAAATATTTGGTGAATAAAACAACAAACTTTCATTATGTAAATTTAAAATCTTTATTTCTTGTAGTAATCGTTTATACTTATTGGGAAATAATATAAAGCATATTCAAAGCAGTATTTTTCAACTAAAATTGGGTTGAATACTGCTTGAAGATGTTTTAGAAACTGATAAAATAAGGTTGTTGTATCGAAGTTATATCTTCGGACACATGGAATGTTGCCACTATCATGTTATTCAGAAAGCCGTGCATTTTTTTTTAGATAAATGTACTGGCAGATTCTTACTTATTCTATGAATAAAATCATTGGGAATCCCAAGTTAGGTCGCAATTTACATTTCTATACATTGTCATTTTGTTTGCCGTCAGCGTTTTATAATTATTATTTACATCTTATTTATAATTTCACTCTTAAATCTAAAATTATAAACCTAATTAACGAAGTTTATTTTACGTCAAGGTATAATGAGCAATAAATTAATGAATTTGGGAGTATGATGTGGCACTTTGATTATGCATAGCCTAGTTTCTGTTATTTACAATAACTTGTCCAATGGTAACCGACTTCTATCATACTGATGAACCATACAGATAACTCGTGTAGAATATCTTCTGTGTTCAGCCTTAGAATAATAATTCGCATTTTTTAAGACAACTTTATATTATTTTCTGTCACTTAAGTTAAGATTTTTCACTAATCTGCAATACCCTATTTATTATATTTGTTCGTAAAATAAAAGATCTGTCTCTTAATTGAATGACCAAGAAGGATTAAACCTCTAACAAAACCATTGCAACAACAGCGCACGAGCCGAGCGAGCGTGCCGCGGTAGTGGCTGGCGAAGCGCCAGAACGAAATTGTACTTAGTGAATCAATGTAGGTGACAGATCTACTACTACTTTAAGTATAAATATATTTATTCGGTAATAATTGATAGTTTTGGTGACAGGTCTACTATTTTAGGAACAAATATATTTATTATGTAATTGATAAAATCATACCATTTTTTACCAAATCTCACTAATATTATAAAGCCGAAAGTTTGTATGGAGGTTTGTTACCTCTTCACGCAAAAACTAGCGTATTTATTGAGCTGAAATTTTGCAAACGTATAGATGTTGACTAGGATTAACACACAGGCTACTTTTTATCCGGGTACAACGCATGCGAAGCGGCGGGCAAAAGCCAGTTTTAATATAAAATCGTTCAAAAAATACAAACTAAATTACTCCTCAGTTTTGAAGTCGGTTCAGTAAGGTATGTAAACGAATTTGTGACATGATTGATGAATTAGGGTAAAAACATATTTACAGATATAGGTACATAACTTGAGCGATTAGCTGCCTGCTATGTTCTGCGTCATTACATGGATTCTAAAAATATCGTGATATATGTAAAACAGTGACATGAGACAATACTGACATTTACTAAGCATAGAAAAGCTTTCACTACCTATTACCTATAGCTATAATGACAAACAAAATCGTTCAATACACATGTCACTGGTCAAGTCTCATTTAGAAATTACATAATATGACTGTTGTATAATATGTATCCATAGAATAAGGTCCGTTCTGTAGAGTTGAAAATTAAACGACGACCTCTAACGCAGCGGGCGTAGGTCCGCCTGCGACGCAAGAGGTTGCATGCTCGATTCCCGCCTCAGGACAAAATTTGCTTGTAGACATTTAATGTCTTCGTGCTGCATATATTTGTTCTATATATTATATTCTTTAAATTGTATATTTTTCTATATAATAAAAAAATATCTAACTATGTATTGTAATGTATTAAGTATACCAGTCATCTAGCACTCATAACACAAGCCCTGCTTGGGGCTAGGTGTGTGAATTGTTCAGCATTATTATTTATTTATTTGAACGGTGAGACTTGTCGTTGACTTTTTGTTATAAGTTTTTATTTTGAATCCAAGTAATGAGTGAACAGAGGCTGGTTAAGTAGATTCAGAAAGCTAAGTGGTGGCATTTCACGTGTTCGCTTGTAGTCCTTTTGGCTTGATCATCATTGTTGCCCGCTTCAACGTGTAATCCCATCCTCGCCAACGGAACCAAACAATACCTGTAAAAAAATATTTCAATTATCCACATATTTATATGCATAGCTATTTTCTTACTTTGTGGACCTTTTTATTATGAATTCTGGTATTTATCTCAGGTAAATTAGATTTATTCTCTTGGATGTGAGATAGCTGACAAATCATCAGTTTTGTGTTACAAGGTAACAAGTGAAGTCAATAATTTATACACCAAGTTACTGTTAAAGTAATGTGTAGTACTTATTTGATGTTCAATGGTAGTGTTCTATGCAATTTGCATATAACTTATGTTTTAATATTGTTAGTTTGGTAGATTACTAAATAGTCACGAAGTTTATGGGTACACAAACAAAATTTTTTTGTAAAGGGATGAAAAGGCGATTGAAAGAGTTCTGTAATTTTGTTCTTAAATACAGGACAAAATTATTATCTAACTAAAAGGATGAAAAGGTGAAAGTTTTCTGGAAGTCTTGTTCTAAATTCTAGTGATTTGTTGTGATGTCGCTGCTATGAGAGTGTGTGTCAATAATTGAGGAAATTTGTGGTGAAATTTTCGTAGTAAGTAGTTGATATTTTATATAGTCACGATTGCATCATAAAGATGTATATTAAGTGATAGAGTAATTCAATAATCAATATGTTATTATCAAGTACCTACCATAAACCTACAATATCTACCGTTTGAAATAGACTATCTGATATCATTGTTATCGCGGATGAACCGGGCAACACCACGCCAAGAGTTAATATTAATATTATTAGTTTAAATAATCATCTATGTATTGTACAGTAACTCCTCATCGATAGGATGTTCTTTATAATAGTAGTTTTGTAATAGCGGTTTTTAGTATCAATAACTAATAATGTGTGTTCTACTTGACTTCTTAGTCCAATGTATGCAATATTGACACGGGCTTATAATCATTTTCAACCTCAGTAATGTAAAAAAAAATTAAGATCAATTTATGCAAATGTTATGGCTTTCCCATGTAGTGCCAACAAAGACATTTTCCACGAAAATTTAAAATAATAATTTTATTTATTTATTATTTGTACTCTGCTGGAGCACAACAAACGAACCCACTACTGCTCCTATACTGGCGTGCAAACATTGTACCTTCTCTAAATTGGTTTTGGTGTAACAATGTGTCGTACGTAATGCCGGGGCTGCACCTCAGCGTAATCTTATTAATTAGTGTTCTATTTGTCGGAATTCATAAAGCAAATTTGTAATTTTGAGCGCTAAAATTAAAGGCATTATTTAGGTGCACGCAATTGAAGCCTCGGGATAAGGGTGAACTGAACAGTGAAATCACTATTAGAATATTTTTTTCACGAAGTACAGGCAAACGATCGTATTTTTAAGTACTATAATTTCAAATCGAAATGTAAGTAACCAAACTACATTTTTCGTCATTCATTCATTTTTATCGATAGAATTTCATCGACTGCGTCAATCACTATAGAATTGTGAAACAGTGACAACGCTATATGCGTAACTAAGACAGCAAAAAATCACTCCCCCCGTACCACGCAAAAATTGGTTGAACTTGATTGCATTCATTTTGCAAGCTTAAGGTCCAACTAGTCGCGGAGGCAGTCGTCAGTGAGCGCGGCCTAAATGTATGCGAAATACGAAAGTTTAGAAGCTTGCATTTTTGAAATAAATACTTTTTTTATGGTTTAGGTTGTATACAAACATAGATTACGACGAGATAAATTGATATAATCCTTAGTGTTGGATGGTTAACGTCAAACAGTGGCGTAGTTACCCTTCCACGTTTGTAAGGAAAGATGAGCGACTCGTTCATCCTTAACGAGTCCCGTGGAAAATGTATTTGAGTGCCAAATTTAAGACAGGCAATCTACCGTGTACCTATTTGGAATGTGTATTTTTGTAATTGTAACAATTGTAGGACCTTGTAACTCAACATGCTTGCAATAAATGAATATGACTAATTTTACCAAGACGCATGAATTATTTATGCACAAGCGCGGCACAAATAATGTATATATCGTCTATTCGTAATGAAGTATTAAACATGCATTTCACAAAACTAGTTGGTGCAACTAGATTTAATCTATTTGCTTCTAGTTGTACTAAATAGTTTTAGTTAGGAACTAAGTCATTATTCAATAGATCTTAATGTTTGAGATTAGTTCCCGAATTCATTCATTCATTCATTCGTTAATATAATGAAGATGCGTGATACGTTAGTTTTTCGGTTACCAAAATGTATTTCAGATAATAATTGTCATCAGATTCAACCTTTTTTTTTACAATTAGATACGTATTAATAAGGCATTACTTTTTATTTTGCGTTTAAATGAACTGTTATTATAAGGCTCATATGAAATTTATTATCTTCGCTAATTGTATGAAATACATTTGGAGTACCTTAGGTGTGTTTGTAGGTTGATCAATATTACGCGTGTACTTAATGTTTACTCAGCCAAATGCTAGTAGACAATGTTTTAAGTCTGTATTACATTACACGATATTCAGGGACCCTTACCCTAACTAAGAGTGGTGTAATAAGAGTTAGAGCGTAAGGTACCCTAACTAGGGCGACCGGTCGGACCCAGCAAGCTTTGCTCCCTAATCGCCCTAACTACCGGGCCCTGAATACCGTGTAGTGTAATACAGCTTTTACTCATCTATTACAGATAAGTAGTACCAAATTGACAAAGTAATTAAATAATCATAACTAACATATTTTTCAATGTCAGTTACTCGTACTGTAGTAATGTTGTATTTTTATCGTAACTTAAAATCATGTCTTTGTGGTGGTGAACTTTGACTTAGATTTAAGTAAATAAATAATAATAACAGAAGTACCTAAGCTTTTACGTTTTTTTAGGCGGGGTTGATTTACGACGTTTCATGTTATTATTATTTATTACATTTAATATATGTACCTATATCTAATAATGAGATTTTTTTATTGTGCTAATGTGCAATCCTTCTAGACGTTGCCGTTTATCAGTGCGTAGTAACATGTTGTAGAGAGTATTATGGAACTGAATTTGCTTGAGTTTTTGTGTGTAAATTTGCTTTGAGTTTTAAACGTACCTACATAATACGAGGATACCCAACTATGTAGATTCATCTTCTATTAGCAGGTTGAGCTGCAATATTTCGATTAAATTTCCTAAAAGGCGTCTGCTTGCTTTTTGTTTTCATAACAGTAGGTACTTAAAGTTCCATGGACTCACCTTGCCTCGCGGTGAGGTCCTGCGGATCGTGTAGGTAGAGACCGTTGAGCCCTCGCCCACAGGATTTCCACCACCAGCCGCCTTTCAGCATTGATGCACAGTTCAAGGAGGATCGGTCGTTGTCTCTGTAAAAACAAACATGTATTAGTTGGTAGGTATCCATTTCATCAATAAATGTCTGCATGAAATGGTGTTTTATTTTGTTGTCTTCTTTCTAAGGTTTTCCTATTTTTACAAGCTTTTATTTAGTTTCACCTGTCCCGATGTCTGTCTGTAATCAAATCTTGCAAATTTAATTTGACCCACTTTCAGGTTACCGATTGAGCTTAAAATTTTGCATGCATATGTAAATCAGATGACAATGCAAAATTATTATGACATGTGATCTGATGATGCAACCGGAAGGTGGCCATGGGAACTCAGTAATTAAACGACATAACCCCATCGAGTTTGGCGCTAGATGGTAACCAGGGTCTGATGATGAAGCTGGAAGGTGGCCATAACCTTCAGTTAAACTTTAAAAAAACGAAGCTCATTCAGTTTAGACATATCAAAAAATCCCTTTAAACATACAGTTTTTATTTCACGACATTCCCCTTGATACTGTTAGTTACAGTCCCCTCCTTGGCATAATTATAGATTCAAATTTAAATTGGAAAGATCATATAAAAAACACTTCACTTAAATTATCAAGATTCACTTACGCTTTGTACGAATTAAAAAAAACAACAGATATAAAAACAGCATTAACTGCGTATTACGCATATGCCCACTCGAGACTACAGTATGGTATCATGCTATGGGGCAACAGTGTAGACGTAAACAAACTTTTCATATTGCAAAAAAAGTGTATAAGAATTATTTATAATCTCGACCAATTGGTAAGTCGTAGACCTTTTTAGTAAGAACTTTATGTAAGAACATATATTAACACTTGCAGGGATATATATATTAGAAATCAGTTTATTTGTAAAAAAGAATACAAAGCTCTTCCCAGTACATTTTAGACCACCTCATTTAAGACACCGCGATAGATTAGATTATACCCTTCTCAAAACTTCAATTATTCCACTCCGGCCCTCAAGCCATGTCTGTAAAAATATATAATAAAATACCCCAAAATATAAAAAATGAAAACAACATAAATACATTCAAATCCCTCTTAAAAAAGTTTTTAATACAACATAGTTTTTATTCTCTGCAAGAGTTCTTACAGTTTTAGGCAAATTTATTCTAAGGATTTCTAATGATCTCACTATTTTTTAGGTTAAGAAAATGTTCGTATGATAGATAGTTCTGTTATTTTATTTAGTGTTTGTGTTTTGTTTCACGTAGTAAGATTTTTACTAATATGTAAGTTGAACTAGATTCACCAAAATATAGTATTAAGTGCTTGGTACTTACTATACCAATTTTGCTGTGCCTTAACAGGGCGCATGTTTGATAGGTACTCCTATATTATTTTAAGACCTTGTAACTCAACATGCTTGCAATAAATGTATATGAATGAACTCAGTAATTAAGCGATTTTAACGTTTTGGTTCTTATTATTAACATAATTATTATATATTGCAAAAAAAGCATAGGTATTATATTATTGTATAGCCGAATTACATGTTATACTTAAGGGAAACCTTAAAGTCTGTAATAGCATAGGTAGGTATAATCTTTTTTAAGGTACCTAATAAAATATAGGTAAGTACATAAGTATTATATAAGTAATCTTGAACGGAATTGCCTCTTAGGTACCTACATCATTTGAAATAATACCTATATCTACATACATTCTTAGAAGATAACACAGCTTTAAAATAAAGTCGTTGTGCAGGTACCTACCTAAGTTAATTTATGTCCGACGTAAATATACAATTTTAATAAGCTCACCTGTTATAAGTCGAGAAGGGACTGTTGTTGGAGCCATACCACGGGTCGTTGAGTGAGTCTCCGGCGTTACCTTCATAGCCGTCTATCTCCAACTTGTAGTACTCGCCTTCCGAGTATATCTTGAAGTGCGAGTACTGAGCAAACCTGGGAAAACAAAAACATTCTATTTTAGCCGTCCGATTTCTCTCTAGTCCTCAACGTTAGACTGGAATCTCAAGAAAATTAAGGCTTAAGGGTTTTCAACATTTATATATTCTTCGTAGATGCTCGTGGAATTCTGCAGATTCCTTCTGCGGTACCTACCTATTTTAAGGAGTTAGACTGGCTAAGTTGTGTCACGGGGGACAATGCACAATCCATCCCAACACGGAGCGGGTCTGGTTTCCCCACCAGTAGAAATGAAGGAAGGAAGAATGTGAAGTGTGACATACCGACCGGCTTACATGTTTGGCACCACGTGTGAGCTGACAAGACGTAACAGAGAGACAAGAGTTTCCGCGCTCGGTGAGTAAATTTTTTACTGACTTTTTACCTAATTGTAAGCAGAAATTGTATGATTTTGACACAATATTGGTGATAAAAATATAGTTAACATTGCTTCAATTGTTATATTTCACAAACCTACTAAATCAGAATGAATATCAATTACTTAGGTAGATAGGTTTAGGTAATTGTAATTACCTAGTTTTTGAAGTGATAACTTCTTATGGGAGGGTAAACCGCTCCGTTACGTAACGCGTTACAGCGCCAGTCTGTCTGGATCTTCCTCTCACGCATACGGCAGCGGTAGGCAGGTTCCTCCTCCCTCACTCTAACCCGCAGCGCTAGCCTAAGTTATCACATCTGACGTGCGTCCCGAGACGTACACGCTTTTTTTATTTTTTTGAGTCTTCGGAAGTACTTGAGAAGTACAACGAGCCAAGAAAGAATATCAGCGTTATCAGTGCTATCATAATTGAAGCTAAAATAGCGGTTGGAATGCCGTAATACTAAAATATTCAGTGAGCGAAGAGCCGAAAAGTTCGCCTATTTTTGTTTGTTTAATATATAACTTTTTGAAATTATTTGTTATAGAATGTAATAATTGCATAATACAGGGTGTATTATAATAATAAATAAATAAGTGTACTAACCCGAAATCAGCCCATGAAAACAAGTAGTTTTGAAGAGGATTTTTTTTTAAAATAATAGTTATTTATAATTTTACTAGTTGGTTATGTTGAAAGTTGTCCCTTGGGGTGGTCATAATCACCCCGTTCCGGCTCAGTACACATTATAATACAAACCTGTATACATATAAAATAAGTTTATAATAAAAATTCTTCGACGTCCACATTTCGTATAGACCGCCACTGCTTTTTAGGTTTGAAAACACTACCTACAGGCAATGATTGATTACAGTAAGTACCTATGTCATTTTGAACGTACATACTATCCGTACAAAATGACCTACTGTTTTAATTCGTCCACTCCAAAATATTTAACTATCTGTACAACCAATTGAACTTATTGGATAAATTTCCTGCAATTTATTTCAACTTAAAAAAAAATGTTCTAAATATACTTTAAGTTTAAGAGAATTAGAATAACAACAGAAAGTAGCTTTTACATTTTACCTTTGAAAACAACTAATGGCTGATGGCTTGAGTTGTTTTGTTGTTGTTATAGTTGATACATATAAAATTAATATGTCAGTCTTAGATACAGATCAATCGAAATTAATTTTGGTCAATGTTATGGACAAAATGACAAAAACACAGCAATCCCAAATTTATTTACGTTAACATAAACATTTTGTTTTCTTGGTTTGTTCATAATGGCATAAACAGGGCTCATGGTTCAGAGAGATTTACTGAGAAACCTTAACTATCCTTCATGAGGCATGGAACGAAAGGAAATATTACAATTTAATAAACTAAGTTATCAATATATAAAAAAATTAAACAGTTTCTACGTGCTGCAAGAGAAGAAACACTTTCCTTGCTACACATCCTCGCAAATCACTAAATTTCCACCCTACTTGCTTATCACCTGGGATGATACTGTCTAGCATAAATATTCCACCATCTTCTAATTTCAAAACCCTTAGGGTCGCAGTCTCGTTTGCACTCGTCCGCTTTATTTCTTCTCAACGCCTCTTATTCCAAGACAAAAAACCTCTACAGAAATGCAACCCACTCCGAAAATTACCTTTTGTTCCCGTCAAAGTCTTCTAGTTCTACCCGTAGCATGTAATCGTCGTTATTCGTCAGCATGTATATGTTTTCGTTGCCGAGCCAAAACTCCTTGCTAGGATCGCCGAAACCATTCTTATAGTCGCTCCAATCTCGATTGAAGTTCTCTGCTGGGACGCCGTAATCGTCCCGACGATGGATCACCTGTTGAAATAATAGTAGATATAAATTAATAAATAAGTAATCATATTCACTACCTACCTATGTAGTATTGAGATGATTTATTTAGCGTCAGCAAGGTGAGTTCTTGCTAAACGGGTTTTTCACGGTGTGTTTACCCTTATTTAAGTTGCCTACTGAATATAACGATTTAATATTATTACATAATATAACATTTCAGTCATTTCCCGCGTCTGTATGTCTGTTTGGCTTTCTTCTAGGAAACCACGCAACGGATTTTAATGCTGTTTTCACCAATGGATAGTGTTTCAAGAAGTTACGTAGTAAAATTTATTGAATTTTGGTTGAATGAAGTTCGCTGAACTATGATGAAGACTATTGCAGATGGAAAATGGCGTGCGCCGCGTAAACTATTAATGTTATGTGCACGTGATGTGTAGAAGAATTGTTCCTCCTAAAAAGGTCTACAAATAAGTTCGCGATAGCATAATTATGTCCATCTTATAGGGATAACTCATAGTAACTTTTTTTCTAATTTGCATGTTGTTTAAAATGTACTTATGCATTATTTGAGAACCTACTTTAACTTGGTCTTAAATTTTTTTTTTTACATCTTGTGTACAATATATTTGCGCTTTAAATTACATTCTTCGCATCAATATTGAGTTATAGCAAAATAAAAAGTCTTGCGACAAAATATTTACGGCGCCGGCGCCGGTGGTACGGGTGTTCACACGTACCTACCTACAACAACTTTTCCCATGTTAAAATCTAACCATTGCCTATGAAAAACAGCTCTAACTAAACATTGTTTTTAGATATATACTAAAAGAAGCAATGTTGGTAAACTGTGTCATGTCTGGTTTTATATATACAACTTGTAAACGTGGACTTGTGGGTTTATTAGATCTTTTCCTTAAAAGATTTAAAAAATAGTCAGCGACAGCAAATATCTATCTCTTAAGGTTGGCTCACTATAACCTTTTTATGCTAACCAAATTTGTTCTAAAATAATGCATTAGGTATTTGCGAAGGTGTTTTTATAAACATGATATAAATCCTTATCCAAATAAATATGTATATATTACAAGTATTAAATTTAAAACAAAATTGCCTTTTACATCATTTGATTTCAATGAATATGTATATATTCATTTTGCGTAAACGGTTAAAGTTTCGTAAAAGTAACTTTTGCGAAACTTTAACCGTTTACGCAGCGGAAGCTCTCAAAATTAAAAAAAAACCCTGGTTTTGAAACATTCTTCATTGGTATAGCTTATAGCCTTCCTCGATATCTAACACTGAAAGAATTTTTCAAATCGGACCAGTAGTTCCTGAGATTAGCGAGTTCAAGCAAACAAACTCTTCAGCTTTATAATATTAGTATAGATTAATTATCTGATGGAGGATAATCGTTTGTCTCGTAGACCTAGGGTTTAGTCTAGAATCTTTGCTCTAGAGCTGAATATCCGGAATGTCTGCTATAACGATTACTGCTGCCGCCTATAAACTCGTAGCATGCTGACATTTTTTATCCTGTTATCAGATTTTAGTGGTACCAAGTTGCAGTCAATAAACAAACCCTGTGTTTCTAAACGAAGAGGTTTATAATTAAAAACCAACAAGTAATTTACGCCAATAAAAATCCCCATATTTTTTGTGAAAAGCATGTGTTCTTCGGCGTTGGATTGAGGTGATATGAAATGCCACGATGACTGTGGTGGTTCACGTGCCTTTAATATATTATCAGATATAATGACGTCAGCGGTCATACATACTTATCTCTTGCTATATTATATATAAGTATTAGGTACCAATATAATACCTACTATCTGTGCTATAAGGTCTGGTATCAGATGCCCTTCAACTGACCGGTTTCCTGTCTAAAATGACTACCTTCGCTTATCTACCAAGTAGGTACTTAACTCTGTAGATATAGTTGGGTAAGAATTTGCAATTCTTAAAATAACATGTCACTGTAGTTTGTTAATTTTATACCTTATCAAAAATTGTACGGTTCCGATGGGATTCGAACCCACGTCAAATCGATTCTTGACGCTTCCTTAAGCCGGAAGTGCTTTGACCGCTAAGCTACAGAACCCATGTCGGGACCCGCTGAAATTCTTGATAAGGAGATGTCGGTTTGAGCAACCGAAGAGCGCCATATACAGGTAACTACTAGAGTTCTCCTGTTCATTGTCTGTTCCATTCAGTAGCAATGACTAAAGATGTTGCTGTAGCTTATTCTATAGTTTGTTATTTTTATAGTGTTTAACCACCCTAAGGCAGAACATTTTCAAAGAAATTAATAACCTTATCAAAAATTTTACGGTTCCGGTGAGATTCATTGCTCATTATGACAACATGTCACTGCTTTTTATTTGTGTATACCGTGATCCTAACACACCGGCAAACCGTAACTCATGCATAAAATGTGATTTAACTTGTGAACTTTAAATAAATATTTTATTTAAGAATTCCCAAATAGTAACAAGACTTACTTCAGTCGTATAACTCTGTTACTGAGTGTCGTGACCACCAATGATAGACATTCGGCTCTTTACGATGGAGCGCCTTAAGGAACGGTTCCCGGCGATGTGTAGAGCCTCGTGTGCGGGAACGACAAGTGTGTAGCGGATCTGATCGCTCTAAAGCATCTCAGTCACAAGAAAATAGGACAAAAAAAGGTTATAAGTTTTCTCTCATACGTAGGACTGCCGTCCACGTCCACAGTTGGACATAGGCCTCCCTCATGGATCTCCCAAGATCATGAGGGGGTTATTATTTATACTCGCCACGCTAGATACACGGAAAGACGCCGCTATCCATCTTTCGGAGGTATCCCTTAGCAGGTTCTTATTGCATCCACGGGCAAGAGAAGAGAAACAACATTCTAAGTACTGCACCCCACGTTATAAGCTATATTATATTTATTTCGTTTATAAGTTATTATTTTTATTTAATGAGTCGGAAAGGAGATTTTTATCTTTTTGTGTTTTTCTTTTTTTATATACATAATTATGGCATATCAACATCTATATAATTACCTGCCCATTTTTTTAAATCTTGGTAAACTTTCCACGTAAAACTACAAAATTACTGTAATAAAAGGGTCTCCCCGATCATTGCCAAATATTTCAACAACATGGACCTACATGAACGAGCTGGATATGATTTAAACCTTATTTACCTGTAACCTGTTTGGCGTTAAATATTTATAAATAGGTACCTAATGTAAATTCACCCACTTTTTGGTTTTTGCACCAAATTATTTTGATAAACCCAAATAAACATTAAACGTTATTGATAAAATATTAAGTTATTAAATCATCAATAATCATGTTACCCAGTTACGCCTCTGCTATGATAAATGACTGCCATAATAAGCTTGAACGTCGATCTAAACAACGAAGTGTTAATCCATCAATCTAGCTGTCTTAAAATGCAATCACCTAACAAAATTTCGAAAAAAGCGAAATATAGGGAAACTGTTCTGACCACAGATCTCTGTGATTTTGACCATAGCTCCGGTTACTTATAGAGCACCATAATCTGCAGGTACATACGAGTAATGACGATATCATATTTATTTATTTATTCCACCAACAAGAGACACTTTAAACGCGGTCACAACTCATATATTCGTCTACTAGGTGTTCCCTGCGACTTTGTGTTTCGATGCTCTGCTCATATATTTTTTGCTGTGGAGTTATTATTATAGCCTAGCCTTACTTGTTAAATCAGCTATCCAACACTATTCATAAATTTTTAAAAGTCAGAAGTTTGTGAGATTAGCGCTTTCAAACAAACTCTTCAGCTTTATAATATTAGTTAGATAGGTACCTAAAAGGTTGCTTAATTAATAATCTGGTAGCTACATTTAAGTGGCTACTATTTGCCAAATATGATGTTGCCGTTAACTATTACTGTACCATTTATAAGTTCTGTTTATAAAACTTACAAAACCCTACTAAAAAACAACTCGACTAGAGAATAAGAACGAAGTTATCAAAATATAACCTCAAATACTATTGAGTTTATTGTTTTGATCTATTGTTACCTACTGTAAAACTAACCGATTCTACCCGTTGGCCATTAAGTGATAATTTATAGAAATAAATAAAATTCTGGGATGCGTCTATCGTAAATAAATGATATAAACGAAATGCGATATTTTTAGATCCCTATTTTGAATACTGCTTATCAAACATAAACGGTTGTTTTCAAAAGGCCTGTAAAATTTAGTAAGCTACCTACTTTTGGGTCAGAACACCTGGATTGTCTGAGTGGTATCCCACGCTACTCTTTTCAGTCACTTTTCTGAGTTTGTATGTCCAACAGAAACTACGTTATTATCGTTTAACCCCTGTTCCCCGGTAACCACTGTTACCCTGCTGCCCCTACTTGTCCAGCCGAACTTAGGCCAAACAATACGTTAATCATCATTTCAGCCATAAAACGTCCACTAATGAACACAGGCCTCCCTCATGGATCTCCATGAGGGGTAGTTGCCATACTCACCACGCTTGGCAGGCGGATTGGTGAGCGCAGTATGAGATGTTGATACACGGAAAGACGCTGCTGTCCATCTTCTGGGGGTATCCCTTAGCAGACTCTTACTGCATCCATGGGCATGAGAGGAGGGGTAACATTCTAATGCCGGCACCAGCACAGACCAGTATATACAAGATAATAGGTATTGATCTCCCTACGAAGTAGGTATAACTTGAACAAGCATTGGTACGGGGATACCAGAAAAGGGGGTGAAGGCCTCAAAAGGTCACCAAAGGTCAAAGATGGAGTTTTTGGGTTTTTGGACGTTTTCGGCCATTTGAAGTCTTTCATTTTTTTGGTGACCTTTTGAGGTCACAATAACTACGAGGGTCACCAAAATCAACCAGTACCCTTCTCTCATTAAGATTACAAAAAAGGTTTCATGTAAATCGGTCAACGCGTTCGTTTGTAATCGTCTCATACACAGACAGACAGACAGCGCTATGCATGATAAGACATAACAATACCTAAATAATCCGAAGGAATCACGAGGTAGGGATAATAAAAAAAATACCAAAGAACTTACCGTCCAGCCGCCTTCAGCGATGTTCTGTTCGCAGTACACCTTCAGGAACCAGTAGGTAGTCCCTCGAATCTGAAGATAGTAAACTCCAGATTCGCGCATACCCGCGTTCAAGAGGTCAACACAGGAGAAACCCTGAAAGCATGGACAAGGTTGTAGGGAGAACTACTCGACGTAAAAAACTTGTCGTATAGAGCAAGGCAAATAAGAAAAAATTTGCACTATCTTCCCTAAAAATAACTTTATCTTGAGTTCGTCATTTTATTATTTCACTGTTGTTCTTTTGGTATTTATTTAGTCCTTTTTTGTGTGTACATATTTTATGACTAGGTATTTGTTATAGATTTCATGTGTAACGCTCTGGTTTATTCGTCATGTTGCATTTATTTAAATTTATAATAAAACATTCGCTTTAGCTTTAGATTATGTATCTACGTTTCTTAAGTTTTTATTTATGCGAAATCATGTAGGTACCTATTCGCATTTGCAAACGATGGACTTTATTGCAATCTAAAACAGTTCGTAGATTTCCCGAATACAACAAACTTATAAGTTTAGTCGACCTGCACCGTCTCGGTCGCTAGCGAACAGTTTAATATTGATAGCGGATTGACTTTATAATTATTATCATCATTTCAGCCCTAAAACATCTACTACTAAACATAGGCCTCCTTCATGGATCTCCATGAGAGGTAGCCAAACACACCACGCTTGGCAGGCGGGTTGGTGAGCGCAGTACCTATAGGATGTTGATACACAGAAAGACGCTGCTGCCCATCTTCCGGAGGTATCCCTTAGCAGGCTCTTACTGCATTCACGTGCATGAGAGGAGGGGTAACAATCTACTGCTGGTACCCCACGGCGACTTTATAACAGTAAGGAGTTATAATTACTATGTTAGAATAATCGCATTTTTTTTATAATTTATAACGGTCTTTGTTCAAATTGCGTCCTCCTAAACTGATAAGTTAGTGAAACTCATCCCGTCATAAAGTCTATCAATGACAGTACTTTATGGTAAGTTATTGTTGTTAAGTGGCATACTTTCCTCTAAGCTTAACGATAGGTAAAAAAAAGAATATCGTTAACTTTCTGTCAAACATTAGAAAAGGTATGACGCGAACACTTTGAACAATAACAGAGGATCTACCCTACAAAGACAGATCATTAATATTGCAAATGGTCTGCCTCATGTCCGAATGTCGGCAGGCTAGCAGACCCATTGTTTAAGTAAGGATAATAATTAGATTTTTGGCTAAAGTCGCGGATTGCACAAGCCAAGCTAGCTGTTCGCTGGTCCACGGCTAGTAAATATAAGCTTAGAAAGTCCAAGAGCTTTGTTAACGCTATGTTAGAATCAAAACTTTGCATTTATTGTTAGTACGGTAAGTATTAGGCCAAGATATCTAAATTACATGGTTTGGCACAGCAATGATGGCAACTACGGCTACCTTTCTCTTAGGCAACATTATGGATAGAATCGGCTACATAATATACTTAACGATTGTTATCGAGATAAGTGGTAACGGTATGTCTCTGTTGGGTTCTACTCATGCAATTGATACCTTAGGCTCAGGAAAAGCAAGTCGCGAATTTATATCATTACCCTGGGTTGCGTTGTCACGAGCCGTCAGTTTCCTGATGTTATAGGTAGTTACCTGTTTAACCAATATGACAATGCTCATAATAACAACCAGAGGCAGTACATGATTATGTGTTGAAATCGTCTCAAACATAGTCGTCATCCAGTTTAATTGATATAATAATTATACATAACGTCAAGCCATTAATGGAACGCAATATTTTTTCGTGCACTTGCAATACAGGGTAGATTAAACAAGTTACGTGGGTTACATCACCGCTTCGACATAACCTCCGCGCCACGCCAGCGCCAGTTCTCGTACGTTAAGAAGTTAAGACAATAAACACGGTGTTATAATCATCGGTTGGTAATTGTCACTCGGTGGGAATGGCAGGTTTTTGCGCGCGCCCACAAAGCGCGGAAAGCATGGACCTCCGTCAACTGAACCATATTTACGTAACTGCCGACGCAACTTTCCTTGTGCGGAAACGCCGCGGTAGTTCTTTGAACATCCGACCCAGGCCGAGGACGTAAGATAAGGAACCTGTGCAATCGGGACAACCTCTTACGAAAACTTACTTTGCGATTGTGGCTCAAATACGTTGAATGTTGCGAAAATATTGCTCCAGTTTGTCTGAAAGACATCAGTCGTGCCGCATTATAATTGTTGATTTATTCCTATAGCTAAACCATGAAAGTGCCTTACTATTACTACACCAAGAGATTAATGCCGGTACCCAACAGTCCAAATAAAGCGCGACCGGCCGTCTCATTCCAATACGCTAGGCTTCGATTTGAATTCAAAACGCACCGTAACTAACTGGCTCAAAATGTGTGCAACCTTTCTTGCTTGTGCTTAGGTAGTTACTCACTTTGATTTTGTTTTAAGGAGATTACGATGGTTACTTAAAACATACTTTTGTGGCGAATTGTAGCTAGGTAGCTGATTATATTAAGCGCATTAGCATATTAATAAAGTTTGTGATTATAGCGCTCTAGATCAGTTTAACTCAAAGATGACACGGCTTTTGCGTGCAGGTAATTTATTACCCTCTATCATGGACTCACTTTCACGTCTTTATAGTTGGCGACAATCTCGGAGGCGAAAGTGTTATTGCCGATGATGGGCTTGTTCTTCACGCTGGGGAAGATGATGCCGCCTTTTCGAGTGGCGGGGCGCGGGGAGGCGGCCGCGCCGGCCGGCGTTACCACTACCGTTGCGCCGCTGCCGTTGTTCGGGCTGTCGACCAACATACTATTATTAATCACGCCAATGGCGCATAAACAAAATAATCTTACTTACAAACAATCCAGTCGCACAAGCAAAGCCACGGCAAACGCAATTCTTAAAAATTCGCTTTAGATCAGATAGTTAAAGATAGATTTAACCTGTTGAGATAGGAGGAAGGCGGCGCGGTAGTCGCAGGCACAGTGCTGGTACTGGGGTCGGTGGAGGGCTCGTCGACGCGGTACCGGTTGGATGCGTCGTCTAGCTTGTCGAAAGTTGGATCGAGCAGTAACTCTGCAGGTACGGGCCGCTGCGCCAGCGTCGCTACGTCATCCTCTTGTTTCTTCAGTCTCTTCTCCACCATATCCAAATTTTCTATAATCAAGTTAGTTTTTAGCCGTAAGTCATTGTGTATCTGTCCGATAGCTCGCTCTTGCCTCTGCGTCTGCGTGAGAAGCTCATCTGACTTGGGCACCAGGTCGTCCACTGAGCTCTTGGTGCCGACTACGACGTCCCACACCTCGTCCATCTTCTCCGATACGCTCATCATAGGAATGATCTTGTTGACAAGTGTGTCGATTCTACTGTTTTTGGCGATGGGCGCCTGAGTGCTGGTCGCCGTCCGGTTTTTGAATAGGCTGTTGACGTTGATAGACGCAGCCTCTGGCTCCACAATGGCTGCGTGAACATCAGCCATCATGTACAGAACCTTACCTAGGTTCTCAGATACGAGATTAATATGGAACTGTAACTTTCTATCGACTGTCGACATTGATGTTCGCAGTTGGTCCACTTCTTTCGTTATTTCATTGACTACTTCGTTGTTTAGACCTTTAGCGATTTCTATGACATTCAAGTTTATAGGTTTTTTCTCACTGGCCTCCGCGTTAATATCATCGACGGGCAAAAAGTTATTGTCTATTTGTGTTTTCAACCCTACTAAAGTAGTGTCTATATTGGAAACCTTTTGATCAAGAGATTCGAGTTTTCTGTCTAGCAATTGTGAGTTGTTGAATTCAATCTGTTTCTTAGTGGTGTCTTCTTCATTATCTTGTCCCATTTGGCTAAATAGTTTTAGATCTAAGTTTCCTAGTTTAGAGATGATGGCATCTGTTTTATGAATGTTATCGTTGACTCTTGAGTCGAGTGCTTCTACTCTTCTCATTAAATGTTCGACTGCTTTATCCAGGTTTTCTATTCGCTGGAGTTTCGTTTCCAATGTGCTTACTATTACTTCAAACACGTTGAATATGTATTGCTCCCTGAAACAAGAGAAGGGATCGTTATTTTAATTTACCTAGGTATTTAGGTACAGCTTATTTGGTACGTACAGATGATTCGACGTTACAATACTACGTGAGTAATTCCCGTTTTTACAAAATAAACGTACAGATCAGGTGATTTTCGATATTTTTAAAATAAACAGAGTAGTTACCTACCAAATTTCACCTACCTACTCGTTTGTCTAGTCGTGGTCTATAAAGTAGGTAAAAAAACAGTAGAATTTATATCCATACCTACCTAGTTGGTTGGGATATATAGTAACTAGGCAGGCAGTTATTTAATCATGAAATGTTAATAAAACTCTCACTATGCTACGTGGGTTCTACATTATTATGATCTCGTTATATAAAACTAATGGCGTGGGGTACCGGCAGTAGAATGTTGCCCCTCCTCTCTTGCAGTATGCTGTAAGAATCTGCCAAGGTACCTATACCACTGGAAGATGGGCAGCAGCGTCTTTCCGTGTATCAATATCCCGTACTGCGCTCGCCAACCCGCCTGCCAAGAATGGTGAGTATGACAACAACCCCTCATGAACAGTAGTTAGAGGTCCACGACGGAGACCTTTGTCCAGCAGTGGACGTGGACAGCATTCCTACGGCTGAGATGATTATGATAACAGAACTTAGGTAAAACTAAAACCCTGTTATATCAATATAGCTACCTACCTGTTGTGATTGTATAAAGAGAAAGAAGGTTATCTTATATTTATCCCTTTGTCTTAGCAATTTTTTTTGTAACCACGTTTAAAAAAGATCGTAAGGCCCTTTTCTAATTTGTCAACGCAGCAGCGGTGCGACATCAGCATGCTCGGATGTCGAAAACATGCCGCGTCGCCTGCACCTACGCACATATCGGTAAAAAAATATATGCAGTGCCGCTTGTGCCGTCGCGAAAGATGTCGTCTAGTTCGAGTGAAAAAGATGTTTAAGACCATTTTGTTCACGTCGAGCGCGATCCGCTCGGTAAAATGCAGAGCGGCCACTGGCTATATAATGTACTCTATGCCACTGGCCGTTCATGCCGAGACGCGGTGTGCCGCGCCGCCGCCGCGCCGCTCCCGCGCAGACCGAGCCAATCAGTAACGCTCTATTGAAATATAGGCGCTCGGTAAGCTTTCAGTACCGCGTATACCGAGCATGCTGATGTCGCGCCGCTGCTGCGCAGACAAATCAGAAAAGGGCCTTAAACATACATGAATCTGGCTAACTAGGGCACACCAATGCAGCTTGCCAGATACACTGTAATTACAGCAGATCTACTGTATTTTCACACGATCTACTGTACACTGTAATATTAAAATTACAGTGTATGGAGAACACTGTAATTTTTCTACAGACAAAAATAATTTAGTTTAATGAAAACTGAACGCAGCTCAGTTACAAAGAGAAGATAGTTTCAAAACGCAAAAGAACGAAAATATATGTATATTTAACAGGTAAGTATGCGGGAATTTCCCGGAATCGCTTCGTAGTATATAAACCGCTCAAATTGTGTTAACCGTGTTATGTAATTTTTCAATCATATTGGGAACAACTTAAATAAGTATAGGTCATTAATTGTAAATTTGTTTGTACCTACTCAACAACGCATTACGAATTTTTTTCTCGTCAACTTGTTCTGACTGTGAAACTGGTGAGTGATTATTTTGTTTGTAGACGTGAGACTTAAAAATGCCTAGGGATTTACAAAAAATAAACGGCTATCGGGCTAAATGACAGTGACAGTGATTGATTATTGAGTGCTTATATATTTTAAATGTGTATTTTAGTTTTAGGTTACACATTATAAAGTTTTAAGATCTGCTGTAAAATTCACTGTATTTTTTTTTACTTTTACTGTACCTAATTTTGTCGCTAACACTGTAAATCTTAGCACCAAACACTGTAATATCAGTTTTCTCGTCTGGTAACACTGCACCAATGCTAAGATTCGGTCGAAGTTCGTCAATATTTATTAATTTGGACAAATTAGCCACATACAGCAACACTCAATCTAAAACGCGCACTGTTTTCCATGGATGGTTTATTTAGTTTTAAGAGTCTAAAATGCAATTTATTTTTGTTCCTTGTAGGAGAAAGTGGTCATCTTTCGTACGCGGGGCACATTCGTACAACTAAACTAACACCAACCAACACCTCTTTACTTGTTGTGCATAGGTAGGTGGTATACATCACAGATTATAATTATACATACCAGCTGACATGAGCGACATTTTGCTAATGGGATGGGAAACTTCTTTTTTTCTTCTTTTTTTTGAGCTACATTTTGTTAAATTTCTCATACTGAATCATATCGGACTGTACTACAGAAGGTACATTTGTACGCGTTTAAAAACTCTCCCATTGATAACTTTTACTCTGACACTTAAAAAACAAAAAACAAAAAATTTTACTTCTATCTTAATTTCATTTCAGCGTCTGAGACTATTCCCAAAACACCGGAAATAAGAATACTAAAGTAAGAAGACCAGGAGAATACGGTTTATACAATTTTTCATCAAGGGGTCATAAAAAAATCTATTTTCTATACGGGTACATAACCCATTAATCATAGAAATACTAAAATACCGGTTTCAAAATTATGCACGGCGCGACTGCACGAAAATTAACACTGAAATCTGTTAAAAAAGAAAAAAAACACATAAAATAGTACAATTTTTACTAAGAGTCATAGGTACCTACCTTAAAATAGTAAAAGAATAAAATAATATAATAAATTGTAGGTATATAATATAATAACTTTAGGACATAACTACAGTTTTGAAATGATATTTTAGAAATTTTATGAGAGCACATGTAGACAATTTATTTTTCAGGGAGAGAAGGGAAGAAAGATTAAACGGAAGAGGGGCTTTATAGTGGGCCAAAACATCACGAACGATCACTACTCACGGACTTAGACAAGTATTTCAGGCAGTTGAACAGTATAAAAAGAACGCCAGTTTCAGCCATCATAGTCCGGTAACGTTGTCATGGCCATCTGCGGTCAACAACATATATTGTCATTTCGAAAAAAAAAAAAACTTTTTTTACCATATCTTTTTTTACACTTGCCTAAAAACAAAAAAAACTACATAGATGATTTTGTCAGTTTATCATGGAGTAAAATATTTAATACAGAAAAAGTGTAAGAAGGGTTGGTCACCCTTTCCTTACTTGCAATGCTATGCAAATCACATCTCTTGATAAAATTAGTTTTATTTTATATTTGTGTAAAAAATAAAATGCTTAAGTTCTCTAAGTAGGTAGTTATAGTAACTGTACCTATAGCTAGGTTAATATAGGTAGGTTCTTCGATCTAGACCTTCGACTAGATAACCTAAGTCGAAGGATGAGACATAAAAATAATAGATCACAATCTTTCACGATATCAAACTTGTAATAAACCTCTAGTACAGTTCGCTTAGATGCAACCATAGATATAGTTTAGAACTATAGATTTTAGGTTCAAAATATTATACATAGAAACATTTAGCCGAAACGCCTAGGTAGTTGCCCAAGAACTTCGTATGCTTCACTCACTCGGTCGAAATAAGCATACTAAATAAAGTTATAACTTATAAGAATGTTTACGGATACGGAACTGTGTTCCTAATAAAAACATGCATGACATTTAAGTTTATGGTAACAGTGACAGATGACACAGGCAATCACGCTTCGGTCACAGAATACGTGTAAATAGCCGGTACCTCACATCGATCGATCAAGTCCTATACTATAAATGCCGACCTGTGATGCCGAATAAAAACCAAAACAAACAATTTGCCGTTCTCAAATCAAACCAGGATGCTCGAATTTTATATAAGTTTTTAGAAGTTTGCAAGTTGGAAAAGTTTTGGTGCTATTTACATATTTTCATTGTAGTTTAAATGCGTGAAAAATGAAGTTCGATTGCAAAGTTAGGGTCGCAAATAGAAACCCTGGAGGGAAGAGCGGTTCCTATTACCTAAAATCAACTATAGCTCTGGGCAAAGAAACTAACACGGAGAATGAATACTTCATGCTTCATTTCTCGAGTATCGGCCGGCGTGGTTCAATGAAAGGTTCAAGATATACAAAATATCGTTTGAAATTTAACCCAACTAAAATATATACAAAGTGTTTACATGAAGGTAAAATAACGCTGTCATTTGAGGAACCACCCCATGATTTATATATACAAGCAGATACTGAAAAGCTGGAACAGTTTTTGAGTACACTGAACACCTGCCTTGACGGGGAAATTGGTGCATTGAAACATTGCACTGAAGCTGCACGAGAGAGATATAACAGATACTTAGAGGAAAAAGAAAAGCAAGCCCTAATTAAGAAAATGGATGGATCTCCTGACAACAAACCTCTGCTCCAAAAAAAGACTTTGCTAGATGAAACAAAGCCTTTACTTGAAGAAAAGAAGCCGTTAATTAAGAAAACAAAACGAGTTAGGAAAAATACACCTAAGCTTGAAGAAATTAAGCCTGCACATGAAGAAAATGAACCTGTCCTTGAAGTAATGAAGACAGTGCTTAAAGAAATTAAGCATGTGCTGGATGAAAAGGAATCTGTGCTTAGTGAAACAACGCCTGTGCTTGAAGAAAGAAAGCCTTCAATTCAAGAAAATAAACCTGTGCTTGAAGAAAGGAAGCCTTCAATAGAAGAAAATAAACCTATGTTTGTCGTAAAAAAACCTTTTCATCAAGTAAAAGCTACATTAAAAAAAACTTTCAAAAAAAAGAAACCTGTGCTTGAAGAACTTAAGCATGTGCTTATAAAGGAAACAGTGCTTAAAGAAATAAAGCCTCTGCTCAAAGAAATTAAACCTGTTTTTAAAACAAAAAATCCTGTGCTTGAAGAAAGTAAACCTGCACTTGAAGAAAATAAAACTATGTTTGAAGAAAATGAACCTGTGTTGGAAAAAAATAAACATGTGTTTGTACAAAAAAAACTTTTTCTTGATGAAAAGAAGCCATTGGCTATGAAAAAAAGAGCAAAAAAGAAAAAGAAACATGTGCTTAAAGAACTTAAGCATGTTTTTGAAGAAATTAAGCCTGTGCTAGAAGAAATGGAACCAGTGCTTGAAGAAAACAAGCCTGTGCTTGAAGAAAATACACCTGTTTTTACTGTAAAAAAACCTGTCTTTGAAGAAAGTAAACCTGTGTTTGAAGAATGTAAACCTGTGCTTGAAGAAAATAAACCTGTGCCGGAAAAAGATAAACACCTGTTTGTAGTGAAAAATACTTTAATTGATGAGAAGAAGCTATTGGCTACGAAAAAAAAACCTAAAAGAAAAAGGAATCCTGTGCTTAAAGAACTTAAGCATGTGTTTGAAGAAATTAAGCCTGTGCTAGAAGAAAAGAAACCTCTGCTTAAGGAAAAGGAATCAGTGCTTGAAGAAATTAAACCTGTACTTGAAAAAAATAGAGCTATGTTTGAAGAAAATAAACCTGTGTCGGAAAAAGATAAACATGTGTTTGTAGAGACAAAACCTTTATTTGATGCGAATAAGCCATTGGCTGCGGAAATAATACCTGACAATAAAAAAATACCTGTTATTAGAGAAGTTAGGCATGTGCTTGAAGAAATTGGGCCTGTGCTGGAAGAAAAGAAACCTGTGCTTCAAGAAATGAAGCCTGTGCTTAAAGAAAAGGAACCAGTGCTTAAAGAAATAAAGATTATGCTTGAAGAAATTAAACCTATGTTTAATGAGAAAAAACCTGTGCTTGAAGAAAATAAACCTGTGCTTGAAGAAAATAAAACTATGTTTGAAGAAAATAAACCTGTGCCGGAAAAAGATAAACATCTGTTTGTAGAGAAAAAAACTTTACTTGATGAGAAGAAGTCATTGGCTACGAAAAAAAAACCTAAAAAGAAAAGGAAACCTGTGCTTAAAGAACTTAAACATGTGTTTGAAGAAATTAGGCCTGTACTAGAAGAAAACAAACCTCTACTTAAGGAAAAGGAACCAGTGCTTGAAGAAATTAAACCTGTGCTTGAAGAAATTAAAACTATGTTTGAAAAAAATAAACCTGTGTCGGAAAAAGATAAACATGTGTTTTTAGAGACAAAGCCTTTACTTGATGAAAATAAGCCATTGGCCACGGAAATTATACCTGACAAGAAAAAAATACCTGTTATTAAAAAAGTTAAGCAGGTGTTTCAAGAAATAAACCCTGTGCTAGATGAAAAGAAAACTGTGCTTAAGGAAAAGGAACCAGTGCTTGAAGAAATAAAGACTGTAATTGAAGAAATTAAGCCTGTGCTAGAAGAAAAGAAACCTGTACTTCAAGAAATGAAGCCTGTGCTTAAAGAAAAGGAACCAGTGCTTAAAGAAATAAAGACTGTCCTTGAAGAAAATAAACCTATGTTTAAAGATAAAAAACCTGTGCTTGAAGAAAATAAAACTATGTTCCAAGAAAATAAACCTGTGCCGGAAAAAGATAAACACCTGTTTGTAGAGAAAAAAGCTTTACTTGATGAGAAGAAGCCATTGGCTACGAAAAAAAAAGCTAAAAGGAAAAGGAAACCTGTGCTTAAAGAACTTAAGCATGTGTTTGAAGAAATTAAGCCTGTGCTAGAAGAAAAGATACCTGTGCTTAAGGCAAAGGAACCAGTGCTTCAAGAAATCGAACCTGTGCTTGAAGAAAATAAAACTATGTTTGAAGAAAATAAACCCGTGTCGGAAAAAGATAAACATGTGTTTGTAGAGAAAAAAACTACTTGGTGAAAAGAAGCCATTGGCCACGAAAAATATACCTGTAATTAAAGTAGTTAAGCATGTGTTTGATGAAATTAGTCCTGTGCTAGAAGAAACCTGTGCTTGAAGAAAATAAACCTGTTTTTAAAGAAACAAAGTCTGTGCTTGAAGAAAATAAAACTATGTTTGAAGAAAAAAAATCCTTTACTTAAAGAAAAGAAGTCATTGGTTAAGAAAAAGCCTGTTAAGAAAAAGAAAACTGTGCTTGAAAAATAAAACCTGATTTTGAAGAAAATAAACATGTACTTGAAGAAAAGGAGATTGCTGGAAATTCAGACATCAACCCCACAACAACCTAAATATTATTTATGGTTCATCTTAGTTCTATTTAAATACTGCAATTGAGATTTCTAGTCAACAAGAAAATGCTATGAGCAGAAAAAAGTCATGAATTGTTTCTGCATTACTTTAGTTTTATTTATTAAGATGCGTCTTAAGACCAGCCTAGAATAAGAAATCCTTTAAATAAGAACTACAATGTAAGAAATTTGCCAAACAAAAGTAATTGTGCAAAGTAGTATAAGTAATAATCTTTCGATTTTCAAAATTCTTGGATTAACTTGTGATAAACTCAAAGTTTAGGTTCACTTAATGTGTAAAATCAAAATAAAATGGATCTCAATGGATTTAATTTATTTTGATGCATTTAAATTTTGAAAGGATATTTTCTATTTTAACTGTATATCAGACAGGGTGAATAACTATCAGTGTTATATCTTGATATCTTTAGGCTTAAGGGGGTAAATATTTGATAAAATGTATTGTATCTATGTAGGCTAACCATAAGAAAATAAATTGCTGTAGGAATATGATAATTACTAGTCTTAGAAATATTTTTGTCTGTAACTAGAATTTAATACAATTTTTTTTATAAATTTCTATTAGGAATATGATAAAATTACTAGTCTTCTTAGAAATATTTTTGTCAGTTAAGTACTGGAATTGCTACAATTTTTTATCCAACATTGTATCTAGTCATAATTTTATATGAGAGCACTATAACTTAATCTCAGTATGTAATGTTCTATTTGTGATTAAATTATTTAAACTCTTATTATGTTTAATTCAGATTAATACATTATTTATGCCATGAGGTGCCGGCAATAGAATGTTGCCTTTCCTCTCTTGGCCGTGTATGCAGTAAGAATCTGCTAAGGGTCTGCTCTGTTCCGGAAGATGGCAGCAGCGAATTTGCGTATATCAACATCCCATACTGCGCTCGCCAACCTGCCTGTCAAGCGTGGCGAGTATGGCAACAATCCCCTCATGATCTTGGAGTTGTTTGAGGGAGGCCTATGTCCAGCAGTGGACGTGGACAGCAGTCCTACGGCTGTAATGATGAAAACATTATTTTTGAGAAAATTCTTAATTACAAACCTTACTTAGTTATTCTTAGTGGCGGTAGCATTACCTTAGGGGAGGGATGGGCACTATTTCACAATTTAATGCATAAAAAAATTAGATATTAGAGATAATCATCGTTTATTGCCGATTTGGCTAGATATCTTAGAGAGAACTTTCTTAAAATTTTATAATTAGTCTCAACATTACCTACGAGATAATTCAGAAATAAAATCAAAAGTGCCCAATGCTCCCTATGGCAGGGATGTTTGGACACACCCTGTGGGAGGCATGGGCATGGCCTAATAAATACTTTATACCTATAATATTTATTTTATTCTATAAAATAAAAGTTAGCAATAAATAAAAAAACATCTGAAAGTAAATATATTTATGGCTCTGTAGCATAGTCATAGGCCAATTTACGTGCTTGTATCTTTGTCAATCCATATTTTATGTTTAAAACAAACTATCATGTACCTACCGCTTAATTTGACAATATTTTTTTCTTCGTCGGTGAAAATTTGTGAGGTTATGAATCTGTGCAATATCCTTTACAGATTCTTGTTAAAGGTACCTACCGTTGCAAACTTGATCTAGGGATTTGATATTTATCAGCTGTTGTTTTTATTTTTGATACCTCTTCTACTTATTGCTCGTAATTTCATTTCCCGTCGCAAACCTTTCTTTTTGAATTTGAACGGCATCTTTCTGTAATTAACAGGTACTTAATTAGAATTAAAAAAAATCCTCCGATAGGTAGGTACCCAGGTGCTCAGCATATATATATATATATATAATAATACTATAAAAATGATAAAAGTAGGATACCTCTTTCTAGATGATAGGTATATGTACATAGCGTTGACATTTTCTATTCAACTAAGCTGCCATAAAACTTTATCTCCCAAACGTGACTATAGATTTCATTTTTATAAGGCTGACTACGAAATGATCCTAAGCGATCTGAATGATGTAAACTGGGACGACGAATTTATAGGTTGCACTGCTGTGGATGATATGGTGTCTGTCTTTTATAGATTGCTAAAAACCATTATTACCAAGCATGTACCAAAATCTAGACCTCGCATCAACAATAAATATCCGATATGGTTTTCACATGCATTAATCAGATCGCTTAGAGATAAACATAATTTAAGGTTAAGATATCGTACCTATAAGAACCCACGTGATAAAATTGAATTTGAAATATATAGAGAGCGATGCGCCAGATTACTCGATTCAAATTACGCAAAATACTTAAATGGCTTAGAAGCATCATTTAAATCCAACCCTAAGCTGTTGTGGTCCTACATAAAGCATAAACGGGGCAATAATTGTAACATTCCTGCTCAGATGTCCTCTGCCACAGGAGTTGCAACCAATGGTCCTGAAATTTGTGGCCTTTTCGCTAAACAGTTCTCTGCTGTCTACAATAGAGACACAATCTCGATACCTGTCGATTCCCATGCACCTACTGCTTGTAACTATCTGTCAAGCATATCTGTCACTACCAATCAAGTTTACAGAGTTTTAAAAAGACTTGACGCTTCAAAGGGTGCGGGCTCGGATGGTATACCATCAATATTTGCGGTTAATTGTGCCAGTGCATTAGCGGCACCTCTATCTATCATAATAAATAGGTCACTGAGCTCGGGTGTATTTCCAAAGGTTTGGAAAGAGGCCCTAGTTTTGCCTTTATTTAAAAATGGTGATGCTAGCAGCGTCAAAAACTATAGACCAATATCAATAATATCCGTATTTGCAAAAGTTTTTGAGATACTACTGTATCCCATTCTTTCATGGCATTTTAAGCAGATCATCGCACCTGAACAGCATGGCTTTATGAAAGCAAGATCTACTGCAACCAACTTAATGTGCTTTGTCGGGGACCTTGCTGAAGAAATGGATCAAGGTCAATCAATCGATGCAATTTACACTGACTTCAGCAAGGCCTTTGACAAAGTCAACCACGAATTACTTTTATATAAACTGTGTCTTTATGGAATAGATGGTGCTCTGCTAAATTGGTGTAGGTCTTATTTGTCTGATAGATGTTCTGTTGTTGTTATCGGTGGTCATAAATCCGAGCCCTTCATATCTCATTCCGGAGTCCCTCAGGGCTCAAATTTGGGTCCTTTATTGTTTAATGTTTTCATAAATGATGTTGGTAAGTGCTTCAAGCATTCCAAATTTTATATGTTTGCTGACGACTTAAAAATTTTCCGCAATGTTTCTTCTGAGCAGGATGTCATCTTACTTCAGAGGGACTTGAACAGTTTGGTGTCTTGGTGTTGGCAAAATGGTATGTACCTCAACAGTGACAAGTGTTACGTGATCCGTTTCACTAGAAAGAAAATACTGACAGCTAGATCATACTACATAGGACATGATTTACTAAAGGAAGTTCATCAAATTCGTGACCTGGGTGTCACATTGGACAGTAAACTGCGTTTCAATTTCCACATAGACCACATTGTAAAGAGTGGTTTTAAAACTTTGGGGTTCATCTTACGCAATACAAAGGAATTCAGAAATCCAGGTACTAAGATTACTCTTTACAATGCTTTGGTACGTAGCTCCCTAGAGTACTGTAGTGTTGTGTGGAACCCTCACTATGACATTTATAAGAAACGCTTAGAAAGCGTCCAGAAGAGGTTCCTTTGGCACTTATCATATGGGTTTAACTTGGCAAAAAAACTACCCAGCTATGAAAATCGACTTTGTCACTTCCATATTGGTTCTCTATGTAACCGTAGGGCATTGCTAGACCAGACATTTCTATTTAAATTGGTTAACAATTTGATTGACGCCCCTTATCTTCTGTATAAAATAAATATAACTATTCCGAGGAGATTACCAAGGTACAAGACTTATACCCCATTTTCAATTAAAAAAGCTAATACAAATTTAGGTCAATTTTCACCTTTAAACCGAATCCTTAGGGACTACAACGTTATACACAACACTAGTGTGAATACCACTGGGCAGGACGATGATGGTAGTTTGTCAAAGCAGCTTGAAATTGATATATTTGCAAATTTCCTCCAATGTTTTAAGGTTGGTGTAGAAATACTGTATAGAAATAAAATATAATTTAATTTCTTTCTATTGTTTACGTTAATTTAATAAATAAAATTGTTCCATTAATAAATTTACAGACTTGAATTAGGATTATATATTTTTATTAAAATTTTATTATTTTTTGTTGTGATTGCATGATGTTTGCATTTATAATTAAGGTGACATTTGGTTTTAAATTGTAAGCAAAGATATGTATTTGATTTTGTTAATGTTCACTTTGTTAATGCAACTTATAAATAAATAAATAAATAGCGAGCCAAATTCATTGAACAATGGCTTAGGTACCGCAGCGCCCCCTACAGGATAAATACTAGTGACTGGCGCTCTATTAAACCATCCCTTGACATTTTTGCACTAAAAAATACAGACGACTTGAGAATCTCCTTTTTTAGAGTTCCGTACCTCAAAAGAAAAAAAACCGTTATAGGATCACTTTGTTATCTGTCTGTCCGTCAAGACCCTTTATCTCGAAAACGTGTAGAGGTATCGACTTGAAATTAAAACCATATAAGTACTCAAATCTATAGCCTCTTTAAGCTGTACCTAAATAAATCAATATTCTAAGTTAACCTGAAAAAGGTACAACCGTTTATGCCGCAAAAAAACGCATGTTTCGACATTCTCAAAGAAATTAAAATACTTAGGGTACTTCCCGTAGACCTAGAACTATGAAATTCGGCAAGGTATCGTCTTAAGATGTTCAACAAATTATTATAAATGACTAGCTTGTTGTTATGTTAAACGGGTTTTCTACTCACGTTAATTATTCGTTGAAAATAGGTATCCAACGTGTTCAGTTCCTCCCAGGGGAACTTTCGTCAGGGAATGGAGCTTCCTTACGTGGTACCGTCTCCTTCCCTCTCAGGCGCTCGCGTTGCACAGTGCAACGCAACAAGAGATGGTGCAGTGCAACTCGGTGGGCGAGTGCAGCTCGCACTTGTCTGGTTTTATTTTGAAGTTGGTTATTAAAACAATAAATTAAGCATTTGCGCATAGATGGAGCTAGCACGCGGATAAAGCAAGGTAGGTTCATATTTTTTGTTGTCATTGTCAGTAAACACACAAGGTGGGGCAAAATTTTAAAGGCAAGTGGTGGTGAGTGCTACAAGATATAAATATATTTGGTGAGTGCATGCATGTATAAGTCTATAACTAAATCTTCTTACATAATTAAGTAGGTATGCTGTTCTCTGCTATCAGGTTACAGCCAATTATGCTATGTTTGAGGCTTTGAGGTTAATCAAACCACAGGATTTGTTACTTGGAGCCAGTGACACTTGAGCTGGCATAAGTTAACCCAAATTTTGTAAAGTGCTTTAATTTAATTTTGGTTTCATTATGCACTAGCGACCCGCCCCGGCAGGTCATGACATGTATCATATGAAAGGTATCATTTGCACATTATTATACAGTTTTAGGGTTCCGGACCAAAATGGTAAAAAGGAACCCTTATAGAATCACTCTGTCTGTCTGTCTGTCTGTCTGTCACAGATGGATATCTCGAGAACTACTAATGCTATCGACTTGCAATTTAAAATGGTAAAAGACAACAGTTTTTTACTTATATAGCATATATAAAAATTTAAAAAAATATTCTTATTTTGATTGCAGGGGGGCGGATAGGGGATCTCAAAAATTTTAAGTGAAGTTACTAGGCCGTGTGGGGTATCATATGAAAGGTATTCATTTGCACATTAATAAACAGTTTTTAGTTTTCCTTTAAACCGTATCGTTTTTGAGTTATTTACAAAAATGTTAAAAAAACGACCGTTCCCCCCCTTATCTCCGAAGTTTGCAGAGATAAACCCGTGATACTTTTATAGCTAATAGAAGTGTATGTAAACTTCATAGGAAAATTATAGCGAACTCTCTAATTTGCATAGTTTTTTAGACAATGGGGGTGGAAGGGGTGTTTTCAAATTTTTTGAAAAGTTACTAGGTGATGTGGGGTATCATATGAAAGGTATACTTTTGCACATTAATAAACAGTTTTTAGTTTTCCTTTAAGTCATATCATTTTTGAGTTATTTACAAAAATGTTGAAAAAAATAGCGTTCCCCCCCCCTTATCTCCGAAGTTTGCGGAGATAAACCTTTGAAACTTTTATTACTAATAGAAGTGTATGTAAAGATTAGAGGAAATTTATTACAATCTCTCTACATAGCATACTTTTTTAGAAATCATCGAAAGTGTAAAAAATCTACATAAGTTCCGCTATCAGACAAGAGATGGCGCTGTCAAGGTTCTCCAACAAATATAAAACCGCCTTTGTCATAAATTATATTGTATGATGGCACGGAACCCTCGGTGCGCGAGTCCGACTCGCTCTTGCCCGGTTTTATTTAGTTATGCCGTAACGTTTTTGAGTTATTTACAAAAAAATGTTGAAAAAACGATCTTTCCCCCTTTTATCTCCGAAGTTTGCAGAGATAAACGCGTGAAACTTTTATAGCTAGGTAATAGAAGTCTATGTAAAGTTTATAGGAAAATTTTAGCGAACTCTCTAATTTGCATAGTTTTTTACATTTAAAAAATAGCTATCCCCCTTATCTCCGAAGTTTGCAGAGATAAACCCTGAAACTTTTATTGCTAACAGGAGTATAATATACTCCTGTTAGCAATAAAAGTTTCATTTACATATTATGTAAAGATTACATGAAAATTATAACGAACCCTCTAATTTGCAAAGTTTACGTTTTTACGTTAAAGTTTTTTAGAAATCATCGAAAGTGTAAAAAATCTACATGAGTACCGCTATCAGACAAGAGATGGCGCTGTCAAGGTTCTCCAACAAATACAAACCGCCTTTAATATATATTGTATTGTATGATTTATTTATTTATTAGGACAACCAACAGCTATAATAAACTAGTATACAACAGTGTGAAAGCATAAAGCAAGTAATAGGTTATCACGAATAGATCTAGGAAAGTAATAAGAGAGAAAACTATAAACAGTACGCTTCGGACACAAAAACAAGGTGGAAAATAAATACTATCTACTTTATCATAAACTACCATCTAATATTAGTCACCTATATTCAGGCTATTATCGAAATAGTTCACGCTCAACCGCTGTCTGGCTGAATTAACGCTTTGATGGCACGGAACCCTCGTTGCGCGAGTCCGACTCGCTCTTGCCCGGTTTTATTTGTAACTGGCTGTATCATCATTGTTTCAGCCGTAAAACTTCCACTACTGAACACTGGCCTTTCCTTAAGGATCTCCGGCTGTATACCTACATGAAAACCTGACATGAAAACATTTACGAACATTGTGATTTTACCAATACAATTTTTAACCCCCGCCTAAAACGAGGGGTGTTATAAATCGGATTTGCAGGCAATTATTTTTATTAATAAGGAGGTTTTCCTGCGGTTTCTTAAACTCAAACTGACATTCCATGACCACATCATCGCTCTATCCAAAGAGTCGTATCGGTCCTTAGGTTTTGTCTTACGAAACGCCGTTGACTTTCAAAACGATCAGGTAATTCGGCTTGTCTACAGTACACTGGTTCGAAGTAAACTCGAATCAAGTGCTGTTGTCTGAAATCCCCACGAGTCAACGTACTCACTTCTGCTAGAAAAGGTACAAAATAGCCTTTTTAAGATACCTTTATAAAAGACTTTTGCTGTACCTACATGTCTCCCACTCAATTTCTTCCCAGCTGCCTCGGCTACAACTCCCTTGAGGTTCGCCGAGTCTATGATCACTGATCAGCTGACTTTGGGCGGCAAAGAGCTGCGCGGAAAGATATAAAATTGCCTTGGGGTGCAGTGAAATGTGGCTTTGTGAAAAATAATTTGTTAAACCCATAGTAACGTTCTGCTCACTTCATTAAAAGTATGTACCTTCGTTAGCTAACCTATCGAAGAAGGTATCTACTACTAGGTGTCAATGAAATGAAAGTAAACTTCGGTAGGGCCGAAGTCGACCACAGCCACAGAGAGTGCAGTAGTTAGTAAGTGGTACTTACAAATGCTACTCGACGACTCTCGTTTTCGTTTGGTTTGTCGTAATTATTACGTAATACCTTTCGATGGCTGTGAGCGTCACTTGTCAATCAAATATCATTACTGCCTTGATATCGTTACCTTTGTCTGGACTATTAGAATGTTTATATTGGCCTTCCACATGTAAGTATTATATTCTTATATTACAGCGGTCAGCAACTAGTAATATTCTGAATAGGATTATGAGAATACCCTGTAGCGCATGGGAAAATGTTAGAACAATCCATCCCACCAAAAACATTTTCATGTTAAATGTTGCCAAGACTAGACGGTATGGATCTCGCTGTCAAAAAGTTACCTATAAGATCAGATCAGATATCCTGCAGAGCAACTCTACACGCCCTAAGGGTCAGCGCAGACAGAACGGAGCGCAGCGGAGAGGATTTCATTAACGCACTTGAAAATAAACTTTAAAATTATTACAATAAAGTACATAATATAATAAGCAAATAAATAGTAAAGAAATAAACACATTGACAATATGTTCGAGTTGGTACGTAAATATTTAATAAATAAGTAAATTTAAATGTATAAACATTCATTTAAACCTCCATGATCTTTGATAGTTGTTTTTTGAAGTTATGCACTAAATCTGAGATGTCTAGATCACTAGGTTTTGACAACATATTGTATTGCCTACAAAGCCGCGACATGACAGTGTTGACCAAGATTCGTTCTACAGTAGGGTACGATAAAAAAGTTGTAAGCCCGTATTCTTGGTAGTCTAGCTGGTGCAGAAATAAGAATTAAGTTGGTGAGTTCCATGCAGTCTATATTTCCATTTTAGAGTAGTTTTAAAAGAAATCAAACTAATGGAATTTCTTATAGGTGGTGGGAGAATGTTTCAACATTTCGTGGCAGCGTATCGAAAGCTACTACGAAATGCGTTCGTTTTATGGCGAGAACAGATAAGTAGTTGGGCATACCGGAAATGACGATTAGAAACATTTAATGAGGCGTTTTCAATAAAAAGTAAAAATTTCAAAAATAGTTCCCTCAAACATTATAGATGGCGTTAGTTTTCATTTAATGGAAGGAAACACAATTTGACAATGACATCATTTGAAGGGTCCACTGCAATAATGCTGAATGTCCAAAATTTTACCAATTCAATCAAACCATGTATGCCATTCGATTCCTTGATCTGCATAGTACATTTTCGTACTTTCAAACTGTTAAATAACGCAGGCAGTCTCGAGATAAATGGATTTAAAAAAAAAGGCTACACGACTAGAACGATGGATATCACAGGCGTTCAGAACTATAATGATAAATGTCCATTCATTTCACCTCATATTCCATGGAAATTACATATTCCATTACGATCAGCTTCTGCATGCCGCAAATGTAGCAAAACGAAGGGATTAATAGGACGTAAGATTTTGGACAACCATCGTTTTAGACTGTAAAAGTGTGGACATTCATCATTATAGTGCAAAATTTTTAGGACTTCAACGCTAATAATCAAAATTTCACATAATTATAAGAACGTTTTTTTTTATAAACATTAAAAAATAATACTCTAAAATGTATACTAAAAGTTCATAAATCCATTTTTTTTATTCCTATTACTGGAGTTTTGTATTATCCAATTAAAACCTTTAAACTCAAATATCTCAAAACTAGATTGCAATGACATTCATCATTATTGCAGTGGACCCTTCATTTGTAATCAATCACATACTTGTTTTCTCCGCTTAAATATATATATATAATATTATTCACAACTGATCACATCAGTTCGAGGAAATGACTAAGTCGCGTATTTTTGTTACATACGAGTAAGTACATAATATAAACCACATACATACACAGCGTAAATATTGTAACACCATAAAATTAAATGACGCCTCAGCATTTGGTACAGCAGCACTGGGCTCTGCTAGGCCCACCTTTCCTTGGTATCAGCAGATTCGTACTGCATCCACGGGCAAGAGAGGAGGGGCAATATTTCACTGCCGGCACCCCACGGCGACGTGAATGGCATAAGTAAATCGGTTAGCTACACAAGTTTGATTGCAACTGCATTGGGCGTCTCCGCTGCAGTTATGGCGTAGCGTGAACTATTTGCTCATGTACTCCCGTTTCCTCGTTGCATAATTTTATAGTTATCGTTCATTTAGAAAGTACGGTACCCAACAATTTTGTTATAGTAACCTCGGGTTAAGCTTGCGAAGTTAGTTATCAAAGGTTAAATTTAAAGGAAATGGGTCGTAGGTGATAATTTGATTAATATCTAGCTTAATATTTCTTAAAAGAAATGTGATCGTATGTCTCGCAAATTAATTGAAATTGCCAGAATAAGGTTTCTTTGTATTCTTTATTCGATCACTTAGAATTCTGGATGAACTGAACGTCATTTTTAGGGTTTCGTGGTATAACAAGAAGCCCTTAAAGTTTGGCTTTGTCTTTCTCTAGGTCTGCGGCTTTACGAATAAACTATTAGACCTAGAAAGCTGTATTTTTTATGAACACATAAAATAATATAATGCCGAGATAGCGGTAAAACAAATACTGTACAATACTTACTGCAAGCTTTATAAATCAGAATAAATCATGAATGTAGTTTTTAGTCTAGGAAAACTATAACAGTTAAGCTAGCTTTTTTATGAAATTGTCGTTTAGTTAGTGATACGGTTTTCCAAATATACCAGAATACTTTAAATCGAGAACAATTTACTATGTTTTCCTAAACGTAAAAAATGTATGAGTAGGTACTAAAATAATGAATGAAAAAAAAACGTAAAATACGGATTACAACGCGCGTGACCTTTTAAAAACTGTCACTTTAATATATATAAGTAATTTTTGTTTTCGTTGCGTTGGTAGACCGCCAGTAGTAACATGCTTTGTGAAGACTTCTGCCTGAAATAGGTTCAAAAGAACCTGTGATACAGGTCACCAGGCCTCCCTCTCCACGGTACGGAACAGAGCGGTTAATAAGTTTTTAGTTTTACATTAGTAACAACACACAAACCAATCCCTCCTACTCCCTATCTTTGACTATGCCGATGTATGCTATCCAGATCTGACTGAGGACCAATTGAATAGACTCGAGCGCCTTTAGAACTTCTGCATCAGGTTCATATTTGGTCTTCGCAAGTATGACCACGTATCTAAATATTGCAGAAAGCTCAAGTGGCTGCCTATCCAATATCGCAGGATAGCTCACTCTCTTTCCTTTCTTTACAGTATTCTTTTCTATCCCCTTAGTCCGTACTACCTCAAAGAGAGTTTCTAGTTTCTCTCAGACTCCCATTAACGTTCCTTGAGCTCCTCTGAAACTCTCACCTTAAAAATTCCTTCTCACTCTACCTCTTTTTATGAGAAATCGTTTACTGTGCAAGCTATTCGTCTGTGGAATGCTCTTCCCCTGAACATTAGAATTGCAAAATCTCGGCCTATTTTCAAAAATCTTCTATGTCAATATTATTTATCACTCTAATAATTTTGTAATATTTTGTATTTATTTTATTTTTAATTTGTGTTTATCATAATATAATTATCGAGACAATACGTATGTACCTATTCTATGACCATTTATATAAGTTATTTTGATTTCGTTAATCTCCTAATTTTACGCCACGATATAGCATCCTTTATTTCCAGTCCATCCCGAGGTTGCCTGGAAGAGATTTGTACTCCGGTGTTGTCTTTACCTTATTTCTAATTTTTATATGTTCTCTTAATGTGGTGTACAATAAAGTGTTTTCTATCTATCTATTTATCTAATACTAGCTTTTGCCCGCGACTTCGTCCGCGTGGAAATCCCCTTTTTCACGCACCACTTTGATTCGAAAATATAAATCCCATTTATTCCCTATCCCGTGGGAATTTCGAAAAATCCGTTCTTAGTGCTCCTCTAGGATACTCAAGGTATATGTGTGCCAAATTTCAAGTCTTCAGGTGCAGTGGTTTAGGCTGTGCGTTGATATATCAGTCAGTCAGTGAGTCAGTCAGGACTTTGAATTTTATATATGTATATAGATTAGGTCTCCGGTTAACTACGGGACCCTAGACAGCGCGTGGCCTTATTATTCTATGAGATTTTTGTGTGCACATGCAGACAGTAGCTGTCATCAAGTAATATTTTTGTCTAAGAAACGAAACTTGGGCCAAATAAAATGTGAGACAAAATGTCAGTCCGCAAATATTTCAGAAATAATCGCAGTGTAGTCTATTCCATTGAAGATATTATTTTTCAGTCGTTATGTTCCCACTCTAGGGCAAAGGCCTCTCTTCCCTTCTTCCACGCCTCGCGATTTAACGCTGTTACAGGCCAAGATCTTAAATAGGCGTCTAATTCATCGCGCCATCTCCTTCAAGGTCTTCCACGTCTTCGGCTCGCTTTGGGTGGAGTCCACTCCGTGGTGAACATTGATTAGAGATATCGTGTCGCAAAAAACATAATCGTGGTACACGCCTGGCGTAATTTAATGCCGTTATGCTGCCTTTAATCGACTTGACGATTCATCGATTTGACGAGCTCTGTGGCGTAGCGGGCGAAGGTTCGCCTGCGACGCAAGGGGTTGCGGGTTCGATTCCCGCCTCGGGACAAATGTCTGTACGATCTGCATATATTTGTTCAGGGTGTTCTGGGTGTTTTTCTATATATAATAAAAATATCTATCTATGTAGTACAATGTATTAAGTTATCAGTCATCTAGTACCTAGATTTAGGGCTAGATGATGCTGTGTGATTTGTCCAGCAATATTTATTATTTATATTAATTATTTATTTTAATCAAACTCTGCTAGCGCCGCTATCAGCGGGCGGTGTAAATGAAACTAGTGGCACTCATTGTAAACATCATAAAGGTACATAGTTTGTATCCTAAGGTTACGTGAAGTACGTTCATTCGCTCAAAGTAAAGTAACGTGTGAGTGCAAAGTGGTTTCACAAACACATAGACAAGTGTTATTGAACAGTTAGCTAACCTGCATTACGTTGGATTATGAGATCCGTCAAACAAAATGTGTATTACGACCGTATTATTTAGCGCAACCTCGTAGTTATTCTAAGAGAACAATGCTGGAATATTTCTACACCTGTCTGCCTGTCTCTCTGATGAACAAAATTATAATGGTTTGTGAAATAGTTGACAATCCATCGAGGTTTAATGAGCCGTTATCTGTAGATAAAATAGACAATCATATTTACTTCAAAATCTAATAGATGGAGCTTGCGTCAAAATCACTGTCTTGCTTTTGATATTAGTGTTTTCCACAATTTATGTGTTGTAAAGAATCTAGTTCAAACATTGAGAATCTCGGTTATTTGATTTGAAAAAAAAAAAAAAAACTTTTTCCGATCAATATGTTAACAAATAGGTACCCAAAAACATTTTAATGCTAAGTCGTAATTTTGACGTTTTTTCTTTTTAGTGAAAACGCCTCCAAAAGGTCGAAACAGTCGACATATTTATATACTCGTAGCTAATCAGACCAACCAATGGAACTCTTCAGAAAGGCAGCCGCATTTCAATAATTACTAGTGTATTATAATTATTATCTGTTATAATACTTACCTGTATAATACGTAATAAAGAGTTTATATATCTAACTATCATCTCTTAAAAGGTTTCAGGAAAATTACATTTTCAAACATCACGCTTTCGGGATCGGTTTTTAAATAAATTAAAATACGAAGAAAACGCGGTTATGATGTCATAAAGAGTTGTTTTTTTACACAAACAAAGAACATTCATATAAATTTGAAGTAGGGTTGTTTTTTTAAACACACAAAGAACATTCATATATTTTTATAGAACTTCGTTTATAAAAAAATCAGAGCATATTAATCTTTATGTATCATCGTGTCAACTGTTCACGATGATGATTTTATCTCGTTTTATGGATAGTAACGAGCTAACGGTAAACATGCAGGACCTTCTGAATATTTTTTTCTGTGTTCTGAATATAAGAGGTGCGTGTTGGTTCATTGGAACATACCGGAATACCTTATACCGAAAACTCAAATAATTCCTATTAATTTATTTTGTTAAACTTATAAAAAAACACACTAATTTCTAACAACAGTGTGTCTACCATGAGTTGTCACTGTTAGATCGCCTGACGTTACTACAGTAGTAATAGTACGTTACTATGACATCTGTCAGATTTATAACTCATGGTATCAAATTCTAAGCAAATGAAGCCCAAACTACAGTCGCTGTAGTTATAGTTTGCTGCGTATTTTAGTACCAAACTATCCGCTAGAGGCGCTGTACAAGTTTTCATACATTTTGTTAACTACAGTCGCTAGCGAATATAGATTGTGAAAACTCATGGTAGACCTACTGGTATACGGTTAACTACGGTGTCAGTGTAAGTAGGTATGTATTTACTTTTAATGTTCATCAATTTATAGTTCTTTTTTACAAGTTGCTGACGCTATTGACCAACTAAATAGATGTCAAAAGACTTTAGATATGCAAGTTGCGGTAGGGTAAGATCGGATATGGTGTAAGATTCATCACTTAAGAGGGGCCAATCCAACTTACTTTTTATAAACTTTTAATCTAATAGGTATCTTGTGCACTATATCTAGGTTTCTATCCAAACAAAAATTCAAAATTTGGAGAAACAAATTTTTTACTGAATTTGTAACCTAGATATAGTGCACAAGATACCTATTAGATGAAAAGTTTCATAGAAAGATCTATTACGACGCCACACCCACGTACGAGCGGTTGTATGAAAAGTAAGTTGGATTGGCCCCTCTTAAATACATAAAAAGCGTTCGTCTACTGCGAGTTATTATTGAATCGCAACGCAATTGCTGACGTTGATTTTGATTCAATGATAAAATGTCAATAAATGCCAGAAATGTCATTCGAGCGAGTCATTTAGGCTTATTACCACGACGGCGGCATACAAATGACGGCGGGCACTGAGCCGCAATAAAGAGTCTTATCTCGCATTAGACAGCCCGCTTAAGGGCCGATTTTTCAATCCTCAGATAAACAGTTAATTATTGTCTATTCCTCTCTAACATTGATCAATACCGTATTGTTGCCTCACTCTCTATTCGTTAGATAAGTAGGTATTCGACCTTTTATCTGATGATTAAAAAATCGGCCCTAAGTGTAATTTATATCTGTTGTCCCTTTATATCTGTTGTCCCTTTGTCCTTTTTTCCGTCTCTTCCCTTTCTCCCTTTGAACAGTAAAGACAACAATTTTGTACATCATATAACTTTTAAGAAAAAAATTGTAACGCAAATCATTTTCTCACTATGTGAAACATGATTTTTGATTGTCAAATATTGAAAGTTGCAGTTTTCAGAAAGTTTATTTTGTGACAAATTTTAAACTCAACCTTAATGTTTCTGGCTAATTTAAGTACTTAGTAGTAAAGCATTGTAGTAGTAGTAGAGTAGTAGTTGAGTAGTTGTAGAGTAGTAGTAGTAAAAGAAGATAAAAAAGGGATAATTTATTTACTTGTATCAACAAGCATTTCATACAAATAAACCTTTCTTAACAAAACACTAAGAAAAATGGTGACATACTTGAGTCACAATAAGGTCTCTGTCTCAGCATAAGTTGGTTATGTTAACAACCAACGCTGGTCTTCCGAAAGAGCCGTTTGATGACGTCACGGAAAGCAAGAAAACAAGTACAATATTAGTAGGTAGAGAAGTTATAGTAGTCAATTAGTAGTAGTAGTTTTAGTACCTAATAGAATAGTAATAGTTATAAGATTAGAGTAGTAAGTGTTTGATTTTGAGGCGTTAAGAAGTTCGCCGGGACACGTTGTATATAGTACATACATATATATGACGCAAAATCGTTTTTAGGTGGTTAATAGTTATAGGTACGCTAAGATGTATCAATCGTATTAGGCTTTATATCATTGACTTTATAGGTAGGTTAATCGTTAGTGACGAAATTACATAGTCGATATAAACGTAGGTACAGAAATACCGTCTCGGCTTGCTTCTTATTTAATCTGCCAAGGGATACCTCCGGACGATGGGCAGCAGCGTTTTCTCGTGTATCAACATCCCATACTGCGCTCGCCCACTCGCCTGCTAAGCGTGGTGAGTATGGCAACAACCCCTCATGATCAGTAATAAGCCCTTAGTCCAGAAGTCGACGCCCTGCGACTGTAAGAGTATATTAGATACAATTACGCAACCCAATCGTGTTGTTGATTGTTTAGTGAGCAAAATAAACAATAACATGTATAAAATAAACTAATCTTATCTTTATCTCGTAACAGCTTTATTTCGTAGGTACATATACAAACTGCAATCATGAATGATCAAATGACAACGCCACCAAACGCAATATCAACGTGTTCAATGTACGGGTCAATGATCAGTCATTAGTGATACAGAGCTGATCTATATGTGGTCGATCAATCAATAGCTTGATTAGAGATAACATTTAAATATGCCATATACCAACGCCGACCGCAGTAGTATCAGTAGTATGTCCTACTCTATGTTGTCATGATTTATATTATACTCACAGCGAACACAGCGATCTTACCTGGATCATAACCATCAAAACATTCCCCATTCCCGCCCTCTCGGCTCACATGACAATTAATCATATTGACAGTGACAGTTCGCTAACCAGTATCACTCAATACATAGGACACACGAGACAGCGTAAGCGTATGTATGCAATGGTATCGCGAACACTACGGTTGGGATTCGTTGTAAATTTCAATTTTAGTAAGGGAGATCAGATATTATTCAACAATTTAGCACCTACTGATTAATTTCAAGTAACACAAAAACGTCAGTGCATCTGATGCACTGACGTTTTTGTGTTACTGATTTTGGTGCATCTGATGCACTGACGTTTTTGTGTTACTTGAAATTAATCAGTAGGTGCTAAATTGTTGAATAATATTAGTATCTACATAATACAACTACTATGGCATTCGACAATGTACCTAGGACCATAGATGGACTAAGAGACTGGAAACCTTGATTTAGGTATTCCTAGGTACTATATAAACATTTCATCAATCATAACTCGACATGGCTAATTTTAATCTAACCTCACAATTGCCTCAAGGGACAAGAAATAAATAAATACCTCTACAATCTATTATTGAAGGTATTAATGGCCGTAATACTCTGCAAAAACAATATTTCATAATGGACAGTCAGATTACGAGTACAATATGTACTGACCTTTACAATGTAATTTAAAGTTTTAGTGTTTTAAGTCTGAAATTTAGGTGTCGCGTACTATAATATACTGCACGATTCGAGTAATACATGTAATATATGATTATTACATGGGCATTACGTACTAATGATGGTCTTATTTATCAACCAGCATGAAGCACCCGTTGAGTATAGGTACTAGTGTGTTATATTATCTGTGGCATAGGCTTCAGGCTGGTTGTCTACCTACAAAAAGTTAGTTGTAGTTAGCTTGCAATATTATTTGATAATAGTAGAATGGTCCAAAGAAGAATGATCAAAGGAGAATTATTAATACTGCTTGTAATTGAAAGAACACTAGCTCATGCCATCGTTTTATATTTTTGTAAGATATGTTTTGTATATAGATTTTTACATATATAGGGTATCTTTTGTATATAGGTTTTTGCTTATTAATGGTCTAATTAATGCAAGAATTATAACATCTACCGCTGTCTGTGACAATTTACGTATGTACCTACTCCATCACTCGTACAAATATGTTTGTGTAGCGCGGAAATCGAAAGCCCCAACCGTAATCTGCACCTCAGTCGTATCTCTAACCAACGTTACAGAGTATAACCACACTACTATTATGAGTGAATAAATATTTTATTTCCACAAATAATACAATGTGCACGGTGCCTTTACTGTTATACTTTTTGTTATACTGAGAAAAAAATATATTAATCATCAACATGAGGTTTCGATCATACATCCTGTGCTAGTAAACTGCGTTACGGCGACGTAGCTCTTTTCCCTCATTTATTCCAATGATTCCTCATACTAGGTACAAAGACCTAACGAAGGCCATTTTAACCGAGCGGCGACAAAAATAAAAAGATGAGGTTCGCTAGTCAACCGGCCTATTCATTTTTTTATTTAACTCTAGAAAACGTAAAAATAAAATACTTAACGTTTAAGCTAGTATGGACTTATCAAAATGTTTTTAGTCAGGTTTAGTTATCTTAGTTACACATTTTTTTAAAAACTACTTATTGATAATTGATTATCTGAATGTAATTCTTCAAGTTGACGAGCTCTGTGGCGCAGCGGGCGAAGGTCCGCCTGCGACGCAAGGGGTTGCGGGTTCGATTCCCGCCTCGGGACAAATGTCTGTACGATCTGCAGATATTTGTTCAGGGTGTTCTGGGTGTTTTTCTATATATAATAAAAATATCTATCTATGTAGTATAATATATTAAGTATATCAGTCATCTAGTACCCATAACACAAGCTCTGCTTAGCTTGGGGCTATATGATGCTGTGTGATTTGTCCCGCATTATTTATTATTATTATTTATTATTAATTACAATGGTAGAACGCGGAGTAAAGCGCCGCCAGCATACAAACTGGCGCGAAAAGCTAGCTTGAAATTAAAAGTCAAACAGTAGTTTCTTGTTTAAAATAAAAACTATCCAACCACCATTTTGAAAAGGTATAGACTTATAGGTTTCTACAGAAACATTAGAAACATATGTACATACCTCGGGCAAAGTGAAAATCTATGTTTTATAGAGCAGTTTCTGGGATTTTTTTTTCTGTCGTCATAGGAACCATCGTGTGAGCCAACTACCAATTGTAAGTAAAAACACGAATAATTCAGAACATACAATTTCTATCCTGAATGTTTCTAATTGATGAAAAATGTAAATCCCTGGTGCAAATATCGACTTAAGCTTACATTTCATAAATCTAAAAAGTATGTACTACCTGTGCTCAAAAATCAGAAAACGTATTCTTTGCTGAAAATGATAAATTATAAACTACAAAAAAAGAAGTAATTGACTTTTGCTTCATTACGCCTTCATTACGCAGAATGAGGAAAATGAAAACGACGACATCCGTAGCTCAGCGGCTGAAAAGAAGGGGGTTGCGGGTTCGCTTCCAGCCATAGAATAATTGCTAGTAAGCTCTACGGATATTTATTTCTGGTCTGAGTGTTTTCTATGTATGTATGTTTTCTATGTAATAATGTATTAAATATATCAGTCATCTGGTTTCCACAGTGTACAAGTTTTGCTTAGTTTAGGTTGGGACAAATTTCTAGCAATACTTATTGACTAAGAGTAAGAACCTCACTTCATCGTACTCAGTCATAATTGTATTATTTTTTCCTTTTAAAGTACGAAACTCGAGAAAGTAATTCTTAGAAAGTGTAGATTTCTGAACATTTCAAATAACCTATTTAGTAGAACTAGTAGGGCTATTATAATTTTTATTAACTATAAAGCAAACAGGTAATTTTGTTTAAGTTATTCGTGTAACAGTAGGGCGATTTCTACCAATTGTTCGTGTTGTTTATTACATGTTATTGTATTCTAAAGTTTTTTTGTGTGAATAGCTCATACAAAGGCGTTTCGTTTTATGATCTACTTTCTTTTTGACTCGCACTTTCCTTTTAAATTAAGATCCTATTTGAATGATCGAGAAGAGATACGTTACATCAGTAGGTGCTTGTTATACTGTTACGTCAAAATAACATCCTATCCACTAAACTTATAAACTGTACGAAGGGGCATTAACCTATAAAATTAAGTAATAGCCCGTTGTATGTGTAACAAGTGCTGTTGATTCAATAATCTATACCTAGGTATAAATAAAAAAAAAATATCGAGATGTACGCGCATATGTTTAGGACTAAAGTCAAGAACCAATCGATTGTTTTGTTGTTGTCGTTATTGTCCGGACAAGGTACAAAAATACATGATGCCATAAAATACCCTCTACTATTTTTCGGTTACGAGCGCACGGTAATCAAGAAGAAAACGAAACGCACATAGAAGTAGTAGTTAATAGTAGTAGTTGGTTGTAGAAGTGTAGTTGATTCTGAGGCCAGATCCATTTGTGGTATAAAAAACAGTATCTTACCTCATACATTAAGTCCTCCTTACACAATTGTTATGTGTTAAAGTGTTAAATAAATAAACAAATAAATACATTTAATTTGGAGCTTGCTCTAATTTATACTATAGATCAATGTAACTTGTTTTGCTATAAAGTTTTCCAAGTATACTCTAAAGCGTTGCTACATTGTTCAAACCTCCATTAAAATTTAGAATAGTACCCTGATAAATATTCTGTCATTGGCATTTGAATTAATTCTGTATTTCCCATAAATGTTTCCACCTACCTTTGCCTATTTACTCAATAACGATAATAGTATAAGTTACAAAACTTATATAAACCCGTCCTCAACCTTCCTCGAAAGTTACTAAATACAAGATCGTAGCGAAATACTCAAGAGTCGCGATCCGTCTTTAAGAGCATTCGATGTGTTGACCAATTTATAGTTGCTCAATAACTTTTTATCTGCGACAGAGTAGTTTACACCGATAATGTTTTCGGTTCAGATTTGCTAACTTATCGAGAAGTAGAACGAATAATGAACATTGAATGAAATTAATAAAAAAACTGGAGCGCGTTGAAATCTTTTGTATAACAAAGCAGGTACTTAGGAATCTATTGTTGGTCGTACTTGTTGTTAGATATGCCTCATCGTGCTTATTACCTCCACATCGATGAATTTATTTAGTGAATGTTTTCAGTGTTGACCTAGTGGTAGTGGTGGTTTCATTGTACCCCTGATTTTCGATCGATTAATGGATTTATATTATAATACTAGCTGTTCCGTTGTAGCTTTTCTTAGTAACGTCCTAAGAATCTACTAAAATACTCTACTACTACTCTGCTACTACAACTACTACTCTACAAGTACTACCTATTCTACGGCTATTCTACTACTACTATTTCTATGTAACGTAGTCGTCTTATTTCAAAATAACTTGATTCGGTTGATACAACCAAAATAACTTAATTTGGTTGCAGTATGACTTTTAACGCAACCCTTTTTGGTTGGTACATCAATCAGAAGGGGTTGAAATAGGCGATGAAAGTTTTTATGGAAAAATCGTTATTTTTCACTTAAAAAAATTTTAAATTTTGTATATATATTTTAGAATTTAAAACTTAATGAACCTGTTGGGTAATATTTTTTTTCACTTGATTTACGTGAAATTTCACATAAATAGTTGAACATGATTATCACTAGATCAAGGAGAGTCGAGGAGTCCAATGGACTTATCGATGGATTAACGGCGATAATATGAAGTTTCGAACGATCTGAAAAACGCACTGCGTTCACAGGGCAACGCTACAAAGAAGCTCCACTTACAGTTAAGATGTGCTAAGTAACGATCAATGTCCTTATTAACATCGCTATGTCCTGTCGTTTTATGACTTTATACTCGGTCGAAGGTTTCACAGCTTTTTTGCATCGATGTCTAGATGCTAGCCATAGCTTTGTTTCATTTATTTGTACGAAGGCTACCTTTTATAAACATACTAGGTTATTTTTCAGACAGGTTATGTACGTGGCTGTGCACGTATCGTAACTGAATAAAAAAGCCCACGTCATTTTCGAAATTCTAAGTGAATAGTATCGATCGTCGAATACTCAACTTAATTTAGAAACCTGTTAATTATGTTTTAATTATTACTTACCTATACGAAGCACTTTCAATGCGAAGGTAGTGGTACGATACCAGCCGCACACCAATGGATATTTCTTTCTTGAAATTATATGTGCACTTTTGATACATGCTTTTACGATAAAGGAAAACATGGTGAGCAAACCCGTGGCTTAGTCAGCTGCATTGACCAGTTTTTACCTCGACTTATCTTAAAGTTGACTAAGCTGGGAGTTTGGTATACCAAAGAGGCTGGGCAAACCTCATCAATCTCCACACGGGAGCGTCCCGTACTGATAATATTAGTAATATTTTGGTTGCATGACTACCTACACTGGTTTGCCAAAGTCTAAGTCAAGTAAAAAGCTAGATGGAATAGCTAATTTACAAAATAGAAACAAAAAAAAAATGTATAAAATAATAATATAAGCAAATAAATGAATTCGTTCAACAAACTATTTTTGCAATTGAGGGAAAGAACCGAAGAAGATACTGCTACTGGGATAATGGTGTAAAAATCATCTATATAAGATGTGAAAGGCCTTACTTACTAACGTAACCATGCTCTCAAGTTGGCAGTATACTCAGAACTGGCTAGGAGTTTATTGGCATCGTTGGAAAACCAAATTCTTGAACAGAATACAAGATAGTAAGAACCAAACTTTTAACCGACGAAAACAAAAAGAGCAGATTCTTAAGTCTACGCGTGATTTGCATAGATGCATTTTATAAGATATCATGATTTATCTCGTCTAAGGATGACATCGAACCGTTGACCTCGGCTCCTCTCCATTCTCAATGAAATTGAAACATGAACCAAACTACCACCTACTGGTTTGTACGTTTAAATAATTATTAATAATTATAATACTGGTATATGTGTCAATGTCGAACTCATAAAGAAATGGTAATTAGAACTTGTTTGTTTAGGGTAGCTAGAAAGCGGATATTTATATACTTTTATGTAAGATTCATATAAAAGTACGTATGATAATACGTATGAATAAACTTTAATATGAATATGTAATTTGGAATATTTTATCAAGATATTTTTATTAACAAATCAAAGGATACGTATATATTGCTGCATGGAATTTCCACACAGGTACACTTAGCAAATAATTATAATTTTAAATAATACTGGACATTCTTCACAACACCCAGACAGATATCTGCAGAAATGCAAACATTTGTCCACCAGCAGGAATCCTCTTGCGCCTTAGCCAACTATTAGACCAACTCAGCCACAGCGGCAGGTATCTCAATGTTTGCATTTCTGTAGATATTTGTCTCGAATCTAAGCATATAATTTATTTATTTCAACTACCCTGATTTATTTTATTTATCTCATCTTGGGAGATCCATGAGAGGAAGGCGTTTGTCCAGCAGTGGACGTGGACATAAGTTCAACGGCTGAGATTATGATTATGAAGTATTTCGCTATGTATTTACAATAATAATATATATTATATGGTGGTGCGGTGCTGCCAGTAGAATGCTACCTCTCCTTTCTTCAAATCAAATCATTTATTGCTAGAAATATGGTTATACTATGATCTTAAATACATTGGCATGAAAAATTAGGTGCACAAAATAGATCGATAACATTTATATAAAAGACTAGCTTTTGCCCGCGACTTCGTCCGCGTGAAAGTCATAAAACGTAAAATCCCCTTTTTCACGCAGAGAAAATATAGATCCCATTTATTCCCTATCCCGTGGGAATTTCGGAAAATCCCTTCTTAGTGCACCCCTAGGATACTCAAGGTATATGTGTGTTTAGGCTGTGCGTTGATATATCAGTCAGTCAGTGAGTCAGTCAAGACTTTGAATTTTATATATGTACATATATAGATGTTACAAGATAACAATTATTATAATTCGATATGTCAATTAAAAGTAATTATGTAATAATCATTTAGCAACAATTTAATGTCCATAAATTCCTTAACGCTATAAAACGCTTTCTCAATACCCGTGGATGTAGTAAGATCAGTGCCAGTGCATAGTTAAATGTTGTTTTTTTTTTAATTTATTTAAGACTTTGTCGCTTAGCGACCACATCGTCCGTATAAGAAAAAGAAATGAAACAAAATCACAAAAACTAACCAACTTAATGCTTAACTAAACCTAAATCTAACAACTTTATCAAGAGCTCTCTCTACCTCTTCAAAATTACTAGGGTTGGATAAAATGCTATTAACAATACCTACATCTAGTTGACGGATCTTATTTACACAAGTGGTTCTAAATGTTGCGTTACGGACACATTCCAACTAAATATGCTGGAGATCTTCGAGCACACCACAATCATTACAGTTTGGAGATAGAACTATATTCATGAGAAAAGTAAATTTGTTTGAAGGGATGTGACCAGAGTTAAATGGATAAATGGACAACCATCCAACTATGTGCCAGGCACAGCAGCGTCTTGTACAGCATGAATACCAGTTGCTGACGTTGTATAAATCATTTATAATAGATGAAAAGGCCTTACGCTTTAGGGTTTCGTACCGCAAAAGGAAAAACAAAACCCTTATAGGATCACTTGGTTGTCCGTCTGTCTGTCTAGTCTAGACCCTTTTTCTCGACAACGTGTAGAGGTATCGAGTTGAAATTAAAACCATATACTCAAATCTACAGCCTCTTTAAGCTGTGAAAAATAAATATTCTAAAATAACCTTAAAAAACGATACGCTCGTACTGCCGCAAAAAACGCATGTTTGACATACTGAAAGGAATCAAAATTCAGCAGTTCCAGCTCGCACTTATTCTTGTTCGGTTTTTTATGAATGAATTTACAAAAAATAGTCTAAAGTGAACATCTTATCTTTACTTCGTCGTCCTTAGCCTTAGGACTGTTGTCGACGTCTACTGATCATGATGATCATGAGGGAGTTGTTGCCATACTCGCCAAGCATGGCAGGCGAGCGCAGTACAGGACGTTGATACATGGAAAGACGGGACGCTGCAGTGCCTGGGACATTGTTAGATGGATTAGGCTTGCCATTCTTCATAGCGCCTATACCATTCTCTCAGCTTAGTCAGCTATTCAGAGGAAAGAACAGATCAATACGTCTGAAGTTAACGAAGCCGCGGGTTTCCTTACGATGTTTCCTTCACCGTTAAAGCTCATGTTAAGTGTGCACATATATTTTTCAAGAAAGAAAAATCCATTGGTGCACGGCCGGTATCGAACCCACGACCTTCGGATCGAAAGTCGGGGGTACATACCACTCCCACTCGGCCAATACGGCTTTTTAAATAAAATCCAAGCACTTCATATAAAATAAATTATAAATCCTTTAAACAAATAACACGATATATCTACTGCAATTTGCACGCATTAAGCAAATCGCCGGATACGGAGTTTAAAAAGCGGGCGGCGCCGGAGGGCACAGCTAGTAATTTTAATAAGAGCCAGGTCGCGCAACCGACGCACGCGCTTGTTTCGCAACCGCACAGATGGATAAATCGATCACAATCTACTCGTTACCACGATAGAGTACTGTGTAAATACAAACAACCTGACTTGATGGTATTGCGATGTTTAAATCTTTGGTTCTTCTAAAACTTGTTACTTGTGTAGTGTTAATCTATACTTAGGTTGAACATTTCAAGGAAATTAAACCTGCCAAAACTGCGGTCGCGCTGTGAGGTCTAGGATATGTTTGTTGAGTCATTTGAAAACTGCAACACCCAAACCTGAAAGTAATGTCTGTTTATGTTTACCTGAATCATCTGAAAAAGACGCAAAGGGAGATGATGATGATCATAAAACCTAGATTTCGTAACTTAGTTGGTTACAACTCTTCCGGCATTAGGAAGAGTTAAGGGTCGATTTGACCGACACGCCGCGACGCCAACCTCCTCACGTAGGTTCTTCTATCCTAAATTCATAAAGTAATTACCCTACCACGGGGGCCTCTATAACTCAATCCCAATTACAAGTTTGTTAAATTAAAATATTAAGAAACCCCCGACACTCTGTCGGCAAGAACTGGAAAACCTGCTCTCTATTTTATATCTATAAAAAAATATACTTCCGGAAATGGGCAACAGCGTCTTTCCATGTATAAACATCTCGTACTGCGCTCGCCAACCCGCCAGCCAAGCGTGATGCCCCCCTCCTGTGATCAAAAGGGGGTTATTTCCATGGCCCCCTATGTCCAGTAGTGGACGTCTTACATTTGAGATGATTATGATGATGAACTTATATTATCAGGTTTTCACACAAGGATTTCCTTAGCGTGCTCAGCATACCTACTAAGTAGGTATTAAATACATATAATACATTACTCGTATAAGAATAAACATCTAGAAATAACAAGAATCTGCAATATAGGTTTGCCATCGTTTCTATGTCCATTTCGGATGTATTGGCAATAAGGCATTTAATACATTACCCATAAAGGCGCATATTTAATAGCATATTTAGCAGTGACCGATACGACAACATGTATTTTATACATTTTAAGACTGTAATAGGTAAATAATTTATGTGGCTATCGTAGCACTAGTAAACGATATAGCTAGTTTTGAAATATCCCTTGAATACTCAAAAAAATATTTTGGCCTTATAGTGGAATTATAAAGTTGTAAACTGATATAGCTATCGTTCCCATTGCTTATCAGCAATGGGAACGATATGTATCAAATGCTAGTTATAAACCTGGCATAGAAATACCAAGCTACATGTAGGTAATTAAAATTTGCTCTATTCGCGAAAGTTAAAAAATACTAATGCATACCAGTTCGCGGTGACTAATACGGCAATACTTATTAAGGCTATTTCCTTTAAGGGAAACGGTAGGTTAAGATTTCCTTACCGTGATTAATTAGCGTAGTACTACTGTGTCAAAATGTCATATATTATGCAATGTTGATTCAATCAAGTTTCATACGAGTTACTTAGGTACTATAGCCTCATTCTTACAAGGATATGTTGAATAAAGATTTGTTAAGACTTAGTAAACTACTCATTAAGTAAATTGGTTCGAGCACATGTTGATCTAGTGGTATATAGCCTCGTCTTTCGATGCGAAGGGCGTGGCTTTGATAACGGACGTTCGCCAATTAATTTGTCTTTATGTTTATGTTTATGCCCATTTAACACGTACTTTTACGGTAAAAGAAAGCATCGTAAGGAAACCCGCGACTTATTCACCCTTAGAGGTATTGACATGTTATTTCCCTTATAGTTGACTAAGCTTAGAGGATGGTTTAAGTGCTGGGCAAGTCTAATCCATCTTACAATGTGCCAGCCACTGAAACGTTTAATCTTAGTATTATATCTACCATCAGGTATCTATAACACGAGCTCTGCTTACTTTGAAGCCAGATGGTTTATTAATGAACGTCCTCTGTCACGCAATTGGTTTATTGCCGGCTGACATGTTCTTTCCCCTGAATAAAGCTGACTGAGCATGGTTTAAGTACTGGGCTAGTTTAATCCATCTTACAATGTCCCAGGGCTGCAACGTCCATATTTAGTATTCTATCTACCATCCGGTACCTATAACACGAGCTCTTTTTAACGACCTCTGTGGTGCAATTGGTTTAACGCCAATTGGATTCCCGCCGCGAGACAAATTATTGTAGTGTTTCTGCAGATATTTGTCTGTGTATATTTTTATGAATGATGAGTGTGTATTTACAATTTTTTTTTTTTAAATAACTCCATCTTCAAATAAAAGAATGGCGTAGTCCCATTTCTTCCGTTATTTTGTTCCATTAACGGGAGAAGTAGTACATACAATATCAAGAAAATGTACCAGTTTTACCATGAAAAAACATACATAGTTGCACTTGGCTTCAGGGCTAATTTTAAGGACTACCGCCTGAGTCGTATTCGGTTATTATACGAAGGTACCAATATTGAATGGCAGTAAATGTCATTAATGACAGTAAATGTTGTGTGAACAATCAACCATCTCCTGTTTTCCTAAATTATTTTTTAAATTTATATGAGAACATTCTCGGTGTACACTTTCCAATAGAAACAGAATTAATAAAATCGGACTACTCTGTAAAAAGATAAGCGTGAACATAGGGACATTAAAAAAATATACGCGTCGACTTGAGAACCTCCTCCGTTTCTTCGTCGCTCAAAATATGTTAGTGTTCTATCAACCATCTGGTACACATAACCACGCATAACACTATGCTTACGGGTTAGATGGTGATGTGTGAATGTGCACTATTTTTTTATTTTTAATATTTGTTTTATCGGAATGCTGGGCTTTGCTGAATTTGGTAAACATTTTGCATTGCCAATCAACGTAGTACCGCAGACAGCATTCTGGTTGCTCCACTTCTGGCGCGTTTTCGCGACAGCCTAATTGAACATACTTGTATCTACTTTTTAGTTAATCTTTATTTACCTTTAAATTGGTGCATTATAATACCATTTGTGAGACAAAGAAACATCCTAATTTTTTGTTGACTTATAACAGGTTGGCTTTTTGACAACATTAGGTAAGCTTATTATGAGAAAACCAATTAATATTTCAATATAAATTGCATAATACCAATGGAACGAAAAGTTCAACGTCCTATATACCGAGAAAACCACTTTTTAAAACCAGTTCTTTTACTTCTTCGGACAAGCAACACAAATTAAACTTTATATTTTAGCCAGTCACCTACGCGTTATGAATGAGTTATCTGTTTGAGTTCATTGATTATTTTCTGCTATGATGAATGATTAAAGTTGTACTATGGAAACAACAACCAATTTGAAATTACTAATTTAGCACTCAAAAACTATACATGCCCGAGACTAATTTTTCGCTGTCCTTCGTTTTGATTTCCAATTAATATCGTTTGTTGCCGTGGGGTGCCGGCAGTAGAATTCACCTCTCTTATCCGTGAATTCAGTAAGAATCTACCAATATGTGTTAGTTGTAAAGCTGAATACAATTAGGGAAAATGTAGAGCAGTTTATACCACCACATTCCTTGATAACAATGCATTGCATAAGGTTGATTAATGTACACAGATCGAAAGTATAAAAGGGGTAGGACCTTTCGAAATGGCTGCGACTGATTAGCTGAGAATTGACGCAACTGAGACGGCCTCGTCCGTCGACATGATTGATATGAAACGATTCCAACATACAAAACATAATTGTAACACGGCGAGATAGGCTACTGAATTGTCACTTATAGCAATTCAACATAGTTCATACATTACACGTCGGTGGCTCACTTGGTGATGACACACCTAGATACACCGTAGGTGGTTGCGGGTTCGCTCCCGCCGAAGAACAAATGTCTGCTTTCTGCTGATAATTGTCTCGGATCTGAGAGTTTTCTATGTATGATAGGTATGTTATCATCATCATCATCATTTCAGCCGCAAAACGTCTACTACTCCTTCATGGATCGCCATGAGAGGTAGTTGCCATACTCACCACGCTTGGCAGGCGGGTTGGCGAGCGCAGTACAGGATGTTGATACACGGAAAGAGCTGCTGCCCATCTTCTAGAGGTATCCCTTAGCAGGCTCTTACTGCATCCACGAGGATGATAGAAGGGATAACATTCTGCTGCCGGCACCCCACAGCCAGGCGGATACGTATGTATTCACGTTGATTCTAGGAAACTCTTTTATGTTAAACAGCATTGCACACTTCGATCCCGTATTGTTTGCTAGAACTCCGATCGCTTACTCTAAAAGAGCGAAGAATTAGGTGACATCTTTGATGACCGGTTGTCTTGGGCTAGCCACATCAATGAGGTCAGTAAAAGGGTTAATTTTACTTTCCACTCTCTTAAGCGCTTCCAGATGTTCCTTACCCTTTGAAATTAAAGTCACACACCCTCAATCGATATTACTACCCTTTCTTGACTATGCGATATTTGTTTTATAGATGCCACAGAGGAACTTTTAAGCAAACTTGAGCGCTTGAAAAACGTGCATTCGTTTCATTTTTGGCTGGCGCAAGTTTGATCACGTATCGGAATTTAGGATCTCGGACCCTTCTGACCACACATGTTCTGACCCTAGGATTCAATTAAAATGGTTTCCTTTCCTTTCTTTTTTTCATTCTTAAAAATCCCTTATCTCCCTCTTACCTCCGCGAGCGCTTTGATTTCTTCGTTCCTCCCAGTGATCCTTGCAGAGCAGTTAGGTCCCACCTTTTTAGAACATCCACTTACTCGTTCAGCGGTTATAGTGGTTCATTTTCTGTATTGGCTGTACGACTCTGGAATGATGTGAGGTGATGAGATCACCTGATATTTTAAAAACCGTATTAAGGAGCACTTTTTTTTCCTTGTAAACTGCAGTATTATTTTATTATATAAATATGTTTTATTATTATGTAGGTTTATGTACTTCTGAAGGTATAATATGTATATATTTCGTAATATTTTTTGTAAATATGCTTTATTTCATGTTGTACCTACACTTATCTACCAATAGGTACATATATTGCATCCTTTGCCTCAGGTTTGCTGGAAGAAAACTCTTTAGGATTAAGCTAGCCTTTGTTCATGTTTGTTTTTATACCTATACTGTAAATATTTTTGTGTGCATTAAAGAATTACAGGAGAAGCGTGAATTATCTTGTTTTCAGTAGTGTCTATTTATTTTATATTAATTACTCACATTGCATTTTTGTCCGACTCACAGCTCGCCAAATTGTCTCAAGAGTAAGTACTTTAACAAAAATAGGATAGGTTTGTCTAAAATGATGAAACACTACTCTACTGAACTACACTACGAAATTGAACTCAAGTGATCTCAGTTAGACTTGCATTAAGAGCCGCCCTAGATTCTATTTGGCGATTAACCGCGATCATAGCCAATGCAGCTTGGATAACATACGAACCAGCCCTTTCTAGTGAAAGTTCGGCAGACATTTAGCGGATTGCCTGATTTCACAATGTAGGTAACAGTTTCGTAATAAATGTCGGGAAAGGAACTTTACTGAGTTTTGCGAGACTTCTATAGAACGCAAATTAAGATTTTTTCACTGGATTTGTATTATCTGGGGACACGGAAGTGCCCCCGCCAAGACGAGTAAAGCGAAGCGCCAGGGCGTTACCTGAATTTTCTTGAAGTATTTCGTCGTTTTTTTGAAACTCAAGGGTTCAAAAAAACGTAAGTTTTGAGAACTTAAGTTTTAATTGTACTAGATAAATAAAATACTCGAGATTATGATGTCAATAGTTAACTTATTAAGTTCCAATCCAAGATATCTAGCCTATCCTGAAGTCCTAGAAACAACTAACTCATTAACTAAACAATACAATAGTTCATGTTGTAACAAAACGGCCACATATTTTGACCAAGGTGAAGAGTATTTATTTATTTAATACTTTGTGCACAAAAACAATGTACAGAGGAGGACTTAATGCTACTAGCATTTTCTACCAGTCAACCTGGGCGTGCAAGAAAAAATGAGAAGGCACTAACAACAGAAGTAAGGAAAATTTCTACATAAATATTAATTAACATAAAAATATATACATATAGTTAACATAAAATATACCAACACATTATAAATTATAAATAAACATTATAAATAAATAAATATATATACATATTTAAAATATATAAATAATACATAATAGCTTATGGGCCTAAGAAGGGAAATGAAATAAAAATAGAAAATTAAGAACTGGGATGAACCTTATCTACAAAATATTTGCGAGCTGCCTGCTTGAAACTCTGCTTATGTGTGTATGTGAGTATGTGAATTTAGGGTTTGTAAAGTTAGGGCGCGTAGCGTTAGAAGCTTGGCTATACATGAGTAGTCATAACTTTTTGACAGTGCGAGCCATACGGTGTCGTCTCGGCAACATTTTACATGAGAATGTGTTTTGTGGGATCAGCTTTTCATGAATCAATTGAAGTCTTAAGAAATAATAAATTAGGTCAGGGTTTCCGTAGTTACCCGTAGGTAAACCTGTTGTTAGAAGTTAGTGTGTGTTTTTACGTTTAACAAAACATATTATCAGATATTGATAATACATTAAACAAGTTCAATGTTTATTGTAAGTTGAAAGTTCACAGTTAGGCGTCCAACTCAGAGTTTTTTGTCTTGCTGATAACAAGACAACGCTAAGTTTCCGTAGGATTCGCTTTTTGACCTCTTGTTAAAATCTATATTAGCCCGCAGCTTAGCACTTGTTTGTACCCGGTTAAAAAGTGTGTGTTAATCCTGGTCTACATTGATTCAGGTGAATCAACTTAAATAAAATCATTTAATTAGTAAAACTATAAAAAAATATTACATAAAATCGCAATTATCAAGGCCTTACCTCCCGTGCTAGTTAAAAACTGTCTTACGGCAAGGTGATTGCTGTAGTGCATGTTCAAGTTTCAGCTTGTTCTGGCCGTTATTTTTTGCTTGACAACAAACACGTAAACAAACTTACGAAATAAGTAGGATGTCATCACGGTAAATGTCATCTAGATTGTGAACATATATTTTCATGTCGTTTTCCAGTTTTCTATTGAATTATCTACCTAATGAAATAGAAACTTCTTGTCGTAGGGCAATTTTAAATACGAGTAGGTGAAGAACCGTACGGAGTTCGAAGAATAGACCATTACAATAAACTGTCTTATCTGAGTACCATCAATTTACAACAATGGACCAATTTATATGATAAGTTCGAACTATTTCCCTTTGTTTTAATATAAACGTATTAATTATCATATCATTTATCATACACGGCCAAGTTTTAACCAAGTGCCCACCTTGACCGAGTAAATTACGGCCCTGCACTACAGTTGCTATCAGCATAGTACATAAAAATATTTCTACCAGTCCTAATTTTTCGCAGTTAATCCCCTTCTTCCCTATTTTTGCGGGAGATTTTTGGAATAAGCCCTTTTTGGAGGCGGTACAAGGATACTCAACAGTGGACTGTTTGTTACGGACCGTTGATGTTGATAAAAAATCCGCAGCCTCCGGAGCCTTAGACAAGAGACAAGTCAGTATTGTTGTTCTAACGAGCTCTTGCATTGTTTTTATGTTAATGGGCTGTCCATTAGTAGTATATTGGTCGTGACTGATGTGTCGTTACCGTAATTATTTGCCGAAGCTAAACTTTTGTTTGAGATTTATTAATAAATAAATAAATAAAAATTTTAATTGAACCGACAAGTTTTGACGACAAGAATACTAACTGCACGACCTCAGTGGCGCTGTTGGTCTAATAGCCGATTGATACGCAGGAGGTAGAGTCGACTCCCGCCACGGGACAAATTGCAAGTTTGCTATTGTTCTGCAGAGATTTCTCCCGGGTCTGGTTATTTTTCTATAATAATAGTAATAATGCTGGATAATTCACACATCATCTAGCCCCAAGCTAAGTAGAGATTGTGTTATGGGTACTAGATGATATACATAATACACTATACTACACATATAGATATTTTTATAACATATTTGTGTATAGGGATAAACATCCAGAACACCCTGAACAAATATCTGCAGATCGTGCTGACATTTGTGTGGCGAGAATTGAACCCGCAACCTCTTACGTCGCAGGCGGTATTTCACCCGCTGTGCCAAATAGGTCGTCAGGTATTTTTCTATGTATAATAAGTATACAATAAAATGTATTTAAGTATTCTTTCAATCATCTGGTTTATAAAGTACAAGCTTTGCTTAGTTGGGACTAGATGGTGCTTTGTGTAGTGTCCAGCACTATTTTTTATGTATGTACTTGGGTGTTTATATTGTCCTCATCCAATTTGGTGATGGTGATCTTGTTTACTCTCTGTTATGAGCCCTAATACGGCTAGATAGATGTACTTACAATACCGCCGGTTAGCTCTACTGACACTCTTGCTCTAGGGTTTTTAAAACCAAGTTTGGTGTTTATAACTAGATCCCGACACTAGTTCGATGCAGTCCACTTCTGGATATGTCTTGCTGTGTTTATGAGTAACCGGAGCCCCTAGTGCACCGAGGCCGGCCATCGGGTTTAGTGAGTCGTCAGGATACAACCTCACATAACCATGCTGTGCCCTTAACGCAGCATGGTATCAGACCTAGCAGATTTCCACCCCGTCATCAAAAAAAAAGGTAGTTGTAGTGTAGTTGTAGGGTAGTAGTAGGGTAGTTGTAAGAAGCGATACGAAGTTCGCCAGGACAGCTAGTGTTCTTATAAAACTGTTTGCCATGTTGTTGTTTTATCAATAAAAAAAATCGATTTTATGAATGCTCTTTATGGCTGCGAATTCCAATCATATTGTATTTTAATATTGTATGCTGTCATTTTTGAAGTTATTGCTAGGTAAAGAAGAAGAATAATTGTTATACCTACTGTTTCGGAACCACTTAGACGTTAAATAATCATGCACAACGTTTTCGTAAATTGTCAGATAAGTCACGAGAAAATATCTAGGCATCTTGTTTGGAAACAATTAGGTAAGTTTTCTTGCCAAGATTGGCCTTCTGTTAAGATAAACAAATCCCCGTGGAAACGGTAACCACAGTTTGCCTCATTAATTATGCATTCGTTAGGCAAATTGACTGGATTCTGCAACTACAAATTATGGTTTACATAATTTGTACGTTTAAAGGCTAGATAGCTCTAAAAGTGTGAATAATTTTAGATATATTTTGTTGAAAAGTTTTCATTTATGTACTACCACTAAAATCTTGTAAAACAATTAGGTAACTTCTCTTGCCTTCTGTTAAAGTTATACGTAACTTTGGGATGTAAAAAAATCCTTCCTAACGTGTACCACTGGTACAAGATAGGCCGCCGTGGGGTGCCGGCAGTAGATGATACCCCTCCTCTCATGCCCATGGATGCAGTAAGAGCCTGCTAAGGGATACCTCCGGAAGATGGGCAGCAGCGTTTATCCGTGTATCAACATCCCGTACTGCGCTCACCAACCCGCTTGCGTGGTGAGTATGGCAACTACCCCTCATGGAAATCCACGAGGGAGGCCTGTATTCATCAGTGGACGTTTTATGGCTGAAATGATGATTTCCAGCGTGTCGTACCCACCCGAAATACTAGGTAATTTTTTTTTCACTAGGTCTCTTCCGAAGTTATATTAATACGCAATATTTAAAATGATACGGTTAATGGCTAATTTGGCAATTATCATTATAAGATTAAAGTAGTAGAAAGGTTTATTTACGGACGTTGCCACAATGTCTTTAAAAGTAGGTAATTTTTCCTAAGAATTCTTTTTTTTCTATTTCTTTCTTTTTTCTGCTTATTTTGATAACACTGATTTCGATAACTTCCTCGTTCATAAGTCTTTGTAGTAACATATTTCTAAGTCTTGTTGAACTGTAACTTTTAGGCAAGAGTGGGCTCTCCTAACACAATCAAATTTTGCTGAAAAGGAGAGCCTGTAACCTGATTTGTGAACATCACATGATACCATTTTATTAAACGTTTCTTTAAATTATTTACAATGAATATATAAATAGAATTAAAATAATCCTTTAACATAAAACCAATATCTCGCATGGCTTCTCCCCGTAGAGTAATCACGCCGCCGCTATTTTCGTTCAAAAACTCCCTAGCGCGTTTCGTTGGAAATCCTTTATGTCATATGCGTTATGTTATCTTTAATTTATTTAACAACGCTAATAGTAAAGTTTATTAAATTCATGTCCGCTATTCATTCCGTCATCAAAATAAATTGTAAAATATACAGCGATCTAAGATATAATCAAAAGTTATCGTCATACTCATTGTTCGTACGAAATTAAAAATCTACTTTTTAAACCTACCTAATTGTATTCTCGTATGTTGGATGTGAAAGTTCGCAGGCTGAAACCATTATATGTGGCATTTAGCCAGTGGTGGTTGTCCTACATTGCCTAACCAAGAACAAGTCATTCGCTTCCGCGTAAAAGTCCTACATTTTAGTGGCCACAACTGGCAGTAAAAGTTTTACTATATTTTCCATATTTAGCTTATTCCTTGTGTTGCTTTCCATGAAGCTAAACGGCGCTTTCGGAAGACCAGTATTAGTTGGTACAACCAACTCATACTGAGATAGGGCAGATACTCATGCTGGGACAGACACTTAGTGACTCAAGAATGTCTTTTATGGTTTATTTTTATAGGAATGCTTTTAAGCAAATTATTTATCTACCTACATATATGTAAATTCTTGTATATCAAGATAAACAGGATATTTCAGAGGACACATTTGCTGAAGAAATGAAGATAAGAAATCGCAAAAGGTACTTTAATTCGTCGCGTTGGGGAACAACACAACAGAGTTACCTATAGATGAAGAGATTTCAGGATCTGATGGTGGAATCTTAGGGAAATCGGACATGTGAGTCGGTTTTTTTTTCTTGAAAACAAAATAATTATTTTTCAATTTTCAAGAAAAAAAATATACTATCGTTGATAACTTCTGAAACTCACTTGGGAGTTTGATAAGTCAGAGCATTGACTTGACGACCGAATTTGGTTAGTCAGAGCATTGACTTGACGGCGCAGATGCGGAGGTTGCGGGTTCGTGTTTGCCGCGGGACACGTTTGTAAGTTGTTGCCATACTTGCCTACGGCCTTGGCAAGCGGGTTAGCGAGTACAGGATGTTAATACACGGAAAGACGCTGCTGCCTTTCTACCGGGGGTATCCCTTGGCAGATTGTAAATGCATCCATGGGCAAGAGTGGTCAACATTCTACTGCCGGCACCCCACGGTTGTGTTTTCTGTTGTTTGTGTGCTGAAAACTAGTAGGTAAGCATAAACTATTTATCAACATAACCGAAACAGCATTCACCTTGTGGTAACCTAACGGCCGAAACTAAGCGTTTCCATTCACGCAGCCGCGCGGCGTGACATTGACGATAAGTTATTCATGTACCCACTTCTGCATTGATACTGTCATTACAATTGGTATGATGGAAGAGTCTGCTCACCTTTGACGTTGGAAAATGCTTTAAGACGGCCCGGCGCAATGACGATGTTGGCGTCTGGGTTTCCAACTTTTTTCAGCAGTTACAAAACGTCCGGAATTGATATTTCAATTTTCACGTTTTTTACGTCAAATTAGTTTAAACAATTGGTTATTACAACAGGAAAAAATCCCAAAAACTGCTCTATAAAATCTTAGATTTTCACAAAACAGGTGAACGAAACCGTTTTAGGCCTCTAAATTTTCTGTCTATACACCTTTTTCAAAATAGTAGTTAGGTTTTACAAAAACCAAAAGTTTTTTATGTTAAACGAGAATAACTGTTGTGACTTTTCATTTGAAACTAGCTTTACGCGTCAGTTTGTATGCAGGCGCCCCCCGTCAGTCCGCATTTTACCATTGTAATTTAAACAATTACATTCAAATAATTGCTTGTCAGTACGTCACCTGAAGCCTTGTTTACCACGTAGTATTAAATATTAAGAATATAATATCGTCACTGCTGATCTCAAAGATAACTGTGATATAGAAAGGGAACGTAGCGCTCTAGCGGTGAGGGGGAATTATATTTTTACATTGTGCCCGAAAGCGCGTCGGGTCGACGACATTTTAGAGATGACGCTGGGCACACCTGGATGCGAACAAGGAGGCTGCCAAAAATTAAGGGAGGCCTATACCCTGCAGTGGGTGATTCCGTACTGAGAGAGACAGTGTATATTCATTTCACATTTATTTTATTTTTATAGTGCGTATTTACATGTTATTTATAAATAATTGGATCATGTCGTCTATATAAATAACATAGATTGAATAGATTGACGAGCTCTGTGGCGCAGCGGGCGAAGGGTCGCCTGCGACGCAAGGGGTTGCGGGTTCGAGTCCTGCCTCGGGACAAATGTCTGTACGATCTGCAGATATTTGTATAGTCTGTTCTGGGTGTTTTTCTGTACATAATAAAAATATCTATCAATGTAGTATTATGTATTAAGTATATCAGTCATCTAGTACCCATAACACAAGCTCTGCTTAGCTTGGGGCTAGATGATGCTCTGTGATCTGTCCAGCATTATTTATTTATTTATTATTTATAGATGTCAATGGGGGATACTGGTCTTGCTGACTAAGCTGAGAATCGTCCCATCGCCCATAGCTACCATCCAGTACCTAAAGGCGATGGAAAAGCCTAATCAATTTAGCTATGTCTTTAGCCGCTGCGGCGTCCCGTACAATATAAATTCTCAACATTACGTACACTGCAGGAGATAGGGCGGCCTATGTCCAGCAGTGGAGGTCATACGGCTGAGATGATAATCATGAGGTATTTATTGGCTTTTCATCTCAGAATTTCATTACAAAAGCAAAAACTTTTGTAATCCTTGTCCCACTTAGTTTTACGTTCGGTGATTCGACTCACGAGACTTCAAAAGCTAAGCAAAGATCTGAAGGGGGAAGGGGGGAAGTCTCTCTCAACATAGTTATGAGTGATTCCCCCGCGTTCCGAACATGAGTTTAGGTAACTTTATAAAAAAAATATTTTATCATTCCAAAATTAAGCTAAGTTTGGGATAAGAAGGGCTCGTGCAAGCCTATGTCTAACAAAGGACGTCCCGGACGACTGAGATGATGATGATGATCTAAGCACTTGCCCGCCAAAACCATCGGTATGTAGCGAATGTTATACAATAACAAAAATATGAATGAAAACGTTTTGACAAAACATTACATAAGTAGGTGCATGGCCTTTGTGCGATGTTAGATACAACAAATGGATTCCCAAAGCGAGATATTTTGAGGATACTCTTTGTTCCATAATCTTGATAATAATTGAATGAACATTTTTTCTTTTGTATAAATCTTGCTTTATTGTCATAACTGCAATGAGATTCCCTTACAACAAAGTTGTCTAGGCTTTACGTTCTTATGCTTATTTTTAAAACGTAAACCCTGTCCTTTCCCCAGACTAATAGCTGATTAAGCTCAGTTGATGTTAGATGACAATAGGTGCTGGACAAGCCTAACAATATCCGAGGCATTGCAGCGTCCGGTACAGTATATTGCTGACATTGTATTCCGTACGTGGACAGAAGTCCTTCTCAGCCGTGGGATTGCTGTCCACGTCCACAGCTGGACACAGGCCTCCCTCATGAATCTCCAAAAGATCATGAGGAGGTTCTGGCCATACTCGCCACGCTTAACAGGCGGGTTGATGAGCGCAGTACCTGTACTGCGCTGATGTTGATACACGAAAGACGCTGCTCCCCTTCTTCTGGTATACATTGCATTTACGGGCAAGAGAGGATAGGCTACATTCTACTGCCGGCACCCCGCGGGTCACTGTATAAATCATCTACAAAAAAGGTCTTACTTTTTATTTATTTTATTGCGTTAGGCTTTAAAATTGACTTCAGTAAGTTTGTAAGTAGCGTGGACAAATACCCCGCAGGCAGTTTACACCTTGATTTTATTTGCCAATTTTAGTCTCGCTCGGACCAATTTATGGTATTATAATTACTTTCTGAACAGTGGATTAACATGTGAATAACAAATATGTATTGGGAAACTAATTGGAATGGCAGCGGCACCTGACAACGTTATTGGGCAATCGCTATAAAAAAACAATTTAATCCATAAAATTTGAAGGGTAAAAAACCGGCAAAGTCGCGTAAAACGCTACGAGTTTGGAATCTTGTACATTCATAAGCATCGTCAGCAGTCCGGAACAGTCCACATTGGACTTGATGCTTTTACAAAACTTTATAACTCTATATACTAAATATAATTAAAGAATAAACATGTGTTCACACAAAATAAAAGGAGATCAGAGCGGAGAGAAAGAAGAACGGAGGAAGTGGCGGGTAAAAGGGTCCCCAACTCAGCTTTGTGTAGCACCTGGCCAAGCCCCGATGCTAATAATTCTTCTAGTCATGCTTTTGTTTAGGCTTGCAAAAACTTTTAATTTAATTTGTTTCAATTCATTTATTAAGTTCTTTTAATATAATGTTTAATATAATTTAATAATGTAAACTATCTAGAAAATTAATTTAAATTAAGGTTAACTGTAATTCTCTTGTGAGTGAATTTTATTCAGTTAGAGAAATAAATGTCTTAAACCATAAAAGGTTAGGTTAGGGTTATGCTTAAAAAAGATTTTAAATTGATTCTCAAAAATAACGACGCATGTTTAGTTCAGAGGAGTTTCATTAGCTTGCCGGCTCCATCTTTAGGCGTTATCGTGTAGTACCAGAGCTTGCCAAGACAATACAAATGAGCCCAAACTCGATGAGTGTAACTAGTTTAGTAGTACCTTCCGACTTCATTATCAGACCACCTCAAAGCCAAATAATTGTATTGTCTCCGAAGATACGCGAGTATACTAAGAAGGTCAATCGAACTTCGAAAAGTGGTGCTAATTTTGCTTCCAAGATCCGAGCCACGCTAACAAATGGGCAAGTTAAATAAAAGCTTGTAGAAAAAGTTACAGGCTATTAAAGCGCGCATGATAAAACCTTAATCGCAAACTCTTTACAAATACTTAAATGTTAAAACTTGACATTCTTAAATATAATTGAATTACATGAATAAAATGACCGGCGTGTTGTCCAGATATAATTCGATAATTGGTTGAAATTCAGGCAAAAGAAACAAATTATGTCTGTAATACCATATCCTTGTCACGTTGCGAAATCACCACAAACCTAAACTGGAGCAGCACAAATTCCGACAATATTGTTTGCGTTGCAGCTCGAAGGAAGGAAACAGGTTGTTTGGTTCATACTAGTGTTCGCTGGTTCATACATAAGTTACTATGACCGTTTTTAGTGATCAAGGCCAAAATAGTAAAAATAACCCTGAGTGACTAAAATAATTAGAAATAAGACTTTATGACGGGTTAGGTAAACTGTGTTATCATCATGAAAGACTTTCAATATTAGGAAAATTATATTCATAGTAAAATACAAAAGAAATACATCTCCGTTAGGTCCGAAGTTTGCAGAGATATAAACTTTAAACTTTTAGTTGATAGAGGTAAATGAAAAGATTACAGGAAAAATGAAACCATCTCTCTAATTAGCATGGTTTTTAAACATTTTATTTCGGCTATCAGAAACTAACTTAATACAATTATTATGTTGGAACCCAATCCTTGATGTGTGAGTCCGACTCGCACTTGACCGGTTTTATTTACATAATGGCACCTGTAGATTATAATTATTGGGTAGATAATTGTTTTAGAAACTATGATTGACCTTATCAATTTTGGTACTTAACCGATTTAGAATCTATACCGGAGGCGGAGAGTTTTAGGATATGTAAACATAATGCATGTCACGACTTCTCACCTGTCAATTCAAATTCAAAAGAATGGTATGAGAAAGCGAAAACTAAATATAAACTTCATTTCACTACTTCGTGTTGCATTTCATAAGTGCTGTTAAGTGCGGTAATGTTAGAAAACGTCCTGTGAATAATAGGGACAATATTTAATAATCTGCGACGCTCAGATTAAACTATTAAATCCACAAGTGGATCAGTTTCTACTTTTTATTCTACTCTAATCCAGCGATGGTTCAGTTTCTACTTTTGGCATGGTCTTGCAACGCCTCGGTGTCTCAAGGCTCCACGTGGCAAAGGCAAAACTAGTGTGACGGAAATGGGTTTAGCCCAAAAACGGGCCCACAGTAACAATAGTAGTATTCTATTCTACTTCTCAAGTAACATTTCGGACTCTATCCAAATGTTATTTGTCTATGAACATTCAATACCAATGCCCTCAAAAGGAACTTAAAACAAGTGACCTTAACGCGACCATTTCCTTGTTCACAGCGGGCCAGTCTAGATACCAAACTATAAAATAAATTTGTTTCATTACGAATTGGCTGCCGGTACAAGTAAATTTACCTGTGATCCAAATTGCCTGTCCATGATTTATTTATCTAAAATCGTTTATCGTTGGAAAATAGTTCTGTACTAAACTAAGAAAGAGTTTGTTCAGATTCCTCGAATGAAATCTCATATGACTGATTTTAGAGCAAGGCTAAAACTTAATTTGTTTTGAAAATATAATCTGTAACTATATAAGATGAATATGAAAATTAGTTGAATAGATCAGTTAAAAAGTTATATTAACACATCGTTCACCAAGACTTAAGAATAATGGCCAATAGTATTAATACATACTAGAGGTAGAACTAACACAGAACTTTGTCAGTATTCCGTAATTAACGTCTTAAATCTCTGTTAATTTTAAAAAGTCTAACTTGTAAAACATCCCAAACTAAGCAAAGCGTGTATTATGGAAACCAGATGGTGTATACATTCATATACAAGTATATTATATTTAATTTATCTTTCGAGGGGTGCATTATAAATTAGTCGTAGGTAAGCCAGACAGAGTAGCGGGCATATCACACACTATGTACCTGTCGAACACAAGACCAGTACCTATCAAATATCGATAAAAACTTGTCATTGATCTAGATGTCAGTTTTGTTAATCGATAGACCGCATTACCTGGGACACTGTAAAAGTATATCCATTCTTGTTTACTTTGACTTTTAGCTCAAATAAAGCAGCTAAACATCAGAAAGATTGATTTTTGAGAAAATTTGTAAGCTGAGCTGTGATCTTTTTGACATGCTGCAACACACACATAGCTTACATTGTTTGAGTTCGCCTGTCACGTGACCTCCCGCGCCGCGACACGTCGCCGTCGTCGGCGGTGACACCTGTGCCTTATATTTAGTTTTATGCTAAGGTATAATTATAAACTTAATTAGTCATTTTCATCTGCGTACTATTCCTATGTTGCCTGATAATAAAGATTTGATTGTTATTATTAATGCCTTGGTTTCCGTTTCACTAAAAGAAATCTTGTGGAAATGCGGTACACTTAAAAACGTAGAATCGTGATTATTCTTCGTAACTCAGAATTTTACAAACATAAATCCGTGCATGAGAACTAAGAGTACCGGCGAGGTACCGAGTAGCAACATAATTGAATCTAAATGCAGCTGAACTCCATACTGTGTTGTTAAACGTTTTGTCCCAGCGTGCTTCTGCCTATTTAAGAAGAGAGGCAAAAAATAACATTCACATTGAGCATAAAAACATTTGTGGTGCAAGGCCGGTTTAGTTAAGGCACTGCGGACTTCTTTTTTGGATGGGTGAACTAAATCTTCTGTAGAACACGCATAGACGAAATATAAAATTAAAAAAATTAAGTAACCCCCCGACACTTAACGTTTATTATTTTTTTTATTGTGTACCCTCAGTTTTGCAATCTGCACATCATGCCCTTTAATTTGATATCACACTTGGGTGTATTTGAACGTTCGATTGTTCACCCCTACTTTCAACCCCCATATCTCATAAATGGCTCAACCAATTAATTTCACTTCATACCAAATTCGGGTATATTTGGAAACATTTGATTACTCAACCCCTCTTCCTCTTTCACTACCCATATCTTGTAAACTTCTTAACTGATTTTGATAAAACATGTTTAAGAACCACCACCGGAAAATTTGCTTTTAAACAAAAAAACTGTATGCATATCGGTCCACTCGTTTAAGAACTACGGTGCCACAGACAGACACACAGACACACAGACGCAAACACATAGCGGTCAAACTTTATAACACCCTTATTTTTGTCGAGGGTTAAAAACAAAGAATCTTTCTCTGTAATGTGTACCACTACAAAAAAATAAGGTAACCTACGAGACTATGTAGTGTAGTGTCGGGGGGTTACTCAAAATGTTTAATTGTGTAATATCTAACATGAAGCATACTTTTGGTTTCTGATGACAAAAATACAATTTGCAATACCATAAATAGTAAGTATTTTTTTCATATAAATTGTATACTTGTTATTAAACAAAGGAAAACATGTTTTAACAACGCGTTACTTATTCTTATATACGATTCTCGTAACGCACTGCGAAATTTCAGCAGCATTAAGCTCGATAAGTGCTACTTTTTTATGTTTTGCAATAAACAATTGAATTTAATTGAGTATGTATTGACTTGCATCATCAATGCATCTATTGTAGATTATTTATACAGCGACTGGTATTCATGCTGTATGGGACGTTGCAGTGCCTAGGACATTGTTAGATGGATTAAAAACAAAAAACATATATTTTGGTTTGACAGAAAATTATAGTTACAATTAACAAGGAACTTACGGTCTGCAACTAAATCTAAAAATGTTTTTGTCGAACTAAATAATGAATGGTAAAAATGTCGTTGAAATGACTAAATAAATAAAATATCTTAACATTTTGTAAATACGGTAATTACCCACGTTACGATAATTCTTAAGTCGGATACCATGCCGACATGTTTAGGTTTTCAAGAAAACCATATGTAGGGTCTAAATGTCTGATGCTGATGGATGGTCTATTCAGACCAGACCAATTAAATGCTGCATTCAAGACTCAATAGCGAATGCAAGAATTATAAGTAATAGCACCTGTCTTATTCAAAATAATACGATCGTGCAGAGAAGAGCCGACAATAGCTCGTTCTTGATGGGAATACGATTGTTCGTGACTCTGTTCACTGATTAGAGAAACAATACTTAAGCCAAGGTTGCTTCCGAACGGCAATTACGGCTGATCATGAGTAATGTAATCCAATGATTGAAACAAGACGTACAACTTACCTTTGTGGCGTTCGGGAAAAGTAGCCGACCATGCTTCTAGCTAACTTTAGTCAAATAAACGAGAAAGTTTGTAAGGATATTTGTCGCCGATGCTTTGTGGCTTGACTAAGAAAACACGCAATCTTAAGTTTACAAATATATCTAGCTCTAAGCACGTTTACCCGCCAGCAGTAGAATGTTACCCCTCCTCTCATGCCCGTGGGTACAGTAAGAGCCTGCTAAGGGATACCTCAGAGTCTTTCCGCGTATCAACATGCCGTACTGCGCTCGTCAACCCGCCTGCCAAGCGTGGTGAGCTTTTAATAACTTTGTCGTGGTGAGCATGGCAGCTACCCCTCATGGATCTCCATGAAAAGGGCCTGTGTTCAGTAGTGGACGTTTTACGGCTGAAATAAAGCACGTTTCCAAACTGATTATCAAACACCTATGCCGGCCTCATAACAGGATACCTCAAAGCTTAAAAATATAGGTTCACACAGGTTTTATTTCAGCTTCTACCTGCGCCTAAAGTTTTTCGAACATTATAATCCCTCTTGTACATCGAGACTTTATGCGAATATTATGTTACCTTGTATCTTAGTACCTATGATTTGTAATGTACATATTATACTTACGTAGAGGTAAGTTGTGTTTGAAAATAGATATAGCCAATTGGATTAGACTGTTATGTTATATCTAAATTTATAATAAACAAATTGAATTGAATTGGATAAGATGAAAATAAACAAAAACAAATTATATATGATCAAGAGCAATACAAAGGCTACTTGTATCTGGTATAACGCACATGGACTCACAAGCAAAGGCTAGTTTTGTATATTTGTGTCACCGTAAGATTGTACAAACTCATGGAATCCCGACATATTGTACTTTCTCTCAGTACATTCATTTGATTGGTCGTTTAAGAGATGAATAGGTTCGATTTTGGTAACAGATCCAACACAGAGCACACCGACTCCACGCGGTCTTGAGCGTGGCGGCCTCAGAGTGTATTTAATAAGCCGGAGGCGTACAGGGAGTGCAGCTTTGAAGCTGTGGTGCGGAGGCGAGCTGTGGTGCCGGACTCTTGTTACCCAATGGCGGGAAGGCTGTACTTTTAGGCCTCTGCCTCGATTTTTGCGGGCAGCGGGGTGGCGGCGGCGCGGAGCGGCAGGATCTTATGTGTAAAATCAAAGCCCGCGCGGCAGCGGCGCGGGGGCATGAAAACGCCGGCCGCTCCCGCGCCGCCGCCGCCGCCGCCCCGCTGCCCGCAAGATTCGAGGCAGAGGCCTTAGCAGCGCCGGAGCCACTGCGATGCTAAGTGCATCCCTAAGGGAAATAATTAAGAACTACCCCGACACAAAGCACGCCCACATAAAGTTGATTAGGTTCGCGGTACTCGTAGAAGTACAGTACCTATGTCGGATTTCCATGGTGAGTTTTATACTGACTAAAATTTATACGTTCAATTGTATACTCTTAGTTAGAAGTTTAAAATCTGACTAGTTAGTTTGTAAGCTAACAGTGTGTACAAACTAACGGTGGTTTATACACCGTGTTCCAAAATTGTAGTCAACCTGCAATGTGTAGTTGTCCTTAAATATAACTTAACAACTACCTAGCTATTTTTCAATTGATCAATTATTAAAAAAACACAAGACAAGTTAATTAAAAAAATATTTTGTATTTGCGATCATATCTGACCGAATTCGAAAGTTACAGATACCTTCGCGAAAATTTCATCAGATTATAAATCAAGATTGACAGAGATAATGCAAGGTACATTTTTTCAATCTGAAGATAGAACATGGTGCGGTTTAATCTCGATAACAACAAAGAATTAGGCACTTTAAAATTTTATGAAGTAGATTCTTGAGTATACTATCCTACTATCTACATCTACCTACTATCCATCCTACTATCTATCCTACTATCCATCTATCTACTAATCCCAGAATTTAGCCACATAACTGAATTAAAGACTTATCAGGACTTAATTTATGAAATGAAAAATATACATATTAATTTACGTCACAAATGGTTTATGTATTCATCTAATGCGTAACGTGGTCGTGGTTCTCATGTCATGTGTCGTAGCTCGATTAACAATTCTACGCCAATCATCTTTGATGGAGGCTTTTCTATAGATTTGACTTAGTCTGGTCCACCTCATTAGAGACCTTCCTTAAGCTCGAGCGGCCTCGACTTTACCGTGCACTGCTCAACGTTCTATGGATGGGCAGGATACATCGGCCAAGTGCGAGTCGATTCACGAACGAAGGGTCCCGTACCATTATTTAATCAAAATCACGTTTTTTGTATGGAACTCCCTTAAATATTTATTTTATTCTGTTTTTGGTAGCAACAGAAATATATCATCTGTGAAAATTTCAACTGTCTAGCTATCACGGTTCATGAGATACAGCTTGGTGACAGACAGACAGACAGACAGACGGACAGCGAAGTCTTAGTAATAGGGTCTCGTTTTTACCCTTTGGGTACGGAACCCTAAAAGAAGTTTTATTTAACAATATATAATATTTTTATTTAATTTGGTATTTAGTAGTTGTTATAAAATATTTTTAGTTGTCATTTTCATAAATAAATAATACTTAATGTAAGTATTTATTTATCTGAGTTAGTATCCTAAATCTTTTGAAATTTCAATATTATTGTAAAGCTTTATCAACGTGTTATACATTGAGGCTTAAATTGATAACCCGTTCTTAAACGGCGTTAGAAGTAAATTATTTTCTCAATTCAATTTTAACCATAATAGGAAACGACTTAAGTTCTAGTGTTAAGTTTCCTATTTCGGAATGAAAGACTACCGTCGTTTAAGATGTTTATTTTTTGTCATCGACCGATCTTTGGTTCGAATAAATTGGTTAATTATTCAATCGTGGAGCAATATCAATCAATATCTCACAGGTACTTAATGTTAATATAGTCACAAAGTTCTGTGTACGAAATACTAGAGAGCGATTAAGTTATAATTTAGAGTCGAGTCGTCGAAAGTAATATGCTTTGAAAAAAGTTAATAAGTTACTCTACCTAGTTTTGAGGACCCGTTATATTTTGTGGATGTTTCCAACTAAGCTGAAAAAGCTCGGGAATTTATCGCGTAATAACTTTGATTATCGTTGAAACACAGTCATAACGTCGGGAATTTATTATATTATGTTATAATTTTAAGTGATGTTGGTAAAATGTAAAAACGCAGTGTCGGCAGACCACCTGCTCGATGGGTGACTGACATTGTAATGGTCGCCAACAAGACCTGGATGCGATCGGCCCAACACCAAAAGGAGTGGCAAGAATGGAGGAGGAGGAACCCAGCATCAAATGGGTTGACACAGACGAGCTCTGTGGCGCAGCGGGCGAAGGTCTGCCTGCGACGCCAGGGGTTGCGGGTTCGATTCCCGCTTCGGGACAAATGTCTGTACGATCTGCAGATATTTGTTCAGGGTGTTCTGGGTGTTTTTCAATGTATAATAAAAATATATATCTATGTAGTATAATGTATTAAGTATATCAGTCATCTAGTACCCATAACACAAGCTCTGCTTAGCTTGGGGCTAGATGATGCTGAGTGATTTGTCTAGCATTATTTATTATTATTATTATTATTTATTATTACTGACAAAAAATGATGATGATGCTTATGATATCTGAAAGCCCATTGTAGTTGTAAATTATGTAAATTGTACTTGTTTGAGTACACCTCACGTTTGTAAGGTGTCCTATTAGAGATAACCCTATGAAGGCGTGTGATGTGTAAGCTCAACTGTAAATGCCAAGAATGGAACCTCTCGATTGAAATAAAAACAAATAAGAACAACACCAGAATCTCTATTTTACTCCTCTTCAGAAATTCAATGCCGTTAACACTTCGTAAACAATGTATCCAACGACCATATTGGTCATAATAGCTTTTCATTTTCAAAATGTGGGAAACATTCACAAGCGGCTCGCTATGTGCGTTATCTGGGTAATCGTTCTTAGATTAATCGAAATGGCAGCCATTATTACATACTTGAGGTAGTTATTCTATAAATTATTAACTATATGGGAGGTCACAATCCGATATTTAATACCTACTGTGGGATTGTAAAACAATTTGTTATTATGGTCATCACGGCACGTTTACAACTATATTTATGCAATTGTGTGTGAAATATTATGAAAGTAAGTGTCGAATATTGACGCAACGTTTACAGAGAAGTACAGGTGTGATGTGCTCATATTATTATATCGCTTAAACAATACAATATGCAACGAAAATGTAATTATAGTTGATCTAGAAAGCCGAAGATTACAGAAGTGCATCACTTCTGTAATCTCCGGCTTTCTAGATCCAAGGCCTTAGTGAAACTGGACCGTTTTATAAGACTTAAGAGGCTGGCAGAGCTCAATAAGCGTTCCGGTGCGATTACTGTAAATATATAATTACTAGCTGTCCCAGCGCACTTCGTACCGCCTCAGAATCAACCACCTACTACCACAACTTCTAACTACTGCTACTACTTCTCTACTTCTACTCTACTACTACTATACTATATTATTGTCATCAAGGATACGGCGTTGAGACTGTTCTTTTGTAACATGAAATGATGTATTTTATTATAACATACATACATACATACATATAATCACGCCTTTTTCCCGTAGGGGTAGGCAGAGACCACTTCTTTCCACTTGCTACGATCCTTACATACTTGTTTCGCTTCGTCCACTTTCATTATTCCCTTCATACATGCTCTTCGGTTTAGGGTACTCTTGACCTGGCCTTTTTTCAAGACGTCCCTGATTTGGTCTTGGAACGTCCGCCTAGGTCTACCCCTTCCAACACTTTCATTCACACTCGCCTTATACACTTTCTTCGTCAATCGTTCTTCATTCATTAAGAATCAAGAATCAAAAAATACTTTATTCAGTGCGGCCGCATGGACCTTATTGACGCGTCACAAATTACAAAATAAAACAACACAAATAAATAGAATAAAGCACATAATTGAATCTGTTCACTTCAGATGACACGCGAGTTAGGAAAAGAAGTGAACAGAAGAACCTAACTCGGTCGTTATAGTCATCATTTAACAATTTTATTTTGTCTTATGTTACGTTTGACGGAGTTGGAGCAGATTCCGTCCCAAGTGGTTTTGTCCTCTAGGTAATCTGATATTTTATAATAAGCTTTATTGCACAGATTGCGTTTAATAATGTTTTTGAATTTATTCAATGATAACTTCTGCAACTCACTTGGGAGTTTGTTGTAGAAGCGTATACATTGCCCTTTAAAAGATATTTTCACCTTATGGAGCCTAGTAGTGGGCACAGCGAGTTTATTCTTATTTCTTGTATTTACATTGTGATTGTCGCTGTTTTTCTTAAACGAAGCAATATTTTTATGGGTGTACAACAGGTTCTCATAAATATATTGACAAGCTACTGTCATTATATTTATTTCTTTAAATTTAGTGCGAAGTGATTCTCTGGGACCCATATTGTAGATAGAACGAATAGCCCTCTTCTGCAGCACAAATACGGTGTCTATATCTGCAGCACATCCCCACAGTAGTAAGCCATAAGACATAATGCTGTGGAAATAGCTGAAGTAAACAAGTCTAGCGGTATCAACGTCTGTAAGAAGGCGGATTTTTTTGACTGCATATGCTGCAGAACTAAGCCTACCCGATAGTTGTTCTATGTGTGGGCCCCATTGAAGCTTATTGTCTAAAGTTATGCCTAAAAATACAGTTTTTTCTACAAGGTTTAAACTTTCACCTTTTAATTTAATCTTGGCATCAGCCTGTTTTACATTAGGAAGAGTAAATCTAATGCATTTTGTTTTATTTTCATTAAGTAATAAGTTATTGACATTAAACCAATTAACAACCTCTGAGATTGCATTATTCACCTCGTCATAATCGGTGGTACGTCGTTTCATTTTGAACAAAAGTGAAGTGTCATCAGCAAACAATACAATCTCATGATTGTTTTTGACAAGATGAGGTAGATCATTAATGTAAATTAAAAATAGAAAAGGCCCAAGAATTGATCCCTGCGGTACACCCATTGTGACTACAGATCCCGAAGAACGTTTTCCATTAACATCAACTCTTTGTATCCTGTTACTGAGATAAGAAATAAGTAGATCCAAAGAGATATCTCTAACACCATAGTTCATTTTTTCACCATTCTCTCGACATGTCCAAACCATCTCAGCATACCTTTCTCAATTTTCGTCACTACATCTTCTTTCAGACCACAACGTTTCCTTATCTCACTATTTCTTATTCTGTCACTCAGTTTAACTCCTATCATACTTCTTAACGCTCTCATCTCAACTGCATTTATTCTGCTTTCATGTTTCTTCTGCCATGCCCAACTTTCACTTCCGTACATGAGTGTCGGAACCAACACTCCCTCATGCACAGCCAAACGAGCCTTGTTAGACACCTTCCGACTGTTCATAAAGGAGTGCAAAGCTCCATTAACCATGTTTCCTGCATTCACTCTTCTTTCAATATCACTCTCACACTTTCCATCTCTTGTAAACTTTGAACCCAGATACACAAACTCATTCACCTGTTCAATTTGTTCACCTCCAATCACGATATTGCAGTCTGTCACTGCCTCATCTCTTTCAAACACCATCACTTTCGTCTTCTTTACATTCATTTTATTATAAGTTCTGAATAAAAACAATATTTATGTATTTATATTGAATACTCTACTACTAATAACTTGTGAAACTTTCGCGATTTGTGAACATATTAATTAGTTTAAAAATTACAGGATTTTATCGCGACCTAGAATGTTGAAACGTGTTCGAAATGTCAGGAAAATAATGAAAAAGGTACGCGATAAAATCCTGTAATTTTTAAACTAAATAATATTCTACGACTCAGATTAGTCCGGTGCAGTCGTTCTCGAGTTATAAGTGGTGGAACTAACCCGGCTTTGTTTAAATATATAGATAGTCTTTTACACGTAGAAAGAGTTCGGTGTCAGCAGGATAGAATAGTTTATGAATTATGCTGAAAATTTCACCTATATCTGAACTTTGACCGAATATCAGGTATAGCTGCAGAGTGCCTATTGACCTATTATTTCCTGTGACTAATAGCCGACTATCGGCAGTAGAATGTTCCCCTACTCTCTTGGATGCAGTAAGAACCTGCTAAAGGGATGCCTCCGGGAGATGGGCTGCAACGTTTTTCCGTTTCGGCGCCAACCCGCCTACCGAGCGTGGTGAGTATGGCAACAGCCCCCTCAAGATCACTCAATGATATATGATGGAGGCCTACGTCTAGCAAATGGACATCCTACGGCAGAAACGAATAGCCGACTAAGATAAGTATTTTTGTTACGCCAGAACTCCTTCCTTCATGAACCGATTTGGAACATTATTTTTGAGTTCGAAATTAAAAAATTACTGTGGTAAGATAAATTATAGATAAGAGAGAAAAAAAGTCACGCTGTATATATTAACTATTAGTTAAAATATGTAATAAATGGGTTAAACATTATAGATTACATTAAACATAATATTTCTTGACGATTTATAGAAATACGTGAATCATTAGGCGCTCTTTTAGTAAGTTATAAAACCCGTTGTAGATGAGAGATACAAAAAAACCACGCTGTACGAGTATTTATAAAATAAAATAAATGCGGCGCATAAATAAACTACCGTTAACTACCTAAACATAACTAAGTACTTACCGGTACTTAATCCTATCTACTTACATTTACACATAATGACTCTCGTCTCGTTGGCCTTACCTGTAACACAAATATTATAATTTCAAAATGGATAGCTATGAATAAATTAATAATGTCGAACATACATATGACACAGCACTATTGGGATTGTGCGTATTAACAAATACTTGTTTTTGTAAATACATCCCACCATACAGAGAACAATACCCAGATCAGAGACAAATATTTGCAAAAAACTTACAAACATTTGTCACGCGGCGAGAATCTAACCCGCAACTTCCTGTCAACTTCACCACGGAGGTCGACAATAAGGCGTTTTCATTAAAAAGTAAAAACTTCAAAAATAGCTTTCTCGAACCTTGTTTTGTCTTTTTATTTTAAGGCTTTTTGTGTTTTGTTTTACACAATTCCGCCAGTGTAAAGTTAATTTATAAATTCTTATGTTATTTGGCGGGCCATGTCGGCGGCCATTTTTCAATAAATGCCTTTATCTAGTTTTCTTTATCTAGAAGGAAACACAATTTGACATTGACAGAAATTATGATTAATCACAAACTTGCATTCTCCTTCACTGAAAACGGCTCAATGTGATAATACACGTAAAAAATAACATATATGAAAACATCTTTATGACTCCGAGATTTTCGTTTGAGAAAGTTAACAATTAATTAGCCAATAAAAATTGCAGCGGTAATTATACCACTAATAAAAACACCTGACTACCGACGTGAAGACCTTCATTTCAATTGGTTTTTAGTTCGATTTATTAATTTAATTCAAGATGCAATATTGGGGATAAGTGTCCAATCATAATTTAAATTAATTTGATGATTTCAAATATACGTTAATGAAAAAATAAATATTTAACTTTTGAAACTATGATTATATGGTTTTCGGATGGAGTTTTCGATATTTTTCGACGAGTTAAGAAAAACTCAAATCATGGTACCTAATAAATATTCCGTTCATATTGCATATTATTTTATTATTATTATTAAGAGCCTGTACTGTCCCACTGCAGGGCAAAGGCCTCCCTTCCTTCCTTCCACCTATCTCTGTCTTGAGCTACTGTGGTCCAGTCTTCCAAGTATGCGTCGAGTTCGTCTTTCCATCGACGTCTCGGTCTGCCGCGAGGTCGTTTCCTGTCTTGTGGGATCCATTCGGTAGTGGATTTAGCCCATGACTTATCCGGCCTGCGGCAGACGTGACCCGCCCAATCCCACTTCAATTGGCCCGATTTTTGGGCGACGTCTGCGATCTGTGTTTTGGAGCGCAGTTCACTATTTTTTATCCGGTCTGACAATTTGACTCCTAGGATACTGCGCTCCATCGCTCGCTGGCAAACCCCAAGTCTGCTCTTTTGCAAAGCGGTCAATGACCAGGTCTGTGCGCCATAGGTGAGGATTTATTTATTTTATTTATTTATTTTTATTAGGTTTGTCAACAGTTTAATCATGATTACTCACATAGATCTTATCAACTAATTGCTTAATGCTACATGATAAACCAATTACAGACAAACACAACATGCACAGTAATATAATATTTAGGTTAGGTATGTAAAAACTTAACAAGAATAAAGAAAAAATATTTCGCAAATAAACGCTCTAGTGATTACTTAAAACTAATACAAAATAAACAGAGAAGATATAAGAAGTTAAAATTCTACACAGATGATTCACAAAGTAAAGTTCTAATTTTATTGATACTATGAAAGCCAATATCCAAATCCTCAAGCTGATTATAAAGCTTACAGAGGCGGGGTATACACGAGCTCGATCCTAAGATTGTTCTTCTAAGCGGTGAAACAAGTGGGCTGATCCTCAATCGGGGGTTTCTACGAGGCACTTTAAAATTCAATCTTCCCAATAATTGGGGACAGTCAATTTTATTTCTCATAAGTTTGTGCAAAAAATTAAGATCTATTAGATCTCTTCGTTTTTCCAGTGAAATAACTTTAAAATGCGATAGTCTTTCGTTATATGACACATGTCTTCTAGCTAGTTTGGTACCTCGAGCTAAATGCCACAGAAACCTTTTTTGCACCCTCTCCATTCTTAATTTATGTATAGCATAATGAGGACGCCAAACTGAGCTGCATTATTCGAGTGTGCTACGAACTAGAGAGTAATATAAGATCTTTTTAGTCTTAGAATTTTTAAAAACCCTCCCGTTTCTGATGACAAACCCCAGCATCTTAGCAGCCTTTTTAATAACATTGTCCATATGTGGGACGAAAGTCAGTTTTTTATCCAATATAACCCCCAAATCTTTGATATTATTAACTTCCTGGATAGCCTGTTGCGAAATGAAGTAAGACGACGGAATTATGTCTAATTTACGAGTAAATTTTATATGAAAGCATTTTTTGGAATTAAGCAGCATTTTATTGTCATGACACCAAGCATTCAATCTATCCAAGTCGGTTTGAAGTAGCGATACATCCTCATAAGTTTTGATATTTCTCATGAACTTTAGATCATCCGCATAAAGGAAAGGACAGGAGTTTATAAAACAGTTGGTGATGTCATTAATAAAAATGTTGAAAAGAACCGGGCCTAAATGAGAGCCCTGTGGCACGCCCGACAGGATATCTTCCAACCCAGAGTCGTAACCTCCTAACACTACATAGAAAGAGCGACATTGTAGGTATGAGCTAACCCATCGTAGAAAAGTACCAGCAAACCCATACTTCGACAACTTATACACCAGCAAATCATGAGATACACGGTCAAAGGCCTTAGAAAAATCTGTGTATATCACATCTACCTGTATGTTAGAATCGACAGCCTCTACCAATTTCTCCGTAAATGACACTAGGTTGGTGCAAGTTGACCGGGCGGCTATAAAACCATGTTGGTGAGGAGTGAAATATTGTTTCATGTGTGATTTTATAATTGGACAAATCAAAGACTCAAATATTTTAGCGAAAGTCGATAAAATGGATATTGGTCTATAATTAGAAACCTGACTTTCATCCCCATCCTTAAAAATTGGAACGACCTTAGCTTTGCTAGGATTGGCAAAATGCACATGTCCATGAGTTTTCTTTTGAGTGTCAGTGGCAGATCGCCTTTCATTAGATCTTTCATAGACCAATAGCCCTTCCAGGCGTTTTCAGTTCGTCTTGTTATTTCCACATCTTGTCTGCTCTGGAAGGATACTAATTGGCTTAAATATAAGTACTCATGGACATATTCAATTTCCCCATCCCCTACCTGTAACCTGCATTCTATGGCGTTGGTCATTATCTTGGTTTTGGACCTGTTCATGCAAAGACCAACTTTGAGGCTTGCCGTGTTAAGTTCGTCCAACATTGTGCCGAGCTCAGTTGCTGATGTGGAAAAGAGAACTATATCGTCGGCAAATCGGAGATTATTCAATCTCTTATCACCAACGATGATCCCCTTTTCTAACCACCTAGGTGTTAGAGATTGAAAAACCTCTTCTAAAGTGGCTGTGAAAAGTTTTGGGGACAGCGGATCACCCTGTTTAACACCTCGTTGTATTTGGAAAGACTGTCCGGTAGAATCTAATTTAATGGCTGCAGTGCTGTTTAGGTAAATGTGTTCTAAGAGTTGGATGTAAGTGGTTGGAATATCTTGTTTTCTAAGTGCTGCGAAAATGGCTGAGTGCTCAAGACTGTCAAAGGCTTTCGAATAATCGATGAAGGCTATGTAAAGTGGTAGGTTGTACTCCGTGTATTTCTCAATAAGCTGATTTAGTGACTGAAGATGGTCAGTGGTGGACATGCCCCTGCGAAAGCCTGCCTGTTCTGGCGGTTGGTGTTGGTCCAGGAGGCCTGATACTCGGTTCTCTATCACTTTTATAAAAGTTTTATAGATGTGTGAAATCAAGCTTATTGGTCGATAGTTAGCTATATCTGTCTTGTCACCTTTCTTGTGGAGTAGAATTATATGGGAGTGGCAGAAGTTAGAAGGTATATTGCCAGTTTGTAAAATTGTGTTAAATAAATTTGTGAGATGAGGGATCAATAGAGGCTCTCCTATTTTTAAAGTCTCACTAGTTACACCATCGTCTCCAGGACTTTTTCCGTATTTAAGGCTGACTATTGCGCGATGTACTTCATGTCCTGTGATCCAAGGTATACTATTTGGGCATGAGTAGTTGATTGTTGACGTTAAATTGTTTTTGTTTGAATAAAGATTCTGATAGTATGTAGTGCAAACATCTAAAATTTTTCTTTTTTCTCTCTGTATTAATCCATTTATGTCCTTAATTTGAGTAATTGAAGTTTTACCAGTCTGTGTTCCTCTCATTGCTATTCTGAGAGACTTATTTTTATCTAACGCAACTCTAATCAATTCTTCATTATATTTCCTTATATCATTCCGTATTTTTCTTTTTACACCTTTATCTTTTAATTTATATTCTGGTGTATACAATGTTAACTTCTGTCTTTCTTCTATAAGTATTTTAGTTTGATTACTCAGTTTATTAGATTTAATTTTGTCGTGTTTAATTTTTTGACTTGCGATTTTGATACTTTTTATTATGTTCGAATATTGTGTTTGGGCGTCTTCACAGTTCTTGGCATCCAAAAGAGCGAAGCTGTTTTTTAAGTCTAGACAAAACTGGTCTTGATTTCTGATGAGGATAGTTTTGTCTAATTTTCTAATCGTTTGTGTAATCATTTTTAGTCGTTGAATTTTAATGTGGAATTTTATACTACAACGTACTGGACGATGGTCTGAGCTAAATTTTATATTATTTAATACCTCTACGTTTTTAATTATTTCCTTATTGGAAGAAAGACAAAAATCTATTTCATTTTTGGTGGTTTTGTCGGGAGAGAACCATGTCCAGCGACGATGAGGTTTTTTATAGAAGAAGCTGCATTATATTGCATATAATGTAAATTATATTGATGGTAAGATTTCTGTTTTTACTAATATCTGTACCTACAGGTACTCGTAGTGCGTGTAAAATTTAACTCAATTTTTTGAGACGCAGTACCTGACCACATCGAGAGGTCAGTTTTAGATCATTGACCTGATATTTTCTCTCAATATAGCCGACTGTAATAAATAAATAAAATAAGAATTTGCCAAGAGATACCTATGGAAGATGGGCAGAGGCTTTTTTCTGTGTATCAACATCGCGTATAACGCGCAGTACGCGATATTGATACACAGAAAGACGCCGCACTTGGTAGGCACCAAGTGTGGCGAGAATGGCAACAATCCCCTCATGATCATGGAGGTCCATGAAAGAGGCCCAGCAGTGGACGTGGACAGCAGTCCTACGGCTGGGGTAATGAAGAATTGGTGTAAAAGAACAATCTACTATAAACCCGCTATTACTCGATTCCCGCTTCGGGACAAATATCTGTACGATCTGCATTTGATATGTTTTTTTTTTATAAATAAAGAAATATCTATCTATGTAGTATAATATCTATTAAGTATATCAGTCATCAAGTATATGCCGTGGGGTGCCGGCAGTAGAATGTTGCCCCTCCTATCTTGCCCGTGGATGCAGTAAGAGCCTGCTAAGAGCTACCTCCGGAAGATGGGCAGCAATGTCATTCCGTGTATCAACATCCCGTACTGCGCTCGCCAACCCGCCTGCCAAGCGTGGTGAGTATGGCAACTGCCCCTTATGGAGATCCATGAGGGAGGCCTGCGTTCAGTAGTGGACGTTTTATGGCTGAAATGATGATATCAGTCATACCCATAACAAAATCGCAGCCTAGCTTGTGGCTAGATGATGCTATGAGAATTGTCCAGCATCATTTATTTATTTGAGCCACCAACAGAGGATACACAAGAAATATACAAAAATAGAAATATTAAAATAGCTTGGGCTAGTGTTCCCTCAATTACAGGCAACTACATGTATATAACAAATTAAAAAAAAAAACAATATTTTAACAGTTGTTTGCATACGAACAAAGTTTTAAACATAACATATACAAAAAAATTAAAAGGGTAATCTAAAGCTCAATAAAATAAGAAAGACACGTAACAAAGAGTAGAATTATTATATCCCCTAATAATATGATCTTGGAGATCTATGAGGAAGGCCTATAAGCAGTGGACGTGAATAGCAGTGATGATTATGTGAGTTGATTAAGTACGTATATAGGATTAACCAGTTTTTTTATCGTCACAAGTTACACAGGGTGCTTTGGAGCTTGCGTCACATACTCGAACACGAGCAATGATTTTGTAATATTACGCATTGCGTTCTCGCTAGATGAATGAATTGGCCCTTTTACTAGCAGATTAGATCGGCGGGCACGTACGTACCGTCGACCTCCACGCGTACCACATGACATGCTTAACAAAATAATACCCCAAAATGTTACAAGAGCGTACCTAACCTACACACATAATATTTAATTTAGATAAATAATCTTGTTTTTATATATAAAGAAATTAGTATAAATATATAATGTATGATTATGGCAAAGCACAGTTTATAATTGGTTTAAGCTAAGTGCATACATTACCCGGAATGACGTAAATGGACAAATATATACATTTTGTAAGAACGGGAATTACTCACGTAGTATTGTAACGTCGAAGATTATTCCGACATGTTTAGATTTTTCAAGAAAATCATCATCATGGGATTAAAGGCCCGTCCGCGCGTAGGGCCGACACGACACTGACAAAATGAATAGTATATCTCACGTTAATTTTGAAAGTGAAATATATAGGCTATATAGACATCGTAAAAGTTCACAGAAAAAAATATTATAACTAAGTTAATTTTCTCATACATTTTATACGGCACGGCTTTTTTGCTATAAATTCGAAATGGGATTAACTTGATTACCTACGATGTTTTAAGGATGCAATAATAATCTTCCAAGGGGTACCTCCGGTAAATAGGCAGCGCCGTCTTTCCGTATATCAACATCCCTTACTGCGCTCGCTAACCCGCCTGCCAAGCGTGGTGAGTATGGCAACAACCCCTCATGATCATCATACTTCGAGATCTATCAGGGAGGCCTTTGTCCAGCGGTGCACATCCTACGGTTGAGATGATGATGATGATGACTAACACACACAGACAGACAGAATTGAAAAAAAAAACAATATAGCGCAAAATATAGAATGGACTAGATGGATAAAACTATATGCAAAATACAAAAACAAATACAAAAATAACCTAGCACGAAGCGGTTGGTTAAGAGGTCATAAATAAAACTAAGATTTTCAGATAGGATCGTTTCAATCTTGCGGACTTATAGAACTTAATTTCCTAAAAGACACTAGGTACGTGAATGAATTAACACTTTATTATAGAAGATTACTTATAATATAAAAAATATAATACGTAGGCTGCGTAAGTGATACAAGTAGGTAGTAGAGGTTGTCTATGTCTTTTAATTGCAAACTTTGGAAATAAATGAATTAGTTTCTGAGTTTAATTATCGGTAAAAACAAAAAACGTAATATGTCCACTCTCTCTATTTCTCCTCTCTGTGTCGTCGGAACTATGATTTCATAAGAATTTTTAAGTGAATTGATATCTGCTTCTTAACTAGTCGCATTGCCCAATACTCAGGCCGCATGCTGCAAAAGTGATTTAAATCGATCATAAAAATTAATTTAATTCAGTTATTTCTGGAGTTTATAGTCATTAATACTGTTTCTGATATGAGCAGTTTTAATTAGCGTCGTGAGAAAGTTTCTTGAATTGAATCGTAGTAGGCGGTGGCGGTCCACAAGATTAATAGAATAGCAATATAATATTTTGAGTTGCAAGTGTATAATGCCCATAAATCAAGAGTCTAGGTGTCTATTACTCAATCTAAACCGCAAAACCGCTGGTCAGCTTGAAAATATTGTATCTCAAGTATTAATTTGTCTCTTTTTGGTTATGTTTTTTTGTAAGTAATTAAGTATGAAATAAAAATTATTATATAAAATATAATAAAAAATTATTATAAAATATTAAGTATTATATATATATTTATTATTATAAATTATTTAATAATTAATTAAGTCCGCAAGTTTGAAACGGTCCTACCGGAAGACCAGCGTAGTTTGTTGGCTCCATAACATCCAATGACTCCATAACTCCATGCTGAGCTAGGTCCATTTTGTCTACCATTGTCTACTCTATTTTCTGCCTTTCAAAAATTTTGTTTTGATTGTGTGTATGTTTTTTTTACTATAACTGATTTGTTCATAATGTATTTTTTTAATTGGTATGCAAATAAATCTTTTTGTATTTATTTTGTTGACGCAATTCGTTAAATTATTATATGTTAACGTGCATCACTCAAAATAACAAATAGATAGTAATATGTCATATCTATAAGCATTACATTGTAAATGCATTCACGTGGGTAGAGTTCTCAAAACATCGTTTATGTAGAAAATCGTTATGACCTGCATAGCAAAGTTATATAATTTGATTATTGGCATTTATTAATTTATACAAAATGAATATAAAATGAGTTTCATTCATATTGCTTATTATTGTATCTACTGGATGCTGAATGAATTAAAAAAAAACATTGGTGTAATGGCCGTATAGTCGTCCCTGGCGCGTTATGCCAATACTTTATCCTACCTTTTTATATGCTATTTTACATATGTATATAAATTGTAAAAGTTCTGATAGTATTGTGGGCCGCAATGTAAACGCGGCTTAACCGGACTCTTAAAAGAATTGAAGGTAGCTGGTTTATTACCATCAAGATCAATTCTCGGCGGAAGCTCCGATGCATCTCCAGTCTTACGAGGACCACGGCCAAAATATGCGTATTAAACAGCGGTTAATTTCCGTGCCGATTTATATAGAGGTTTCCGTAACGAAAGGGTAAAAACGGGACCCTATTACTAAGACTCCGCTGTCCGTTTGTCTGTATGTCTGTCTGTCACCAGGCTGTATCTCATAAACGGTAACAGCTAGTTAAAAATTTCATACATAATGTATTTCTGTTGCCGCTATAACAACAAATACTAAAAACAGAATAAAATAAATATTTAAGGAGGCCCCGATACAACAGTTATTTTTTGTCGTTTTCTGGCTCGATATTAATAACGGCAGCAGGTAGATGCTTGAAATATTCACAGAATATTTAGTTGTATATTCATTTTAAAATTCAAATATTTAATTAAAATAAAGCAAACATTTGCAGGGGGCTCCTATACAAAAAACGTGATTTTTAAGCCGTTTTTTGCTCGACATTAATAACGGCAACAAGTAGACGCTTGAAATATTCACGGAATATTTAGTTGTATATTCAGTTTAAAAATCGAAGATAACCGAAAATCACAACCAAAAGTGCCTCAAACCGGAAAATCAAGTTGTTTTTCCAAATAATGGTACGACTCGCACTTGAACTATTTTTTATGCGACTATTATATGACGGGACAAGTCGAAGGCCCACCTGATGTTAAACGGTAACCTCTACCTATTACAACTGCAATACCGCGGTGATCACGATCATTAAGCACGTGATTAACGCTGCATTACATAAAGATGTAAGGTCTCATATGCCCGTAATTTCACCAAAATTTCAAATGTTTGTGATCGCGAAAGTTTAAGAAAGATTATGACGTATCAAGTATTATATTATGGCACCTAGGGTTCATATTTTGTACCACTTGTCTATGACTGGCATCATGGCTCCTGTAAAAAAGAAAAACCAGGCCAGACAGCGCTATGCGAAAAAAAAACTAATTGCCGTAATCTGTTTCAACTCGTTATTGTATGACAGACCTTTACAATGAGCTGACCATATACCTACCCAGTGGTCAGTTTGCTCTCGTTTTACGGTTACGCAGACCGCACGCTTTATAAAAAAGAAAAACATTCGTTACAGGGACCGCGCCGTGTCGCCCGTTTTGGTAACCTACATCTGTTACGGCAATACGTAAGACACGAACGAGAAATTAAGAAATGATGTAGAACAAATGATAGAGTGCAAAACACGATTGTTACCAGTAATCCGTAAAGTTGCTGCGACACAGTGACATTACACAGAAATTAAAAAAAAACTTATCATGAGTTTTCGCAATACGTATATTATAAGTACTTCAAGCAAGCAACTGGCCCAACTGATGTTATGTGGCAAGTTGCAAGGAAATATCACCTCGTTTGTTGTGTTTGGTGTGTCATAGCTTAAATCTAGATAGGTACTAAGCCAACAAGGTCATTACACCGAAACAGAGACACAGATAAAACAAGTGGTTCGATACCTTATCGGGAAACTTGTATTATGGGTGAAACGCAATAGAGCCCGCACTGAATATATACGAAAATGTTCCATCTCCTAACTTTAGAGCATGAAGAAGTCTTTTTGAAACTTTCGCGATCACAACACATTACAGAAGTAAGGTCTTTGCATCTATTGTAGCTGATTTATTCAGCAAATGGTGGTCATACTGTATGGGAAGTTGCAGTGGCTGGAACATTGTTGGATTTGGCTTACCAAGCACCTATACCATCCTCTCAGCTAAGTCAACACACTATTATATAAATATAACCGGGTATTACGCGATAAATACCCGGTTATATGTTATATTAATAACATTCTTTTAACGTTATTTTCACATTCGTAAAGCATAGTGAAACGTTAGTTCAGGGATTGTTATTCAACAAAGGTCGCCCTTGATCTTGTTACGACTTAGCTTTTGTTATATGGGAACAATTCAACTTTTATAACACTCATAATAATCACATCTCCTCGAGCCTGCCCAAACAACCAACACTGCCAACGCGCAACTGTCACTGCCACAGCAACCACGTCCAAGAAACGGAAACTCGTTAAAGAAGACATAATAGATATATCTAAGTTAAGCGATGACAAGGGAAAGGATATGATAATGGACACCATAAAAAATATTAATATTACCTGTAAAACTATTTTCATTGTATCTTTTATGAGGTCACCGAAACTAGAGACAAGACCGAAAAAAGCAACGCAAGTAACTAAGCAGCTTCTTAGATACTAATTTTACAAGGTGACCTTAAGGTCAGGTCAAGTAGCACGGGAGCTGGCCGGTCATTACTTTACGGACTTAGTGCTATTATACCCCGATGGCATCGCCCCGTTACGAACGTTGCAGATGTTCATTTGAACAAACGGCAACGCAAGTAACTAAGCAGCTTCTTACATACTAATTTTACAAGGTGACCTTAAGGTCAGGTCAAGTAGCACGGGAGCTGACCGGTCATTACTTTTAGGTCAAGCTAAGTTTTACGAACGAAGTTTCACTTATCAGATGTTCACGTAATTTATTTATGAAGTAAAATCCACTGGTGCTTGTTCGGAGCTAACTGCCCTACGGATACAAAGCCCCGGTAGGGTAAACAGTCACAGTTATGCAATTAATATTTTGAATACAGTAAGCCACTTCAGCCGTGGGGTGCCGGCAGTAGAATGTTACCCCTCCTCTCATGCCCTTGGATGCAGTAAGAGCCTACTAAGGGCTACCTCCGGAAGATGGGCAGCAGCGTCTTTCCGTGTATCAACATCCCGTACTGCGCTCGCCAACCCGCCTCTGCCAAGCGTGGTGAGAATGGCAACTACCCCTCATGGAGATCCATGAGGGAGGCCTGTTCAGTAGTGGACTTTTTACGGCTGGAATGATGAAGCCACTTCAGCTATACTGCTCTTTGTACTCGTAGTACATCATCAGCCGATTCTGCCGATTTATCATCATAATCTCAGCCCTAGGACATCCATTGCCATACTCGCCGTGCTTGACAGGCGGGTTAGCGAGCGCAGTATCGTACGTTGGTGCACGGAAAGACTCTTGCTCATCTTCCGGCACGGGCAAGAAGTGACAACATTTTACTGCCGGCCCCCACGGCCACAGAGGCAGATTATATTGCATAAATTCATAAGCATGGTAATCCATACGCGAGATATTATTGTATTATTATTTTTAAGATAATGCCATGGGAATGATAATAATATAATGGTACTTTAGATATATCTATTCGCTTATGGTAGATAAGCAAACCTAACAATTTTCAAATTGTGATATAATCAAAATAACCTTCCTTAGAGTATCTCAGCGAACATAATTTAAGTTTTCAACAATTGCATTGTTATCATCTATCTCAGTCGACTGCGAGGTCGGCCGCAGCCTCCGAGAAACCGCTGGAACATTATATTCCAAGTAAGAGTTGATACGTACTTTAGTACCTAGTGCAATTACAGGTACATGAGACCTTACAACTCTGTCTCAGGGTAACGGGCGCAATGTAATGCAGCGTTGGTAACGTGCTTAGTGAAAGTGATCACCGCTGTATTACAGTTGTTATTGGTATAGGTTACAGCTTAACAGGCGGGCCTTCGGCTTGTCTCGTCATTTAGTAGTATTAAAAAAAGTGCACTCTATGCTGCAACGTCTAGACGCAGAGGAAGACCAACAAAGATTTGGACAGATCTGATCAAAGACCTAATATACTGCAATGCTCTCCAAGACGACTTGTTAGATAGAGCGCAGTGCATGATAGATAATAAATGCCAATAGAGGGAAAGAGACATTAGTAAAGCACTCTCTCCTTCTTTGTTTTATTGCCTTTTTCTTCTTTTCCATAAGGCATTAGCTAAAAAAGTTTAATAATTTATTGCCCCACATGCAGAGTAAAGACAAGTAGATTAAGCGTGACAACCACAGGCATAAACAGATGTTGAAAGAGAGCGTAGGGCGCTGGCCGTACGAGGAAATATGATCGCCCGTCGATTTGCTCGTTGCTCGAGAGAGGTGAAAATCACTTTATTTAAGGCTTACTGCCAGTCCTTCTACTCGAGCAGCCTCTGGCTGAACTGCACCAAACGTGCGGCCAGCACCCTACGCGTGCAATATAACAACATGTTTAGGATGCTGATGCGGCTGCCTCGCTTTTGCAGCGCATCTGGGATGTTCGCGGAGGCGCGCACAGACGGCTTTCAAGCTATTATACGTAAAAAAGTCGCTTCTCTACTTCAGCGTGCGCGAGGCAGTAGCAACAGCATCCTTCGGATGATAGTTTCTCGCTTAGACTGTCCCATCCAAAATAAATGGATGAAAATAATGATGGGATCGGAGTCTTTATAAGTTATTATTTTAATTAATTGATGTATAATTTTAATATATAATATAATTTTAATTTATAATGATGATGATGTAATTTTTGCCATATTTTTATTATATTTTTGTTTATATGTTCTGAATTTAATGTGATCTTAATTTTAGTAATGCTTCTATGATTGTGTGTTCCTGTATCTTATTTAAAATGTGTGATATGAATTTGTAATTTGAAATAAATGAGTTAATAATAATAATAATAAACAAAAAGAAAACACCAAGGTAAAGAAAAGTCATTCCAATAATAAAGAATGACAATCGGTTCTTCAATTAAGTACATTAATTTATGTACTTTTTCCATATTGTTAGCTTGCAATAGATTGATGATAAATTAAAAAAAAAATGTTTTATTGTTTGGAAGAATGCTAGGTGCAACATAGTCTCAGTCATGATAACACAGAACATTTATTACGAGTATCTATGGTCGGCCAGACTCTGGCTCTAGACTTTTTCCGGTAATTAGCGTCAGTACTGTATAATAATATACCCAGGGAGTTTAAATAGATGTGAATCCTGACATCAACACACCAGATAGGTTTTTAATAGGGACATTAGTCAACATTTGCTTTTATATTGAGAGTAGAACCAGGCGTCCGTCACTCGCTCAAGGGCACGTGATAAATGCCTACCGCTTTGCGTGCCGTTCGGGATACATACGCCAGTAGTAGGCTGCCACACGCCTGCTTGAGCGCACGCACGTTAAATGTTAAAACGTTCCTTTAGATGTCGAGACCGCGTAACTATTGTGCAGTGGATGGATGCCAAAGTAAAAAAAAGAGACTTGCCGCACTTAGTCCCTGGAGCATCTCCTGCAGTTCTTGTGCAGTTGACGTGGAAAACCCGGGGCGGAAGCCAGCTTGTTCAGGAGGTTGATGTTGGTCAAGCGTGGAAGCAATGCGGTTTTGAATTGTTCTTATAAAAGCTTTATACACGTGCGACACGAGGCTAATAGGCCTGTGTAGTTGCCAATGTTTGTTTTGTCCCCTTTCTTATTAAGGAGGACGATATACGAATCACATGTGTTTTGGAATTTGGCCAGAATCTAAGATGGAGTTGAAGAGGTTTGTGAGATGGGGGAGTAGGTGATCCAATTTTTAGTGCTTCGGTTGTTATGCCATCTTCGCCTGGACTTCTTACAAACTTCATAGTTTTCAATATATCGTGAATCTCTTTTCCAGTAGAGTGGTATGGATTCAGGATGGCTGTATTATATTAATTCGTCAGACTTTTTAGTGTCTGAATATAAGAACTCGTAAAAATTGGAGCAAATGTTAATTATTTTATCGTGGCTATTGTGTTTGACGCCGTTTGTGTCTTGTAGACAATTTATCGAGCTTCTTGTTCTGGAAAACCCCTGTTTTGCCGATCTTAATCAATAGCTATCTTAATAATGTGTAAATTAAAAGATCTTATGTCTTATAATATTTTTATTAAGTTAGTAAAATAATTATGGAGGTTTGATCTAGCTACTACCCTTACAAGCTGTGTATCTATCACAGTACATATAGACAAAGTACCAACAGACACATGCAAAATTCGATTAGCACTTCATTACCACTATAGTTCTGGCGATAAGGTACAAAATTGTTCATCGTATTTCACCGCTTTGCAAAACAATGAAAACCGCGGCGGTAATAGTTTTATCCGGAACCGCGTAATGACTTTAAGCACGTATACACTGGGCTATATACTTATAGCTTATTGAGAAACAATCGATAGTAAGCTTATTAGAAGTATTGGAAAATTAGTTTTTTGAAATGTTATTTAGTAAGTTCGGTTGGGAGGCAGGTAGGTTTACTATTGTAATAAGATTTATTGTTTTGATAGAAATGAACCAATTGCGGAGGATGTCATTTACACACATTAAATGAGCTATTGCATAACAAATTAATAAAACAAGTATTAGTATGGGGGTACCAGAAAATGGGGCGAAGACCTCAAAAGGTCACCAAAGGTCAAAAATAGGTAATTTTTGGGTTTTTGGACGTTTTCGGCCATTTGAAGACTTTTATTTTTTGGTGACCTTTTGCGGTCACAATAACTCCGGACCCTGTGACCCTAGGGTCACCAAAATCAATCAGTATCCTTCTCTCATTAAGACGGTGCTAACAAAAAAGGTTTCATGTAAATCGGTCAATAAATTTTGTTGTAATCGTCCAATACCCATACAGACAGCGCTATGCATATTATGGCATACTAATATACCCTAAATATTAAAACTTAGAGCCAGCAAAATACTTCAAATGATTCGTTATCATCATCACCCTGCCCTTACTTACTACTATATGGGTCGGCACAAGTGTTTTTCTTCTATACTGCTTTCGGCACGACATGCAACTAAAAACAATTAATTTCTAGATAACTCCGCTTAGTACCTTTATTCTACTACTAAACGACGTGACAAGCTGAAGGTCCACCTGATGTTAACCTCTACCTACACTACTGCAATATCGCGGTGATCACGTTCAATGGACACGCTGGCACCAACGCAGCATTGCATTGCGCCCGTCACAATGAGACAGAGTTGAGGGTTTCATGTGCCCGTAATTTCTCCGGCCCCTTACCTTTCAAACCGGAACATAGCAATGTAGGCAGACATCACTGCTTGGTGGCAGAAATAGGTCAGTTGGTAATTTTATTCTATTTTATTCGTAAACAATTTACAGGTCAAAAATAAAATAAAACTACAATAATTAATTTCACTACGATTGACATGGTGGTAGTACTTCCCCGTACGTCTTTACAAAAAGCACAAAATGTTAGGAAAGAGAGAGCTATTCTATTGATATTCGATTTCTAGACAACAAATAGACTAATTTTGCCGTGAGTGTATCTCAATCACTCAATCATCTACAAGAGGCAGCGTGGAGCCAGCAGATGCTACGAGTAATAAAACTTTCGTCACGCGTTCGTGCCACGCTACAATAGAATTCTTAGAAGATAAGAAGTCAAGAGCCTATATGTTTCATATTAATAAAATTGGAGTGCCTGTTTGTACCAGTTATTTGCCTAGCAAATATGTTTCATGTCCCGTGAATGCAGTAAGAATCTGCGAAGGGATAACTCCGGAAGATGGCGAGCGTCTTTCCGTGTATAAAAATCCCGTACGGCGCTCAACAACCCGCCTGCCAAGCGTGAAGCAACCAACAACCCATCGTGAACAGTACTAGGACATCCATGAGGGAGGCCTTTGTCCGGCAGTGGACAACCTAAGGCTGAGATAATGACTCAACTCTTATGAAGGTATAAACTGTATAAAATGATTGTCTTTTTCCCTGTCTGTTTGTGGCCCGTTGTATAAATAAAAGTACTCTACCGATACAATGGTATTTAATGTATTAAACAGGCGTGACAGGTATGAAACCGACAAAACAAAGCGGATCTGAGACCGGATATTAAACAAACTATCAAACAATATATATCTCTACTAACTTACTAGTTCCTAAAATACTATACTGCAGCGTCCCGCAGTTTCACCCGCGTAGTTCCCGTTCCCATTTTAAAAATAACCTGAGCTACTCGCTGATAACATAGCGTTCCATTGGTAAATCGGTCAGTAGTTAGGGCGCGAAAGCGTAACAAATGAACTCATATTCGCAGTTAAACTCGTAATATTTGTTAGGATTCATTTGACAAGCACACGAGTCTTACTTTCTCATTAAGATTGTCGAATCAATATTGATCAGTCATTACAAATAGACGTAGTAGAACTTTTTGTGAAGATTTCATCCGGGGAAGTACTACCACCATACTTATTACTGCCGCCGAGCAAATAATCTCTGCATTGCTGTATTCCGGTAAGGGGGCGGTGAAATGTCTTTAGTGTCTCAGAGTGACGGGCGCAGTGCAATGCAGTGCAGCGTTGGGCACGTGCTTAGTTAACGTGATCACCGCGGTATTGCAGTAGTTATAGATAGAGTTACCGCTTAACTCCAGGTGGGCCTACCGGCTTGTCTCGTCATTAATGAGTACCTAAAAAAAATACGTGAACTAATGTAATACTACCAGGGTTTCCATCAGCCATCGTCAGATCATCATTATTATCATCTCTGCCGTAGGACGTCCACTGCTGGACATAGGCCTCCCCTACAGATCATCAGCAAATAGTGATCATGAGGGGTGGTTGCCATACTCACCACGCTTAGTAGGCGGGTTAAAAAAATCAAACCATATTTTCTTTATTTCTGTTTGTATGTATATATTATATAGTCTACAGACAAACAAAACCTACTTCCATGCAATATTTGCGTAGTACTTGTTAATTGATTCAAACATTGGGAATGTTGTCCAAGACAGAACAACCTCGTCAAGGACAGCGTGCAAACCACCTAGTGCATGGAGACCACAGCCATTATCAATATAATAACTCAGAATAAATAATTGACTCATATAAAACGAGGTCTAAGTACCGGAGTAGGTTTATTCGTTTTTTTACTACCTTCAAATTACTTCACTTTATAAATCCGTGATCATGGCGTGTGAAACTGCGCCTAAATACCAGAGTGACAAATCTTGGCAAATATCCCATAAATATTGCATATAGGTTTGTTAGATCTTGTCCTATATTAGCCGATCTCCGAAGAAAACAGAGGAGGTTCTTAAGTCGACTGTATTTTTTTTTATTTTTTGTTACCTTGGAACTCCGCCGTTAATGAACCGATTTAGTTTTTTTTTGGTTTGAATAGATGCACTTCCAATTCAGTCCAATTTTTTTAACTTGATTCTAATGAAGAATAAAATAATTGTATTAGTATCTATTGGAGTTTTCTTGCCCTATAAGCTGTATTTAAACATGCTGTTTGGTTTTTGTTTCACTTTAAAATGTTTGCTTTTTATACCCAGCTCTGATAATGAGATCCATGATAAATCATATTATATCCATGATAATCATGATATCATAAACGATATTCGGGATATGCATATTAGATTCGGCGCCACGACTGAAGTCTTACGGCAATAGCGGGAACTAAACTCTACAGTACGTACAGTCCGTTGTCCGTCTTTAGTTCTATGATAGCAGCGCCGCGTCTATCGGACTTTAGTGGTGGAGCGAACTCTACAATGCTTTAGTTGTTAATAAATATACTGTTATACAAATAACCTCATATAAATTGTTACCACTGCTCTAAGAGCAAAAAATAATTAATGGCTTCCTTTAACAGACAAATCAGCAAAACTCTTTTTTTTTTACAGCCACTGGGTATTTGTTGTTTATATTAAGACGACGCATTGGAGATATTGGCGTTAGGGATTTAATTTGTTTTTAACAATAACAAAACATTCGGAATAGATATTTTTGTACAGAATTTTTCTTCAAATTGTTTGTTCTATTTGTTAACTATTATAACAAGAAGAAAATCTCAAGAACTGCACTATAAAAACATAGATTTTCACTTTACATAGGATGAAACCCAATGTATACTGTAAATCTAAGTAGATTTACAGAAAATTTAGAGGTACAGTCGCGTTCATAGTACAGGATACCACTGAGGTAAGGATACACTAATGGACCACTAAGCCTTAGTGGTATCCTTTACTGTGGACGCGACTGTACCAACCACCATCCAATCCATCCAACCACCAATAGTTTATCACCATAAATACTAATAGTTTTGATTTTATAATTTGACAATAACATTCAAATAATTGTTTACCAAGTCGTCGCCTTAAACTTATATTTTATAATGCGCTTGAATAATATGTCTATATAAATAAGGTCTTCTATTTAAGTAAGGTTAAAAACAGCAGATTGGTGACGAATATTCTTGGAAAATGTTAGGGGTCGAATCTGTTTTGTCCGCCCACTTAAAAATAAAAGAGTTATGTATTATGATATTTGCCTGTTAGAGAAGTAGATCCCATTAGTTATTTTGTACTAGAATAACACGATTGGCTAGCCATTATTTTCAACACAAGCAAATAGTTATTTCACTGCCTCTTAAAAAAAATAATACTGTTGGACATTTGACACGCCACCATCTAGCCCTAAGGAAAACACATGTCATGGGTACCAGTTGGTTGATGGAATACTTAAATAAGTACTTCTATTTTTTTTAAATATACATAGAGATATTGACTAGGACTTGGAAATTGAGTTGGGATTATGGCCAGCTCTAGTTAAAATTCTATCAGAAAATTGTTTATTAACAAATTAACAAACTACACCCTAGACGAAGGGCTTGCTGATGATATAACTGTATGTTTAAATTAATATTTATTATTAGTAATTAATGTTTACTTTATTTTTTATCATTTTCGATATTGACTTTTCCAATTTACCAGGTAAATTGGTCCCGAACTGACATCGATAGGTTATACTTTTTGTTCATTAAGTCGACAAAGTTATTCAATAGAGCAAAAACTATATATAACCGTCAATTTAAAAAAGAAGAACAAGACACATTTAAATTGAATAAAGCACATAATTGAATTCGTTTTCTTCAGATAACTTTTTTCCAAGTGAGGGAAAGAAGCGAAGAAGAAACCTCACTAATAGATGGAATTAGCTACACTTCATATTACACATCGTCGCAGCAGTGAATTCAGTTCTATTTCGACAACGGCAAAACCTATGAATGCATTAATTTACACTTTAAAGAGATGTCAAGTCGAGTAAATTGTACGTGACCGAGACATCGACCGAAGGCCAAGCAAAATACATTTTCGCAACAACAATATCTTTTTAGGTGCGGAACAATACTAGATGAAGCTTACAACAGATTCTTGCAATAGTGTGCTTGTAAATATGGACACAAATATCATCCTGTTGTGATAAAATTGAAAAGAAATCGGCCTCGAAGATTACCGGTCAAGGATACACGCAGTCTTGTTTGATGAACTTTGTGATCTGACAGAACATTGGCATGTGACTCTTCACCCCTCTGCCTTACAGCTTGTAGGCTCATGGCGCTTGAAGGAATTGCTCTGATGAAAACTTGCACGCTTGGTACCCTTTTGGACGCCTACCATTTGAGCTTTCTTGTGGGATTGTAAAGATGAAGTCAGCTAAGTCTAGTTATAATTCATTATTTTGTATATTTGGTACCTATTTAAATAAAAAAACAATTTGGTATATCGGATGTTATTTGTGTATAATTATTATATTAAGTCTTAAAACTAGTCTGCGTTCGTGATGGCAACTTGGTGACGTCTGAAAACCAGCGTTGCGTACCGCTTCCGAGTGGTAAGCAGCATTATGCTGAGACGTCACCTTTTGGCTCACTCGTCATATAGGGCCTTACCCACATAGCTTGTAATATTGGTTTGCTTTTTCTGTTTTGTTGTTTTATGTTGTTTGTTAAATAATTTTTTGATTTTGTTGTTTACCTGTATGTCTTGTGTGCCAATAAATGTGTTTTCTTTCTATAAAAAACATGTATTCAAAAATATTCTATTATCATCTGGAATCGTAATTGCGAATCAAATTTCGTAATTACAAAGCAAATTTTCACTTGTAGGTAATTACGTACAAGTGCAAATTGGTTTTGTGGTTTAATGTCTGGATCTCTATTTTGTGATCAATCGCCTATTACTGGAAACGAGTGTTCTCGACAAATCGTGTTACGTGTCGAACAGAAATATCAGAGTCAAACAAGGCGAGCGATTAAGAAGAAGTGCCCCTGAAATCTGTGGTCCAGATACAGAAACAAAAACTGTTCTCTGACAGGTAAACCAGTGAAAAACTACGGAGTTAGATAAACATTGTGCAAAGAAATCATTTTAAAAAGATGAACGTGTCTAAAGTACGTGTACATTGACTTTACATACATAGGTAACGGTAATATTGCATTTTAAGACAGTGATCGGTTATGTCATTAGTAGACTAAATATTTAATATTGTATACCTACGCATAAAACAGGATTTCCCCCGCTCATCTTTAGCATAATAATTATTACTCAAGAACAGGTACTGCGACTTTAAAATATAGGTATAACAGTAAACACAAGATGCACGATTCAGCCATGTAATAATTTTTTTTAAAAAATGTGAAACAAGTTTATCACATAACGGGACTAACTAGTCTAGCCTATGTCTAGGACTACACCTATGACTCAGGAAATTGCGAGTTCGATTCCCGCCGCGGAACAAATGTTATAGTTTTTCTGCAGATAAGTATAATTCAGACACTCAGGCACACACTTGAACACTAAATTAAATATCGGAATTTAAAGACGATTATGAAGCGATCGAAGTATCGAACATTTGAAAGACAGCTGTTTGTTATCGTGCACAATTAACGTAATAAATTTAAAATATAATACAAGTTTTGACAGTCGATGTGTCGGAAGATCGTTTTTAATAGACAATATTGGTACGGGGGTACCAGAAGAGGGGGCGAAGGTTTCCGAAAAATGTCATTTTTGACCTTTGGTGACCTTTTGAGGTCACAATAACTCCGGTCTCTGTGACCCTAGGGTCACCAAAATCAATCAGTACCCTTCTCTCACTAAGACAGTGCTAACAAAAAAGGTTTTATGTAAATCGGTCAACGAGTTGGTTGGAATCGTGTCATGCACAGACAAAAACTTTATTGCACATAACATAATATTGTACATAAGGCGGGCTTAGTGCTAAAAGCATTTTTTATCTGCCAACCAAAGGTAGTGAGAAGGACTGAAGTGCTTTCTTAAATTAAGACAATAAGGCAAAAAATAGTAAACATAGTATCAAAACACATATAGAGAACAATTAGAAACGCGGATAGAAACTATAGATTTCTTATCTCAGCCGACTATCAGACAACCGCGCTGCGGCACCGAAGGTCGGCGTTAATTATCCTATAAGTGTTATAATATTTCTATGATCGCAAATAACCAGAGTAAAATAATATTATAAGCAAGTTATCATCATCATCATTTCAGCCGTAAGACGAGCTGGACAAAGGCCGAGCTCACCCTCATGGCCGAGTACTGATTATGAGGGGTATTTGTTATACTCACGACGCTTGGCAGGCGGGTGCGCCAGCGCAATACGGGATGTTAATACTTGGAAAGACGCTGCTGCCGCTTCCGTAGGCATGTAGGAACATAATAAATATTACTAAGTTTTTAAAATTTAGAAAAAGTATTGGTCACTCATCCAATTTATGACCGCGCGTAGCATTGCTTAAACTCGGTGATTGATTTTGTACTTTTAACGAAGATTTTTGAGAATGTCGTAACATGCGTTTTTTTTAAGGCATAAACGGATACGGCCGTTTATGCCTTAAAAAAACGCAATAATATATATATAAATAATTTTTAGGTTAACTTAGAGTATTGATATTTTCATAGCCTAAAGAGGCTCTAAATTTGAGTTTTAAATTTTAGTTTTAATTTCAACTCGATACCTATACACGTTTTCGAGATAGAGGGTCTTGACAGAGCGACAGACAGACAGACGGACAATAAAGTGATCCTATATGGGGTTCCGTTTTTTTCCATTTCAGGTACCGAACCCTAAAAATAAAAATACATGTAAATACCTATTATCCTCTTTTTGTGCTGTTTGTTTTAATCAGATTAAATTATCAGCAAACATGTATTATGTAAGTATTAAACACATTAAACTAGATGTATCGTGAATTGCTCAAGCGAATTGCGGACCTATCGCAGAATGTCAACTAAATTTACTATATGTGCCTATCTATATGTTATGTTATGTACCCACCAGCCTCCATTCAGTCAGATGTCGGTCTCTCGAATGTAAAAGTTTAGATAATCTGTTGTATGAAGGTCAATAGTTTTGTAATTCTAATCCCCTCGAGCTTTATAGAACCACTAACGTGTTGTGCTATAAATATGTAACTAGGTTTTCACTTTAGATTGATTTTTAAACACTTTAGTTTAATTGAAGATGGCCTATCACAGCGTTAAGTCGCGAAAAATAGAAGAAGGGGAAGGGCTTTTGCCCTGCAGTGGGCCAGAAAAAATAAAAATAATAATAATTTAAGATGGCTCTAAAACGAGTCGTCACGGACAAGCACGCAATACGTTTTTTTTAAAATCTACAGGTTTCTGTTTACAAAAAAAGTTAATTTGGCATTGAAAACGCATTCAGTAATGTAATCCTACAGCTGGGCAAAGGCCTCCACCCATTCTATGCTCCTCGATCTCGGGCCGATCGTTTATTATGAAACTAGCTTCTGCCAACAGCTTCGCACTCATGTAGCCGGAAAAAAATCCTACTAAGTGTTAATCCTGGTCTACCTCTATATAATGTGCACAGTTTAAGCTTGATCTGTTCGGTAGATTTGCTTGCAAAGGCAAAAAATATCCATACATACAAACAAACTTTTCATCCGGCTTTAAAATATTAGTGGGCTTTAAATATTGGTTTATTGGTAACACGTTCGCTCGCCATTTCAGAACCAACAATGGGCGCGCCGCCGTCATTTAGAGGCTACTATTTATACGACGCACGCGCATTCAAACTACGTAGGTGGGAGCTTTGACAAGTTTCTGTGATCATGACAAAGTTGTAGGTTATGAACGGACCTGAGTTAAAACAAATGCTAGCACGATTTGTCGTGTCGAGCTCTAAGCACTAACACAAGTGTCGAAATCACCTTTCGTCGAACTCAATTTAAGAAATTATGTTCGGCATCGTTTCGTCAGCCGACCGGCAACTAGCTGTTTAGCGCAGGAATATTAGATATTAATGGCTATGCAGATGATGAAAATTGACGAAGGTATTAGTTATTCTGGTAGATAAATCGGTGAATGAATTATAACTTTAAACTATCTCATTTCATAATACGTTTAAGGAGCAGAAAGAAGGCAGAAGGGAATTGGTTTATTCATCTGATCTGGTTATTTTTAAAGCTATCTTTTAAGTTATATTTGACATTTTATACTAGCAGCTGCCTGCGGTTTCCCGCGTTTTTATATTTGTATTTTGTATAACTCCTTATAAACAGCTATCAGCCAGTGAAAGTCCCGTCAAAATTAGTCCAGCCGTTGAGGAGGTTGAATAGTTTCGCGATCAATCAGACGAACAGACATACAAACAAAATTGAAACAAAAAAAGCACATGCTTTTAGCCCCCGACAAAAAAGAGGGGTGTTATAAGTTTCACAACTATGTGTGTGTTACTGTGTATCTGTCTGTAGCACCGTAACTCTTAAACGAGTGGACCGCGTTGCATGTAGTTTTTTTTTTATTTAAAAGCAGGTTTTCCTTCAGTGGTTCTTATCTACATGTTTTATCAAAATCGGTTAAGAAGTTTACAAGATATGGGGGGTGAAAGAAGGGATGACTAGATAGATAGATAGAGACATTTATTTGGCAACAGAACAGCACATACAAAACACAGCACGTATACAAGACCAACAGAAATAACTTTACACTTAGAGAAAGATAAATAATAATACCTAACATACACTTGTACACCTTTGTACATTACCTTTATGTATCCTTTTTTTGTTTGTATGTTTTGCTTTAGTGTAAAATAAAGAATTTAAGAATACAATGATATTAGGTCTCTACCTACACAAACACATAATAAAGTAAAGATAGTCGGGCAGGGCATCAGTAAGTTCTTTCTGTGCCGTTGTTGGCCAAAACAATTTATTAAACATTTAAAGACTAATTAATAATTATTTACCAACAAAGTAAATTGATTAACGCAGCCAAATACCAAAGAGAAGGGAAATAAAATACTTGTAACTGTATCGTTGAGGTTGGAGTGCGTTGAAATCTTTTGTACTACGCTTAGTCTAGCGTAGCACCGTAGCAAGGAAATGCTATACAAAAAAGCAGTCTTATGCCGTGAGCTGCTGGCAGTAGAATGTCACCCCTCCTCTCATATCCATGCATGCAGTAAGAGCCTGCTAAAAGATACCACCGGAAGATGGGCAGCAGCGTCTTTCCGTGTTTCAACATCCCATACTGCGCTCACCAACCCGGCTGCCAAGCGTGGTGAGTATGGCAACTACCCCTCATGGAGATGAGGTAGGCCTGTGTTCATCAGTGGACGTTTTATGGCTGAAATGATGAACAGTCATAAGCAATATGATTTTAGATAATGGTTAGCAAAAACTACTTACTATAGCTATGCTTGGAAAAAGATTATGCATATTGGAATGCTAAGGCCTGACCGTATGCTAACAGCTGTCTTAATTTAGAATAGCCAGCCCCCATGTCCAGCATAGCAAGTTTAATCTATATCACACCTAATATATGTATCTATGTATATCTATAAAGCAATGGCCGACATTGAGCAGCTGTTTTTTCAAGCAGTCGAAAGTTGATTACTGCTTTGACATTGACTAAAATTGTAAACAATTCAAAACTTAAACTTCCATGATATTTTATTTTGACAATGTTATTAAGAAGAATCCTAGAATAAAATACATTAGTTTGATTGAAAGAGTTCAACAAAATCCACGTTGTCTATGGTTTTTAGGACATCTCTGTCGCTGGCGCAGACAAAATAAATCGTTATGGTTAATACAACATTCTATTAGACTAAATCAATGCTAACTAGAACAGACTTTACGATATTAAAATTTTAAATCATCATAATCAAGCTGCATCTAAACGTTGCTTATCCTTAGACAGCAATCAAGCTAGAACGTGCTAAAACTCATCATATATTGCAACTTCACCACTACAAACTTAGTCATATGCAATATAACTCAATTATATTGCATATGACTAAGTTTGTAGATCTATCTAAAATTGGGCTTATTTATATATATATATATATATATATATATATATATATATATAAGTAGATGTGAGGGACGAGCGCCTTGACACTTACCATGGTGTTGTTTTTGTTCAATCAAGTAACTTAAAACGTATATATATATACATATATATATGTATATATATATATACATATATATATATATACATATATATATATATATATATATATATATATATATATATATATATATATATATATGTATATATACGTATATATACGTACCATAGTTGTTCGTCTTGTTCACATAAATGAAAAATATCACGCGTCATCATTATTGCTAAAATATTAACATAATTTGTTTGTACCTAATTGCTACAAAACGAATGATAAATAAAATGCACCTTCGAATACAACCAAGAGACAATAATTCGAACTTTTTCACATTTTTTACGTGAATGTTTTGGATTTTTAGTCTGTAAGTTCAATTGTGTTTCCATAAATAAATAAATTTAACATCGTAAGGAAACCCGTGGCTTACCCCTCTGACTGCAAGCCGACTAAGCTAAAAGGATGGTATAGGTGCTCGGCAAGTCTAATCAATCCATATATCAATGTCCGAGGTACTGCAGTGTCCCGTACAGCATTCGTCCAGAGTTGTAGAAATCATCTATAATCGATGTAAAAGGCCTTACTTGAACTCTACATTTTGAAATATTGATATAAAAATGTCATATCACATGCTGGTGTTAATTGTTGTTTTAACCCCCGACGCAAAAAGAGAGGGGTGTTATAAGTTTAACGTGTCTGTCTGTGTATCTGAAATATATTTTATTTAAATTTAAAGCATAATAATTTCTGTATATACTTCATTTCACGTTTTTATTAAGCTTATAGTCTACTAGACACGTCTTGGCAAACTTTGTACCGCATCCCTATTGCAAGACCACCAAAACTTTGCTCATTTTACTCATTAATAATGTTCATTAGAATTTATAAAAACAGTCTAATAGTTTTTGAATTTATTCATTACAACCCAAATTACAAATCTTGTCTCTTAGAATAAATATTAAGGATTATTTCATATTTCATTATTTTGCTTTACATGTACACATTCATTATTTTGTGTTACTATGTATGTATAATATAGCTTAGATCTAAAATAGCCTTAAGTAAGTACATGTACCCTGCAAGGGCACTGCAATTGTGTTTGGGCCTATGTTAATTGTTAATAAATCGTCAAATTCTAAAAATATTATAATACAATTATGAATAAGCCATAGAATTACGAAAATAAGATTCAAATAAAAATGTCAAACATGTCTTACAATAGAAACATTCAAAAATATTTGGTACTTATACAAAATTTAAATTATAAGTCAGTTCATTTATATGTCAAAAGGTAAATAAGAATAATAATCCACAAATAAAGTATCTAAAATCAACAAAATGTCACAGAAAAAAATGACAGCCGATTTTCTTTTAAAAATATATGCATGTAGAGGGCGTGGCTTACGTGGTTTCTCACATATCTATTATAGATGATTTATACCGCGTCAGCAATTGGTTTTCATACTGTTCGGGACGCTGCATTGCCCGAGACATTGAAAGATGGATTAGGCTCGCCCAGCACCTATAGCATCGCATATACCATATACCATTCGCCAAGGGCTTAATATCGATGATTTGACCATCGAAACTACGAGAAAACGGCACTAGACATGTTGATTCTAATTAATTAGGACAAAATTATTCGATTATATCATTAATATGCATTAATAAACCTTTTCTAATATTTTTCTTCCGTTTGCATAAGATTTCATTAATTTATTTTAGTAGTTATAGTTACGGTTTTGATTTATACGTCGTTTTTTAAATGGAAAAGCAAATTTGAAAGCGTATGTGAACAATCATACTCTGATTTACATATGCTTGCGCAACAAGTATTCATCGTAATTTTTGAATAGATTAATAATTGGTGCAGACAAAAGACTTGATGAATATTAAAACTTTCATTGACATTGGAATATCTGGAGGCAGACATGTCACAGAGGAGAGAGTCGCTTTCAAAGGTTGCGCTATTAAGTGTAATCATTTAATTACATTTAAACGGTATTGTATAATAAAAAAACTATAGGGGGAGCGGTCTAACAGTTTATTAATTCCATTTTACACTCATCTGTATTAATAATGTTACTAAAGACTTTGTCTTAATGGCAGAATCATAAGAAAATACCATACCTATACCATACATTTTTTATATAGTTTAAAAAAAAACTACTGCAGGCTTTATCAAATTCCTTTATGTTGTAATCACTCTGTACTACCGAACAAATAAACAAGCATTGGTACGGGGGTACCAGAAAAGGGGGCGAAGGCCTCAAAAAGTCACCAAAGGTCAAAATTGACATTTTTGGGTTTTAGGACGTTTTCGGCCATTTGAAGACTTATTTTTTTGGTATCCTTTTGAGGTCACAATAACTCCGGTCCCTGTGACCCTAGGGTCGCCAAAATCAATCAGTACCCTTCTGTCATTAAGACGGTGCTAACAAAAAGGTTTCATGTAAATCGGTCAACGCATTCGGTTGTAATCGTCTCCTGCACAGAAAGACAGACAGACAGACAGCGCTATGCATATTAAATAAATTGTCATATAAAAATAAATACATATACCTAACGGAAATACCATAAATATAAGACGTGTTAGATAGAACGAAATGGAAGGAAAAGACCAAAAAGGCAGATCCCACCTTCAGATGTGAATAATAATCATTTAAATAAAAACCGACTCAATGATAAAATCCTTGACTTGTTGCTAAAATACCCAAACCTATAGTATACATATGTACGCCTATTATTTGAGTATTATTTAGTTTCTGTAATCTGTGGATTTCATAATCAGGAATGAGTTTAAAAAACAAATAAACATTATAAAGTGAACAAAAAAATCAACCGCAAGTTTAAATTTAGGGCATGAAACTATGCCTCAAGGGACTCCGTGTTTACTATTACAATTATTTTTAGTTCTTAACAATCAGTAACGAGTTTTAAAAAAAATATAATTGGCAAAGTAATCGCGTACTCTCAAACATACAGTCAAAGTGAGAACCTCCTCCATTTTGATGTCAGTTAAAAATAATAATAAGAATAAGAAACGTTTATTTTGTGTCACAAAATATAAAACAATAATAACACACACAATAACAAAATTAGAAATACTGACAACAAAAATGGTCGCCACTCAGCTATTGTTACGGTAAGGCTGTGAGCCATTACTGTAACGCTGGTCTTCCGTGACGCCAGCGTGCGCAAAGCAACATCTGAGACATACTAAGTATTATATGAAAGATAACAACAACAGAGCTTAAAATTATATATACATAAATGTAATGGCAAGACAAACAAACAAAAACAGAATTATAAACAAAATGGATACAAGTCTTTAAAAACCAATTTAAACAAGAGTTTCTTTAAAATAAATTAACAATTAAGTCCACAGAACGACTACGTGAGGTACTGTTGAAGGTGTAAAAGATTTCTTTTCATACATTTTTTAAAGGAATAAACAGACGTCACTAGTAACTAGAAAATAGAGGGTGGGTAGACCATTCTGTAGTACCACAACCATACCCGACCTTTTTAGTCCGTTTATGTAACAAATAAACCCATTTACTGTAACATGACACTTGTGGTTATCGACCGTTACCACGGCATACCTGATTTGATTTTTCTACCAGATCAGGGAAATCGCGATTTACCAAGGAACCTTTAATTCTGGTAGAGGATACCAGATCTACGTTGGGGTGTACTGTGTTTTGTTCGCCGTGCAACTACCCCGACCCAAGTATCAAAAAAAAGTAAAGCGTACATTTATTATAGATGATTATTTTATACAGCGTCAGCAACTGGTAGGTAATCATAAGGCCTTACTTTTATTAGAAAACAATAATTAATAGTTGTCTCCAAATCCTAATCGGACAAATCAGATAGTGCTAAGCTGGGATCAAATCTACGGTCGTATTTTTTTGTTGTTACTGTAATGATTTAGAGGTTTTAAGAAAGTGTATTGGTTTTAGGAAGCTACCAGGTTTTACTTTAATCAGTTTAACCTAAATTTGCCATCTATTACGCTCTTAAAATAATATGAGGGTGCAAAGTGAAAGTGTTTGAGGAGGGCGAATTCTCTGTTCTCTGCGAGACATGCGCTTAGGTTAATATTTTATCTAATCCAAGCCGATTTTAGAGCAATGTTACACATAGCTATTAAGTGCATTTTTCTTGAAAAATGTATATGCACGTGCTATATCGGCGAAGGAAAACATCGTGAGGAATCCCACGGCTTAGTCAGCTCCAGAGGTATTGAACTGTTCTTTCCTCTGACAAATAGCCGACTAAGCTGGGAGAATGGTTTAGTGGTGGACAAGTCTAATCCATCTATCAATGTCCCAGGCATTGCAACGTAACGTACAGCAAAAATACCAGTTGCTGACGCCACATAAATCATCTATAGTAGACGTTAACGGCCTTATTTTACTTTTTTTATGAGTATACTGAAACTGCAGATGTACATATATTTAAGTAACATGTCGTTTGTTTTCGCAGTATGTGCCATATAAACAGCCAAAAACTATCATAAATGTACATATATGTATACATTTGAATAGGAGCAAGCATGGTGCCACAATATTACCATAAGTAGGCTTCCGCCAACGCCGGCCGTCCGGCTACAAAATTACGTAAAAGTAAATGGTAAACGATAACCGATAGTTAAGATTAACTCCAGAAATGCAAATAGTTAAGTGGGGCTAATATTGTTAACAACAATTGTTAACTTAAATTGTTGCTGACAATACGCATGATGTGCAAAACTTTTCTTGAAGAAAGCCAGTGATTTTGGCACTGAGAACTTTAGAACGAGAATTCACGTATCGTATTCAACTCGTAAAATTTTGATACATATACAAGTAACAAGTAATTTTTTTTTATAGAAACAACTTCCGGCCACGTTTTTTTTCCAAAATAGGGTCTAACATGTTTTTATTACGTTTACGCTTTTCTCAAACACAACGAGTGGCGTAATGCACAAAATCCAAGCTTGACCAACAACTATTCGAAATAATCTTATCACCACCATAATTTCCTTAGGAATATTAATTTATTAAGAATATTAATATTCAAAAGCACGTGGCCACTACTTTGTTTTCGTAGTGATTGTTTGGTATAACTATGATTGAGGTCTTCGGACACTTATAATTATTTAGTATCGATGTTATGTCAAGTATTTTCTTAATTAGGTATTGCGTAAAATTCTCTTGCGGGTGAAAGGACAGGAAGCGAAACCAATATCAATAAATAACTGATTTAACAAATAACGCATTCTCATGCTCTAAATACGTCAAGGTATATTACAATCCTATGAAAACTCAATTTACTTCCTTGGTATTGTTGCAGGCAATAATTGGTACTTTACTAGTGCCTACAATGTAAACCGACATACTTCTAGAGCTAATAGTTATGTATATTTCAAACAATGCGTATAGATCATTTATCAATTCGTATGCATAGATAAAATTCCATGCGATAATTCTAAAATGTCAGAAATAAAATGCGTGTACGCAACATAAAGCTATGCAGGAAGTGTGCAACGAAATGTAAGTAAAATGCAGCTCAGAATACCTGACATGGTTCGGAAATTGATACTTGTAAGGCACATTCTGAATTCTTAGATGGCTGAAGGAAAGGCAAAGTTTGCTATAAGTATAAGGCTAGCCTTATAGGGAAGTTATGTGTATGGAGAAAAATAATTACAGGTAGGAAGATTGCGGAATCCTTAAACACACTTTAAGACTGTAAAATGTCTGTTCTTCATAGAGCTTTCAATAAATGAACTACGTTGAACTATTAAGTATCCTATGACGAAATTATTAGGTAAGTTATATAATAGGTGAAGTAATTTTATCTCCAACTAATCAAGCGAGAAACGGGCGCGGGCTGAAGCTAGTAGGCACCAAAAACCGAATCAAGCTATATGCCAAGTATTATTTTATTCCTCGGTGAAAGTGTTAATTGGCATAGTACCAGACACAAAAGAAAGTAGGAAGCTAGGCACTGCTTATTTCTTATGCTAAACTAAACCCTCTGGGAGCGCAGCCCCACTGACCCGGGCGGTAACACGTCCCGGAAACGTGCGCAAAATTGCCGTCACGATAACGATTCGATGCTGAAATCATTTGAATATCACCTTTAGAAAAGGCCAAAGGAATATTGTCAGAGAATTTACGACTTCATTTCAGACACCCATTTGTTTTTTCTCGAAAACAGGTTCATCTGACACTGTTGCAAGGGTTAGATAGAAAAATATTTATTTTTAATTGTACACGTAATTATAATAAATTGCCGTGGGGTGCCGGCAGTAGAATGTTACCCCTCCTCTCATGCCCATGGATGCAGTAAGAGCCTGCTAAGGGATACCTCCGGAAGATGGGCAGCAGCGTCTATCCGTGTATCAACATCCCATACTGCGCTCACCAACCCGCCTGCCAAGCGTGGTGAGTATGGCAACTACCCCTCATGGAGATCCATGAGGGAGGCCTGTGTTCATCAGTGGACGTTTTATGGCTGAAATGATGATATAATAAATTTTATTTGACTGGAAAGCCTTCGTCCTGCGGTCAATATCCAATGTATCTAGGGTACGAACCGACACTACGAGCACCTTCAAACGAGTGTAACCTGATACGACGCATTTAGCTAGCGCTCAAACATACGCCAACTCGACCTAGTCATAATAAGCAATAGCCAATAGATAAAAGGCAAATTAGTAAGCAGTGTCCGAGGAACAATCAATTAATCCTTGCCGGGCGTCCTTGTTATAGATACGCAAGTGGCAACAGCACAATGCCTCGCCACTCTTCCTGTATCAGCGACCAGCGCGGCATTGACATTTAGGATTGGGCCAGCACAGACCCGCCAACATACGGACTAAAAGTCCGCATAAAACTTGCATTCATACTTTTAATTCACATTTCGCGTGGCAGCTGTAAGAAGGTTCACAATCCCTAACCGTCCTTGGCCAGAGAGCGCCCATTCCAATCGACCCATCAAACGACCGAGCATTAGATAAGTCCGAGAATCGTACCTCGAAACGAAGACGCTCGCTCCTGACGCTATTATTCATAAACCGTTTACAATATACTGCACTTTATTAGAAGCTATTCAACGATAACCGATATTAGAGCTCATAATAATTAGCGTTAGAGCAGTAATAAAGCCAGAGTGTAACCTTGATCTCGTTCCTGTGCCTTCAACCCGTCCACCTGTTTTTATCAGCCTACTCAATAAAAAATAAGAGCACGTGAGGCTTAGAAAGTATAATGCACTAACCGGACTAGAACATTATCTTTTATTGCAGTAATGGGTTTACAAATTACAGGTCGTGATTTAGTGTCGTCAAAGGCTGGTAAGTTATGAGCAAGATTTATTAAGTCTTATCTTATATTACCAATAGAGTCTACGTTGCAATTTAGTAGCAGCAATTTAGCTAAATATTTGCTTTTGGACTGCAAAATTTCATCAACGTCAAACTTGGTATGCTGTTTTAATAAGTATGCCTATACAGAGCATTTGTACTGGGTCTATGCAAATCTCAGGTAGTAATTACAAAGTCAGATTAGTACTACGACGATCGGATAGCTTGACGGCTCGGGCTAAGGATGTTTACGAAATTTCGTTTCAGCAATATCAACCAAATGTTATTTAAGGGCGGGTGAAATTTCTAACCTATGACGTGACCCATAGGTCGATTCGACGTGTGGAGATTTCTCCAGATACTTGATACACACTGAGGTACTCAAGTTTATAAAATCATCAAAGTACTACTATTGCATAAAACTTTGATGATTCTATAAATTGTATTTAAGGATTAAAATAATAATAATAAGGTTGTAGGCACCTTTATACGCTTAGGGATGTCTTATGCAACAGTGTTAAATATTTTTTGCAACAAACTAGGCACTTTAGTTTAATCGATTTTCTCAAAAAAATTTTGGAACAATTTTTTTTTTACTATAATGTGTAACCCTGTGGTATTATATAAAAATGAATCCCTATTTCCCTTGGTCACGGCATCACGCGTGAACGGACCGATTTCGCTAATTATTTTTTTGTTGAGTTTGTAATTGTCAGTAGAAGGTTCTTATAAAAGAAAAAACACCGACCATATGCGAGTCGGAATTGCGCACCGAGGGTTCCGTACAAACCTGTAAGTATACAGCGTGTCCCGTAATTGGGGTACTAAGCCGAAAGGGGGGTTTTCTACCCCCCCCCTGGCAAACAACGTTTGTTCTACGACTTTCTTGATTTTCAAGTTTTTCAGTGATAAGATAACGTTCAAAGTTTATACCAATTTCATAAGAGTGACAACCCTGCTCTCAGCTGTTACGGGCAATGACCTATTGACCGCCGGGGATTCCCGCGGCGCGCCCGCAACGCGCTTGTGCGTATATTGAGTGTGGGTATAGGTGCGTGGTGTGCGTAGGCGCGTAGGTATGTATTACGGACACACGTCTGTTATACATTAGGGTTGACAGCGACTTGGAAAACTTTAATTTTATATGGAAACCTGAAAATACGTTTTTCTGAAATCTTTCTTCGCCTTTGCATTCCTTTGGTGGGGGGTAATTTGCAGCTCCTGGCTTCATACACCAGTTACGGGACACCTTGTATACATGAGACCCGAGTATCTGATATGAATTTCAATTTAATACCTTTACGCGTTCATGAGGAAAGAGGTAGTAAGTTTAAAATTATTAAAAATATTTTTATTATATGATGTAACTAAAAATGTACGGTTTTCGAAATTTTTCCTTTATCTGTGCTAAAAGACGTTGCTTCGTACCAAATTTCAAGATACTGAGTTCACGGGAAGTACCCTGTAGGTTTTGATTCCCTTGCGAGTGTCGAAAATTTGCGGCATAAACGGCTATATCTTTTGATTGCGTAGGCTTAGAAGTTTGATTTTTTCACAGCTTCAAGGGACAGTAGACCTGAGTATTTGAAATAAATTTCAGCTTGATACCTCCACGCGTTCCTGAGAAAAAGGGTCTTGACAGACAGACGGACGGACAACAAAGTGGTCCTATAAGGGTTCCGTTTTTAGGGTTCCGGACCAAAATGGTAAAAAGGAACCCTTATAGAATCACTCTGTCTGTCTGTCTGTCTGTCTGTCACAGATGGATATCTCGAGAACTACTAATGCTATCGACTTGCAATTTGAAATGGTAAAAGACAACACTTTTTTACTTATATAGCATATATAAAAATTTAAAAAAATATTCTTATTTTGATTGCAGGGGGCGGATAGGGGATCTCAAAAATTTTAAGTGAAGTTACTAGGCCGTGTGGGGTATCATATGAAAAGTATTCATTTGCAAATTAATAAACAGTTTTTAGTTTTCCTTTAAACCGTATCGTTTTTGAGTTATTTACAAAAATGTTGAAAAAACGACCGTTCCCCCTCCCTTATCTCCGAAGTTTGCAGAGATAAGCCCGTGATACTTTTATAGCTAATAGAAGTGTATGTAAACTTTATAGGAAAATTATAGAGAACTCTCTAATTTGCATAGTTTTTTAGATAAGGGGGGTTGAAGGGGGGTTTTCAAAAATTTTGTGAAGTTAATAGGTGATGTGGGGTATCATTAGAAAGGTATTCATTTGCACATTAATAAACAGTTTTTAGTTTTCCTTTAAGCCGTATTGTTTTTGAATTATTTACAAAAATGTCGAAAAACCGACCTTTCCCCCCCCCCCCCCCTTATCTCCGAAGTTTGCAGAGATAAACCCGTGATACTTTTATAGCTTATAGAAGTATATGTAAACTTAATAGGAAAATTGTAGCATACTCTCTAATTTGCATAGTTTTTTAGACAATGGGGGTGGAAGGGGTGTTTTCAAAATGTTTGGAAAGTTACTAGGTGATGTGGGGTATCATATGAAAGGTATACTTTTGCACATTAATAAACAGTTTTTAGTTTTCCTTTAAGTCGTATAATATTTGAGTTATTTACAAAAATGTTGAAAAAAATAGCGTTCCCCCCCCCTTATCTCCGAAGTTTGCGGAGATAAACCTTTGAAACTTTTATTACTTATAGAAGTGTATTTGATGAGATTAGAGGAAATTTATTACAATCTCTCTACATAGCATACTTTTTTAGAAATCATCGAAAGTGTAAAAAATCTACATAAGTTCCGCTATCAGACAAGAGATGGCGCTGTCAAGGTTCTCCAACAAATATAAAACCGCCTTTGTCATAAATTATATTGTATGATGGCACGGAACCCTCGGTGCGCGAGTCCGACTCGCTCTTGCCCGGTTTTATTTCCTTTCGAGGTACGGAAGCCTAAAAACTAAGAAAATTGTGCGGAAATTTTTGAGTAGTTGTAGGGTAGTAGTTGAGTAGTTGTAGGGTAGCAGTAGTAGTTGGGTAGAAGTAAAGTAGTAGTAGAGTAGTAGTAGGGTAGACGTAGAGTAGTAGTAGGGTAGAAGTAGAGTAGTAGTAGGGTAGAAGTAGAGTAGTAGTAGAGTAGTGGTGGAGTAGTAGTAGTAGTAGTATAGTAGTTAGAAGATGTGGAAAAGATAGTTGATTCTGGGCAGTACAAAGTTTGCCGGGACAGCTAGTATGTGTAATATATAATTCTTCTGTACGTGGGTTTGTCACTTAACTCCTCCTAAACGGCTGGACCGATTTGGATAAAATGTTGTGTGTTTATCTCAATGGGTTCCTGGATGGTTTGAAAATACAATTTGACCCGGTAGGTGGCGTTGCTGTCGACATATCACCAAATCAGCCGGCAGGACCACGCCTGCCGGGTCCGCTAATACTACTATATTTCCTTTCAAAGCAAGTAGGTAGGTACCACCCTGTCACCATATTCAAATTGTGCGTTCGGGTGATAAACAATTTAAAGTAGTCGTTACATCATTTAGAAATAGTATTTTCTTAGACAATGCGAGATGACGGCGGTAACCACTAGTCTACTCTACACACAATTGTTTCCGTTGGAAAAGTGGTACAAAACAGCACGGCAGCATTCCGAATAAGTACTTACTTGGTCGGCTAAGCCGTGGAAAGTGAGGAACACGCATCTGTAACGCAGTGTAAATAAGTACCTACCTATTTATTTATTAATTTTCCCAAGTGTTATACTTCATTGCGACTGTTTAATGTTTATTTTACCAATTATTAAGTAAAGCGTTTACACATCATCGCAGAAAGCGGAGGACGCATGATCAAAAACGGGACTCCAAGAGCTCATCGTGTCATGCCCTTCTTCTGCAACATCTGCATATCCTTCAGGGATAGCCATAGGAATTCTGTCCAGCGGCCCAGAGTCCTTCTTTGGTATTTTAAGAGTTGGGCTGGCTAGAGCTGGCTACACCGGAGGTTATTGTGAGTTACCACGTAATACATCACTACGGCGGACGTCAGTGCAGATCTGGTACCCCTCACTAGAATTAGAATAAGACAATATTGTCTTATTCTAATTCTAGTGGGTACAGATATCATTCAAAGAAAAAAAAGCCTGATTTTTACGAGTTCGCACGCACTCAATAAATTTAATTTTACTTTTCCGAATTATCTACTGTGTACCTTAGATCTTACTCCTTCGGTCACCTTGTCGCATTCTAGTTTTTTTAACAGTGTTGCCAAAAACAGCTAAAGCCTTAAATAATATTCCCAACATTTCAGAGGCATCAAATTTGAAAATTTCTATCATGGACGAGTAAGCATTGTTTCGACACACCCTCAACTTGAAAAGTGATAACAGAAGTAGGGTGCTAGTAGCGTAGTGAGCGTACCTACGCTCGTAGGTAGGTAGGCCTACAAACTGATGGTTTACGGCATATAGTTACGTCATTCATTTGGCCCAAAGTCATACAAAGAAAATAACGATAGGTCTCAAATCACCACCTTGATTTCGTTGTCACACAAAAAATCAAAGGAACATAACATTTTTATCTTGTAAATACTATCACAAATGTCTGTATAAATCAATATTAGTTAAATACAGTGACGAAAGATGGGCCTTCGACACATACTCGTAGTGGGCGCGAAGCAGCCTATCAAATGTCGAGATCTTAAAATTATCCGACATTTTACGTATGAGATGAGACTATTTCTCCCTGCACGAGGTCGGAGAAGAAAAAACTTTACGCAACCAACCTTAAAGAAAACTGTCATTTAGTGTATAGTCCCACAAATATTATATAAATGAAAGTTTGTTTGGAGGTTTGTTGCCTCTTCACGCAAAAACTACCCAACAGATTGAGCTGAAATTTTGCATATGTATAGATGAGGACCAGGAATAAGACATAGGCTACTATTTATCCGGGTACAACGCATGCGAAGCGGCGGGCACAAGCTAGTAATGTTATATAATGTAACATACAATTTAACTACAACCTGGTGAACAGGGAACAAAATAAAAAAGGGTGAATCAGGCGAATCGGTAAGTACATCGAATAGAACCCACATGTACGAGTTGTATTTGTTTATTATGAAAATGATATCTATTTCTTAGAATGCAATTCCCGACCAATTTCCCTGAGCCTCTAAATTGGCACAAATCGTTAAGTCTTGAGTCTATTTTTAGAGATATACGAGTATAATATGAGTAAGTTTTTGTAGCCGGTTCAAATCTCTCATAATTATTTTTCATCAGCTGACATAATCTGTCTGAGTCGTTAAATAAGTGTTCGGTCGAGCAGAATAGTAACCTAATTATCCCTGGACAATATAAAAAAATTAATTACATAGTATTTTTTTTTTGTTTTGTAGGGTTCCATACCCAAAGGATAAAAACGGGACCCTATTACTAAGACTCCGCCGCTGTCCGTCAGTCGTCTGAATGTCACCAGGCTGGATCTCAAAAAAAAGTGAAAAAAAGCGATAGCTAGACAGTGAAAATTTCAGCTGAAATTTTCACAGATGATTTATTTTTGCTACCGCTATACCAACACATAACCTAAAAACAGAATAAAATAAATATTTAAGGGGGGGTCCGATACAACAAACGTGATTTTTTGCTCGATATTAATAACAGCAACAGAAATATTCACAGAATATTTAGTTGTATTCATTTTATAAATAAATAATTTAATTAAAATAAGGACGGAACCCTTTGTGCGCGAGTCCGACTTGCACTTGGCCGATTTTTTATTACCATATTTTACTTACATAGTTTAGTATTTTTCTGGAACCTTCGATCTCAAGCAGTAGCTTTTTTTTCTGTGGTGTATTAAGATCGCAACTTCAATTATCGAGATTGTAGGAAAATAAAAACTATTTGAATGATAGTGATGAAAACACACCCGGCATAAATCTCTGTGACAATTTGATAGTGTGGCAGTAATTTTGTTCACACTTCTTATGTAGATTGGACTTGCAAAGTTCTACCCGGCAAGGACACCCGTTCATATCGTAATAAGTAGAACACAAAAAATGCTCCGACAACTCGCGACTTGTCATTGCTTTTAAAAGCAAATGGGTTCTTTGCAAGATGTAAGAGGTGCCTTATTTAGGCAGACTGTTTGTCATATTTTAAATTGATCTTTATATTGACTTGTATATTAATTCTTCTTCTTTTTTCTCTTCTTTTTCTCTTAACGCACCTATGTACGCTCCAATTGTCGTCTGTATCAGATTAATACCTATGTGTATGTGTTTTTTTATAATTTGTAAATACTTTCGATGTCAGTGTACTTTGAATAAATAAATAAATAGACTGTTACAACGAAATTCCTACAAAATTAGCTTTTTTTTGGATTATTCTTCTTTAACGCAGGATCTACGTGAACTTTAGAATTGAGACACTTTTGATCAAGTGCGGGCGCACTAAATAATTTTATAATGATACATATCGGTGTGCTTGTAGGACCAATACATATATACAAGCACACAGTTTATTTGCAGATATTTTTAGTCATCGGATGAAGCTTACGCTCTAGCCATAGGTACAATAAATTGGATTATTAGACAACATTATTTGGATTTTAGTCTGAAGTCACATCGTAAGGTTATTTTAAATGACAACGCGAAACTCGGTGTGAAAAGAGAAAATTAGCGCAGTTTGACAAGGTAAGTTTAAGACTTCCTATGAAGAAACAACAAGCTGGGGTTGTGAAGTAATAATTTGTTTAAGGAGTAGGCATTTCAACTAGATTATGTTCTCTTCCTTAAAAGACTTAAACTTATCATCTAGTAATAATTTTAAACGGTATAATTCATAAATACGAATGTTAACTTATATGTTAAATGCAAATGTGGGTTTGTTTGTTTATTACGCTTTCACACCTAAACAACTAAACCGATTTTGAAAATAGTTTTGATATTTTTAGTTATTTTTTTGTATTCCCACGGGAACGGAAACTACGCGGGTGATACCGTGAGGCGCTGCTAGTAAGTCATAATTGGCACTGAAAGCCGTTATCACGTTTACACTTTGAATAAATAACTCTTTATAGTGTGAAACCGATTCTTACGTAATGTCCACAACAACAAACACATGTATGACCTTATATTATATTTTTTACCAAACATCTGAGAGTCGGAAACAATCGTCCAAAACGCCTATTTCAAGTGGTTTTGTAACACAAGAGCAAGGCTTTTCATTATTTTATTACAAAATGCTGTATTCCGAGATTATTAATTTATTCTTGCGCAGTCAAATTCAAACTTTTGTTTTTCGTCACGATAAACACAGTGCTAGAGGCTACTAGTTGCCTTTTTATGCTAAAACTTAACGTGATATTATCTCCCCAGAGTAAACACTCATAGTTTGTTAGTGTACTCGTATATCTAAACCACAAAAATACAAGTCATGGGTATGTGTTGATTGCGTAAAACAATGTCCATTGCGACAATAAATGTAGCAAACGATAATAATCACAGCAGAATTGGGGCGCAGCATTTCATCGATATCTTGTTTATTCTCGCGCACCAATCTGTAGTCGTCGTACTTGACAACTTTAAGTACAAAAGCTGTGTGCAAGCGCAGTTGCTTAATAAGGAACGTACTCTTACAGAGCGCTCTCGAACCATTTCAGCGCCCAAACTTTATTTTTTTTTAAATCACCGTACTCAAAGGTCAGAAGGTAAAGGGAGGAAGTGAGGGACTGACCTGTTGCGTATAGTGTTTCTGGAGGCAAGGGTGATGTTCCTCGGGGGCAGCCTCGAGGGCGGGGGCTGGGGGGGCTGCGTCACGGGGGCAGCGGGCGAGGTCCGCGGCAGCCGGCCTCCCGCCGCCGCCGCTCCGGCCACCACCATCAAAAACAACCATCCAATCATCACGTGTACGCGCGGTACTGCACTCAGCGATCGACTGCCGCTTACGAGCAGTTCGCGGAATGCGCGCCCCTCGACGTTCACTTTTGTTGTGCTAAACGCGAGCGCCCCACCTCGCATGAAAGTGCGGGCTTTCACTGCAGACGCCCAGATGCCCAGCGCAGCGGCGCTCGCGCGAGCTGCATAACCAGCGCTTGCGCCTACCGACATTACACGCATCTTATGCATAGGCGCATGCTTATCACATATTAAATGCCAGTAGATCTATGTTAACTTAATTGAACAAAAACTATGCTTTATTAACAAAAACGGACAAGAGCGAGTCGGACCGCGCACCGAGGGTTCCGTGCCATCATACAATTTAATATATGACAAAGGCGGATTTATATTTGTTGGAGAACCTTGACAGCGCCATCTCTTGTCTAATAGCGGAACTTATGCAGATTTTTTTACACTTTTGATGATTTCTAAAAAAGTATGCTAATTAGAGAGTTTGTAATAAATTTCCTGTAATATTTACATACACTTCTAGTAGCAATAAAAGTTTCAAAGGTAAACTCCGCAAACTTCGGAGATAAGGGGGGGAACGCTATTTTTTTCAACGTTTTTGTGAATAAGTCGAAAACTATACTGCTTAAAGCAAAACTAAAACCTGTTTATTAATGTTCAAATGAATACTCTTCATATGATATTCCACATAACCTAGTAACTTCACAAAAATTTTGGAAACCCCCCTTCCACCCGCCTTGTCTAAAAAACTATGCAAATTAGAGAGTTCGCTATAATTTTCCTATAAAGTTTACATACACTTCTGTTAGCTTTAAAAGTTTCACGGGTTTATCTCTGCAAACTTCGGAGATAAGAAGGAACGGTAGTTTTTTCAACATTTTCTAAATATCTCAAAAACGATACGGCTTGAAGGAAAAATAAAAACTGTTAAATAATGTGCAAATGAATACCTTTCATATGATACCCTACACAACCTAGTAACTTCACAATTTTTTTTCCCATTAGTTCTGTCCACAAAACAGATGGGAATACAATTCTCACTTGTTCTGTTGAGTAGTTCTGTTGTGATTACTATTTACTTCCCCATGCAATCAATTGTATCACGAGTAGTTTCCACCCTACGGCGACAGTATATGTCAAAAATTACAGTACATGTTTAAAATTCTAGACTCAAATACATACATAGAGGTAATTAGGCATTTTCAATAAAAAGTAAAAACTTTAAAGATAGTTCTCTGGATCCCTAATAGATGGCGTTAGTTTTCTTTTACCGGTAGGAAACACATTTTGACAATGACATCAATTGTGATTAATCACAAATTTTCTACCTGCGCTCGCCAGCTCCATCTGTTAGGTTAAGTAGAAAGCACTTTTTTCTTTCTTACTGAAAACGGCTCATTGAACACATTGACATTCACTTTTCCGATGACAGCTGTCAAAACTTAAACGACGAGACATCTCGAGAACTGCTCGTCCTAGGCTAATGAGGCGTTTTCATTAAAAAGTAAAAATTTCAAAAATAGTTCCCTCAAACCTTATAGATGGCGTTAGTTTTCATTTAATGGAAGGAAACACAATTTGACAATGACAGCATTTGTAATCAATCACAAACTTGTTTTCTCCGCTTACCAGCTCCATCTGTTTGGTGTAGTAGAAAACACTTTTTTATTTTTTACTGAAAACTGCTGATTGTTGTGTTTAAATGAGATGAGATCTACTGTTTCGATGACACCTGTCAAACTTTAAACGGCCCTATCTTGGAAACTACTCATCCTACACTTTTAGTTGTGAGCTCAAATAAAAAACCTTGATGAGATCTACATTTTTGATGACAGCTGTCAAACTTCAAACTACGATATCTCGGGAACTACTTAACTTAGAATTTTTGTTTAGCGCTCAAATTGAAGACCTCAATGAGATCTACTTTTTTGATTACAGCAGTCAAACTTTAAACTGCGAAATCTCGAGAACTACTTAATCTAGAATTTTTATTAGGGCTCAAATGAAAGACCTCGATGGGATTTACTTTTTTGATGACATCAGTCAAACTTCAAACGTCGATGTCTCGAGATCTACTCATCCTAGAATTTTTGTCTAGAGATTAAATGAAAGTCTTCGATGAGATCTACTTTTTTAATGACAGCTGTCAAACTTCAAACTGCGTTATCTCGAGAACTACTAAACCTAGAAATATCGTTTAGGGCTCAAATGAAAGACTTCTAGGTTAAGTAGTTCTCGAGATATCGCAGTTTGAAGTTTGACAGCTGTAATTAAAAAGTAGATCTTATCCAGGTCTTTTTACCTGAACATATATTTTTTTTAAGAAAATTATTTTTGGCATTTTTATTCCTTAGCGACGGACATTATTTACACTAAGACCAAAATATACTTTGGCACTTTTCTACTTTGACAAAATGTATTGTTGGCATTTTTACACATTTGACATTTTTATACAAATGGACATTATACCTTGTCATTTTTCATTTTGGACCAAAGTCGTCAAACCCAACCCATAACCCATTTATACAGCGTCAGCAACTGGTAATAATGCTCTACGGTTTGTTAAGTAGGTACTAATAAACTAATTGATGATAAATGTAGAAACATCCTGAATAAGTCCTGCAGGGAGACAACAGTACCAACTGAAACAGTTTTTTAATAGTAAGATCTGATCTCTCTGCCTAGGGGAGACAACAGAATTTTTTTCCTGATATATGTATCTCCCCTAGGCGATCCATCAGGGGAGCCAAGAGACCTACACCGTTTTTTCAGTTAAAAGCTCTTTGTATTTTGTTAGGAATGTTGGTAAAATATATTTCTCAGTTCAAATAGGATTGCTTCATTTCATTTATTTATTGCCAATATGTACATAGGTTGGTAAAGTTTTTTAAATCACAGAACTAATACGGAGAAATTACCAGTAAATCTGTCAAGAATCACTCAACAGAACAGGTGGGAATAGTAGAGATAAGTCAGGTGTAAAGCATAGTGCAAAGTCAAAGAACTAATGGTAAAAAAAACCCAGTAGTTCTGTCAACAGAACAGGTGGGAGTAAACGCTAAAAAGACAAACAGTGTAAGGAAACCCGCGACTTAGTACCTGTGTTTTCTCATTTGAGCCACAAGGCAAAGTCTAGGATGAGCAGTTCTCGAGATAGGTACTGCAGTTTTAATGAACTGTTTGCTATTTTCATCACTTAGTTTTTGCTCCAGTCATTTATGAAATATTTTGTCATTGACATAATCTCAAAACTATGTCTATTATACAAGATACCTACCTATTATTGGAGTTTTTCAATGTAAAAACGTTTTTAATACATAAAAGCAGTATATTATTATGTATTTAAAAATAAACCCCCAATGAATAACTTTAAAATAGGAACATTATTGCCATTATCAACTACTTATGCTTTATATTCGTCATCTACAGGAAAACATAGATGTCATCCACAGATGCCTCTGTAGCTGCAAAGTTAAACTTTAGGGGAGGGTGTCATCCTGAGGTATTTCTTTCCCGAAGGCACCGGAACCACTCTCACACCCTGAGGAAAGACCTTCTCAATCTGGTCCTCCGGAACACTCGGCTGTACCATGCAGTCGTCTCCCACCTTGAACAAGCAAAAAAAGTATTCATATTAATCACCAAAAAGAAGCTCTCGGTATTACCAGTACAAACTCTGTATACTCGTACAACTGAGACAGTTTTACTGGTTCATAGTGGCACGGAATCTAAACTGTCATTTAACCAACAAACTCCTCTATAAATACATCCTTAGCCCTTACGGTCCTATGGTGCTGAACTGTGGGGTATAGCGGCAAACTCGAACCTGGTAATTATCCAAGACTTCCAATCCAAAATACTGCGAATGATATCGAATGCTCCACATACTCTACGGTACATCACAAATTGTCAACTAGACCTCGAATAAGAATAAGAAAAAATTTTGTCACATTGTGTAGGTTTATATAAAGGTCTTATAAATAGCAAGGTATCAACCATTTTACCATTGCCGTGGGGTGCTAGCAGTGGACTCTTGCCCGTGGATGCAGTAGGAATCTGCCAAAGGAATATCTCTCCGAAAGATGGGCAGCAGTGTCTTTACGTATATCAACATCCCATACTGCGCTCGCCAACAGGCAGGCAAGACGCCCCACGCTTGGCAGGCAGGCGGTGAGTATGGTAACAACCTTTTCATGATGACTTGAAGATTCGTGAGGGCGGGAGTCCTTGTCTAGCAGTGGACATCCTACGGTTGAGATTCACCATCTTTCGTGCTGGTCTTTTATACATTGAGCAGATATAGGTACATGGTGGGATACCTTCATAAGGTATCAATTTCATAATGGAAAAATTAGATCATACCTCCGGAAGATGGGCTGCAGCGTCTTTCTGTATATCAACATCCCGTACTGCACGCCCCAACCCGCCTGCCAAGCGTGGTGAGTACGGCAACTACCCTCATGGAGATCCACGACGGAAGGCCTGTGTTCAGTAGTGGACGTTGTACAGCTGAAATAATCTAAATTGCATTAAACTAAACACTTAGTTTACCTTCCAGTCAGCTGGAGTGGCGACCTTGGCTTTGTCAGTCAACTGAAGTGAGTCAATCACACGCAGGATTTCACTGAAAAAGATAAAAACAACAAACTATTAACTAACTGGAGTAAGCGGAGGCTGATGGTCGTCAAATCGTTCAAGTTATGGTGTGACCACCAAGGGGTCACACCATAACTTGAACGATTTGTAAAATGTAAAAGTTGAACAAGTACGTAAAATGAAGAACTTAGTTATTATTAAATCATAAAGAAGCCTTTAGTTACTTTCGCCGTTTACCCGCGCTTGCTTGAATTCTTCAAGTTGCAATTCAGAGCACAAGACTGATATCGCATTGTGACAAAGCCCCGCGAAGGCCATCGCTATACTTTGTCGTAACAAGCATTAAAAATGCAATGAAAATATCTAGTTTTAATTCCGCTAATGCTGAGATGCATGAGAACCGCCCTCCCGCCCGCTAATTATGCACATGCAGGGAGAACTAGGTTGTTAGTGCAACATGCATACCCAAACCCACACGACTAGATATTATCATTGCATTTTACTGTCAAGGATTTTCGCAAAGTAACGTCTGATTACATTAGTAATTAGAGTCCAATTAAAAATTAGGAGTGTTTGGAGTAATCTAGCAATCCAGAACAAATATACCTATGTAAAATCAAGCTTAAATGCAATAACTGTCCTTCATTGAAATTAGTAAATCACGCTCGTTCTGAATCTGAATCTGAAGTTCGTAGCGAACAACTAGTTTCTGTGAATTTTACGATGTTTAAATAGTCCATATGTTAACCTGGGCGCAGATAAATCTAAACATCAAGATCATTGAAGTCGGTCCAACCGTTCTCGTTACTAACTAACACGACTTTGTTTTATATATAATAGACTAGCCGCACCCCGCAGTTTCACCCGCGTATTTCCCGTTCCCGTGGGAATTTAGAAAAATCCCTCCCTAGTGCACCTCTAAGATACACAAGGTATATGTGTGCCAAATTTCAAGTCTCTAAGTCCAGTGGTTTAGGCTGTGCGTTGTCTGTCAGTCACTCTAGTCAGTAAGGGAAGAGTTATATATATTGATAGATAGATAAACACGTATAGCTATCGAAAGGTTGTCTGGTAGAGATCGCTCTTTAGCGATAAGACCGCCGATTGTCACTTTATATTTAGTGTTTCTCTCTTTTTTGTTAATTTGTTTAGTTTAAGGTGTGCAATAAAGCATTTTTAGAGCTCAGATTTCAGCAGCTGATGCTGTTCATCACGTGACTAATCATATCGAACAAGAACTTGATCAGGGACACCACACCATAGGAATTTTTTTGGACCTCGCGAAAGCCTTTGATACAGTTTCTATTCCCATTCTATTACATAAACTTGAGAACTTAGGTATCAGAGGTACTCAACTTAAACTTTTCATGAGCTATCTGGAAGACCGCACACAGTGCGTTAGGATCGGCAATGTCCTTAGCGATGATCTAAAAAATACTGATTATGGTGTACCCCAAGGCAGTATTCTGGGTCCGACTTTATTTTTGATTTATATTAACGATCTTTGCAATCTCAAACTAGATCATGGAAATATAATTTCATATGCTGATGACACTGCCCTGCTTTTTTCAGCCAACTCTGAAAATGAGGTGTACAAGTTTGCGCAACTTGGATTTAATATTGTAAATAAGTGGCTTCAGCAAAATTTACTAACACTCAATGCAGAAAAGACGAGTTATATAAAGTTTTCGATGCGCAAACAAACGTCAACGGAATCAAATTTTAAATTAATTGCACATCATTGCAAAGAACATATTAACAACCAAAGCCTTTGCCCTTTTCTTAACAGAACACGCAAAACAAAATACCTAGGTATAATCTTGGATGAAACTCTTTCTTTTAAAGAACATCTAGAAGTTTTAAGTAATCGCGTCCGTAAGTTAATCTTTGTTTTTAAAAAGCTGCGTTATATTGCGGATCGAAAGCTAATTAAACAAGTTTACCTAGCTCTATGTCAATCAATACTAACCTACTGTATTTCATCATGGGGTGGAGTAGGTAAAACATTGTTAATAACTGTCGAAAGAGCACAAAGAGCGATACTTAAAGTATCAACTTTCCGCCCTTTTATATTTCCTACCAACCTTTTATACAAATCGTGTGATGTGTTAACAGTTCGACAGTTATTCATAATGCACACAGTACTAAAACAACACACAGCACTTCCCTACAGTACTGAGCTTACTAACTCACGACGAAATAATGTTTGCCCTATATTATCAGGCAAAAAACACACCTTTGCTCATAGATTTTATAGTTTCCTTGGTCCATTTTTGTACAATAGAATAAATGCATTAACCAACATATTTTCTCTTAATTTTAGTAATTGTAAACTTGTTGTTAAAAACTATCTCCAAAGTATGTCATATGATGATACAGAGAAGTTATTAGCTATAATAAAGTAGGTATAACACTTTATTTTTACAAACTTGCACAAATAATGTTAACATTAGTTTAAGCTGAACTTGTCACTGTTGTTTTAATTATTTTTTCTTTATGCTATTATATCAGATCTATCAAAATTTTTGTGTGATTAAATTTATTTGCTTGTGACCTAGTTTTTGCCTGAAAAACAGGATCACCTAGTTCAGGCATATGCTAAGTTCATTAGGTTTCTTTGATTAAATTAGATATAAATAATATGTACTACTTAGCCGTAAGTTATTTCAATAAAAATTATTATTATTATTATTATTTTCTATCTATCTATCTATCGCGACTTACTCGAAGTTCCTGCCAGTAGTAGCAGGGTAGAGTAAGGACAGCCTGTATTTCTTTTTAGGGTCGACAATGAAGACCGCTCGCGCCGTGAGCGGCAGGCCCGCCGCGTCCAGCTCGTCCTTGTCCAGCATGCCGAGCTTCCTGGCCAGCTCCCGGCCCTTATCCTCGATTATTGGGTATGGGAACACCTCGTCATCATTCTTACCTGAAATGAGCATAATGTCACATCATCAATTCAGCAATAAAACTGTCACCGTTGTGGGGGGCCGGCAGTAGAATGTTGCCCCTCCTCTCATGCCCGTGGATGCAGTAAGAGCCTGCTAAGGGATACCTCCGAAGGGCAGCAGCGTCTTCCTATATATCAACATCCAGAAATGCGCTCGCCAACCCGCCTGCCAAGCGTGGTGGGTATGGCAACTACCCCTCATGAACATCCATGAGGGAGGCCTGTGTTCAGTAGTGGACGTTTAACGGCTGAAATGATGATGATGATGATGAGCAATAAAACGTCTACTGATGAACACAGGCCTCCCTCATGGATCTCCATGAGGGGTAGTTGCCATTCTCACCACGCTTGGCAGGCGGGTTGGTGAGCGCAGTATGGGATGTTGATACACGGATAGACGCTGCTGCCCATCTTCCGGAGGTATCCCTTAGCAGGCTCTTACTGCATCCATGGGCATGAGAGGAGTGGTATCATTCTACTGCCGGCACCCCACGGCGGATGTAATATAAGTAAAAACAAAAAATCTTGCAGTAATATTTGGAACTAGCTTTTGTCCGCGTCTTCGTCCGCGTGGAAATCCCCTTTTTCACGCAGAGCCACTTTGATTCGAAAATATAAATCCCATTTATCCCGTGATAATTTCGAAATATCCCTTCTTAGTGCACCTCTAGGATACTCAAGGTATATTATATGTGTGCAAAATTTCAAGTCTTTAGGTCCAGTGGTTTACGCTGTGCGTTGATATATCAGTCAATCAGTCAGACTGAGTCAGTCAGGACTTTGAATTTTATATATGTAGATTACAGAATTAAGTGTTGCTGTTTAACAGTGGTTAAATTAATCACTTTTCTAAAAACGCATTTCTTAATAGTAGAAATAAACACTGAAAATTTAAATTTCAATTGGCTACTACCTATTATTATTGTATCTTAGACATAAAATGGAGTAAATGAAGATTTAAAATTATTTTCCTAATAACTAGAACCTAATCTACGCCGTGGGGTGCCGGCATAAAAATGTAGCCCCTTCCCTCTTCCCTGTGGATGCACTAAAAATATGCCAAGGGATATCGAGGTCCCGAAGATGGGCAGCAGCATCCTTTTGTGTATCAACATCACGTACTGAGCTCACCCGCTTGCCTGCCAAGCGTGGTATGATAACCTTCTCATGATTACATACGCCGACGCCTAGAAATAACGTCGAGGACCTAGCAATTTACGCCTACGACCTAGCAATTAACGCCAACCTAGCAAACGCCGTCTAACTAGCAATAACGCCGACGACCTAGCAATTTACGCCAACCTAGCAAACGCCGACTAACTAGCAATAACGGCAACGACCTAGCAATTTACGCCAACCTAGCAAACCCCGACTAACTAGCAATAACGGCAACGAACTAGCAATTTACGCCAACCTAGCAAACGCCGACTAACTAGCAATAACGCCGACGACCTAGAAATTTAGAGGATACCTATCCTAGCTAATTGATCATCATCATTCCAGCCATAAAACGTCCACTACTGAACACAGGCCTCCCTCATGGATCTCCATGAGAGGTTGTTGCTACACTCACCACGCTTGGCACCCCATGCCATGAGCTCACAGCTGAGTGATGATAATGATGAATTAATATCTTATTAGTGTTTCAGTAACCTCCAAACATTACTGAGGAGACTGAGACCTCTGACTGTGCCTAGCTCCTTGAAATTTTGAAGGACTCTTGATTCTTGGCAGCATTCTTTGAGCACCCTATAGGTGATACACATATTTATTATGATCTTCTGTGACTTTTTTTGCTACACATTATGTAACAAACAACCCACCTGCATAGCATTTAATGTCATTACACCATTTCATGTGAGACTCAACAGCATCACAGGACAATCCAATGACTTTAGTATTACGGCTGAGGAACTCAGGCAATAGATTGAGTACCCGAGCAAGCTCTGTTGTACAGACTGGAGTAAAATCTGATGGATGACTGAAGAGAATGCCCCAACTGTAATAATAAAAACATTATAAATGACGGAAACAAATTCTGTATGATTCTATTTGAATAAATATTCTAAATTCTACATTGTATCTTCCTCGCTAGGTTTTTTTTTATTTTCTAACACCTGACACTATAATTAAAAATAATTACCAACAAATATATCTTTGGAACACACAAAACAGTTCAGTTCTTTGCCATGTGGTGCAGGCAGTAGAATTTTGCCCCTCCTCATGCATGTAGATGGAATCTGCAAAGGATTGTCTCCAGAGGAGGGGTAGCAGCATCTTTCCATGTATCAACATCCCCTACTGTGCCTGTTAACCCGCCTGATAAGAGTGGTGAGTATTGCCAATATGATTAGTACTTAGAGATCTATGAGGGAGGCCCTTGTACAGCAGAGGATTCATATAGATGAGATGATGATAATTTGAGATTTTATCTGTGCCTTTACTAGGGCCATGATAGGTATTAATGCAGTATGTAGGCTGTTAACATGTGCTTAAACATGACTTATAGAAGCTCTTGCAATTAGCATCCGTTGAACCATGCTATGTGAGACAATCAACTTATTGGTAACAAGGTATCCAAATACCTTTAGCTTGGCTTTAGTATGAAATCTTCCCCCTGTAGAGCCCAAATGGGTCAAAAATACATTTAGGCAAATAAAACTAAAAAAACTTACGAGTCACCAAGCCAGTCATGAAAATCTATTGGCCCTTCAGTAGAATTTGCTGAGAAATTGGGAAAAGTATCGCCTAGTAAAAGCATTTTTGTTAGGTAATTTTATACCTCCTATCAGAGAGAGATGTATCAAGTTTTTGAATGAAAAAATGAATGTCAATTTCTTTGTCTGTCCGTACAATATTTCTTGATTGGTAGAATATTATGATGTTCCTAATTCAAAACATTCGTAAGATCACCGCTCCTCCAGACCAGAAGTTTTAAAAAGTTATGACAAGCAAAGAACAAACAAAACAATGTTCGATGTTCTTCTTTTTATTTTTTGGCAATGTTCGTAGTTAGATCCACAGAACACTTTATTATAATTTATGGTTAGATCACTCCGATGCTTTTTTTGCCACCTCGTGCACCCCGGTGGAAATGCTCTGCTGTTGGACCAACAGTGTTGGTTGTTTTTCGATTACCTACTTTGACATTTCATTAATTTATGAAAAATGGCAGTAAGTTAGTTAATCTGTCACAAGTCTGTCACCTACTTGTCACTGTCATGTTGAATAAAGTCGATTTTCATATTCGAGTCATATTTTATTTTTTGGCATTGATTGTTATAATTTTTAGCATTATCAAAGGTTTTAATTGATATCTAAATAATAATAAATTCTCCAATTATTTCCTTTTGATTTTGTCAAATTAAATTGCAAGTTCCTCGGTCATGTAGGTATAAACTATCATAACTTCTAAGATATATTTTCTAAGATAAGAATGTTATGATTGAGCAATTAAAATAGTTCCCTCTAAATTATGGTACACTTTTTATTACGATGTTTCTCATTAGGTACTCCAAAATTATTGAAATATAAACCATATAAACTATCTGTTACTAGGTAGGTATATGGTTTTTTAGGCTTTATTTACAAGTAGCCTCAACATTATACTTAAATGTAACTCAAAATTAACACATTGTTGTTGAGGTATCCCTTAGTGTCCATAATCCGTACCCAAAGGGTAAAATAGAATCCGCTGTCCGTCTGTCTGTCTGGCTGTCTCTCATGAATCGTGATAGGTACCTAAACAGTTAAACATTTCACAGATAATGTATTCTGTTGCCGCTATACTAACAAATACTAAAAACAGATTATAATAAATATTTATTCCCCTAAAACAAATGTGATTTTAATGTCGTTTTTTGCTCAATATTAATAACGGCAAGGAGTTTTGGTTATAATATTTTGAATAATTACATAATAATAATCACCTGACTGAAACTTACAAAAACATTATTTATTTATTTCATACTTTGTACACAAAAACCACTATGTAGAGAGGAGCAGAACAGTTTAGTACGAGTGAATTTAATGTCTACTAGATAACGATGGTACTGCGCTGTGCATCTGCTTGTCCTGGATTGGAATGGAGATGATGGTATGTATTTTAATAGTAGTAGAACTTTTTGTGAAAGGTTCATCCGGGGAAGTACTACCACCATACCTATTTCTGCCGCCAAGCAGTAATGTCTCCATTGCTGCGTTCCGGTTTGAAGGGTAAGAGGGCCGGTGAAATTACGGGCACATGAGACCTTACAACTTTGTCTCAAGGTGACGGGCGCAATGCAATGCAGCGTTGGTCACGTGCTTAGTGAACGTGATCACCGCGGCATTGCAATTGTTATATGTAGAGGTTTCATTCTGCATTCTGCAGATCAGGGATGTAGATTTTTTGCGAATGATGGCACCGAAGTCATCAGTTCAGCAAACATCCCTGATCCACTACAGAAGCAAGGCAGACCCAACATCACCCTGAATAGGTATATTATTATATTGAACGCGCAGGGTCGCTAGCGAGTTTTTGGTGTGTCTAACCCACAAGCTTCCCGTGTAGGTACATGTTTTGGCAGTAAGCTTTGAAAAGCGTTATCTTTACTTGCTCAGTACACCGGGAAAACCTGCGGGCCAGTATATTACCTCTAACTGCCAGCGCCCTACGCTCCCTTTCTATATCAGCATCGTCCTTGAGGTTGTCGGCAATGATGTGTCCAAGATATTTAAATTTGTTAACTTTTCTTATGTTCATGCCATTAAGAGTATCATTATGGGTGCTGTCATCCATACCCTTGCCGGCGACCTCAAAGACCATGACTCAGTTTTCTTCACATTGCATAGAAGTCCATGATCGGCAGCGTATACCTCACAGGCTTTCAGCAGTACTTGTAGGCCACCCGCCGTCGGGCAGAGCAGCACCATGTAGTCCGCGTAACTAATGTTATTGACGCTTACGCCATCTATCCGACATCTGACACGCATGCTGCTCAGCCCCACGCACGATGAGATCGTTCACATAATTGTTGAAGAGTAGAGGAGACGTCAACCCTCCTTGTCTTATCCCACTTTATATATACATATACTGGCATAGATGATTTTATCAAGTAGTTTCCGCCAAAATTCATAGTACCGAAAAGCAGGTTTCATAAAGGTCACGGAGTCGCAAGCAGCATTAGTCTTCCCGGGCATACACAGGCCGTGGTTTCTACTGTCGAGATATTGGACTGTCGAGAACGCAACCTCTTATTGAAATGACTACAGCTTTTCAGACAGAAACGCTTGGGCTTCTGCAAGCAACAAAAAAATTACAGCTTTCATAGACATTGCAAACAAAGACAGTGTTAATCAAACGACGCTCATTTTTAACCAGATAGCGCAGCACTTACAAATGCACTCAAAATACCAGACACTAGGTCCAAATCTGTTGCAGAATGCCACAGTGCTCTCCAAAAACTAGCAGAAAAGCACGCACTCAAAGTAAAATGGGCCAAAGGTCACAGACCATGCACCAAAACGGAGCGGCAAAGCCGATGCGTTGGCAAAGGTAGGAGCAAGTCTCACCAAACTCGAAACGATATCGGCCTCTGCAACCCCACGAACGTAGAGATCAAAACCCGGCTCAAATAAACTGAAAAAGAACACCAGAAAATATGGGAACGCGTACCAGACTGCAGGCATACAAAACTAATGCTCCTAGAGAGACACAAAAAGATAACTAATGCTTCGCTTTAAATGACAAGACAAGATAGAAGTAGAGAAGTCGATTGGGGTATTAGGCAGCAAGCACCAGGGCATACATCAGGCTCGTGCACGAATGGAGTTGCCAAAAATGAAGACTGGGGGGACGCCCGAAACCCGGAGTCGGAGTGGATATCGAGTCCTTTCATCCGGCCGCCACATCCCGAAACACGACGGGGATCAAACTCGCAAAACATTTCTAATAGGTTTTACCTATAAACTTATATAATACAGAAAATGAAACACGTTATTGAAGCCGTTAGGTGCCGGCAGTAGAATGTTGCCCACATTTTTTTCCCCGTCGATCTGCCAGGGGATACCTACTTCCGAAAGTTGGGCGGCAGCTTTAAGGAAGGCCAATGTCCAGCGGACGTCCTAGGGTTAAGATAATAAAATATTATGCTGGATACTACACACAACACCTTCTAGTTTGAAACTAAGCAAGCTTGTATAGAAACCAAATAATTGATAAAATACTCAAATACTTTTTTTTGTAAATACAGACAAAAAAAACTTATTATGATCGATTTATTTTTCGACTAGAAATCGATAACACTCTACGACACTATTACATCAATGGCGTCACGCACCACGCACGTCTCATCACTACACGAGCCGTCAATGACCCAACCCACCCAACCCACCCCACCCGATACTTGCATGCAGTTTTTGATAATTACAGATTGTATTTACAAGCTGAATTTGTGATTTTCAGTGAGGAAACAATACGACTACCTATTTGAGGTGAGTTATATTTAAATTAAAATCAAGTGGATACATTTCTGTACGGTATGCATGTTACTCGCATTCTGAACGTTTGTTCGGTTTGGGCTCGTCACAAAATGGACGTCAAATGTATTGGTGACGTGATTATGTAAAAAAACAGGTAGCAGATCGTGGTACACTTGTTGCAGTTAACGAAATATTGTTCCAATCATCGGGTAACACGTTTAGATTAGTACGATTCGTGTGTCAGGTGCAAATTGTTGTCTTGATACCCGCCGCCGTAAGTAGCATTTGTGGGTATGGTTTGCATAAATTTGTCATTATACAACACAGGAAGGCTAGACCGTGACTCGCACCTCGAACGAGGGCATTACATTCCATAGATATATTTTGGGAATAGTAGTACATTGTTTACTTCCTAGTGTTTTTGTGTGTACAGTTTTATTTACATGACCCTTATTTGGGTCATTGTCCTCAATCAACTATTCGTTGATGTTCTATTTTATTTTATCTATTGGCCCTTCAGTAGAATTTGCTGAGAAATTGGGAAAAGTATCGCCTAGTAAAAGCATTTTTGTTAGGTAATTTTATACCTCCTATCAGAGAGAGATGTATCAAGTTTTTGAATGAAAAAATGAATGTCAATTTCTTTGTCTGTCCGTACAATATTTCTTGATTGGTAGAATATTATGATGTTCCTAATTCAAAACATTCGTAAGATCACCGCTCCTCCAGACCAGAAGTTTTAAAAAGTTATGACAAGCAAAGAACAAACAAAACAATGTTCGATGTTCTTCTTTTTATTTTTTGGCAATGTTCGTAGTTAGATCCACAGAACACTTTATTATAATTTATGGTTAGATCACTCCGATGCTTTTTTTGCCACCTCGTGCACCCCGGTGGAAATGCTCTGCTGTTGGACCAACAGTGTTGGTTGTTTTTCGATTACCTACTTTGACATTTCATTAATTTATGAAAAATGGCAGTAAGTTAGTTAATCTGTCACAAGTCTGTCACCTACTTGTCACTGTCATGTTGAATAAAGTCGATTTTCATATTCGAGTCATATTTTATTTTTTGGCATTGATTGTTATAATTTTTAGCATTATCAAAGGTTTTAATTGATATCTAAATAATAATAAATTCTCCAATTATTTCCTTTTGATTTTGTCAAATTAAATTGCAAGTTCCTCGGTCATGTAGGTATAAACTATCATAACTTCTAAGATATATTTTCTAAGATAAGAATGTTATGATTGAGCAATTAAAATAGTTCCCTCTAAATTATGGTACACTTTTTATTACGATGTTTCTCATTAGGTACTCCAAAATTATTGAAATATAAACTCATTTTTAACCAGATAGCGCAGCACTTACAAATGCACTCAAAATACCAGACACTAGGTCCAAATCTGTTGCAGAATGCCACAGTGCTCTCCAAAAACTAGCAGAAAAGCACGCACTCAAAGTAAAATGGGCCAAAGGTCACAGACCATGCACCAAAACGGAGCGGCAAAGCCGATGCGTTGGCAAAGGTAGGAGCAAGTCTCACCAAACTCGAAACGATATCGGCCTCTGCAACCCCACGAACGTAGAGATCAAAACCCGGCTCAAATAAACTGAAAAAGAACACCAGAAAATATGGGAACGCGTACCAGACTGCAGGCATACAAAACTAATGCTCCTAGAGAGACACAAAAAGATAACTAATGCTTCGCTTTAAATGACAAGACAAGATAGAAGTAGAGAAGTCGATTGGGGTATTAGGCAGCAAGCACCAGGGCATACATCAGGCTCGTGCACGAATGGAGTTGCCAAAAATGAAGACTGGGGGGACGCCCGAAACCCGGAGTCGGAGTGGATATCGAGTCCTTTCATCCGGCCGCCACATCCCGAAACACGACGGGGATCAAACTCGCAAAACATTTCTAATAGGTTTTACCTATAAACTTATATAATACAGAAAATGAAACACGTTATTGAAGCCGTTAGGTGCCGGCAGTAGAATGTTGCCCACATTTTTTTCCCCGTCGATCTGCCAGGGGATACCTACTTCCGAAAGTTGGGCGGCAGCTTTAAGGAAGGCCAATGTCCAGCGGACGTCCTAGGGTTAAGATAATAAAATATTATGCTGGATACTACACACAACACCTTCTAGTTTGAAACTAAGCAAGCTTGTATAGAAACCAAATAATTGATAAAATACTCAAATACTTTTTTTTGTAAATACAGACAAAAAAAACTTATTATGATCGATTTATTTTTCGACTAGAAATCGATAACACTCTACGACACTATTACATCAATGGCGTCACGCACCACGCACGTCTCATCACTACACGAGCCGTCAATGACCCAACCCACCCAACCCACCCCACCCGATACTTGCATGCAGTTTTTGATAATTACAGATTGTATTTACAAGCTGAATTTGTGATTTTCAGTGAGGAAACAATACGACTACCTATTTGAGGTGAGTTATATTTAAATTAAAATCAAGTGGATACATTTCTGTACGGTATGCATGTTACTCGCATTCTGAACGTTTGTTCGGTTTGGGCTCGTCACAAAATGGACGTCAAATGTATTGGTGACGTGATTATGTAAAAAAACAGGTAGCAGATCGTGGTACACTTGTTGCAGTTAACGAAATATTGTTCCAATCATCGGGTAACACGTTTAGATTAGTACGATTCGTGTGTCAGGTGCAAATTGTTGTCTTGATACCCGCCGCCGTAAGTAGCATTTGTGGGTATGGTTTGCATAAATTTGTCATTATACAACACAGGAAGGCTAGACCGTGACTCGCACCTCGAACGAGGGCATTACATTCCATAGATATATTTTGGGAATAGTAGTACATTGTTTACTTCCTAGTGTTTTTGTGTGTACAGTTTTATTTACATGACCCTTATTTGGGTCATTGTCCTCAATCAACTATTCGTTGATGTTCTATTTTATCACTTGAATCTCTCGAACTTAAATAAGTTATAAATGTGAAAGATCAGTATATAATTTTGCCCATTATAAGATAAGTAACTAATTATGTTTTCCAGTTTTGGAAGTATTCATTTTTTAATGTTACTCATCTTTCATCAACACTGTTAAAGGCATTTCCTTAAGGCTTTGGCTATTGTTTTTTATGTTGCTCTTGCGATTTTATGTTGGTATTAACTAAAATAGCATATAATTTCTAAACTCCTGTCTTCTATCAACCTGCTGCAGTAAAAAAATGCCTTCAATGTTTAAAGGGGACTTCTTGGGAGTATTTTTTTTAATAATGCTGGTTACTACACATAACACCATCGAATACCAAACCAGATGTTTGATACAATACTTAAATACATTTCTTTTCCTAAATACATACTTAACATACATAGACAAATACTCAGACCCAGGACAAACATCTGCAGAACTATTACAACACATTCCCTGGGGCGGAAATTAAACCCTCTAGACCAACTAAGCCATGGATGGAGTCAATTTTGTTAGTGATTAAAAGTTGAAATCTTCCCTTTTCTAGGGTTTTGTAGTTTAACTAGAAACCATTATAGTGTTGCTTTATCTGTCTGTCCATATGTCCTTCACCAGCTTTGCATTGACTTTTAGTCCTAGAAAGCTGTAGTTTTGTATGGACATAAAATAACAAAGCCGAGATAGCCTTACAAAAAAATACTGTTTTGGCGGTCCTCCAATACACATAATTTTTTTTTGCTAGCAATGTTGGTTTAGGAGGATCAGTCCCTCAAATAAGTGATGGGGTTTCCCAAACATACTGGATTACTGTAAACTGAAAACTATTAATTCGTGTTAATATGTTTTGGTAAATATAAAAAACATACACTAACTTCTAACAACAGGTCTACAGTACACCTATGGAACCCTACATAGGGCATAGCCTGACATGCATCTGGCTTGATTTATTATAATTACTTTATAACTTAATTTATCTATCTATATTACATATTACTATAACAATAATGTTCTTTTTAACGCCCAGACTAGAAATATTGAATACATTTTTTGATCATGCAGAATAGAATCTTCTAATTCATCACATTTCCACCGCTGCCTTTGCTAGTATTGAACCTCTTTTTCGGCTTTGATTGTTTTGCCTCTGCTTTGGTAGTGTTATTTCATCCTATGTCAACACTGTTTATGTAATTCTATTTATTTAAAATTTATATTTGATCTTCAACAACTTTTAAACAATTTGCTCCCATGTTTAGGAATGATTATTTATTAAATCTATTAAATATATTTTGATTGTAAGTGGAGCAAACAAACACTTAGTAAAAGTGAATAAAGTTTTGTTTTGCATATAAAATTAACTATGGTTTCATGCAGTAACAACTGATTCTCACAATGATCAATATAGCATACCAATGTTATTAAAGCATAGGTAAATACACTTGACGACAAAAGTTCAAAAGTAGTATAATATAAATGTGAACAATTATTAATAGAATAGTTTGTTATTTTTAACCCCTGACAAAAAAGAGGGGTGCTATAAACTTGACCGCTATGTATGTGTCTATCTGTGCATCATACACTGTATCTGCACTGTAGCTCTTAAATGAATGGGCCGATTTGCATGCAGTTTTTTTCTATTTAAAAGCAGGTTATCTGCTGGTGGTTCCTAAAAATGTTTTATCAAAAGCGGTTAAGTTTACAAGATATGAGGTTTGAAAGTAGAGGTAAACAATCAAATTTTTTTAAATATACCCAGTAGTGGTATCAAATGAAAGGGGATATGTGTAGATTGCAAAACTCAGGGAAACAAATTGTATAAATATAAAAAAAAATTGGGTAACCTACTTGACTCGTTAATGCTTGTCTTCCAACAATATTTAATTTAATCCTGTTCTATTCTTATCTGCAATCAGTCTGCTAACTTTTTGCTGGTTTGAAAATATATTAATTAATGCATTCACACTATTGCTTAAAACAATGAAAGTTTCACTTTGGCTAATATGTAAGACATTATATAACAGTTGGACTTCTGTTAAAACAGAAGCTAATTTAGGATAAATAAACCTGCATACACCCAGAGAAAATACATAACTATGTTAGGTTTTATCAAAATGATTGTTTTGTTCGATCAAGAAAGCGAAGATAGTGATAAAGCTTTCTTGATCTAGTCAGACCATAAATGATAAATAAAATCACCATTCTTAATTGAAACATATTATGCTAGAGATATTTGCCTGAGCAAAGTGATTTAAATGTGCACTACATAGATAGTGAAAGCAGTTTGCATCAGTTTGTGCTGGCATTTTTTAAAACTTGTTTTGTTAATTATTTAATTACAAGGTTCTGCAACTTTGTTTACGGGTTAAAAAGGTGGGAGATCGGAGATTAAACTTTTTATCCAAATCTTATTTAAGGATTAATTTGGGTAAAAAGTTTAATATATTTGCACATACATTTGTAAATGAGACAAATATACACAAATATATTTATTAACATTTTAATATAAACAAGAAGAACTTGTATATTAACATTAGAGATTAAGTCTATTTATTTAAAGGTCCCCACCGCCGTGGGGTGCCGGCAGTAGAATGATACCCCTCCTCTCATGCCCATGGATGCAGTAAGAGCCTGCTAAGGGATACCTCCGGAAGATGGGCAGCAGCGTCTATCCGTATATCAACATCCCATACTGCGCTCACCAACCCGCCTGCCAAGCGTGGTGAGTATGGCAACTACCCCTCATGGAGATCCATGAGGGAGGCCTGTGTTCATCAGTGGACGTTTTATGGCTGAAATGATGATTTAAAGGTTAAGATAATTTGTATAACAAAGTCACATAGACTCACCATTGTGTTGACAGCATTTGTGGCGCAGTTGTTCAAATAGTCAATGGATATGCAGGAGGTAGCGGGTTGATTTCTACCACATGGCAATTATTTGTAAATGCTCTGCAGATATGTGTCATGGGTTTTGTTATTTTTGCATGTATGATAGGTATGTTTATAAAAAATCGCTTTATAGGTATTCTATCAGTATTAATCATCTGGTTACCATAGTATAAGAAGTGAACAAATTCAAGTGTGTGCTTTATATTAAAATGTGTCTTATTATTCTTTTGTAAATTGACTATTGCATATGTAGCTTTTTGCTCTATGGAATAAACAAATATTGTATTGATTTTGACGTTGCATAGTTTGGGACTAGATAGTGTTCTGTGTGCATATGACAAGCATTACATTATTTTTATTATAATGGTTTCAAATCTGGTTCCCAAAAATTAATTTTAATGAGAGAAGAAGCATTAAATGAGGAAAACAAGAAGATATTTCGATGAGGATATTGTCTGGATGCCAAAGTCCCGGAATAGGGCTGTTTGGCGGTTAGGGAAGGAGATTTATGCCCAGCAGTGGGTCACAACAAGCTGACGATGATGGATCAAATTATTTGTCAAGTTAATTACAAAATCTATTAAATACTTGATCTCAAGTTTATGCACGTATTGGATACATAGAGGATGCAACAGTTATAATAATTATACTGAAATAATTTTATAGTGATAGCATATTCATTTAAATGAACAAGTGTGACTGTTACTCTGATAACCAACAAATAGGCATAGAGTACATTGATTATGAATTGTAATCTTCCAAGCATGATGAATCCATTAATGAGAGTAATCATCATAGCATATCCCTTGGCCATATTGTATATTGCAATATGAGTAATTGAGAATGCCTAGCTTTAAAATTTAAATTCCTCCAATATGTATCAGTAGAACAAATACAAATTAGTAACTGATTACATAATTTAAGACCTTTAGCCTGTCATCTACACAATCAACAAATATGGTAAACAATATTTTCATTTAAGTAATCAAAATAATACACCGAAACATTGAGTCAAAATCAGAGATGATAAATAACTTCTTACCCATACTACTAGTAGTGGTACTACTGGTAGTACCAAAGGGGTTATTTTTTAATAATATACTGCTTCCTTTATAAAAATATAGGCAATAGAAACACATCATCTGTGAAAATTTCAACTGTCTAGCTATCACGGTTCATGAGATGCAGCCTGGTGACAGACACACAGACATACAGACAGACAGACAGACAAACGGACAGCGGAGTCTTAGTAATAGGGTCTCGTTTATACGGTACGGGTATGAAACCCTAAAAACAATTAAAATACCATATATAAAAAAACCCCCCATTTTTAAAAAATTATCCCGCCACAATCGGTCGTTTGATATCAATATCATCTCCTTATGTTTTAAATTTCATCAAAACCGCAAAGAAAATTGATTAGAACCCCTTATCCTAAAGGGTGAGGCCTCCAGGATCCCGTAACCCGATCCACCAGGGATCCCAGTGAACACATCGGTTCACCAGAATCCCCTTGACAGAAAATTATGTTTAAATGTGTTAGTTATCTATCACATTGTTTTAAAAAATATATTATTTAACAATTTCTAAGAAATAAGTTACGCTTATGTCATAGTATAATAATTCCAATTGCGTTTCTTGTATAAACTTATCAATTGCTATTTGATCTGCAAACCTTATCAAGGTCATCATTCATTTGAGCCCACAACGGAAAGTCTAGGACGAGTAGTTCTCGAGATATGGTCGTTTGAAGTTTGACAGAATAGTATGGAAATCACATGGAAATAGCATATTTTTATGGCAGCATCAGGGATTTTTTTCTTGAAAGCATTAATAGCCGCTTGTTCCATATGCATTGTTATTTTTTATATTTGATAAGATTATCAAAATATTGTAAGTACGTGTTTTAATGTAAATCGATTCAGTGTGGACATCTTGTGTGATAATAACTCCTTTATAAATTTTATGTCACGGGGATTCTGGTGAACCGATGAGTTCACTCAGATCCTTGGGGGATCGGGTTAGGGGATCCTGGTGGCCTCACCCATCCTAAAAACTATTCCATAAAAAATAAAATCCCGAAGACAATCGATTTGTATTGATGTAATCTTCTAACGTTTTAAATTTCATCAAAATACGATCATCTGTTCAAGAGTTATCCTCGGACAAAATTGCGGACATACATACATACATTCAGCCGAAACTATGTAGTTAGCTTAACTGCCACTAAGAACTTCGTTTGCTTCGCTCACTCAATCGATAACGTATAATGCCCATGCTGTGACATCCTGTTAGTGAAGGGACAGACCTAAGTCATCTTAATTCATGTCTTTATTTATATTTTATGTGAATATCTCGTTTGAGATTCATAAATATCTTTTGTTACAGAAACCAAGTAGCCCGTGAGGCTATGACAGATTTTTACTAAAAAGTGTAACAAAAGTTAGAATCATTTTCTGTTGGGGGGAAGATATCAGTATGCAGACCATCAAATGCGTAGTGGTGGGCGACGGTGCGGTCGGTAAGACCTGCCTGCTCATCAGCTACACCACCAACAAGTTTCCGTCCGAGTATGTGCCCACTGTGTTTGACAACTATGCGGTCACTGTCATGATTGGAGGAGAGCCCTACACTTTGGGTCTCTTTGACACTGCTGGTAAGACTTATGCAACATATTACAACATTACATATACATTATAACATTCATCACATAAGTCTAATCTGAATTCTGGTGAGGGATGCCAAATCTGCACTGACGTTCTGCATGGAGGTGTATTGTGAAATGTCCCTTGTGACACTAACCTCATCAGAATCTTATAAAGTGCAGTACACTCTTAACTCATCATCCATGGTGCAGACTTATTGCCTAAAACATGGTTTATTTGAAACATACTTAAGAAATTTCACAATTAAATGTTTATTATTAATAATAATAATTATTTTGTTTACAGGTCAGGAAGATTACGACAGACTACGGCCACTCAGTTATCCACAAACTGATGTTTTCCTTGTTTGCTTCAGTGTTGTGAGTCCTAGTTCATTTGAGAATGTAAAGGAAAAGGTTTGTATTCATTAATTTAATGTTTGATTTATTATGAATTGAATAGGGACAACATGTGTTAGTTTAGGTTACTTCCTTTTGTAAAAATAAAGATTTAATTCAGTTTATTTGCCGAACCAGAAAAAAACATTATATATATATTTATATGTTGGAAATCCCTTCTGAGATCCCTTTGACCCTGATGAGGGATATCAGTACGCCATCGCTAGCCAGAACCAAGCTACTTAAGTTCGCCCCCTTGTCACTCGCTATCTGCCTGCTCAACATCCTATCCGAGAATGGAGTGGATGTTTTTCACCACAGTCTGCCGAAATTCATAGAATTAGCACAGCTTACCATAGAAAATGTTTCTAAATAGCACGTTAAGTGTATGTTCGTACACATAGCATCGCATTAGGATTAGCCTGTAATGATGTTAATGTTCAAATAAATAAAATAAAGAAAAAAATTTTTTTCCATTTTTTCCAGTGGGTGCCAGAAATTACTCATCATCAACAAAAAACGCCGTTCCTGCTGGTGGGAACGCAGATAGATTTGAGGGATGACCCTGCTACCATGGAGAAGTTGGCCAAAATCAAACAGAAGCCCGTCTCGCTCGAACAAGGAGAAAAACTAGCTAAAGAACTGAAAGCAGTCAAATACGTGGAGTGCTCTGCTCTTACGCAGGTAATTAATTAGCACAATAGATATTGTTATCCGACCTTTGTTGATATAACTTACCATTTTTTCATAACAATCATTGTTTTGTAAATATGTTCCCCCTTTCACCACATTACCGCCAACCCACCGTATAGTATCATAATCGAAAATGACAATAGAAGAGCTTTTATTTAAAATAATTGTTTTCAGCTGAATAGTTACAGTACTTTACAATTTAAATATTATATTACAATGCATTTAACTGTACTATTCGCCAGAAAATAAAACCACCTTTTCCACCCGAACAGATTAATACTGAACTGACACCGCGTTGTCTTATTTCTTCTGTTATATTCAAGTTTAAGAAATAAACCTTATTTTCTTTATGAATAGTGCAAACTTCCACGACTTGAAGTGCTCTCTACAGTACAAGCTGCAACATCATGATCCTAGGGCTAGGCTGTTAGCATTACCAATGGTGACGTTGCTGTTTTGATAAGAAATTCGAAAAGTGCATTGGCTGTTGGCACTTACAGAAGGGGAGACCTTACTCTTTGTGGACAGCCATTAGCAAATCCTGAGAGCTACGAGTGTCAATCGTTTTGAGCTCTCCTGCGGAAATACACTCTTGATTTTATCACATAACACCGAGCAAGGCTCTCTCCATGACTCGACTTTGAGCTTGGCTCATCAATATCGCTATATGCATGAAGATTTACTTGCACTGTGTGCTAGTGATGTAATAAATAACCAAGCACTATCATGGATTTTACGAGACTAGAACATACCTAGATCAGCTATAGGTACTCTCGAGGATTAATATATGTATACTGAAATTTAAGCATGATCAATTGATGAATGATAACATTATGTCGTGTAACATACTCAATAACACTCTATTTCTCTAAAGTATTTAATATTCAATTAAAATAATGTAATAAGCCGTGGGGTGCCGGCAGTAGAATGTTGCCCCTCCTATCTTGCCCGTGGATGCAGTAAAAATCGGTCAAGGGATACCTCCGGAAGATGGGCAGCAGCGTCTTTCCGTGTACCAACATCCCGTACTGCGCTCGCCAACCCGCCTGCCAAGCGTGGTGAGTATGGCAACACCCCCTCATTACTGGAGCAAATGCTTCAGTATTTGGATATTCATGATGGAGCTATGTCCAGCATCGGATGTGGACAGAAGTCCTACGGCTGTGTGATTGATGATTTAGGGTTCCATCAAGGAAAAATGAATCTTTGTGAATCTGCAGTGATCATTCACTTCGTAGTCCGTCTGTCAGTCAAGACTCTTTTTCTTATGACATGTGGGAGGTATCAAGTTGAAATAAATATCAAATACTCTAATCTGCATTACTTTGAAGCTATAAAAAAATACTTATAAGTCAATGCAATCAAAAGGTACTGCCGTTTATTTCAGTAAGAATTTGCCAAGACATACCTCTGGAAGATGGGAAGCAGCGTCTTTCCGTGTATCAACATTCCGTACTGCGCCTGCCAGCCCGTCTGCCAAGCGTGGCGAGTATGTCAAAACCTCATGATCTCGGAGATTCATTAGGGAGGCCTGTGTCCAGCGCACGTCCAGTGGCCGTGGACAACCATCCTACGACTGAGATGATGATGATGATGATGATTATATCAGTCATTGGGCACCATACCGTCGGTCGGAAACAGTAATGGAACATTTCAAAATTATACTGTTCTAAGGAATTGAGGGTTGAAGTTACAAAGAGATTACTGAAATCTATTTTTCTTTGCCGGAATAAGTAGTTTTCTGTCAATTAGAACCACAATTTGAGTTGTACCATTAGTGGTTTGGAAAGAATATTCAATTCCCTACCAAACTGCATACTTATCTCAAAACACGTGATTTCGGAAATGTTCCGGTAATGAATCCGACCGAGGATATAAACTCTGCTCACTGGGGCAAAGTGGCCAGTGAAGTGTCCGAGGTTATTTATTGATTGTACCGTATGTCCCTTCCAGAAAGGATTAAAGAACGTTTTCGACGAGGCCATACTCGCGGCGTTGGAGCCTCCGGAGCCGGCCAAGAGAAAGAAATGCATTATCCTGTAACTGGACGAAAAAATCGGGCTGCGACCGCCAACGCGTTTCTTATGCGCTATTAACTTTAATGCCACATGCATAAAGCTAACACTGTAATATTCAATATCCCACTAATATTATGAAGCCGAAAGTTTGTTTGATGGAGGTTTGTTACCTCTTCACGCAAAAATTAGGCTACGGTTTGAGCTGAAACTTTGCATACATATTGATGTTGACCAGGATTAACACAGGCTACTTTTTATTCAGGTGCAACGCATGCGAAGCGGAGGGCAGAAGCTAGTATTTTTATAATTCATACGCCATATTATGCGTGTTCCGTTTTATGTGGAAGGGAACACTAAAAATAATGAATATTACAGATTGTTTGAATCGGCTCTACTATCTAATGTACCTACTCTATCAGCCTGCAGTTATTATTTTTCTTTATATTTCAGAATAGAGAGCTAAAGACACTTATAACAATGTCGCGCATATTATAGATATTAATTTATAATGTTTAATAAGTCATGTTTCTATTATTACTTTTGCATAAAATAATAATAATTTAGGTAGGTACCTACAATTATTATGTTTGATTGTAAACAAGGAACCTACCTTATGAAATGGCATTTTAAGGTACCTACAATTATTATGTTTGATTGTAAACAAGGAACCTACCTTATGAAATGGTATTTTATTATATTCTACAGACTATATATTTTTTTGCAATATAACTAATTTACATGTTATAATCTTCTAATAATAAGATTGATGAAATCTGTAAATTATGATATGTGAAATATTGCAAAGAACTTTTTTAAAGGTACTAACAAAAAATTACCTTTCAATTTATAATAATACTGGATAAGTACTTATTCAATAAAATGTTTAATTGAAATGTGGATTAAGCAATACTTTATAAATGTCGGTTTTTAATTTAATGACCAGATCAGGACGGTATGCACTATACCTTATTTGCACAGTAATCTATGTATTTTATAAGGATAAAATTTTGTTTGATATAATTTCGTATTGATGAAAATTCAATCCAGTTTAGTTTAGCTTTATCTATTTTCTCTATCTGGTTTTGAGTCGTTCTGCATTGTCCATCAACTTCGATAACTCACTAGGTGTCGAAGTCAGTGCTATTTGAACTCATAGAGCGAGGTCTAATTTCAGTAAAAATTAAAATTATTATCTTATAAACTTGTATTACAACGCAAATTCAACTGTTACACAAAAGATTCATTACGGTGCATTCTATGATGTAATTGGCTACATTTTATATGGGAAAATACTACACTACTATTCTTCCCAACATAAAAGTATTAAACCTGAACATACTAGTTGAGATTGAATTCCAACGATTTTGTCTAAATAGGTATAGGGTTGCGCATCTAACTGTTGATGTACTATTGGGAAATATTCTTCTAGCATTATCAGAATAGCCAATCGTGATAAATTTATAACTATTTTCACCATAATGGGCGTATACCCGGGACTGAATGAAATTCGACTAATCCATTCCACCTCCCGCGCATTTAGAAAGCTCTTAGAGCTTTTCAATCAGACTACCGATTAGGTAATCTATTTTATCGAACTTACTGAAAAGTAATAATAAAGCGCTTTCACAAGTTACAGGCAGTTTCTTTGAAAGCGTAATTCTTGACAGTGCAAATATCCTAGCTAGTTCCTGCTTCGCGTGTTCACAATAATTATACAATATTAACTAAACTCAATGTTTTTTGTAATATCTTGTTTATTACGTATTGTAATATTTGTAATTAAGTCGCATACAACGGAAATAGAGCAATTGTATTGTATTATTGTTAAAATTAAGTGCCATTTGCGTTTACTAACAGTTAGCTTACTATGTTCCTAGCGGGTTAGGTTTATTTCTGGTTAGTAAATTTGTACTACAATCCAGTTATAAGATGCTAACACTAGTAGACGCAATTTGCACTCAAACTCACCGATTATATAAACGGTGAGCTAGAGCAATGGGAACTGTATTTACTATGTATTTATGCATTTATTGTTTTTTGACGTTACTTTACACAACAACATAACAACATGGAATGATTGGATCTTGTTTAAATTCCGTTGAGTAAGGTATGACCCGTTACTGGGGCAAATCATTGTACGGGTGAGGTAACGTTCACAACGTGCTATTGATTTTTAGAGTGATATTCTTCTATTTTATATTTTTGTTATCCAAAATGCATGTAGTCTGTGTGCTTGTTTCAAAGATACTTTTCATGCAAATATCGACATGAACCGTTGGAAGGCATGTTTCAATTTAATACTGATCATGTTTAAAGCTCGGACGTTGTGATACTGACGTTAAACTGACTTAATGTAAACGAGCTATAAAATACCATCTTTTTGATTTTTTTTGTTGTTGTGTGTAAGAACGTCTCCTTAATTATGAGTTTAATTACTATCACAATATTATGTCACCCTGATCTACCAGCATGCCGTTAATAGCAAATATTTATCAAAATAGTCAATTCAAATTCATGTATTGAATTCGATGCATTTTGGACGCAGCACGAAGCGCCTAACCTCGTCGTTTTACGTTAAATATGCTTTATTTAAATATAATCTAATATTAGTTTTTACACTATTAAGAATTTTTGATGCGGTCTTATTTAATTAGCGTTCAAATGTAGTCAACGCAGTTGCGCAAGATATTGTTTTTGACGAATATCGTATATACTGTCAATAATAGTAAGCGCGAACGAGTAGTTATAGGTGTATATTAATTTAATAAAATATAAACAGACTTATTGTATTTTTTTTTTTATAATAATCACCTTTATACCCAAAGTGAAAGCCTATTCTTTAACTAACCAGATATAGTCGGACGTTATGCATACCTATATAATGTTGCCTAGCAGTTTAGATTTTAGAGGTCGCAAAGAGGACACTTGGAAAATGTTAAACTAATATTTTGCAAACTTAACCCTTAATTGAAAAATTTAATTATCCTCGCAACCCCTATATGGTTATACAATAGCTATTATAGCTATTCAAGGATGACCCCACACGTTGGGAAAATAGAGAAAAAAGGTTAATTTCGTGTAGGTAATGTCTTACGTCCAAATTCTATAATAGTTTTAGTGTAATATAATAGTTTAGTAATACTAGCTTAATAGCTTTCCGTTGGTGATTTATTTTAATGCTTTGCTGCAGTGGCGGATTTACACATTTGCCGCCCGTAGGCTATTACATTTTTCAATCAATATACTATAGCGTGGAATTTTTCTATGGGCCCTGGAGGGGAATTACCTTAAATCCTATAGGTACCTTATAATTTATAAGTTGGGCTTTCTAGGACTTTAGGAAGTACCCTATAAGTTTTAAGATCATCAGTCATTGACGAAGTTTTTATGGATATTATTAAAATCTAAAGCTACAATTTAAATTTACTTAAATGTTTAATAAGTTTACTATTGACATCATATCCCGAGGTTGTTTTCGCTACTTCCTCATAAACTACCGTGCCCCCAGATTTAAATGTTCAGATTAAATGTTCAGTAAATGCAATCCATTTTATTTTTTTATCTTTTTTTCACTACCGAAGACAAGAAAAATCTTGTTTATAATATGAGGTCGGAACTTTTTGTGGAAAATCTGCCAGTAACATTTCCTCCATGAGTTCATAGATTTTGAAGTAAGTAACGTCATCTTTTCTTGTTCCAAAGATTGATTTATTTTGACAACTTTGACGTAATGATTTTTTAGTGCTTCTACTAATAAAAACCCTTTATTAAATTATTATTCATAATTCTAATAAACTTTCCACTGTAGTGTGCTATGAAAATTTCAAGTTAAAATATGGGCGACGCCTTACGAATAACTAATGGTGAGTTAAGTGTGGTTGTTTAACATTATGTAGGTACCTATTGATTGTTGGTGATGCCAATCAACAACTGAAATCGCTGGGATACAATCTATACTAATATTATAAAGCTGAAAAGTTTGTTTGTTTGTTTGCTTTTGAACGCGCTAATCTCAGGAACTACTGGTCCAATTTGAAATGTTCTTTCAGTGTTAGATAGATAGATTGAAGTGAGGGTTTGGAGCTCTCGAAACTCATATTTTATAGGAAATATATTTTCTAGTAATTTTCGATTCTTTTTATAGTTATTAATTTTTTTTCATTAACCTAAGTACCTACCTATATTGTGTCTGCTTGTATCAACATCCCGTGCTGCGCACGCCGACCCGCGGAGGCTGCATTAGAATACGGTCCCACGAATTTAATAATAAATGAGAGGTAATACGAAAGGGGACGCTAAAGACTCCCCAAAAAAATACTACTTTTATCCCAGGTCAAAATTCATTTTTACACGCGTTTCCAGCATTTTCGTAGTTTGCTGGTTTTAAAAATAATTTGGCACAGGTTACTCAAATACAACTTTTAGCCCAAAACTAATGAAAAGGTAGAATTTGGTTCTGGCATTTCGCCGGCCGCTGCCGCGGCACGCTCGCTTTGTTCGATTGCTTATGCGTTGTAAAGGGTTACCTACATAGTAAGCAGTAAAAATGTTACTCTTCCAAATTTTACCTTTTTTACTGGATTTTCGGTAGTGTTTTTTTCTTTTTGCGATTGCACTTAGATTCTACCTACTTTCGGTTATTACCTCATTATGAAATTCTGGTGCGAAATTGCTAATGCCGACTCCCAACCCGCCCTCATGATCTTGGGGATCCATGAGGGGGAGGCTTATGCAGCCCAGCAGTGGACGTGGACAGCAGTCCTACGACTGAGATGTCAGCTGGGCGAGCTATGATTGTAACTCGAAACAAGTTGCCTACCTAGCTTAGTATGTTTACTCTAATGTTTCAGAAAAGCAACATAGGAGCTCGAGCAGTCTAGCTAAGTTTTCTTTAGAAGGTACACATTCAGAGCGAAAATTGGACTTTAGAGGTGCGTAAATTCACTTATCTTTGAATTAATGTGTGTAAAAAAACGGCTATTAGGTATTTTTGCCATAGGATTTACCTGCAGGAGAAGATTAGCATCAATTTTTGGCGAACCTAACTCTCAGTCAGTCAGTCTCCACTCACCACCGAAAACGAAAGGGTTGGACCATTTTAGGATTCCGTAGTACAACAAAGAACCCTTATAGTTTCGCTTTGTCTGTCTTCCTGCCCGTCTGTGCTTTACGAAGATACTATTAGTCCAAGAAAGCTGCAATTTTTCAAGTAGAGAAAGCATTTAAAATTATCATAAAAACAAAAATAGAATAACTCATAAATTATTTAATTTGTTGAAATTGTTGAGATATTGTCGTTCAAATAAGTGATACGGTTTACGAAACCTGAATACTTTAATTTAAACCGAAACTCAATGAATAGGTACCTGTAAATATGGTTTTTTAAGGTAAAAAACATACACCAATCTTTAACAAATACACAGGGCGTGGCCCGACACGCACTTCACCTAATTTATTTCTGATAAGAATTTACGCATTTCCTGTAGCCGACGTGAGCCGGTGGGTTATGTTAGGCTCACCACTGGACTACTAACAAATTGCTAAAAGATAAGTGGCTGGCATACCAACTAAAAACACGTAATTACTGTTTCTCACTCTTGCGCCGGAGCGTCGTCAAACCAGTCGTCACCAGACAGTTTCGTTCGGTGCCCTAAGGCTCAGTAATAGCATGAATACAAGTGGTTGCCTTTATTTAAATCTAAGATTATACACCTCTGACTACGAATGCGGCTTTGATAATTTCGAATAGTAATATAATAATAATAATAGAATATTAGTATAGAATATGTTATAATACCGAAAATTGAAACCCAGCCATTGCAATGCAGGGCGAGTGCGTATAAAGCACTTTTTTGAGTCCATTTTAGGGTTCCGTACCTCAAAAGGAAAAAAGCGGAACCTTTATAGGATCACTTTGTTGTCTGTCTGTCTGTCGGTCTGTCAAGACCCTTTATCTCGAGAACGTGTAGAGGTATCGAGTTGAAATTAAAACCATATACTCAAATCTACAGCCTCTAAGCTGTAAAAAAAATAATATTCTTAGTTAGCCTGAAAAAAAAAGATCGTTTATGCCGCAATAAACGCATGTTTCGACATTCTCAGAGGAATCATAATTCATAGGGTACTTCCCGTAGAACTAGAACATGAATGAAATTCAATTTGGCAAGGTTAATATCGTCTTATACCATAGATACAGAGAAAAATCCAAAAAATATACATTTGCAATGGAATCATAAAAAAAATCGTCCTTAAAAAAGGTCATAAATTTGATGGGTAACTGAATATTTTTGTGCATTTTGAAAACTTTTACTAATAAGTATTATGTTCCTACATACCTACGGAACCCTCGGTGGGCGACTCCAGCTCGCACTTGTCCGGTTTCCTAACACGCTTTTATAAGCTTCAGTTGTATGTTTGCATGTTTGTAAGTCTCCTTTGAACTCGATTTTGGTCCACTTGAAACGGTCAGATTTATTATACACTAGCTGACCCGGCGAACTTCGTATCGCACCTATAACTACAACCGCCACTTACCTACTACTACCCTACTACTACCCTACAAATACCCTACTACTACCCTTTTTTTTTTTTTTTTGTTTACGAGGATGGAAATCTGCTTGAAATTCAGATACCGTACTGCATTTAGGGTGCAGCACGGTTATGTGGGGTTGTCACAAGACGACCCACTAAAACCATCCCCGATGGCCTACCTCAATGCATGTCGAGGGGCTCCGGTTCCTCTTACAGACCTGTCCGGTGCCCCTCTCACATCTTGCCCCTGAGGGCACATCCCAGGGGCGATTAAAATAACCGCCCCCCACATCTCACGGTTTCCGATGGCGCAAGGCCACATGCGCCATCGCCCTCCCTGGATCCGGTAACAGGGGCAGCTAAAGCCCTAACTCCAGACTGCCCACGGATCCAGTGGTCCCCTTACAGGGATTCCGCTTCAGGCGGTGCGGGTGGCTACTGCCTTCGCCCCACCGCCACCATCTCTTATATATATATATTTACACAACATAATACACATATATACATCCACCGAAAAATGGGCACCCAGGCGACACGGCGGGGGATATTCTCAACCCCAGGAAGTAGGGGCCCATCCTTCCCTCCAAATTAAAAACCTAAGGACAAACACAAACAATACATATTTTCATCCACCGAAAAATGGGCACCCAGGCGACACGGCGGGGGATATGCTCTACCCCAGGAAGTAGGGGCCCATCCTTCCCTCCAACTTAAAACTAAGGACAAACACATTTATATCTGGCCGAGATCGGGTCCAAGACTCCCGATCCCCCCAGATCCCCCTCCGATGGGCACCAGATCCGTTAAGGTCTCCAGCCTCCGCTTAAGGCCGAAGATCTCCCGGTGTCTACTGCCCAGTCCTCCCTCACTATTTACAAACGAATCCGGGAGAAAATGGGCCACAACTCCTGATTCCACCCGGAAACCTCCTAAAGGGGCTCTAGATCCGAAAAAGTCCCCAGACAGGCCCATCCTTGCCCTTCTGAAAGGACCGACCGGAGCCCAGAGCCCCCTTACATCACTATAAGCTAACATATAATCTATCTACATAGCCCGCCACACCAATAAATATACACAATAATATAAAACTCTGAGCGGAACCGGTCCTTAATTCCGCTCCCGCTACCAGAGACGTCCTCTTTTTGCCTCATCCACTGCCTCCTCTGCTAATCAGAGGGGTGCTTGGAGAGGCTCCATCCCATTATTTACACAACTACACAACTATGCTAAAATATTTACATCCCTACACAGCTCTTAAACTAAGAACAATATAATAAATAAATGTACTAAATAGATACGATATTGTAAATAGAGTGCACACACAGCAGAAATATCCGTCGTGTAGATTATAGCGTACACACACACGGACACATAGGAACATCGCGTAATAGCCCAATATTGGATTACACAAAATTCCCAGAAAAGTAAACCAACCCTTAGTTTACCTATAGATAATTAACTATGCAATGTCGTTTATCTAACGTTTAAATAAGTTACGCTTGCAATGCTGTCGGCGTAACCAATAAACATAAAATAATAATATACTTAAATAAATATATATAATATACCCCATACACCCCCCCCGGTGTTTCTGTCCGCGCCAGCATGTCTGCATCGTAACCCCCATTTGGAGGTATACGATGCGCCGGAACCCCCTATCCGCAACCCGGGGACGCGCCACGTCGGAGCACCACCTCTCCACCCACTGGGACAACCCAGCAGGTCCGTGGACCCTACCACTACCCTACAACTACCCTACAACTACCCTACAACTACCCTACAACTACCCTACAACTACCCTACAACTACCCTACAACTACACTACTACCCTACAACTAACCTACTACTACTACCTTTTTTTTTGTTTACGAGGGTGGAAATCTGCTGCTTTTTCAGATACCGTACTGCATTTAGGGTGCAGTACGGCTATGTGGGGTTGTCACGCGACGACCCACTAAAACCATCCCCGGTGGCCTACCTCGATGCATGTCGAGGGGCTCTGTTTCCTCTTAAAGAACTGTCCGGTGCCCCTCTCACATCTTGCCCCGAAACACACTGGGCACATCCCAGGGGCGATTAAAATAACCGCCCACTACATCTCACGGTTTTCGATGGCACTAGGCCATATGCGTCATCGCCCTTCCTGGATCCGTTAGCCCTAACTTCAGGCTGCCCACGGATCCAGTGGTCCCTTTACAGGGATACCGCTTCAGGCGGTGCGGGTGGCTACTGCCTTCGCCCCACCGCCACCATCATTTATAAATATATTTACATAATACATACATATATTAATAATTAATTGGGAATTGGGGGAGGCCTTTGCCCAGCAGTGGGACCCAAATGGCTCATAATAATAAATTCCGGCCCTATCAGTGCCGAGCTGATGAAAATCTAAATCCATAATAATAATAATACATATATACATACTCCTGATGGGCACCCAGGCGACACGGCGGGGGATATAATCGACCCCAGGAAGTAGGGGGCCCATCCATCCCTCTAAGCTAAAAACTATGGACAAACACAAACATAAGCAATTTTATTTAAAGTGTAAACCCACACTAAAAACATAATACATATATACAAACTCCTGATGGGCACCCAAGCGACACAGCGGGGGATACACTCGACTCCAGAAAGTAGGGGCCCATCCATCCCTCCAGGCTAAAAACTATGGACAAACACAAACAATATACATACATAATATACATCCTCCAGATGGGCACCCAGGCGACACGGCGGGGGATACACTCGACCCAAGGAAGTAAGGGCCCATCCATCCCTCCAAACTAAAAACTAAGTACAAACACAAACATTTACATCTGGCCGAGATCGGGTCCCAGACTCCCGATTCCCCGAGATCTCCCTCCGATGGGCAACAGTTCCGTTGAGGTCTCCATCCTCCGCTTAAGGCCGAAGATCTATCGGTGTCTGCAGCCCAGCCCTCCCTTACTATTTACACGAATCCGGGAGAAAATGGGCCACAACTCCCGATTCCACCCAAAAACCTCCAAAAGGGCTCTTACTCCGGGCAGGTCCCCAGACAGGCCACTCCTTGCCCTTCTGAAAGGAGCTCCCGAAGCCAGGAGCCCCCTTCTACCACGTCCGGGAGGTTACGGAGTTTCGAATTCGTATGGTCGGAGCTAGCCATTGATTTTACAACTCCGAATCCGACTCTGGTACATCAAATTAAGTCTTTTTTAAACTTTCGCGACCACGACACATTATTAACACATATTTAACCGGGTATTTATCGCGTTATTTAGGTACCTTTGTTATTGCCAGACGTTTCGACAGGATTGCACCCATCGTGGTCCCGGGAAGACCGGGAGAAACGTCGGGCATTATTAAAGGTAAATAACGCGATGAATACCCGGTTAAATATGTGTTAATAATCAAATTAAAAACCTTCGGCTTCGACTACGATAACACTACTCGTAGGCACCTCCATAACATCATTGGTATGTCCCATCAGTGGACTGTTAACAACCAGTCGTCAGAGCAGTCTACTACACGCAAGGTAAATTGGAGATAGTTTTAGGAAGTTTGTTTTTTTTGAGGGTGTAGGCTTAGAATAACGTAATAGAAACTAGGCATAAATAGCAACGAAAATCCATCATTCTGTACTCTTTTTACTTACCTTATGGCATTATAACAGAGTTTGAAAGAGATGCATATACAGTCAGTCATACTTGGAATTTACAAGGATGGCGTAAATAAACAGTTAAATGGTTCTAAATTTGGTTCTACTTATGACGTATAAAGCTAAATAAAGCAATAATAAATGTGAAGTTGGCTATAAAGATTACTTCTAACAAACTTGAAGTAAGGCTCGGACAGAATTGTATTTTAGCCTTAGGCTCTGATTTTTATGTTTTATTCCAGTGCCCTCTATCCCATCAGCAGATGACCAGTTTGCAATAGCCGAAGCACGGTGCGTAAATTTACAGGACAAAATTGATCAAGTGAAACATTTGAAAAGGAGAAAAAATATGAAAAAAAGAAGGTACCTACTAATCTATTCGCTTGGTAATTAGACAAACTAATTGGAGATGGCACAGCTTGTGATTGAAAGGAAATGTATAAGTAGATTAGTATGGTGTATATATCGCATATTGCGTTCACGCAATATACAATAAAAAATACACCTTAACATCAGACCAAATAAATCCGATAATTATCTAGATATAACATCGCTTTAGGGCTCAATAAAAATCCTTTAATTATGTTATTCTCACATCCCGTACTGCGCTTACCAACCCGCCTGCCAAGCGTGGTGAGTATGGCAACAAATTCCTCATGACATTGTAGATCCATGAGGGAGGGCTATGCCCAGCAGTGGACGCGGACAGCAGTCCTACGACTGAGATAATGTTGATAATGCTGCTGCGGAATTGGATATCAACTAGAAGAAAGTGATTTTTAAGTACCTTATGAGGTAAAATCTCGATTTGTTCCACATTCGCCTCGCAGAATTTTGCCCCACATGTAAAATCTTTTTTGATTAAGTATCTTTCTTGACCGATTGTTGATATTTTTAATCCTGGACACAAAAAAGAGGTGTTATTATAAGTTTAACCGTAATGTGTGTCTGCGGTCGCGCAGTGAGGTCAAAGATACACTGAAAATATCCAGCCAATCAAGCATGACATTTTGCTTGATAGAAAAAAAAATTAATGAAGCAATCACAAACTTATAAAACTACATTATTCACTATTTATTGTCACAATAAAGGTGAAATGATCAACTTTTCTATAACATTTACTTCATAAAAGGAATTAAGGTATCATGATTATGTTATTGTAAACATGGTTTTATTGTAAATGTAAACATACAAATATTTGATTCGAGTATCGAACAGAATCAAATTAATCAAGTTACCAATACACACACTCATAGATCCCTACCTACCTCTCAGTGTTTACATTTAACAGAACTAGATGTCGCAACTAGAAAAATTAGAACGCACTATCGAAGTGTTTCACCCATTTACTTAGGTCTCGGGTCTAACTATTTGTGATTTGTTTGACCATAAACAACTACCACTCGAGAAAGCAGCACTGAGGCACCCAGCTTTCAATACGCTAGCCCAAACAAGGGATGAAGCTAGGTATGTGCTGCTTTCTCGAGTGGTAGTCGTTTATGGTCAAACAAATCACAAATAGTTAAATTTGGTTAATCTGAATAAATGTTCTATATTCCATCTTCACGCCCTCTCATTGGACGAAATCCCGCTTACACCCGCTATATTATATTATATAGAACTTTACCTTATAAAATTAAGCATATACATTACTGAAACTGCTAAAATACTTGATAACCATTACCACGTTCGTTGTAAATTCAATCAACATAAATCATTGGCATGTTAACCAAACTTGATTGTATTGACAATTACTTTGTTTGATATCATCAAGACAACTTGTCTGTTGCTTATTCAACATAACTTTATTGCCATAATCGTATTACTTTATGTGCTCGTATATAAACAAGTTCCTTGATAGCTGCAAACATTTTTTTTATCAATGTTATTAAGTTTTTTTTTCAGTGTAGGACTGTTTAGTCATTTAAAAAAATGCAACACCCAAACCACAGGCATTACCTGAATCGTCTGTAATAGACGAACAGGCCGATGATATGTGTGTCTGCCTCTGTATCTGTCTGTAGCACCGTAGCTCTTTTACGAATGATATTTAGGGTTCCGTAATAAAACAATCAAGGAATCCTTACAGTATCGCTTGGTCTGTCTGTGACTTTGCGAAGATACTATTAGTATCGACAACTCAATGAAATGAACACCTGTTATCAAAACATGTTAACACATGTTTACTTCTAACAACGGTACCTTAGATGTATCGTATAACATAGTTAGATATTTTTTATTTTATATAAAAACATCCAGAACACCCTGAACAAATATTTGCAGTTCGTACAGACATTTCTCCCGAGGCGGGAAACTTCTTGCGTCGCAGGCGGGCCTTCGCCCGCAGCCCCACAGAGGTCGTCAAAAGTAGGACCTGTGCAGACCTAAACGAAACTTGACATCATTCATTCATTCATTTATTTATAACCATAGGATCCTAAGAACACTTAGCTACGTCAGATATGTTTACCTACATTGTAAATAAATTCATTTTGCAGCTGTACAGGGGCTTTGTCAGTAACTTAAACTAGGATACAATAAAAATATGTTTTTAGTTATACAAGGTAGGTTATTTTACATCATCAAGGTCCACAGACCTTGTCGGTTCGCTTTTCACCCAAAATGCTGCGCTCCATGTTTGTCAAGCTCTGCTTCGCTTGGGGCTAGATGATGCTGTGTGGATTGTGCAGCATTTTGGTATTTATGTTTTATTCTGAAACTAATAGATAGACATATTTTTCAGCCTCACCAAGGTGAGTGAGCAAGTGGCTGAAACCATCCCCACAATATCCGTGCGCACCCAGCCGAAGAAGAGTGAGTACAAAGCTTTTGGATTATCTATTGCTTTTATGCCCTGGGGTGCCGGGAGTAGAATGTTACCCCTTCTGTCATGCCCGTGGATGCAGTAAGAACCTGCCAAGGGATGCCTCCGGAAGATGGGCATCAGCGTCTTTCCGTGTGTCAACATCACGTACTGCGCTCGCCAACCAGCCTGCCAAGCGTCACGTGAAAGCGTGAGTTTGGCAACAATTCCCTCATGATCTTCGACATTCATTAGGGATGCCTATGTTCAGCAGTGGACGTGGACAGCTGTCCTACGGCTGAGATGATGATGATTATTGCTTTTAGGGTTCCATCTGTAGCCAATATGGCAAACAACTAAACCTTTAAGTTTTGTCCTGTTCGTTTGTCTGTCACTGCCATTTGATTTGGAGACTACTAACACTAGGTACCTATAATTGAGAAAATTTTGAACATAGGTTTATTCTATGAACCAATACACATTTTGAAAAATATAATATTAAGTCTATGTAGGCATAGTCAAATGTACGGCTTCAAAGCAGAAATATACATTCTTTACGAATGATAACATCTTTGATAGGTATTTAATAGAATTTACACTCACCGTAACCTTTTTCATGGTAATTAAAAGACAATTCCCAAAAAAATCCCAGCATCGATGAGGACCATTCGGCGGCATACGAAACCGGAGATTCTTAACCAGTTTCGGTAGAAGAAAAACGCATTATCTCTGCTGGTCTTCCCGCTACTGTGTCTAGTGCAATATAGTCAAAAATTCATGTAAAAAAAAAACAGAAATGTATAATATGTGTACCTATGCAAGAAGATAAATAAAATAAATCTTGTCAGCCTTGATTATTACAGAGATATCGCAACAGCCGAACATACGGATGCAAAGGTTGGAGGTCCCGCCGAATCCGGCGCGGGGCTACCTCGACCCGGCCACGGTGGAGCAGCACCGCATGCTGGGGCACGTCCGCAGCTTTGGACATAACTACAGGCAGCCCAAGCAGGAGGTTTGTAGCATTTTTGACCTATCTCTTGGAATACATCTTAATGTATAGGTATTTACGAAACATATCTCAGTTTCATTTTGTAAAAACGGGAATTACTCACGTAGTATTGTAACGTCACATCAAGCGCCACGCCCTCCTCTCGCGCCGAACGTTACGAAGCTCGCGCGGCACGCGCCGCTGCCAGCGCCAGTGACGACGGGCATTCAATCCCATGATGATGATTTTCGTGAAAAATCGAAACGTGTCGGAATAATCTTCGACGTTACAATACTACGTGAGTAATTCCCGTTTTTACAAAATGAATAGTATATCTCACGTTAATTTTGAAAGTGAAATATCTCTTTGTTTGTTATTTTATGTGCATTGAAAATTAGTCTATTTTTAATTAAAAAAAAAAAAAAGCCGTGTTGGCCGAAGGGTATGTACCCCCGACTTTCAATCCGAAGGTCGTGGGTTCGATACCGGGGCAGTGCACCAATGGATTTTTCTTTCTTGAAAAAATTATGTGCACTCTTAACTCAGTCCCCGCTCGGATGCGCTAGCGTACGGTCGTTGAAAGCAATATGTCTACCGAGACATTAAAATGCACTCAGTGTAATATCGTGATTAACGAGTTGCTTTGTTTTGTCCAAAACAAAATTGAAGTTTTAGACGAAGAAAGTTTAGTGAGACTTTGTGTGACTGCTTTTTCTACATCGGAAATAAGCTACGCGAAGGATTTACTGTTTGGATCCATTACTTCTACCCTCAGAAATGTATCGCGTCGCAAGAACAAAGAACAGAAGGATCTGGAAGATATTATTTGTGCCTTCAAGAATACTGAGCCAGATAATACACCGATTTTCGTAGCGTGGCAAATTCACAAGCTGCCTCCTGTTACGTTCAACAGCTTGGATTCTACGAAAATATTGAAAGATATTATTCTTCTTCAATCAGAAATCAAGCACATAAAAGATTCATTCGCTACAAACGAACAGTTGAATAAAATAAAATCTGATCTTGAAAATATGAAATACACATCATTAGTTAACATTAATGACAACGTAAACACAAGAAGGGGTGCCTACCTACTTGATAGCGGACCGACTGGTATCCTAAACATTACGAGTAGTCCTCCTACAGTAAACAGTACGCCAAATTACAGATCTTTGAGTCCAAAGCAAGCTAATTTATCGCAGCCTATCTCAGAGTTAACTAACACCGGCAGAGTATCCTTCGCGCCCTGTCCTGTAAACATGAAAAGTGCACAATCATCTTGCGCGCCATTCGCTAAACATACGGACACAACACCTATACTGCCAAACCGGGTTACTACTCAGAAGGTACACTCGCCAACGAGCCTTGCGCCGGCGCCGCTACGAGAAGATAATACGGCCATTTGTGTAGCCAAAAATAAAGGAAAGTCTATGGCTGACATAGTGAGGATGGAAGGAGAATGGAAGCCTGAAATTCCTAGTCCTGATTGGACCGAGGTCCAGAGAAAAAGACATAAAAACAGAACAGAAGGAGTCACGGGAAAAGCTTCTATAGAACCCAATGATAAGTTTCGACCCGCCGATATAAAAATGCCCCTTTTCATATCAAATGTACACAAGGATACCCTGGAGACGGACATAGTTGAGTTCATTTTCAGAAAAACTCAACAAAAAGTTAGTCTTCAGAAAATTAAAATGAAAAATAAACGCGATTATAGTGCATTCAAGATGTTAGTAAGTCGACATAGATGGGAAATATTTCTCAACGATGAGATATGGCCAGATGGTATAACTTGTAGACGCTTTATGCCATATCAAATGTCTGAACAGAAGAGAAACTCGCACGAACAAAATGTTTAACACTACAATGGTCACCTTTAATTGCAAAAGTGTTAAACGATCACTGGAAGGAATACGGCAGCTATGCGGTTTCGCTGATATCATTGCGCTTCAAGAGACATGGATATTGCCGCATGACCTGCCTCTTCTGTCAGCCATTCACGATGACTTCGGGAGTACTGGAACTTCGGCTGTCGACCTTAGCAACGGACCTCTGTTAGGCCGACCTCACGGCGGAGTTGCGCTTCTATGGCGCAAATCACTATTCACGTGCGTATCGGTGATAGAATGTGCGAACCCGCGTATATCAGCAGTGCGGTTAGCCACTCACAATAGGCCGGTGATCGTTATAAGTGTTTACATGCCCACCGATTGTGATAAAAATATAGTGGAATTTACGAATTGCTTAAGTGAAATAAGTGCAATTATAGAAGAAAATAGTGTCGAATCAGTGTTTATTCTCGGAGATTTTAATGCCCATCCAAGTGAACCTTTCTTTCGTGAATTATTGGATTTTTCGGCAGAACAAGACTGGGTTTGTGCGGACACATGTAAGTTAAGCTTGTCTTCTAATACCGTGACTTTTATTAGTGAAGCACATTCCGATTGTGTGCGTTGGCTGGACCACTGCGTAGTAACACAGGCAGCGTGGCCGTGTGTTGTTGATGTTTATGTTAAGGATGATGTATATTGGTCTGATCATTTCCCCTTAGTTATCAAATGTAATTTGGATGTTGTGAAGCTGAAAAACCAACCTAAAACTTTTACTTGTAATCAAATACTATGGGGTGACAGAACATCAGAACAAGTCACTAATTATCACAATTTATGTAATATTAAATTAAAAAGTATTGATTTTCCATATCAATTTCGAAAATGCTGCGATTTTAACTGTTCTAACTCCCAGCATTTGCAAATAATAGATAAATTGTATGAAAGTATTATCAACATTCTTGGTGAGGCTGCCACTAAATCTAACCAGACAAGGAAAAGATATGGAAGAAAAAAAGTCGTGGTAGGGTGGAATAAGCACGTAAGTGAGGCTCACTTGATTGCTAGGACGAAATTCCGTAAATGGGTGTGGCACGGTAAACCAACTAGAGGTTCTGTTTTTGATGACATGGTTCAAGCGCGTAAAATCTTCAAAGGTAGGCTGAAGTGGTGTCAAAACCACAAAGACCAAATCAAAATGGACCTACTAGCTCAACATCACTCTAAGGGGGATTTTAAAAGTTTTTGGAAGGCCACGTCTAAGTTAAATGTGAGGCCTAGCAGTCCAGTGAGTGTCGGTGGTGCATCCACGCCTGCAGACATTGCAAATGTCTTTAAAGATTATTTCTTTGTGAAGTCTCTAGGACCGCCACGCCAAGGGTGTGATATTGCCAACCAGAATGCCCAGCGGATTAAAACAATTATTCTCGCTAAAGACGTTCGAGCTGCTATTAAGAAAATGACTGGAGGCAAATCACCTGGGCATGATGGACTTAGTATTGAACACCTGAAGCATGCTGGTTCCCACCTACCTAGACTACTTGCTATGCTATATAATGTATGTATAAGTCACTCATACTTACCTGCCGACCTGATGCGGACTCTGGTGGTGCCAGTTGTTAAAAACAAAACTGGAGATATGTCTGAAAAATCCAATTATAGACCCATATCGTTGGCCTCGATTGTGGCCAAGGTGCTTGACAGTGTGCTAAATTCTCACCTCAACAAGCAATTACAGCTACACGATGCTCAATTTGGGTTTCAGTCTGGGCTCTCAACTGAAACAGCTATTCTTAGCTTAAAGCACACTGTTAAGTACTACACAGACAGACAGACACCTGTGTATGCCTGTTTCTTGGACCTATCGAAGGCCTTCGATTTGGTGTCATACGACATACTCTGGCACAAGTTAGATGAAGTGGGACTTCCAGCCGAGCTGGTTTCGATTTTCCGGTATTGGTACGAAAACCAGCAGAACCGAGTGAGGTGGGCGGGTGAGCTTTCGGATGCATATAGGCAAGAGTGCGGAGTACGACAGGGGGGGTTGAGCTCACCTTCGCTATTCTGTCTGTACATAAACGCACTGATTGAGCGACTCAGCAGCATGCCAGTTGGCTGCCACATTAATGGGGTTTGTGTAAACAACCTGAGCTATGCTGATGACATGGTGCTGCTGGCTCCCTCAATCAGTGCCCTTCGAAAGCTTATTGCGGTATGCGAGTCCTATGCTGCGTCACACGGGCTTATTTACAATGTTAAAAAGTCGGAGTTTATGGTTTTCAAAGCAGGCACCAAATGTCCGTTTTTCGTTCCACCGATAACACTCAGTGGCACGCCTCTCAAAAGAGTGTATATCTTTAAATATCTAGGACATCTGTTGACTGAATGCCTGAAGGACGACGTTGATATGGAGAGGGAACGCAGAGCATTGTCAGTCAGGGCCAATATGTTGGCTCGCAGATTCGCACGATGTACAGATGCGGTGAAGGTTACCTTATTCAAAGCATACTGTACTTCATTCTACTCAGCGAGTCTGTGGGTTAACTACACGCAAAAGGCCTACAATGCTCTGCGGGTCCAGTATAATAACGCATTTAGGTTGCTGTTGCGGCTGCCCAGATATTGCAGTGCCTCGGGCATGTTAACACATGCACGAGTCGCAACTTTCGATGCTATCTGGCGGAAAAAGACAGCCTCACTGCTTAGCAGAACCCGTGCCAGCGGCAACACCATCCTAGCTGCAATAGCCAATAAATTTGATTGTCCTCTGATATTCAAACTTATTCAGAGGACCAAATCTGTATTAAATTATAAGTACTAACACCTAGGTGTAAGTTCTACTAACAAAAATTGGACTATGTTGTCTTAATAAATAAATAAATTATTATAATTATTATTATTAACACGTGTTTTAACGGTGAAGGAAACATCGTGAGGAAACCCGCGGCTTAGTTAGCTTCAGACGTATTGACCTGTTCTTTCCTCTGAATAATAGCTGACTAAGCTGAGAGGATGGTGCTGGGCAAGCCTAATCCATCTAACAATGTCCCAGGCACTACAGCGTCCCGTACAGCATGATTACCAGTTGCTGACGCTGTATAAATCATCTATAATAGATGCAAAGGCCTTACTTTTAATTTTTTTAGTGGCTAACTTAGTCAAATTGCCTTCTTTTAAGCACTGTTGAGAGGTTGTAAAATATTCGGCATTTTAAGATCTTATCTCGCTTTTGTAAACAAAACAAAAGAACTCACGCATGCTATCTCACTCGCACGCCTCCCCTAAATGAGCGAGGAAACATTTTTAGTTCGCGAAGTACTTTTTGCTGGAGATTGCGTTTTTATCTTTTTTATGTTAAGACGATTCGGCAATTCTCCCGGACTCTTGATAAGCTTAATTAATAATTGTTGAAATGGCGGATAATAGTTGTTTTTCTGGTGTGAGCGTTCTTTACGTCGTCGTCGGCGGCATGTGATTTCTAGGCGCCTAATCTAGAAAACGATTACAATATTATCGTGGGAATGTCAAAAGTAGGTCCCCTGTACCCCTGTACGCTTATTGGAAACATGCAGGGATTTGGTGGATCAAATGTTACGCACCATTGGTGGAGAGGTATGTAACCTACCTACCATCGATTTTAGAAAAGTGATCCACTGCAACACACTTACCTGAACCTATGGTGCAGTGGACCACTGTTGTAGGTTTAGATTTTCGGTTATTTTTAGGTTTTATAATGTCCTATTTGTTTGTTTAAAACAAAATAAACTAACTTGAAAAATATACTCAACCTAACAAAGGCAATTTGACTAAGTTAAACACAGAAAAAGAAGAAAAAAATACTGATATTAAGTCCACAAAATACCAAAAAAAACTGAGATGTTTCGTTTGCGCCGGGCAAACGGGATGTAAGTATATGGATCGTGACCATTCTTCTTTATTATCTACACATAAGTAAAAAGGTGACCGACGATATTTTGGCTGTAGGTAATTGTTAAATTTTACCTTGTCCTCCTCTATCCATTTAAACCAATAAAAAAACTGGTAAAGAGCGAGTCGCACTCTCGAACCGAGGGTTCCGTGTCACCATCATACAATATCATTTGTGTTAAAGGAGTCCTTTCACACGATAGATATGACACGGTTATTAACTCGCTTCAAAATGTGGACCCCAGTTACTTGAATGAAGACCATGTAATTTTGTTGATCTACTTAAAAATATACCGTCTTTCATCTTTTCTGTAGGTACAAATTAGTAATATGCGTACTAAAGCGGTTGGGATTTCCAGCACCAAGTCAAGGATTTTATAATTGAAATTATTATAATTATATTATGGTTCTCGTCCTATTTTATTGCAGGATAAAGAGTTTTCGGTTCCTCAAGCGGCAGACCGACAGCGCCCGGGGCGGTCTTTCGCTGACAGCGGTGACGGTAATATTTATTTTTTAACCCACGACTCAAAGTTATCCTAGCTAATAGTCCGTACAATTTAGACCAAAAAACAAGAGTACCTAAGGTTACATAAATTCCCAACAAGCTGAAAGTTGGTGTAATTGTTTAAAACATAATTATAAATAAAATTTGAAAGTAGTAACTCGAGAACGGCTGGACCGATTTTAATGATATTACATTTATTGGATTTGTCTGCGCCCGGAATAGCACATAGATTATTTAAACATCGTTTAAGTTAACAGATAAAATAATTATCATGTATATTAATTTTTTCATACATTTAGGCGCACATTATGGATGATGACATTTTGAAGTAGTAGAGTAGTTGTAGTTGTAGTAGTAGGGCGTTTTAAAGTTCGCCGGGACAGCTAGCTAATTTAAAAAAAATAATGCATTAACTAAAGAAACTGCATTCAAATCGTATAAGGACCTACGGGGCTACAGACTGACACACAGACACACATATAGCGGTCAAACTTATAACATCCCTCTTTTTGTGTCGGGGGTTATCAAAATGCGATTTAAAATAGAATAGAATATACATTTATTTGATTCACAAAAAACAGCACAGACAGAAAACCGTAGGTATACACATTTTGGAACATTCAGAAATCATAAGAAAAAAAAGGTACGTACAATTACAGGAAAAATACAATAAAAAATTAACAGCTCAACAACATCTAAAACCTACCCTAAGGCCGTATACAGAAAGAAAGCTGGAAACTTATGAGCGCTTACCGGCGCTTGACAGCGCTGGTCCGTTCTACACAAAGGAAGCAGGTTGAAGCAGACCAAGCGAAATGTCGGACTCATCGGACGATGATTTGGTTTTGTTAGAAAATGTGTATTTAAAAATGCGCCCAGCGCTGACGAGCGCGTGTTGAAGCTTGTCGGAACTTGTCGGCACCGTTCAGTGCTTATCGGCGCGCGTTCATATATTTTCCTGCGCGGGTTACCAGCGCTGTCAAGCGCCGGTAAGCGCTTATAAGTTTCCAGCTTTCTTTCTGTATACGGCCTAATTGTTTAAAGCTTGCGAAGTCGCAAGCAGCAGTTGGTTAGTGTAAATGAGTCCGCTACGCTCGCCGTTCACCGCCCGAATCATAGCCATGGTTTACAATAATGTCAATATAGAGTTGTTTACACGGTTGACAGGTTTCGTCGCGGCTCACCACGCCGGGCAGCACCCGAGCACGCTGCGGGAGGTGGCAAGCGAGGAGGAGCAGCTCAGCGACGACGAGTGTGACCAGCGGCACAACTTGTTTGTATTCATTACACATTTAGAAATATAATAAATTAATAACTGCCTGAAAATCAGCGCCACAACCGGCGTAGCTTGCTACGTGATTGCGGTAATGTCCATTTTTTGACCTCACGCAGCATTGGTTGTACATATTTTTAAAATTTTGTTTAACAGTGTAAGCCTAATTTGATTATTTTGTGTTTTCTTTGTAATTTGTATATGTTGTTTGTGTGTCAAAAATAAATGAATTTCTTCTTAATTGCCGTGGGGTGTCAGTAGAATGTTATCCCTCCTTTCGTGCCCGTGGATGCAGTAAGAGCCTGATAAGGGATAAGGGCCTGCCAGCGTCTTACTGCGCTTGCCAACCCGCCTGCCAAGCGTGGTGAGTATGGCAAACTACCCCTCATGGAGATCCATGAGGGAGGCCTGTTGTCATCAGTGGACGTTTTATGGCTGAAATGATGATATAATACTGTGGACATGAAAAATGTGGAAATGAGGACATATAAATTATTTATTTGCTATATATTATTTATTTATTTTTATGTTTTACTACTTTACATTTGTCTGTTTTGTGTTTTTTATTCGTTGTATGTTCTTAATGAAATATTTAAGTACAAGTACAATAAAAAAGGCACAAAATAAGACACCAAACCGTCGTCAGTCAGCATGGATTACTGAAGTGGGGCCAGACTAAGCTCTTTCATCTACAGATTATTAATGATCTCACATCCCAAACTACTGAAAATATATGAAAGAAGGTACATATTTGGCGGTCGATGCTAGCCGCTTCCAACTGCAGTATTCGGATACATGGGGGACGCCTTTGTCCTGCAGTTGAAGTTCTACGGCTGATATGATAATGATGATCTAATTCTCTTGGGTCTCAGATGCTCTAATATTGTTTCTATAAGATTAATAGTTACTTAATAAATTTTTCAGGAGAATGATGAATCACGTCAAGCCAACGGAGCATCTTAAAAGAATCCCCATGAGCAGGAGAAAAGTTACATCGCGCAATACAAGGGAAGGTAAAGAACTTTCTATGGTTTATAAAACGAATTTCATACCATCTCAGAATCACCTGCCTACTTCTACAACTACTTACTACCTACTATTCAACACATAGGTCAAAGTTCTATATTTACGTCATATTGTAGAAGCTAGAAATGAACCCCCTAAAGCAGCTACGTAATAACACTGAATTAACGGTGTTATCGGCCGATAAAGGTAATGCGACGGTTATTGTAAACGTAATGGCTTACGAACAGGAGATAGGTGTTCTACTCAATGATAGCACTACATCACTGTCTACTATCTACTACAAGCGTCACCTATAACCCAACTTCCAGACTTACCAGTAAACTGAGAGAATTACTACTCGCTGCATCTGACGACCTATACAAGCAGTTACTATGAACCCTACGCCACCGAAGATCTATGGCTTACCGAAAATCCACTAAGTTAACTGGCCTCTTTATAACGGCCCGTTTCATGGCAGATTTACTACTGCCATTCACAGGACAGACCACCAGTTACGTGAGACTTCACATTTCACAAAATTAAAATCAGACACTTATTGCAACGTAAGTACAGCATTAAGACAATTTTCCGACACCTGACACAACTGCGGCAACTAATACGCTCACCCAAAGATAGCGATTCATTGGGATTTCCCGGTGTTTATGTGATCCCCTGAGATTGTAGCAAATGTTATGTAGGCGAGACAAAAAGGAACGTATCAACCAGGCTAACGGCACACAGCTGTGGAGAATCTGGACACCCAACAGTTCTGCGGTGGCGGAGTACGCTCTGGACTATAATAAAGCCCGGGTCTTGTCAAGGGAAAAGTATTTTGTTCCTCGCAAGATTCGGGAGGCGATAGAAATAGGCCGGCTGCCAAATTTTAATACAGACAGAGGGTGGGCTCTGCCATCCGCTTGGAAACCATGCCTTCATAACAGTCAGCGAGTGAGCGCGACGAGTGAACTTGCTGAAGACGTGGTGAGCGCTGCCTGTTTGGCTGCTTCCCTGTCACTTCACGACGGCGTAAAGAGCAGCTGCAACGATGAGAAAGCACCACCCAACATTCCGTCCATCCCACCCTCGCCACCGGCCCGTCCGAAATCGCGCGATCCGGGAGCCTTGGTACACGACCGGACGCGGGGGGAAAGGAACACGGACTGTCATCACCCTGAAGAAGGAAGGAAATAGTTGGTCCTCCACTAATTTGTGACCATTCCCGAAATTTAATATGAATACAATATACTTCTTATACTTACCTAATTTTTTTTTTCTTTTTCTCTTCATAAAAAATACAATAATATTCTAAGAATATATTTGTCTAACTATGAATGAAAAGCTACAAGTACCCAAAGTTTTGCCCTATTCCGTATGATCCTCATCTAAGTCGTTGAGCATTCACGAGCCTCCCTTAAAGTGCTCATGATAGAATGTTGATACAAGGAAAGACGCTGCTGCCCATCTTCCAGCAGATACTTACTGAATCCACTAGCAAGGGAAGATTCAGCATAATTATATATTTCTTATTAGCTAGCATATACTGTCCCATTGGCCAAAAGGCCTCCCCCGTTTCTGCCCAATGCCAAGATAGGGGCAGAACATTTGTGGAGCATGTGTACTCCATTACTCTAATTTCCCAATTACTTACTAAGGGACCAAATGGTTGCATATAAACAGTACTTTATTTTTGTTATATAATATTTTAACTTGACAAATAATTAGACGCAGTCGTGCGACCGACAGATCCCCGCGAGGCCGCGGCCGGCGGTCGGCGCCAGGGACACGCCATGCAGCAGCTAACGCGGCAGCCACGCCAGCGGAATACAGGTAATATATCAATGAACAATAATTCTTCCCTGTAACTTTTTTTTTGTTTGACAGATGTAACATCATGAGGGGTTGGTGCCATACTCGCCACGCTTGGCAGGCGAGTTTTCGAGCGCAGTATAGGGTGTTTAAGACGCGGACGACGCTGCTGCCCATCTTCCGAAGGTATCCCTTAGCAGATTCTTACTGCATCCACGGGCAGGAGTCCTCTCTTGTTCGTGGGGTAACATTCTAGTGCCGGCACCCCACGGTAGTATTTTTAGTGCTGGTTCATAACTCGTATCATGTTTTTTTACTTGATCTTTAAATGTTTTGCTTTTTTACCTGACTGCCATGGAAGGGTGTTTTTGACGCGTATCTTGTTGTTTGTAAATTTCTTTATTTCCACGTCTTCCAAACGGCTAGATGGATTTCGTAGACTTAAAAACCAAGTGTCCTCAGAAAAATAAATATAAAATAAAATAAGCCTTTATTGCAGTCTAACAAAATGTTTCCAATATAAATATATTAATAGCTCTTATTATTAGATTAGTTTCGCAACAACAGTTTGTCTTTTCTTGAATGAAAATCACTGAATCCTGAAAAGTCGTTGAACAAAAGTTGTTCCTTGGGATAGTCAGAATCACCAATAACGTTATTTTTCACTTAAAAACCTAAATAAAACTTTTACAAATATATAAGAATTTAAAATCTAATCAACCTGTGTTTAAGAATTCCTCAAAAATCATTCCTTAAGTAAAAATATAGAAGATGAAATTTTGCTTGGGATTTTTTTTTTCACTTGATTTACTTGAAATTTCATATGAATAGTTAGATATCAAAATTATAAAACATGTTTCAGCGTTTCTCAAAAATTAGAAGATGAAAATTTGCTTGGGAATTTTTTTTTCACTTGATTTACTTGAAATTTCATATGAATACTTAGATATCAAAATTATAAAACATGTTTCAGCGTTTCTCAAAAATCACCCCCTAAGTGGCAAATTAGGGGATGAAAGTTTGTAAGGTTGGAAAATCATAGTTTTTTTTGCTTGATTTGCAAGAAATTTAGCATAAATATTGGGACACAAAAATAATCAAACGTATTTCAGAATATTTGAAAAATCAGCCCTTCCCTTGGGTAAAAATATAGCGGATGAAAATTTTGTATGAGAAACATAATTTTTAACTTGAGATCCTTGAAAATTGGTACTAACATTGTCAAACAAAAATTTAAACAAGTGTTTCAAATTTTTTCTTTAATCATCCCCTGCCGTGTAGTGCTGGCAGTAGAATGTTGCCTCTCCTCTCTTGCCCGTGGATGTAGTAAGAATCTGCTAAAGGATACCTCCGGAGGATGGGCAGCAGCGTCTTTCCGTATATTAACATCCTGGTCTCAAACATCAGCTCTGGGAATGTTAAAGCATTATTACATTGTTTTTACCATATTCAGATGCAAGTACGCCACAGGAGGTGAATTTGGGTCGCGGGCTGCGTGGCGACGGCCCACTTCTGGCGAACGGCAGGGCTCAGCAGCTGACACACAAACAGAAAATAGGTGATAATAATTATTAAATACCTAGTGTTACTAATGTAACCTTCCTTACCTCTTTCATTTATATTACTAACTTTCGACCTAACTAGTCTATACTTCTAAACTCATCATTCTTCTCGTCACCGTCGCCCCTGCCGTTTCCCAAGTGTACTTTCCAAGTGTACTGTATGTATCTTAATGGAATAAATATATCTGAATCTGAATCTGAATCCCTTTCGTCGTCAGGGCGTCTTCCACCATTTTCCTCGCTACAATGTCATAATTAAATAATAATTATGTAGTTATCTCAAAAGTAACACCAAACTAACATAGAACTATCGTGGTGCCAGAGGCATGTCGACATCCCTAATTAGTTACCTAAGTAGTGTTTAATCTATTGAATCATATTCAGTAATGTAAATATTAACAAACTGGACCTACATTGTTTTATCGATAAGCAAATATCGAAAACAGGTTGTATTACAAAATTGGTACACAGCCGAAAGGGGTTGATACTGACTATCTCAAAGAACAACTTTAATTCTACGCCTTTACAGAATTGAGCGATTTTCATTCAAGAAGCGACCCCGAGAGTATAAACTTCAACAGCTAAGAGTTGCCGTAAAAGCAATATTGTATTTCAGTTGACAACCGCCGAGAAGAGAAGCCAGTGGTCGAGCTATACAACATGAACAGGCCCACCTCGCCCTGCCCGCAAGAGTCGCGGCCGCCGGCCTCCACAGGCCATCAGCGGAACAGGCAAGGTATCACATGGAAAATGTTTTCAGCATTATGCTCACCTTTCGTACAATATACAAGGTATATACTAACCCGAAAGTCAGTATGTAAACGGGGGGGCTTATCCGGTAATGAGGAGGTCATCGCCTTGCCGGGGAAGCAATTTAAGATGGCATCTCCATGAGTTTTCTACCTTACCATAGTGATCTACTGCGTCTCATTAAAGAAATGTGTAATTAAAGACTGAGTATTTCGACGAGAGATCGCTGAGTAAAGGTATTTGGTATAAAACCTTACAGCCATTGGATCATTGCCTAAAGCCTCGTGGTTGCTTCGAAGATGCTTCGAAGATGGCCAGGTAGGACATCGTCACCATGTTCTGGCTTCTGTCAGCCAAACCAGACGTCTTGGTGGGAACAAAAATTTTATTAATTATCATTACAGGGTGATTGGTAATTCTATTAAGCAAATATATTTTTAATAAAAAAAAACGACCTGCGAGGCATATTGGTCGAAAAATCACACGTTGAGACGCTCCGCAGATAGCTAGTTCAGTTTAAGAAACTATCAACCCTTTGTCGCAGTAGGAGGTCATTATAGGTCTGGGCCTATCACCAATGCGGGATTTTGTTTGTTATTACTAAGCCTGTATTGTCCAATCACTCGGCGAGGCTGTCTTTCCCAATGTCTTCTATCTATCTCAGCCTTGAGCCAATTCTACCCAGTTATAAACATTGTTTTTGATGTGAAACGTCTTTTCCGGGTGGTAAAACCGATCCGAAGGCTGATAACGTATCTGGCGACAGGTTTGCAACAGGCGCAAATCTTGCGATCATGCATGGTCTAACGTTAATTTTGTATTAGCCAACAACAAGAAAACGATGTTTGTTTATGTGGTGTTGTATAAATAGTATAGATTATTTTGTTTCAGTTTTTAAAAATCAATCAACTTGTGTGTCTTGTGTGAATTTTACCTTTTTTGTATTCCTTTTCTTTTTGCTCAACCCCATTGCTTTATTGTTAAAAATCTTGTCGAATAAAAAAGTTGGCAAAGTGGTGGAATATCTTTCCTGTCACACACGCCATTAAAAAAAAGAAGAAGAAGAAGAAAACGACGTTTGACAGCGTTGATCGAGAGATTCACGCCTGTTGCAAACCTGTCGCGAGATACGTAATCAGCCTGCGGATCGCTTTTATGGATGTGCGTTACTAGTTACCGACTTATAAGGCCTCACTCAAATACTACCTAATGTTATTAACATACCTACATATAACCGGGTATTTATCGCGTAAATTACCTTTATTATTTCCCGACCTTTCGCTTGGATTGCACTAAGCTTGGTCCCGGGAAGACTGCTACCTACTACCTAATGGAGTTTCATACGGTTTTCATCAACGGATGTGGTTCATTAGTAATACAATATTCGTGTGCATAATTATTAATTGTTTAAGGAGATCGGTTTAACATAGTTTCACTTTCATAGGCCGCTCCACCGCTCTACACGGCTACGCAAATTTAGAACCTGTACCCCTCGATGACTTTCCAACAACGGTGGACTCTAACAAGGTACATTAGTAACAAACTCTTACATCATCAGCCCGTATCAGTCCACTGCTGGACATAGCCTCTCCCAAGGCAACTCTTACACACAAGGTTGAAACAAGGTTTAAAATTCATAATTTTAAGACGAGAAGGATTTTTTGAAAAGCATTGTGTTGAAAAGGACGATGTGTAGGTAAATACGAAAGTATTTTTGGCTGTGACTGTGACCGACATTAATGAGTAAACTTATTTTGTTTTCCTTTATCGTCCCATTGCTGGGCAAAAGACTTCACCAAACCATTCCAGTTTTATGGATTGTTTCCGAGGCTTTGTAGGGTTCCGTAGTAAAAGGGTAAAAACGGGACCCTATTTCTAAGACTCCGCTGTCCGTCTGTTTGTTTGTTTACCTGTCACCAGGCACCGTGACAGCTAGACAGTTGAAATTTTCACAGATGGTGTATTTCGGTTGGCGCTATAACAACAAATACTATAATATAATACGATACTATAATAATATAAAAAACAGAATAAAATAAATATTTTATTTAATATTTTATATAATATTAATATTTCCTATACAAGCAACGTGATTTTTTTCCGTTATTTGCTCGATATTAATAACGGCAACAGGTAGACGCTTGAATATTCACAGAATATTTACTTGTATATTCATTTTAAAAATAAATAATCAGATTAAAATAAAATAAATATTTAAGAGAGGCTCCCATACAACAAACGTGCTTTTAATACCTAATGGTACGGGAAACCCTTCGTGCGCAAGGCCGACTCGCACTTGGCCGATTTTTCATTTAAACAATTTAATGTTATTATTCCTCTAATTTTACTCTTTATGAGCCTCTTCTCTTTATGAATAAATAACATGATCCATACGGCGTGAAAGATTACCATTCTGACGATAATATCGTAATCGTTTTCTAGGCTTGGCGTCCTGTACTACCTTGGCCCAGAAATGTACGGAATCTCCTTTGTGTGTTGTATTTTTTGAATATTATACACCTTGCAGGATATAATCCGGCCGTCCAGGCGGAGTCAGCACCGCAAGCGCCGCTACGAGCGGCCGACGGTCGCCTCGTCGATGAAGCAGGCTGGCACGCGCTACTTTTACGGCCACGCCAACCAGACCAACATTCCGTTTGTCGTTAGCAAGAGCACAGCGCCCTCGCACAACATCGGAGTTAATATACAACAGGTGATATTGTCATCATCATCATCATCATCATCCTCGACCCCGCGTTTTCCACTAAAATGGTGTTACCCATTTGAACGGAGAACACCAAAATAGGTGGCAACCCTAAGTTTAGATGCTGTGCTAGCCTAGTCCATCCAACTGTCCCAGGCGCCGCGTAGGTATACCATGACTTGACAGTTGCTGACGCTGTATAAATAATTTCTTTTGTTTTGAGTAGTCCAATGTCGGACGAATCAAAAATGTTGATCACGTTGCTAGAATTAGGACTAGATAAGAATTAAGTTAAGTTTGTTGTTTTTACTATATTTCTTTATGTTGATTATTGTGTAGCCTTTTCGGAACAATATGGTCGCTGAGCGACAAAGTCCTTTTGTAATTAAAATAAAAAATAAAAAAATAATTTCAAAGGGCCATTTTATGCTATGAAAATAAATGGAAGAATTGCAATGGTTTGTTTAAGGTTCTAAACGGGCTGAAGGTGCAGCAGCCCCTGTCTGGAATACCTCTAACAATTGCTCATCACATGGGTAAGTATGTTTCCGTTCATTGTCTCTTTTGACATTTTACACAACTCTATCTAGCCCCAAAGTAAGTAGAGCTCTGGGTTATGGGTAGCAGATGGTTGTTAAAATACCAAATTTTTTTCTTGTGAATACTTACTTGTCATACATAGATAAATACTCAGACCCCAGACTAATATATATATACAGGGTGGGCCATTTAGATCGGTCAGTATGGGAAAGTCTGAAATATAAGTCATACGAAGATCTCTTCTTAGGAACCATGTTATTGATTTAATTGAATAGAAAAGCTGCATTCATACATCAACAAAAAAACTTGTACTCCACTCAGGAATCGAACCCGGACGTTTTAAAAATAAAACTAACACTATTCTATTTAGATATCGATTGTGTAGGTCTTAAGCAGTAAATGATACTATGATGATGTCTAAAATTAATAAAATGTTTTCATATCCTTTAATTTATTTTAGTAAGTTTTCGAAATGACCGCCATTTTTTTCAATACAACATTTAACTCGTTTAGGTGCGTAAAATTGCCTCTACAGTTTGTTGCTCTTTGCTGATGTCACAACTTGTTACATGCATTACATATGGCATTGGCATGGTGGTTACTTTGAAAACTTACTAAAATAAATTAAAGGATATCGGTGTTTTCGCTTTATTTTTATTTGTGGAGATACCAACGTACGTACAGGCAAGCCCAGTCACTCGTTTAGTTAGTTAGTAAAAATCAATCATTACTTACCTTTTATTGGGCCTTATAGAGGAACTGTTTGCATTTTACTGGGCCTTATAGAATAGAGGAACTGTTTGCAGGTTTACGCCACTTGCCGAGCTACGGATCAAATAGCGCAACAGCTGTAAGTATGACGTTCTGTTTATTCCTTTTTGTGATCGTTACTTACGTTCTACAGGACGAGTTACCCTATGCCCCCTGGAAGGAAGATTCGCTGAACATTGAAAATATAATTCTTTACTTAAAGGAAGCATTCCTTATTTTTTTAAATAAATATAACTGTGTGCCGTGGGGTGCCGGCAGAAGAATGCGGCCCCTCCTTTCTTACCCGTGGATGCAGTAAGAAGAAGAAGATAACTAAGGGATACCTCTGGTAGATAGACAGCAGCGTCTTTCTGAGTATCAACATCCCGTACTGCGCTCGCCAACTCGCCTGCCAAGCGTGGTGAGTATAGCAACTACCCCTCATGGAGATCCATGAGGGAGGCCTGTGTTCATTAGTGGAAGTTTTACGGCTGAGATGATGCGTTCACTGCGTTCTAAGATTTATTAAAAGAACCAGAGCCGGAAATCGAACCCGCCAAATGAATATTTTATTTTTATGATATCCGACCGAACGATATCAAAAGGAAATAATCTCTCTAATTAACATTGCATCTAAAATGAAAAAGGGATAAGGAAAAACCAAAATATGCCATGAAAACGGCAAGTTTCGGTTTATGAAAACTAATACAGCACCGTAAATGTCAAATGACTAGATTATTATCTATTTTACATTCAAAAGGAACGTGAGATATAAAATTCATTTTGTAAATACGAGGATTCTTCACGTAGTATTATAGAGGTATATAACGCCGCCCGAGGATTAATCCGACACGTTTCAATTTTTCACGAAAATCGTTATCATGCAAATGAAATAAATAAATAAATGAACGCCCGTTCGCACGTGGGGCCGACATGGTATTGTAAGACTAAATTAATAAACTTCGATGTTAAATACTACGTGAGCAATCCCTGTATTTATAAAATGAATGCTATTACGAATATAAGTTAATACTTAGATAAAACGTTTATTGTATTGTATTTTGTATTAAAATTAAATAAAATAATAATATATTATATATTTAGTATTTTTTTCTTATTTATTTATGTTACCAGAGTCTATCCCTCGACAAGCACGAGATCAACGTCATAAAGCTGGGCCCTCGCTTGCTGCGGCTGCCGCACAAGTACATGTCGTACAGTCGCCTGCTGAGCTTGTACCGCGAGGGCGACGGCATGGTGCCTCGCTTCCTGCGCGCCATCAGCCGCCCGCATTACTTCTACACCTCCATGTACAAGTGAGTAACTACCTTTATGGCTCGGAAGGTCAAGCCGGTCTCTTGCGCATACCGCGAGGGCGACATCGCGCCAACGCGCTCAGGATGCGAGTAACCATACATTACGTCGCCCGGCGTGCGGGCGGTTGATGAGCCGCCCGCATTACTTCTACACCTCCACGTACAAGTGAGTAACTACCTTTATGGCTAGGACGGTAAAGCTCGTCCCTCGCTTGTACCGCGAGGGCGACGACATGGTGCCTCGCTTCATGCGCGCCCCATCAGCGGCCTGCATTACTTCTACACCTCCATGTACAAGTGAGTAACTACCTTTATGGCTCGGAAGGTCAAGCCGGTCTCTTGCGCATACCGCGAGGGCGACATCGCGCCAACGCGCTCAGGATGCGAGTAACCATACATTACGTCGCCCGGCGTGCGGGCGGTTGATGAGCCGCCCGCATTACTTCTACACCTCCACGTACAAGTGAGTAACTACCTTTATGGCTAGGACGGTCAAGCTCGTCCCTCGCTTGTACCGCGAGGGCGACGACATGGTGCCTCGCTTCATGCGCGCCCCATCAGCGGCCTGCATTACTTCTACACCTCCATGTACAAGTGAGTAACTACCTTTATGGCTCGGAAGGTCAAGCCGGTCTCTTGCGCATACCGCGAGGGCGACATCGCGCCAACGCGCTCAGGATGCGAGTAACCATACATTACGTCGCCCGGCGTGCGGGCGGTTGATGAGCCGCCCGCATTACTTCTACACCTCCACGTACAAGTGAGTAACTACCTTTATGGCTAGGACGGTAAAGCTCGTCCCTCGCTTGTACCGCGAGGGCGACGACATGGTGCCTCGCTTCATGCGCGCCCCATCAGCGGCCTGCATTACTTCTACACCTCCATGTACAAGTGAGTAACTACCTTTATGGCTCGGAAGGTCAAGCCGGTCTCTTGCGCATACCGCGAGGGCGACATCGCGCCAACGCGCTCAGGATGCGAGTAACCATACATTACGTCGCCCGGCGTGCGGGCGGTTGATGAGCCGCCCGCATTACTTCTACACCTCCACGTACAAGTGAGTAACTACCTTTATGGCTAGGACGGTCAAGCTCGTCCCTCGCTTGTACCGCGAGGGCGACGACATGGTGCCTCGCTTCATGCGCGCCCCATCAGCGGCCTGCATTACTTCTACACCTCCATGTACAAGTGAGTAACTACCTTTATGGCTCGGAAGGTCAAGCCGGTCTCTTGCGCATACCGCGAGGGCGACATCGCGCCAACGCGCTCAGGATGCGAGTAAACATACCTAACGTCGCCCGGCGTGCGGGCGGTTGATGAGCCGCCCGCATTACTTCTACACCTCCACGTACAAGTGAGTAACTACCTTTATGGCTCGGACGGTCAAGCTCGTCCCTCGCTTGTACCGCGAGGGCGACGACATGGTGTCTCGCTTCCTGCGCGCCCCATCAGCCGCCCGCATTACTTCTACACCTCCACGTACAAGTGAGTAACTACCTTTATGGCTCGGACGGTCAAGCTCGTCCCTCGCTTGTACCGCGAGGGCGACGACATGGTGTCTCGCTTCCTGCGCGCCCCATCAGCCGCCCGCATTACTTCTACACCTCCACGTACAAGTGAGTAACTACCTTTATGGCTCGGACGGTCAAGCTCGTCCCTCGCTTGTACCGCGAGGGCGACGACATGGTGTCTCGCTTCCTGCGCGCCCCATCAGCCGCCCGCATTACTTCTACACCTCCACGTACAAGTGAGTAACTACCTTTATGGCTCGGACGGTCAAGCTCGTCCCTCGCTTGTACCGCGAGGGCGACGACATGGTGTCTCGCTTCCTGCGCGCCCCATCAGCCGCCCGCATTACTTCTACACCTCCACGTACAAGTGAGTAACTACCTTTATGGCTCGGACGGTCAAGCTCGTCCCTCGCTTGTACCGCGAGGGCGACGACATGGTGTCTCGCTTCCTGCGCGCCCCATCAGCCGCCCGCATTACTTCTACACCTCCACGTACAAGTGAGTAACTACCTTTATGGCTCGGACGGTCAAGCTCGTCCCTCGCTTGTACCGCGAGGGCGACGACATGGTGTCTCGCTTCCTGCGCGCCCCATCAGCCGCCCGCATTACTTCTACACCTCCACGTACAAGTGAGTAACTACCTTTATGGCTCGGACGGTCAAGCTCGTCCCTCGCTTGTACCGCGAGGGCGACGACATGGTGTCTCGCTTCCTGCGCGCCCCATCAGCCGCCCGCATTACTCCTACACCTCCATGTACAAGTGAGTGCTGAGTACCTCATAGCTAGTTGACAACATGTATTCTTCCATCAATAATCTGGCCCCATAACAAAAGGTCTGCTTACATTTTAATCCAGCATGATTTGTCATTTTTTTCCGCTATGACATTGGGGAGCTTTATTCAGCGGACCCAACATCGCCTTAAGAACAACATCGGCATTTAGCCACAAAACTTTTATTTTAAATTTGACTTAATAATCAAAATCGCTACAGTGACAATCTATCATTTGTCATCGCTATATCAAACTAGGGCTCCTAATTGACGAGCTGAAGGGCTTAGCAATGTTAAGAATAATAAGAAAAATAATTTTATTCAGGTAATTAAAAAAATTTTAGTAAAAAATTAAATTTTGCCCCGACCACGTTTAGTTGCAATCCTGTCGGGATAAAAATAAAGTTACGCGATAAATACCCGATAATTCATAAAAGGAAGTATAACCAAACTGTCCATAATGCGTTGAGATCGCGAGAGTTTAAAATAATAATAATGGGACATGAATTGTAACTACATTTGGATACCTACTTCCACTAATTATTAGGGAGGATTCATTTCCGCTAAATTGATTAGTTAGTGATGAACGTCGGATTGAAATTTATCATATTAAAATTCGTATATTACTAAACAGATTCAATTTATTATATTGTGCTTTATCAGTTTGTAATAAACAAAGAAGATTTTTTTGAGTTTGAGTTTGTCTCTTCCTGTTAATGTTCATACTAATTATTAAGCTATCAGTTGTTTCCTGTTAAGGTGATTTTATGTTTCAGTTACGTACCTAACTGTTCATCTGGCGCCCAATATAGGTACGTGCAGTGACGACAGTATTCGCTAAACACCTACAATATTCCACAAATTATTGTTATTTACATCAAAATATGCTCCTATGTGACTTTCATAGTAATTAAACACGCGTAAATAATGATAACTAGGTTCAGGTTAAAAGCTTTAAGTAACACGAAATAATGTATTAAAACACACAGTAGTAAAAGTAAGGCCTTAACGTCTTTTGAAGATGATTTATACAGCGTCAGCAACTGGCATTCATGTTGTACAGGAAGCTGCAGTGCCTTGGACGTTATTAGATGGTTTAGGCTTGCCCAGCACCTATACCATCATAACTATATACTTAGTCTGGCCATAAATACTGTTACAATTAAAAATAAACAATATATTACATTAGAATTTGGAACCTGTTATTTTTATATGATTGTTCATTGAGTTTTCTGATTTTGGCGCCAATAAATTGTACAATATTTTGCGATATTAAAATGGAGTGGGATGATAAAGAGAACCGAATCGCTGTGATTGCATTACACAAAGTAGGTATGGAGCCAAATGCAATTTTTAAAACTCTCCATACGCTTGGTATTAGTAAAATGTTTGTGTTCCGGGCTATTAATAGGTACAATGAGACCTCCTCTGTTTGTGACAGAAAAATATTTGGCCGTCCACGTAGTGTTCGTACGAAAAAGATGGTCAAAGCAGTAAGGGAAAGAATTCGAAGAAATCCTGTCCGAAAGCAAAAGGTTTTATCTCGGGAGATGAAGATAGCACCTAGAACCATGTCGCGTATTTTAAAAGATGACTTAGAACTTGCAGCCTATAAGAGATGTACTGGTCATTTCTTAACTGATAATTTGAAAAAGAATAGGGTGGTAAAATCGAAACAATTACTGGAGCGGTACGCAAAGGGAGGTCACAGAAAAATTTTGTTTACGAATGAGATTTTTTTTATAATTGAGCAACATTTTAACAAACAAAATGATCTTATTTATGCTAAAAGCTCTAAGGAAGCTTCCCAATTAGTCGACAGAGTGCAACGTGGGCACTATCCGACTTCAGAGATGGTTAGGTGGGGTATTAGCTATGAAGGAGTAACTGAGCCATACTTTTGTGAAAAAGGTATTAAAACATCGGCACAAGTGTATCAAGATACCATTCTTAAGAAGGTAGTGAAGCCCCTTAACAATACCAAGTTCAATAACCAAGAATGGTCCTTCCAGCAAGACTCGGCGCCGGGTCATAAAGCTCGGTCTACGCAGTCTTGGTTGGAAACGAACATTTCGGACTTCATCAGAGCTGAAGACTGGCCGTCGTCTAGTCCCGATCTTAATCCGCTGGATTATGATTTATGGTCAGTTTTAGAGAGTACGGCTTGCCCTAAACGCCATGATAATTTGGAGTCCCTAAAACAATCCGTACGATTGGCAGTGAAGAATTTTCCCATGGAAAGAGTGCGTGCTTCTGTTGATAATTGGCCTCAACCTTTAAAGGACTGTATTGCAGCCAATGAAGACTACTTCAAATAAGCTTTTTATATTTTAAATTGTTTTATATTTATGTATTATACTAACACACTGTAAAAGTAATAAATGTTATTTGCAAGAGAAAAAAATGTTTTTCTTTGTTTCAGTATTTATGGCAAGACTAGGTATATCAGAACACATAATTACTACCGATAACCAGCGTGTCTAAGAAATTTCAACAAGAACTGATTGATGATTTTGCTATCATTTATTGTGGAAGTTTGTACGTGCTCAGCGACTTGTGTCGCTGACTGTACCTTATGCGTTTCAGCCATTCCTATATTTACACTCAATAGCAAGGAAATGGCCGATCACGAACAGTTTTACTTTTCAAAGAAGTACTGATAGCGCACAGAACAGCAGCTGTGCGAATGGCCCCATTCAGAAACAGTACTTGGGTTTTTCGCACCGCGGCTCGAATCGCTTGTGGTGCGAATCGACTAAAGACCCGTCCCGAGACGTGACCCAAGGCCACGTTTCCTGTATAAAAAAGCTTGCAGTATTTTCTTTAATTTTAATGAACTTAAATTTGCAACGTAACTTAAATTTGAAAAATATGAAAGTTTAGCGATGTTCTTGCTCTAGAGGTACTTTTGTATATGACTATTATTGCTGTGGGTGTTGCCCCTCTACATCTAGGTACCCGTATTCCTTAGATAATAGGAAAAAATCATTCATAAAATATAACAACCTAACCCAGTCATGAAAAATAAATATTTTTATCTATACCAGCTTGAACACCAATGGAGACTATGACGCGGCAACGTCAAAAGGCCGCGGGAGAAGCCAGGAGGCTAAACAGAGTCTAGCCGAGTACTCGACCCTGTACCGCGAATACGAGCAAGTGGACAAGAACCTGAGGGAAGGGAAGTACGACCCGGACCTGGACAGGCGCAAGGCAGAGCTGTCGCGGGAACTGGCTGCGAGGGAAGAGCACATTCGGAAGGTTTGTCTTGCCCAGCGAGATGTTTATTCAATTAATTTCATCAAATTTAAAACCACCGGCTCCGATTCCGGTAAATATCCCACTGTAAAAGATCGGTTATGCTACACTTCTACCATTGTTCGTTATCTTTTAGAAAATAGCACATTCGGAAGGTATGGCATGACCAGAGATGTTATAGCACTTCGTACACCTCCAATCCGACTCCGACAGCAAATTTAACACTTTTAGCTTCGATTCTGATTCCAGTGTAACACTGGTCTTGACTCACATAACAACTTTAGGTCATTATTCTTCATTAGTTAAAGATATAATGGTAAGAAGGGAAGAGCACACTCGAAAGATGAGTAGGCATGTCCTGCCTGCAGTATTTAACCAATGGATGCAGTTGGCGGATAAAGAGGCGGTCTATACCCAGCAGTTGGTGAATTTTATCACCCCCTATCCGCTTAGTACCTACACTTATTATGATACACCGTGTATATCAATATAGATGGTAGCTACATCATCTACATTGCGCCTCTGCATTCTGATTGAAAGGACATTGAATCGGCATCATACGGCAATGTATCTTTTGAATCAGATCATACCCAGTTCCGACTAATCCTTGTTAACTGTAAACATGGGTTTCAGGTGGTCTTAGGGTATTTGGTGTTCTTACAATGAATGTTGAATCCAGGTGGTCCAAGAGTTCCGCGCGCCAGCCGATGGGGAGCCGTCGCTCAGAGCGACTGCCTCGAACGCTGAAGAGACCTGCTGCAGACCATCCTCATACAAGTTGCACGGCGACAACTAATAAAGTAACAAGACAGGCTGGAATTTTCAATCTCCGCTTCCCCTGTCTTCTGCGTGTGCTAACTTTTCAAATATTTAATAAATTATTCGTTTGTTTAAAAAAATAGTTGTGCTGCAATTAAAGTTGTTTTATAGATTTGAAGCGCTCTTTGATCAGTGTACTTACCGTTTTGATAAATAAACTTTTGATTATTTTAAATTATCCTCGATTTCTTCATTGTGTTGACAACCTCCGCGGTATAGGTAATCCCTGCTAGTATTATAAAAGTGAAAGTAAGAATGTATTTTATGTATGTATGTTCCTTTTTCACGTCAATTTTGGTGAATTTTAGTTTACTAGACCATGGAGACGGACATAGGCTATTTCGTTGCGTAAATTAGTAGTTAAGTAAAAAAAGTAAAAAGACATTTATTTATCACTCACAAAAGTAGGTTCTTATTAACTTAAACAACACAAGTCACTTTATTTTAACCTAGTTTTGTGAGGGACTGGTGCCTGAGATAGGTTACAAATAAACCTGTAGTACAAGTCACCAGAGCCCCCGACTCCGCTGGTTGTTGAAATCGAATAAAAAGTAGTCACATTAAGGCTAGTTAATTAAACGTACTTAATAAAAAAGATCTGAAGTAAATAAATGTAAGTAAAAAAATTTAATGATAAAAAAATAAAATATAAAAACGGAAAAATAAAAAATAAAATAAAAATAGTTGTAGGGTAGTTGCGGGGTAGTTGTAGGGTAGTAGTAGGGTAGTTCTACAACTACTACCCCTACCCTACCCTACGGTATTTGTAAGTAGTGGTTGTAGTAGGTGCGATACGAAGTTCGCCGGGACACCTAGTGAGTTAATAAAGACAGAAGGCATTGCCTTTATGGTTTTTTACTAACTTCTTGGCTAAATAATACTCATATATTTTTCATACTCAGTACATACTTTAATTTGACACGATTATGTTACTTAATTAATGATTTATTTTTACTACAAAGTTTGGTGACATAGTTCTAACATGCAAATTTACTACACTGATGGTTAAATTTTCTGCAAGGTTTTACAAAGCTATTTTATAAGATAATCTTTGTAACAGAAGTCTTTTAGGCAAAGAGCGACACGAATCGGTGACGGTTCGTATGAGTGAATTTCCACGAACGTCACACTGCTCTGTCACACCAGTGTGAAGGTTAGGAAGAAAATTTCTTACTAGTGTAAGTGTAGCACATTAGTATGTGACATCGCGTTTTACCCATTTCATTTTATACTGCTGCTTGTAAAAAGGGTCACAGGTATAAAAAGCTTGAAAATTAAACTATGGTATAATTTATGGAGTACCTAGGTACACAAAATTATGTAACCTGACTAACGTAGGTAGTCATTTAGTTTTGTCCATTGAATAGTAACGATAGATAATGAATCGACAAGCGGATTGGTTTATTATAATTAATACTATTCTAGAGGTATTATGAAAGTTCCTTGTAGTTATAGGAAAAAAGCTTCAAAACGTACCCTAGTGTTTTTAATACTATTAGAAAGAAATAGCGTCCTAAACATGCTCTATACCTACAATAACAAGAAAATATTTTTTGTATATTTACATACGAAAACATCAAATGTTTTACATTAATTATTTCAAGTAATGATAATATGATTTAAACTTAATTAAGTTACTACTTTATTATTTACTTTAGGTACTATGCAACTAAGAAAACTACAACACAAACGAACGTAACAGGAAACTTGTTCGTTTCTTTTTGAACAATACAAATTATACAGGGTGTTTGGTGCATCGTGTGCCAAATTGAAATGGTCGACTGGGGTGTGGTGGAAGGATGAGCAGATGACCCCTCCAGTCGATCATTTCAATTGGGCACACGATGCACCAAACAACCGGTATTATAATTAACATAGAGAGACACAAATACCTATACACTAACCAAACTGCCCTAAAATTATACATTTGTGTTTGTTTACGGTTTGTACACATCAAGTATGGCTGGAGTATAGGTAGTCATGGAGCATCTGGCTAGTAAGTTAGAAACGCCTAAATAAAAACGATCTTTTTCGTAGAGTTATAAAATTGAAAATCTGCCGTCAAAGGTAACATTATAGGCTGTTTGTGGCGGCAACTTTTCTCAAGCCCAGCATCGGGAGTCGATGCAGAGGGCAAAAATCGATTCCGTTTACAACATGCCTTCTTAACTCTTAATCAAATAAAAGTCTTATACGGCGAAGGTATATTACCACAGACCAGTACAAACAAGTATATACTGGTACTGGTACTTGTATATACTGGTCTGTGATAATACTAAATACCACCGAAAAATCACCCCTCTCTGCTTTTTTCTTTCTTTCTCGATCGAGTCTCCCAACGGCCTAAAGCGGCCGCTGGGAGACTCGATTGAGACCTTCCTTAAAATGAACATGGACAAGACGAAAATCATGTCGAATATCCATGTCGTGCTGCCCCAGTTATGGTTGAGAACTCGGCTCTTGAAGTTGTCGACGCGTACAAATTCGAGAAAGAGGTCAATCGTCGAATCCAACTCGGATCGGCGTTTGGGAAAATTTAAGGGAGGCCTTTGCCCACCTGTGGACGTCCTACGGCTCATATGATGATGATGGTGATGAGGGATAAAGGTTTTTACTCATAAAAGGTTAACATTTTTACACGCAGATATTTAGTTCGTGAATTAGTGTAATGGTATTTCGAACATGTGGATGTCTTCGACGCCGATCTTGTGTGAATTAGTAGAAGCGCAGCGGGCTGTCAATCTTGTCATTAGTTGCGTGCATTAGTAGAAGAAGGTAGGTTTGAGCCGGGGCGACGTTGTGGAGGTTTTATACGCCGATTATGTGGAGACATTAGTTGCGTGAATTAGAGGAAGAAGGTAGGTTTTAGTCGGCGATCTTGACGAAGTTTTCGACGTCAATCTTGTGGAGATATTTAGTTGCGTGAATTAGTGGAGGACGGTAGGTTTTCGCCATCGATCTTGTGGCGAGCAGCTTGGATGTAAGCCTCGGTGGCGAGCGCGGGCCAGGCGTCGGCCGGCGGCGGCGCCCACGTCTCTGTAGTGGTCACCTCCGCCGGTCGCTCCGGCTCCTTGCCGCATTCCAGAGAGAGAGGCTTCGGGGTTTCATTCCTGAAAAGCAAACTGAGGGTCAAGGAGTGAGTAGTTTTAGAATAAAGTGTGCTCATATTATGGTGCACCGGAGCGTTATGACACAGCGGGTCAAACAACGGCGCGCTGTACCACGTCGAGCCTGGTTTCTTCGACAACACAACCAGTAGATGCCAAATATTAAATTTGGCATCTATCTAATTTCAACTGAGGGTATGATGGAATGGGATCAGAACGTAGCATACGTTCTGATGGTCCCAGGCGAAGTCGTATTTTTTGTCGCAGAATTCAGTCTGTCAACCACCTGAGGTAGGGTAAAATGGGACGCTAGGTACATTCTGATAGGCCCAAAGTCATAAGATTTTAAAGGAGAATATTAGATTTCGAGACACTGTTAAAAAAACATAAAAAGGTTTATTTTGTAATTCTGTAACATAAAAACATAGTGCTTGGTGGTTGTGTCATCTATGATAGGAAAGCCAACTTTAGAGATAAATTGAACCTATTTATGCACACGAAAACCAACCCACCACCGCAAGCTAGTTTCGACAAAACAAGACTTCTGTGAAAGTAGTGCGCAAAATGTACAGTCAAAATTAAATAAAGAATTAAAAGCAATTAATTTTATTGAAAACCGGATATTCATACTAGGTTTCTTAATTTTATAGCTTATATATTTTCTGTCTCTTTAAACTTGACCAAAAGAAGGTTACTTCCGAAAGTTACATGGCATTACCAACTACAATCAGAGATACAATACAGATTATAGATGATAATGCTGTACACTTTTTTGAGGTGATAGGAATTGTGATTTATGAAGGTACCTCTACATCTCGCTGTTACAAGATTTTAGTGGTGCAGGACTACTTGTGAGTATCTGCAATACCAATTGATCTTGTTTGCGCACACGTGAACCCATCCACAAATAAGAAGGGTTCCCTCTTATTTGTGGATGGGTTCACGTGTGCGCAAACAAGATCAATTGGTATTGCAGATACTCACAAGTAGTTACAAAACTTAGTTACGTAGCGGGACGAAGGTTATTTAACAGAGGTGGAAATCGCAAGCCTGCAAGCAATGATGCAAATAAAAGCAAAGGCGTAGGTATTAACAATTCTAGTGGCATGTGATCCCTGATGATAAGTATACTGTTTTAAAGAGATTTCTAAAATAATGTGTATAAGTATAAAAAATGTTTTTAAATCCACGCTTTTACAGCCCTTCTATTTAATACCATAAAAAGGGGTTTGAAATAAATTAATTATCCGCCATCTTGCTGCAGTGGCAATTTTTGAGTTTTGCAAATTGTATTATTATCGGTACTTTAGCGGTAGGTTTGCAAAATTTCAGCTCAAACGGATTTCAGTTGGTTCCAAAGAAAAAGACAAAAGATCAAAATACCTATACTTCCGCCGAATTTGATGTAGAATATTTGTTACAATCTCTTTCTCTCTCTCCTTCCAGTCGTAGGACATCCACTGCTGGACAAAGGCCTCCCTCATTGATCACACAGTACCGATCATGAGGGGTTGTTGCCATTCTCAACACGCTTGGCATGCGGGTTGGCGAGCGTAGTAAACAAACTATTACACTTAAAATTTAATCGCTTTGTAAGGGTTGGTTTTTTGACCGAGTATAATCATTAAACATTCATTAGAGTTATTACTGATTGACCGACACACGTTTTTTTTTTATTCAATAAATGTAAAGGAATTTTAGTCGCGCAGCGACTATGCCAGTCCTGACACACGTTAAAAGCAAAATTAACTACACCTTTATCACTACTTAAATTGAAATCGGATTACCTAGTATGTGGTCGTTCCCGTAAATGGATGTAAATATCAGTTTACGCTATTCGTTTCGGCGGTTTATGGCCACAATGGAAAATGACTAGCATTTGTGAGGGTTTGTTTTAAAGATTTAATTATTCATTAAATTGAAAACTGTAGTTCGTAAAGCTTAGCATGATCACTGCGACACCTGTTCTTGAAATCCCGCCCATCAATTTCTGAATTTTGTAACGGTATAAATGACATGTGGCATTGTCGTACTTTAAAGTCAAAGTCAAATTATTTATTGCAACCACGTTGTAAATATGTAAATAAAGATGTTACAAAATTTATAAAGATTCAAACATGGACTCGGTTTGGGCACGACAATAATATGTAGATACAATGAACAATTTTGTATCTAAGATTATAATTACGCTAAGTGGTAAAGCATCACTTATATGTATATGATGTTTAGGTATATAACCACTAATTTCCTACTAAAAATAAACAAAAAAGTGGTTTAAACTAATTTTAATAAAACTAAAATAATTCCTATATAAATATAGATATATAAATATAATATAGATCGCGCTGTCGATACGTTTAGGAAATAGGGTATACCGGCGGGAGTGTAACTTTTATTGCATGACAACTTAAGAGAACTCCAAGAGCTTGGCAGTTCTCATTGAAAAGTTGTATGAAGTACCTTTAAGTTTTAAAGACGCCATATTTTTTTGAAGGTATCAAAAGAACAAGTTCTAAAAAACTCACTTTTTAAAAAAAATCCGGCTTATTTACCAACTGCGCCACTGCGGTTGAAAACGTCCCGAAGATACAGAAGAAAAAATACTATTAGCCAGTTTAAATGGCTAGATACCATTGGTTATTTTACTGCTTATAATATAACATTGAGCACCCTGGCAACGAAGATATTAAGGACAGGTCGTTGCTTAGATCATTTGAACACCTTGTTATGAGTAGTATGAGAGCATTATTTCAATTTCTGTAAGTGCGACCGTTTTGGCTAACCTGGATGCTGAGATACTTGATGCTGGCTGATTGTACACATTTAAATTCAAATTAAACATTTAAGAAGATACAAATCTTTTTAGACATAAATTGCCAACTCAGTATGTCGTGAGAACACGGCACTGATTTTCAGTCGATATATTTTTATATTAGACTAGGGGACCCGGCAGACGCCGTCCTGCCCGCTGATTTGGTGACATACCGACAGCAGCGATACCTAGCGGTTCCAATTGTGTTTTAACCCATTTAAATAAACGCAGTAAATGTCATCCAAATCGGTCCAGCCGTTAGGGAGGAGTTAGGTGACAAAAACACGTTAAATATAGTGTAAAGGATATATTATAACATGTGTACTAAACCAAAAAGAAGGGTTTCAGTCCATGAAAACAAGTAGTTTTGAAAAAAAGAATGTGGTATTCGTATTTTTTTAACATTTTTAATTAAAATTTTACTAGTTGGTGTGATGTGATCCTGAGGGCTATTTGTTTATGGGTTGATAGTCAAAATCACCCCCTTTCGGCTCAGTAAACATATTATAATACACCCGGTATATGTATATATATATATATATTTTTTCAGTAAGTATTTTTAGATTAATAGAGATATTCAAGAAAATTGTTAATCAAAATAAAAAAAAACAAAAACATTTATTTGGGAACATAACACATGGCATTATAACCATAAATGAAACGTTGCCACTACAAAAGTTTAAGGAAAACTGCGTAGCAGTGTCAACGCCCTCCTAATTAATCTAAACACGTTCCTTTATAATGTTAACTAAATTATCATAGAGTAAATAGAGAAAATATCACATCTATATTTCTACATTTAACCTTATTTTAAAATCAATCTTAATATTAAAAACATGCGTCAACCTTAAAAAAAGAGATATTTACTTATATTGAAATGAAATAAATAGTACATATAGAAATATAATGAAGTGCTGAATGAATCTTAATGAAACTTAAATGAAATAGCTTAATTAAAAGAATGCAACATCACATGTTTAAAAAAATTAAGGGGTTTGTATTTATTTTATTTTTACTCTCAATATTCCATAAATTGAGAGTAAAAATAAAATAAATACATAAAAATTAAACATATAAAACAATAACAAGAAGAAAAAAAAAACAAAAAACATACATTAGAGATAATAAGGTACTTAACTACCAATGTTTAAAAGAGCCTCCGTTAAAAAGTCTTAAAGAAGTACCTCGTACTTAGGTACTGTACAAGTTAATGTATGTATTGGTAAATTCTTTCTAGACTGGCCAACGATTCAGATCACTCCCTGTTCGAGCTCGATCTTATAGAAAGCCTATAAGCATAACAATTGACAAACACGAAAAAAAGGATAAAATCTATAATTTCAAGTGAGGAAATTTAATAAAAGACACCTATACAAAAAATACCTCACGCGTTCAGGCGATTGCATGGCGTCGTTCGTGCTGGAGATCTCGAGGTCCTCTGCGTAGCTCATGTGGATTTTCTCCCCATCATTACGCTGCTCCTTCTCTGTTAAATCATAATAGATACAGTTATTATTAATCATCATCATCATTTCAGCCACAAAACGTCCACTACTGAACACATACTACTGCGCTCGCCAACCCACCTGCCAAGCGTGCGAGTAGCAACAACCCCCTCATGATCTTAAATATGAGGGAGGCCTGTGTCCAGCTGTGGACGTGGACAGCAGTCCTACAGCTGATGATGATGATGATTAACAAGTATGTAGGTAGTACCTACATATGTTTTATGGTGAATGTACAATAAATAAATAATGCTGGACAAATCACTCAGCATGATCTAGCCCCAAGCTAAGCAGAGCTTATGTTATGGGTACTAGATAACTGATATACTTAATACATTATACTACATAGATAGATATTTTTATTATATACAGAAAAACACCCAGAACACCCTGAACAAATATATGCAGATCGTACAGACATTTATCCCGAGGCGGGAATCGAACCCGCAACCCCTTGCGTCGCAGGCGGACCTTCGCCCGCTGCGCCACAGAGCTCGTCGATAAAGAGTTTATCTATCTATCTGTCTAGTACGTACCATCCAGGGCGGGCGGCTCGGGCCAGCCGAGCGAGTCGCCCTCCACGTCGACGGGCTCGTCCTCGGCGTCGTAGGCGCGCGGCTCGCGCGGGCGCTCCTCGCGCCGCTCCTCGTCCAGGTCGTAGCCCAGCATGCTCTCCACGGTGTGGTGCCGCTTGCGCGTGCGCAGCTTGAGGCGCCGCTGCCGGTTGGCACGGATGCGCTGGTACGTCTGCATAAATACGCAGCATGACAGGGTATGGAAAGCAAAATTATATTTAGCCCGTCACTACTAAAATAATATGTAAAAAAATATAAAATAATGTGTGATGTGTGAAAAAGACCCATTTTAATGCCTCGCTAATGAATTCCTCGCTCTTGCTAAGTCGAAACTTGTACCAATATATTGTGGATCATTCTTTGGGTGGGTACAGTGCCATAAGCTCTGCGACGAATTTAATGTTCTGCGAATCGGTGCTAACCTCCCAGCGAGCGTCTTCGTCCTGATGATGCAGGGCATGCGTGGGCGCAGTCGCGTCCCGCGGCAGAGCGCTCAGGCTATACAGATGCTGGAGCTCCTGCAGGAAGTGCGCCTGCGCCACGCCGGGGCCGAGGCGCGCGCCGCACACGCCGCACGACGACTTTCTCTCGCCGTCAGCTGTTAGGCCCCCGAGTTAGAAAAAACAAAGGAACACTTATTTATTACACACATACAAAACATAAAAACCACTATGAATATAATAAATAAAGAGAATAATACAAAAGGTGGTAAGCAGCTCACTTCGTGATAACAGATCTGTAAGAGGTGAGTGCCGTCGACTAAACTAAAACGGCAAAGGAGAGAGATAGCTGGCGATCTCTGGTGTAGTAAGTAAGCCAAGGTCCACTTTGGGTCGTTACGCCACGCCAGTCCCCTTCGCCAAACCCCTGGAATCGGTGCCTGAGATTGTAAGAGTCCAATGGGAACACTGGAGCTGCGGATACAAATCGTGATCCTTTTGGTACATTAATATTGCATTTTATGCCTATGCTTTACACTACACTTAAGTGCCGACAAACTAACACTATTGCGCGGAGCCTGGTATAATCGCGGGCGTCGTAGCCGTTCCGTTAGCAGCGGAGTGCAGACATTATCATTATAATATTAATAGTAATATAATAATAATAATTAATATGATAATGATAATGTCTGTACTCCGCTGCTAACGGACCGGCTACGACTCCCGCGATTATAACGCAAGAAGAAAACATGCGGTTCTTTCAAGCGAGTAGCGCATGCGGTTCGTGATCCTGGCAGTAGAGGGGAGAGGATACAGCGGAGCCTGGCTAGCTGATACATCGTGGGCGGCGTAACAGGGCCGTCAGTGGCGTAAGGCTGGCGCCATCATACCATATCTATACTCACGCGAGAAAAAGTCATGCGAGTCGGTGCAGGTGGGCGGCGCGGGCAGCTCGTCGTCCTTGCACGGGCGGGGGGAGGACGCGGCAGAGCCCGGCGAGCTGGTGTCATCGCGGGCAGCGTAGCCGTGCCGGTACAGCGGCGGAGTACTAGTGTCATCGCGGACGCTCTGTCAATAACATTTTTGATCTAATGTTTATCATTGGTCGTTAAGAATGCAAAGCAAACGAGGTTTCGTTTTAAACAAATTGTTCTAATATAACACTTTCTTGCATTCGGGATTTACTAAAATGTCCACTCTTCACGTTTGATAATTTTTTTTATAGAGATAAAGTCAAAGTCAAAGTCAAATTGTTTATTGTAACCATGTTGTACAAAAGATCTTAATAAATAAAAGTTCCAGACATAGACCCGGCTAGGGCACAACAATATTAAGAGATTAAGATAATGTCTTATGAAAAATTCGGTCTTCCGAGACACGTCATGCCAAGCGCCTCATTGTCCTCGAGGATTATTAGAAAAAAGAGTTAAAAAAGTAATTAATATATTTGTAGTGCAGGTTAACAGTGCAAGATTTTAATCGTCGTTCGATAAAGCGAATATTATGGCTTCACAGAAGCAAAGTACGAGCAAATCAAGTGATTATCTTACCCGAAGCGCCTGCCCAACGCTTTGTCCAAGTGCATATTGCTCGCCAAGATGTCTAGCGAACGCCTTGCCAGGGTAAAGCGGGTGAAACGCACCCCCTATAGGCCTGAATGCTCCACAGCCGAAGCTTTGCAGTGCTGGATGCAGGAACTGCGGCGCCATATGATGCAGAAACCCCTCCATAATTCAATCTGTTCTAATATAAAGGAATTTATATCAGATTGAGCAATGAACAAAGGAACTACGCGAGCCTGTTCATCACCAAATTAAAGTGAATTCGCACTGCAATCACCGTAATTTAACATCGAATGACAATCATGAGGTAGGTAATTAAGGTTCTAGCAGTCATCCGCAAATCGCAAAGCCCTAATTACTAAACAGAGAGTGTTCGCACACTGGTTCACAGGAAAAATAATTATAACTTCTTATTTTCCAATACATTATATATAGATGATGACATTTTTGGTTGTCAAATATATAAAGTAGGTGACTAAAAATACATTCAAGCTTTTATTTTTATGCCTTATTCAGGTGGTATTTTACTAATTCTACTAATTTAGAGTAGTATCTAAAAGAGAAGAAGTTGTGGTAGATATTGGATTCTTAGGCGGTCGTAGTTTGCCGGGACAGTATTAAATAAATTATTCATAAATCCTATTATTTAATTTCATTTCATCTATTCAGACAACTTGTTGTCCATTGTTATTTAACAAATTTACTAAAACTAACTTAATTTAATTATTAACACAGATCTCGTTCTCTGGGTGAGCTTCCACTCCAGAGGACTATCAAATCTGTTGAAGACTTTCAGGATACTGGTGCCACTCAAGCGCTACGCTAAGCGTACGTTACAGAGATGCTGTTTTTTTGCGCCAGATAGTGTCGAATCTGTCGACGTGAGCTTCAACGAATATTCCAGAAGCGCTGCACTAACGCGCTTAAGGCCACGATATTCGAAATTAGCCAATTTTCGAATCCATTTGAAACGATCAAATAACCTTTGTTTTGATCGGAAAAAATATATGTTATAGTTTAATAAACGTTTTTGAATATTTAACGGTTTAAAACATGATAATATTCACTTCACCTGATAATAATAAATATAACTATCCTTCCTTCATAGGAAGGATAGTTTTTGCTCGTTTTTGTGGTTGTATTTCAAGTATATCAATGTTATACTTTTTAAAAAATATCTCAGAAAATAGGCAACGCGGTTTAGAAGAATATTTAACGGTTCGTTTTTGTTAAAACCTTATTTAAAAAAAATTGAAACTTTTTTTATAGAATTTAAGTAGGCCGCGCCCGCGCATCCTTCTTCAGAAACCCGTCACTCGCTGGAAGGTAATATAGTATTATCTTGTTTCGTAGCATATTGAATAGGTATGTTTTGATGATAACAAGTAATCCCCGTTTTTTACAAAATGATTGAAATTCTCGTTAGTGCACAGCATTTAGTAAATTTATTATTTCACCGTAAAAGCAATTATTGTAAGTGGTTGTAAAAAGTTCAAATAAACAAACACGCCCGTACGACGACGGCTTGGCCGCAAGAATAGAAGAATTGTTTGTTTTGATAGCGATTAGCACCGACCATACGGCGGCGGAGTGACCCAGCAACAATAATCACTTCTAAAACATCGTTCGTTGCCGCATCTTTGTTATACGTAACTACTACTATTTTTATACTTACTGTGGTTTTTACTCATACAAAAAAAATCATAAAATGAAAGGGTATGTTTGTAAATAATTCTGTATGTAAGTATATACTTCACTTATACTTAACAGGTATTTATATGAAACGATACCTGTTACCAAAATACACACATCAACAATGTCTAGGCATATTTATGGAGTTATAATTTTTTTCTGAAAAACTAAAAATAATTTATACAAAAAACTATATAATTTTTTAAAGAATATATTTTTTTACACATTCTAATTAAAATTAAGACCACGGTTAGGTTTTTGACACTTTTTTATATTTACAAATTACACTATTTTTTAATTACTGTTACGTAAAATAAAATTAAAAAGCAAAATAAAATAAAGTCAATAATGACTAAAAATTTGATTTTAAGCATCTTAATAATCAGTGCTTCCCCCTGACATTAATTAGAGTGCGACAGCGGTTATTCATACTCAAAATTAAATTGTCCTGGTCATTCTGGAGTATAAGGTCCCAAGTTCTTTTTAAGTGGGAGAAAAGATGCTCTTCAGTCGTCAGATATGGGGGAAAATTATCCACAGCCCTTCTTTGCAAGATTTCCCAGGCATGTTCGATCGGATTCATGTTGGGTGACTGAGCAGGCCAGTCCACGACGCTGACATCATTTTGCTGAAGTGCAGTCGTCACCAGTCCCGCAGTGTGCGCTCGGGCATTGTCGTGTATTAGTCGAAATTCCGGAGCCATTTGCACTCTGTGCGGGATGATCACAGGTTCCAAAATCTCATTGCGGTATTTTATCACGTTCATAGTGCCTCTTGTCCAAATGAGATCAGTACGCGCACCAATCTTATCTAATTATCTACAGCACAAGTTTCCACTTAGTGTAGATGCTGCAGACCAACTTCATTGACACAAGTCTTATATGTAATGTTATTCTTAATTATTTCAAATGTGTACCTGTAATGCTTGTTTTTGAAATAAACAAATTTTAAATTTAATTTTTTTAATTTTAATCCTGGGGTATGGTTTGTTGCTGTGGGGTAACTCAGTGGAAATGGATAGAGTTTTTAAAATACAAAAGAGGTACATTCGAGTATTAACCAGGTCTTGGTTTCTCGATAGCTGCAAACCTCTCTTCAAAACATGCAAAATTCTGCCCCAATTGCTGCCAAAATATTTTATACGCAAGGATGTGACAACTCGGCAAATAAGGGCTAAATTTAACAATTTAATCATGTTTCTAACATGTGCATCATTATTTATAATAAATTACCAGAAGAATTAAAATTATTAAATTAAATTGTATTTAGGAGAAAATTAAATGGTTGGTTAGCTGAGAAATATTTTTATAATGTAAATGAATATATAAATTTTATTTAATATAAAACTTGACTAATATTTTATTTTATTATTATATGACTCTTAAATATTTGCACGCCTGCATGCAGGCTGAATACTGTAACTATCCTAGCTTTGAAATCTTTTTATGTACTTGTATTCTCGCAAATAAAGTATTGATTGATTGAATGCGAATACCTGCCCAAACCATGATTGTCCCACCTTGATAGGAATGGACTTCAACTGGATGTTGAAGTCGACTTTGACGGCCTGGAACTCGCCAAACTCGTATTCTGCGCGAATCCGGATGAAATCCAAACCGAGACTCACCCGAAAAAGCACCATTGACCTTTGAGCGTCAATTAAAAAAATGTTCTTGAGCCCACACAAGTCTTCGTCCGCGATTTCCACGCCGTAAAGCTAGAACACGTGGTCTGCGAGAATGAAGACTTGCTTCACGCAACCGTGTTATGACAGTTTGGTCGCTTACAACCAGCTAGTGGTCTTTGCTGAGCCTCTGTGCCATTTGTCGAGCCGTGGCTGTAGGTTGCCTTCTTGCAATATTTTGGACAAAACGATCCTGTCTAGCATTAGTTATCCGCTTCCTGTCAGGATGCCGTTCTGCAACATCTCCTGTGGCACGATAACGTGACCACAACCTGGATATATGAAAATGAAAATGAAAATGAAAAATATTTATTTATCAGCAAAAACAATATAACAAACGAACTTTTTAATCTAAAAACATAAAAGACTTATTCTAAATACTTACTTACTTAATTAAGGAGAAGTGAATAATTTTTAAATATATATTTAACAGGCATACTAATAAAATAAAGAAAATACTAGTGGTGTATAGTCTTGTAGCAAGTAATAGGATTATTATAAATGTTCTGCTGGAGAGAAACAAAAGCTGTTTACCAGTGATACCCACACTAGATAAAATCTGTATCGCAGGTATCGGTATGTTTATCAAAGCTTGTTTTACCTCGGCTTATCCAACTTTATGGCAGATTTAAAACAATTAAACATAAATATTATATAATATACTACATAATAGGAGGGGAAGGAAGGCTTTTACCCTGCAGTGGGAAAGTAACGGCTGAAAAATAAAATAATAAATACAATAATATAAATAGATACAAGATTCCCTACAAAGATTTTAAGATATGGATACTAGTAACTCTTCAGTACGGTCGTAAGTCAGAGTAGACAACCATTTTGAAATAATATATGTTGCATTTGATGCAGAGCTTTTTTTTACATCGCAAACCTTGGTAACCTTGTTGTATAAGAAGCATGACACAAACGGACAAAAACGCTTTGCAAAAGAAGTGTTGACAGGTGGGAAATCAACTCTAAAAACCCTGCGTTTTAACATAATATGGTAGGTTTCACTACGAAGGACGGACCTGTGAACCATCAAGGAAGTTTTTAAAACAAAAAGTTGTCGTATAGAGAGGACGTCAATATCTCTGTAAAGATCAACCGTTGGATACCTGAAGGGTTTTTTTAACATGGTTTTCAGTACAGATCTTTGAGCTCTTTCAAGCTGTATCAAAGTATTCTTAGAAGCACCACCCCAACACGTGATACAATACGTCAGAAGCGATTGGCAGAGGGCTAGGTAAGTTGTCCTTAGGATTTTCTGACTTGCAGAATTCCTAAGTTGTTTCATAATGTATATGATTTTGCGAGTTCTTGCGGATAAACTATTAATATGCTCTTTAAATCTGAGATGCTGATCGACTTGGATACCTAGATATTTCAGTGATTTCATTCGAACTATTTCATGACACCCACAAAAATCCGATCCCAAGCCCCAGGCGGAGTTGATACACACGTGAAGTTTTAAGAATGAGAGAGACGGCGGTGGAGATGAAGCAAGAGACTTATGAAAACAGATAAATTTCGTCTTTTCAGTATTTAATGTTAAAATATTTTTCTGAAGCCAGTTGCTAACCCTACTCATTCCACGCTCAGCGAGGCACTTAGCTTCATTCCAACTTGCTCCGTGAAAAATTATAGCTGTATCGTCCGCGTAACAAACAACATCCGCATTGGCTAATCCCAAAGTATGTAAATCATTCATGTAGAGAATAAAAAGGGTAGGGCCTAAGATGCTGCCTTGTGGTACTCCGAACTTTACGTCCCGAGGTTCGCTAATCAAGCCATCAACCCTAAGACACTGTTTCCGTTCCGTGAGGTAGCTTTTGACCCATTGTAATGGAATACCCCTAATTCCAGCATTTTCGAGTTTGTTTAATAGTATAAACTCGAAAATGCTGGAATTAGGGGTATTCCATTACAATGGGTCAAAAGCTACCTCACGGAACGGAAACAGTGTCTTAGGGTTGATGGCTTGATTAGCGAACCTCGGGACGTAAAGTTCGGAGTACCACAAGGCAGCATCTTATATAACGTTCTCGGACGTTCCAAGTTCGTCAGAAACCATATAGCCCTGATCATCTCTTCTCTGGTTAAATGTCATCGTGGCATTATCGTATAATAACAGCAAACTTTCATTTGAAATTAAAAAAATACGCAAACGCTTTTTTCTCAAAAGTAATACGATTTTTAACTTTTGCAAAAAGACAATTCGACTTCCCGCGTATTTAAAAGTCATAAATCGCATCTTTTTTTATTTTGGTGGGAAAAATACCTACTATACAAAGTTTTTCTATCAACGAAATAGTTTAAAAGTTATGTATGACATCAATAAAGTAATATCCCTAGAAATTGTTGAGGTGTGTAAATAATTTTAGTCTATCTGTTAGTGTTCCGGCTAATCTTCGAAATGGCTGGACCAATTTTGACAGGACTTTCACTGGCAGATAGCTGTTTATAAAAGTAGTAACTTGTAATTTATTTATTCATTGCTTCATGTATATGGTTTGTACAAGATCTAAGTAATACATAATTATGATAAGTAACATGAACCCTGTAAGGGCTTTGGTCAGTTTTTAAGAATCATAATTATGCTATATAATATTAGATCATTAAATAATTTACAGTGTTTTTTATATCAATAAATAGTGAGTACACATGCAGTAGGTATTTCATAAGTCATAGATAAAATAAGACTCAAATTAAGTCAAGTTAATTAAGAACAATATGGATTTAAGTCAAAACTATTGATTCATATTTAGATCATTTAAAAAACATTCCAACAACATGCAGAAGTCAAATGAAGGAGATACATACAATTCAATGGCATACAATTGCTTAGAAATGTCACGGTGAGGTAGTTTAAAATAAAATAATAATTTTAATTGGGAACTAAAGTCAAAATTGGGTACCCTACATTATTCAGATTATAATAAAAATTTCTCAGTCATAAATTCAAGAATTAATAACATTTTTTTAATTTTTTTTTTTTAATTTATTGTGGAATAAGTTGTCAATTATTTCTGATTTTAGTTCTTCCGGTATTTTATTGTATATTTTTATGAGCATAAAATTAGGAACTTTTCCCACTGTTTGAAGGTTTCTTGATGGTAGGTTAAGTTTGTTCTTATTCCGCCTGTTGTAGTTTGCGTAAAGTTCACTGTAGGATTGTAAGTAATGTCTGTTTTTCCTAACAAATACTGCGGCTTATAAAATATAGATACAGGGAACAGTTAGAATTTATCTTTCTTTAAAGTGCTGTCCTTAGCTCACTGTTTACTAATATTCGTAAACACTTTTTTTGTATGATAAACAGCTGATCAAAGTCTACACTATCCCACCCCATAAAATAATCCCGTAATTGAATGACGAGAATGCATGGAAGTAGTATGCACTGATGAATGCGGTGTAATTATTTTTTTTTTTTTTATTATGTTATAAATTTTGAAAGTGTTTTTTTCCAATTTAAATTACAATGTAAGGTTAGTCCTAGGAGGGTAAATTCATTATGTTCTGTGATATTAAGGCTGGTTTTCAAGAAATTTACATTTAAACATTTTCTTTGTGGCATTCTAAATAGAACGATTTTAGTTTTTTTAATAATTTATCTCTAAGTTATGATCCCGTATCCACTGTTCGCACAAGCATAGTTCAATTTTAATATAGTTGTTGTCAATATTTAGCGTAAAAAAGCAGTGATATCACTGATTACAGAAACTAAGTGATATGTCGTCGGCAAAAAGTATGCAGGTCATTTCTATACATTTCAGCAAATCGTAGTTCTCGAGATATCCACTTGTGACAGACAGACAGACAGAGTGATTTTATAAGGATTCCTTTTTACTATTTTGGTCCGGAACCCTAAAAACTAGCTAGTAGCTTAACGGCGGCGCGGACCGCAGGCTGCGTTTCGCGCTAAATCCGCAATCAATCGAGGCCTTGTGGCGCTGCAATCCTAGAAGATGGTCTAGTCTAGCGGATAAGCACCCATAATTTTGTTACCACTTATATCGTACCGTATCGTAATGATTAACATGCATAAAGTCATTCGTGCTAAATAATGAAATCCAGGTTATAAAAAAATTAACCCTGGCAAGAGCCATTCAGATTCGAGCACCGAGGGTTACGTGCCATCATACAATATATATATAAATAAAGGCGGTTTATATTTGTTGGAGAACCTTGACAGCGCCATCTCTTTTCTGATAGCGAAACTTATGTAGATTTTTTACAATTTCGAGGTATTAGCGTTTAAGATATTATGAAACTTTAGATATTAGAGGCTCGTATTTAATTTTACTTTTGTGAATCTCATTTTGCCAATGTCCTTGTGGGTGCCGCAGTAGAATGTTGCCTCTCTCTTGCCCGTAATTGCAGTAAAAATCTGCTAAGGGAAACCCCCCGGAGGATGGACAGCAGCGTCTTTCTGTGTATCAATAACCCTTATTACGCTCGCCAATACGCCTGTCAACTGTGGCAAGTATGGCAACAACCCCTTATGATCAGTACGTAGTGATCCATGAGGGGAGACCTTTGCCCAGCAGTGGACGTCCTACGGCTGAGATGGTGGAATCTCATTTTAAGTGAACTATCTAGTTCTTATGAGAAATAAATACTTTTTTAACATTTCCTGACAACTGTACCTATCTACATACCTGCCTACATCTCGTGAAGGTAGGTAATCAATCGCGTGTAAATACGCTTTGACGCTGCTCGACCGCGGCCGTGTTGGGCGGTCGCCGAGATCCCACAGGACCAAAGATTTAAATCGTTAGGTGTGTCATGACACCAACAACTGTCTAATATGCATATAAAGACAGTTTTTCAATTTGGTCTTTTAGAAATTCATTAAAGAAGTACCTTTTACATACTCAAAAGATAGAACAAAATAAGTAGTCGTTTTGTGCCTTACCTTTAGTTTTCACGTTTAGTATAGATCCGTGATATCTTTTTTATTTTTTGTATATTATGTTGCATGCAAATTGTTCTTGTTTAATTATTTTGTGTCTTACATTATCCATGTAATTTTATATTCCTTTTTGTGAAACTGTTATATTTATTTATTTTGTATTTCTTTTTTATGTGTACCTAATAAATATACAATTACCGTGCATTGCGGTAGCACCAACCGCACATCATGGTTACTATGGAAGACCAGCGCTGTGGTACGACTCGTTCTGCCACAGCACATGCTGAGTAGTGACCATTTTTGTCACTAGTTTTAAAACCGAATTGATGATTTTTCTTATTTGATTGTAAAAATGTGACAAAATAAACGTTTCTTTATCTTTATCTTTTATCTTTTTGGTGTCATGACATGTTTATTGTTAACAGACGTTAACAATACAATAAATGCCGACGCACTCACACTGGTTTTGAAAATAAACCAAACTGTTATTGTTATCATTTAATGTGCAATCATGTTGCACATAATAAATTACACAGACCACGTCCGGCTTACACTGTGTTGAGAGGTACACTGATTCCAAGTGAGTGAGCTCACTAATTTCGAGTGGAAACAAAACGGTGCGGTCTCTATACGGTAAGGGCGTATATAAATCCTTGCACAGGACCAGGTCCAAGGCGTCAAGGAACACACAGCACACCCAACAACGCCGCTCCCGCAGGCTAAATGTACAATCAATGTTCAATGACAATGAATGATTTTAACTAGCACGGCAGGTAATGACTTGATAATTACGGTAAATATGTTGTACGGTTTTAATAGATAAATGATTGATTGTTGTGGTTGAGGGATAGCAATATTGTTCAATTCTCTAAATGTACAGGGTGTATAACATGTGTACTAACTCAAAAGGGGGTTTGAGCTTATGAAAACAAGTCGTTTTTGGAGGGAAAGATCGGGAAATGTGATATTTTTATTAACAATTTTATTAGTTGTCATAATTGCTGGTCTAAATACTGAGAATCTAGTTGAGGGTCTAGTGAGAATTTTCCCATTAGAAAACTCTCATTAGATCCAGACTGGATCTACCGAGACTGATCCAATATTCCTTCCTTCCTTCTTCAGTCGTATTCCTCAGTTACTGAGGGTCGTGACCACTAATGATTGACATTCGACTCTTGACGATGGAGCGCCATCTGGAACGGTCCCCGGCGATGTATAGAGCCTCGTGTACGGGAGTGTCGAGTGTGGAGCGGATCTGGTCGCTCCATCGAATCGGACTACGGCCTCTTGTTCTTTTTCCTTCAATTTTGCCAGTAATCATGAGTCGTTCTAAATTATCGACTTTCTTTCTGGCAATGTGTCCGAAGTAGTCTAGGATTCTTTTAAGGCATATGGAAGATTGTCTGGTGGTAATCTTAAGCCGTTTTAGAATCGATGCATTGGTTTTGCGAGTCGTCCACGGAATCCGCAGCATTCGCCTCCAGCACCACATCTCGAAAGCATCAATGCGTTTGCGATCCTTTGCTTTCAAAGTCCATGTTTCAGCGCCATAAAGGAAGATTGAAAAAATGAGACTGTTAATGAGCTTTTTCTTAGTCCTGATGGAAATTTTGTGATCTTTCCAGATTTTATGGAGCTGAGACATGATGATCCAATATAAACATGATCCAAGATGAACAAGAGATTCATTACTGGATTTTTAGATTTTGTAAAACGTTTTGAAAAAGAAATACCTTTCTGTAGTTATACGTGTTTTTATTTGTGCCTCTACGATACTGTCGTGAATCACTTGTCGTTTATCTTGTTACTATCGTATAATTTAGCTGTTGAAGCTAAAACTTTCGTGGTCTCTCTCTGCCTGAATGAAAATCACTGAATCATGAACAGTCGTAGAACAAAAGTTTGATCTTGGGATGGTCAGAATCACCCCCTTTCGGCATTAATACACATATTATATGCACCCTGCATAAATCAACCTGATTAACGTCTCATTCTCATATTTTTAGTGTGATTTTACCTAACTCATGTACGGGACGCAAAAAACTTATCGAGTTGTGGAATTCGAAAGACCTTATTTCCCCTCTATTGGGTATGTACTCGATGGTTTTTACCCAAACATACCCAACGTACATACGTAAAAAAACAAAACATACACCAACTTCTAACCTTTCCAACGGAACCCTACATAGTGCGTGGCCCGACACACACCTGACCTAATTTATTCCATCTCATTATTTTATAAGCCAGAGTTACTGGTTAAATAGGTAAGTACATACTTCCTACTAATATTATAAACGTGAAAGTTTGTGAGTATGGATGTTTGTTATTCTTTCACGCAAAAACTAGCCTACCGATTTAGCTGAAATTTTGCACGCATATAGATGTTGACCAGGACTAACACATATGCTACGTTTCATCCGGGTACAACGCATTCGATGCATCAGGCATAAGCTATTATACCTATAATATAATATAATCCTACCCTAATTTAGTAAGTGCTATTAATATAATGTAGACTCAATTTGGTTTATGAATTGTACATATTATACAGTGTAATAAAAAACTATAATGTAACTGTGAGTTTTAGATAATAAATAAAAATAAAATAAATAAAATAAAATACCCAGACTATTTAAGTACTCTCGTGATAAAGGGTCCTGCATCTTTGGCAGTTCACGAGTTCCACAGTCCCGCTGAAGGTGTGTGGTCCAGTTGGTACTCGTTAACCCGACTATTCTATGCTGCGGACGGAATCTTGTAAACAAAGGATAGTGCGGCGGTAGAAGATAAACAAGCAAAATAATGTTATGAAATGATCCACGCGGCGAAAACAAAGTGCTTCACTACCGGTTTTGCTTTGTTCTTGGCCCACGTTTTCAATCTTATTTTAAACTAGCTACTGCCCGTGGATTTGCGTAACATTTATTTTATATTACGAGTATACAAGGTGTATACTCGTAAGCGTGTAAGCCGTGCCGGCAGTAGAATGTTGCCCCTCCTCTCTTGCCCGTGGATGCAGTAAGAGCCTGCTAAGAGCTACCTCCGGAAGATGGGCAGCCGCGTCATTCCGTGTATCAACATCCCATACTGCGCTCGCCAACCCGCCTGCCAAGCGTGGTGAGTATGGCAACTGCCCCTCATTGAGGGAGGCCTGTTTCAGTAGTGGACGTTTTACGGCTGGAATGATGACAGGGTGTATAATAATATGTGTACTTAGCCGATAGGGAGTGATTCTGACCAGCCCAGGGAACAACTTCAGTTGTACCACTTTTCAGGTTTCGGGGATTTTAATTAGGATAAGAATCGTTTATTTTCAACATACTTAAATAACATAGGTAAGGTACACTGGCATATTAATCCTTAATCACATCATCATCATCATCATTTCAGCCGTAGGACGTCCACTGCTGGACAAAGGCCTCCCTCATTGATCTCCAAGTACTGCGGTTGGAAGCCGTCTGCATCCACCGCCGACCAGCAGTTCTCACCAAGTCGTCTGCTCATCTTGTAGGTGGACGTCCTACGCTGCGCTTGCCGACAATACAAAATACTTTATTGCACACCTTAAGAAATTACAGAAATAAAAACTTACATTAAACATTTGGTACAATGGGCGGTCTTATCGCTTAGAAGCGATTTCTTCCAGACAACCTTTGGATGGAGAGAAATATGGAAGCAAGACAGGCAGGGGTGTACTGTACATACAATAAATACATAAACCTACGAAAAAATATAAACCAATAAAATAAATATTTCTATGATATAAATATAATAGTATATACATATACCTATAATAAATTCTCTGAGAAATAGAAATTCTTTACGCGAGTTTTGAATACTGGCAAGGACAATGTTTGCCGACCCGTATCACATAAGTAATACGCATTAATTATGTTACTGTAATAAGTTACAAAGATTTTTATACAATCGGTTTTAAGTTATAGAAGAACAAGACAAGGTGAAAATAAAAAATATGACGGTACTCATCCAGTTAAAAAAATCTATACTCCCCGTGCTAGTTTTTTATGAAATAAAAACATATACACAGCTGAATATACGAATTATCGATTTGTTTCCCTTCAAAACTACTTGTTTTCGTGGGCTGAAACCCCCCCTTATGGGTTAGTACATATTAGAGGTATTATACAAGCTGTATAGCCTTCCTCGATAAATGCGATTTCCGACACTAACATATAGATAACCTTCAATCAAACAATGCTTTACAACATTAGTAGATACTAATCTTAAAAACAAAAAAACTAAGAGTTCCGTGCCTTCATACAACTTTATTTTTGTTAAAGGTTTACATTTGTTGGAGAGCCTTGACAGTGCCATCTCTTGTCGATTGTGGAACTTATGAAGATTTTTTAAACTTATGGTGATTTCTAAAAACTATGCTTATAAGCGGTTATCTAATACCATTTAAAATTTTAAGTCGATCAGTATTAGTTCCCAAAATGATATCAAGAAAATGTCACACCATAAGGTTTTGCTTTTACCATTGTGGTCCAGAACACAAAAAAAATACTTTTGTTAAATGTAACCTTTTGGAATAAATATAACAAAACAAACAAAGTGCCGTGTTTAATAGTTGACACCCACTTTCCATTCAAAAAGTATGCAAGGAAGCAGTTTATATCAACTGTTAACTTAGAATGCTATTACTTTGATTACGTTATCGTGTAAGGTATCACTCGAACACTTCTTGCCCGTGGTACCACCGGTGTTACTTCTGGTAATACCAAGAGGATTTTGCCCGCAGTAGGAATAAATGAGACATATCGACTGCCTCCGTGGCTCAGTTAGCCTAAGCCCTACCTGACTGAAACGCAGGAGGTAACTGGTTCGATTCCCGCCCCGGGACAGTAGATTGTATGAATATTTTTCTTTGTATGACCTGTGAATTTAAAAAATAACATGTAGGTATGTGAGTATAGCCGTGGGGTGCCGGCAGTAGAATGTTACCCCTCCTCTCCTACCCGTGGCCTAAGAGCCTGCTAAGGGACACCTCCGGAAGATGGGCAGCAGCGTCTTTCCGTATACCAACATCCCGTACTGCGCTCACCAACCCGCCTGCCAAGCGTATGTATGTAGCGGAGTATGGCAACTACCCCTCATGGAGATCGATGAGGGAGGCCTTAGTTCAGTAGTGGACGTTTTACGGCTGAAATGATGATGATGATGATGATGTGAGTATTCTTGCAATCATGTATGTGGTACCCATAACCCAAGCTTTGTTTATTTTGGGGCTAGAAGGTGATGCCGCACGAAATGTCTAGCATTATTTATTTATTATCGACTTCTTTTCTAAATTCAAACGTTAAAATCGGTCTAGTGTTGAAACAGTAATCGGGGGAAATCAGTGAGGACAAAGCAATGAGGCTTTCTAATTATGACCCCTTTCTCTTTAGTGACCAGCCACACAAGTTCTAGTGTTTGTCTATGCTAGTTACCTTAATCCGTTTAGCTTGTATCAAACGTGTGTGTTTACTCTTCCTAACCAACCATGTTCTGCAATATATTTAATTACGCATAAGATAAACCCTTACAGTCACAGAAAGAAAGATAAGAAATACATTATTTCATACCTTAAAACTAAACATAGCAATAGAAACACTGAGAGTAAAGTGACTAAAGAGTGATCTCTACCAGGCAACCTGGGATGATTTAGATTGTTAGATACGACAGATAGCTATCCTAATGAAATAATCCCTGTTACTTTTAATCAAGGCTTATTGTATTATTTTTTAGGCCTTTCGCATCTATTGTAGATGATTTATAGTGACAGCAACTGGTAATCATGCTATACGGGAAGCATCCCGTGCAGCGGTAGTGCCAGGGACATTGTTAGATGGATTAAGTTTGCCCAGAACCTATTCCATCCTCTCAGCTTAGTCAGGTATTAGTCAGTAAAGAACAGGTCAATACGTATGAAGCTAACTAAGCCGCGGGTTTTCTCACAATATTTTTAACGATAATACAATAAGCCTTATTAATATATTATTATAATAAGCCTATTTAATAATTTGTAGGTATAGTAATATTTTATTTCCAGTTACAGAATGTAGGTTATTATAGTTTTTAACGACATCTAGCTCAATTAAAGTTGGCCCGCTAGAGGCGCTTGACGTTATGACAAACTATATCGATCGGTTTTCTCAGTGTAAGTGTCCTTAGAACTCCGTCGTTTATAAACCGATTCGAAAAGATATTTTTGCTTTGAAAGGACTGAATTTCCAGATTGATTCAATTTTTTAAATTCAGTGATTGATAGGATTCGTGAGGAACCCAGAGAATTCCTAAAATATTTTATAATATAAGCACCTTTTTTAGTATTTTCAGCGATAAGTGAACCACATGCATTACGTAAGTATAATTTGGTGAAGTAGAACTGATGAAGAATACCACAGAACTCTTCGGCCATCGGAACTCTTCGATGTTAAATATTTCACGAGACGCGATATTGAAAGATATAGATGTTATGTTTATCAACTTATTTGCAAGTTTTGTTTCCACTCTGCTTCCAATCTATCTTAGCATGAGAACTAATAAAACTAATATATCAGTACGAAGGCCAATAAGTGGGCAATAAAAAGAAAATCGGGAAAGTAACGCAAGCGGCCTGATTTATGCGCGGGAGGAATGCGCCCTAGTCCGGTGGACATAGCTAGCTCACTCACAACAGAATCTTACAAATAAAAATATATATTTCATCAGCACTCATTTTTCGACCTTTAAAACAATATGTTTGCAATAAATAACTAAGAGTTTAAAGTTTGTGTAAAACATATTCTACTGTAAAATTATTTTTGTTACAAATACAATTAACACTATCACGGACTCGTTAAAACTTTGTGTGAAACTTTTGATCATCGTTGTGTGATATTTTAGCAGTTTTTAGATGTGATGTATACTCGTATTACAACGAATTCTCACATTAAAGTACGACTGTGTATACTTGATAAATTAAGACTAAAAATTAATAAGAAATTATTGGAATTGGTTATCCAATGAATCAATAAATAGGTATATTATATTTAATTTTAATATTATTTGTGAACCCGTTACCACTGCAATAGATGGTTCTACATGCTACAAATAGTGACATCCGCTACGGATTGGCCTAGCTGATCTAATTCTCACCCTTCTTTTTCAATAAGATCTGATAAAACCGTTGCCGCGTTTTGCACTGGTATGCAATTAAACCTCTTTTAGTGGGTGTCGAAGTGAACGAGAATTTAAAGTTTAAAAAAAAAAACGATTTCGATGCCATCCGAATATAAGAGACCTTATATTTTACTACCTCTATATAAAGTAATCTATTGTTTTTACTCCTGTGTGTTATTTATGTAATGTTTGTTATTTTTTCTTAATGTGTTTTACAATAAAGAGATTTCTAATATATCTTATAAAATTGTTGTAGATAATACGGGATTTTAATTATAATTATGTTCGTTATTGGGGTCGATTCTGATGTTGCACTTCCTAAAGTTAATCTTAAGTAAAACTCCCCATGATTAGAGATGAAGTCCCCACATTTCGAGCAGTCAACGTAAAATTAGGAAACATTGTTCCATTTTCATTTAAGAACGACACCAACAGAATAGTTATCTATCATTTTAGTCCATTTTACGCAATTTTAGTTAGCTTTAGTTAGGAAGTGCACCAACGTAATTGACAACATTGTCACAGTTATGAAATTGCGGAGATACCAATTTTTCTCCGAGGATATTTGAACGGATGATCAAACTTTAATGAAGTTTAAAACTTAAGAAGATTAAGTAAATACAAATCGTAGGAGATTTTTAATAAGTAGTGTAGTTTTTCAGTTATCGGGATTCATTAATTGATGTTTTTTGTCCGAGCATAACTCTTAAACATATGACCGGATTTTCGTGAAATAAACATTGGGAGTTTTTTATTAATACACGATTAATAAAATCTCGTGACTATAGCCGATTGAAACGTGTGCGTTACTGGTGCGGCATGTCGACTTGGATTAAAATGAAAATATATAGAATGATTAAAGCCCTACATATAGCCTGTAAATGTTGTTAATAAGGTTTCAGAGTAATTCGAAAAAATAAGATTATGTTACAATCTTCTTTTTAATTTTTTTAATTAATATTTTCTCCTTCAAGAGCTAGAGGCTATTTTTGATGGTTGCGGGTAATAATAAATTAATACGAAAAAATACTACATAATGTATACGAAAAAAAATAACATTTAAGATAATTCAGAAATAATTTAGAAAATAGTATAGGAATTCAAGTCGCTTTGGCCGCAATAAGCGTTGAGCTACATTCAACTTTTAATTTATCGGGGTGATCTAGTTTTCCTTTGCTCAGTGGCTTGGTTTATTAATGTTTGTTTTAAGATAACTTTCTTCCTTTTAGCACTTAGCTCTGAAAAGTTGCAAATATATATTTTTGTTTAATTTTGAAACTTTTAAAACTTTTTAAATAGTACTCGTACAAGCTTCCAATAACTTAGGTCATAATCGCATTAGCGACAAAGTCCTTCTTAATGATAAAAAAAGCTTGCAATGATATCAATATTTATCTTGAAATATGCAATACTTACTAATAAAAACATTTGCTTTGAATAAATGTAATTAAATAAATATTTCTGAAATAAGTACTTACTATTTGTATAGTTTTGTATAGTTCTAGTTTATAAAAAATACGAAAATATCAAATAAGATATTGACTTAAATTGTTGTAGCTCAATCCAAAAATTGTTTTCAATCGCAAATGTACAATATATTGTTATTTGTTATTACCGTTGACCATCAAGTCATTTCAAAAGCCAATTTTGGGTTTTGTACAATGCCTGGACCGACGGACACTGTAAAATAAAATAAAAAATGTTGAATAAGGTGAAAATAAAACTAAAGGCGAGGTTTGTGTTAATTATTTAATTTTAGTAATTATCTAATTAACGGAAATATTTTGTCAACAAACGGTTGAATTTAGGTTTCTGTTTTGAATGTTGCGTTTTTAGTAAAAAACAAAAAATGATTTACTAATAAAGTCATAGATGGAGCGCAGAGTAAGCGAGGTAACAAATTAAAATGTTGCTGAAAAATACCTAAACCGCTTTATGTACGCTTTTAACATTTGAGTATTTCCCTCGCTTTACAATGAATCCCATCATCAGAACTGGGTTTAAAAGCAAACAAACATTATTAGGTGAAACACAAAATAAAAAATATTTTATGCTGAAAACGCTTCATTACTGAAACTTCATATTGCTTGGAAAATAAAATCTGGCGTTTGTAGAACTAAATCCACTATAGCTATTACAGCTTCTACGTCCTCTACGTCGGAACTAATTTTTGAAATGAATTGGAATGAAACAAAAACAATAAACAAAACAGAACACACCAGACGGGCTGTTTTAAAAGCATGTTTTGCTTAACATGTTATGTTAACATGTTTTGTTAGAAAATTGGCGCTGCGGACCCGGCTTTAAACATACATGTTATGTATGACTCTTATTTTAAAAAAAATAACGAAACTATAGGTAAAACTATGCGTCTGAAAAGTCTCGCACTACTAAATATTGTTAATTTCTAACTTAATTATTTAAAAAAATATATATAATTTATTATGGAATTTATTAATCTTACACAGTTACCGAATTTACAAGCATAGCAACTAACATAGATTTAATCATTTACTTACTTTAGCCCGTAATAAAAGCGGATGATTAGAGTAAGTAATACACAAATTAACATAAATACATTTAACACTGTTGTCATCTATCAATTACTACTATAATATTGTAAACTATGGTCAGTGTTCAAAAACAGTTTTCGTAATTAAAAGAATGTAATCAATAAACAAAAACCTTCAATATTAGTATTCAAAAAAATCGTAACACATAATTTCCAAACATCTACACTCACCTCTCGCGTCGGTTGAACAAACGATATCACGGGCACTTGAGCACGGTAAGGCTACGCGTGTTGCCTCCGCGAAGGTTTACCGCCGACTGCCGCGGCACAGTCGCAAATGCCCTGGGCGGGCGTTGGAACACCACGCCTCCATGGCGAAAACTTTTCACAACTAGAGAGCAGACAATCAACATCTTCTTTACTGAATGCGATACATATGAACATGCTTACGGTTAAGGTTTCAGCTTGAGTTACACTTTTGGAGATAAATAAATAGTCATCCCAGTAGAATGTAACACATATTTAATTGGGAAATCTCTTGTAAGACGTTGAATTTTTTTACGCAAAAATAGTAGAATAAATAAAATGTGATCTAATTTCAAATATTCTTACTTGTCAAGATTGATATAAATCTTTGTAAACTGAAAAAAAAAATCCTACAGTCTCCATTTTTCGTGCTGAATGTAGACAGAGTGTGACAGAAAATTGTGCTAGAGAAAGAAAAGAAGAAGGCGGGGCGAAACCACTCCCAGCCAGACGCGGATTACCAAAAACAAATTGATCCTGAGGGAATATGCATTTTTATTTTATCACGGATACCACATACCTACGTGAGAGAACAGCAATTTCATTAAAGTTAGTAAGAATGGTATTTCCATGAAAATGCATGAGAATTATGTATAAAAATGTACCAACACTGTAAAATTTTATACAGTAAATCTTCGGTCAAGTTTCATTTGAATAGTTGGTACATTGAGGTTCGATTGCGGTTAAAAGTTGTGCTACGAAAATGCTACGCGCCGTCTACGAGGTGCTACGGACGCAAAGGCAAATTATTTTACAGTCTAACTGAAATTATATTATATAGAAAGGTAAGTTTATATGTCGAGTGCAGCCTCTGAAACGACTCATCCTATTACAAAAATATTTTACAATTGTTTAAAATGTACTTTCGAAATTAACAAAGGTTATCTTTATTTTCCAAGTAAAACGAGGCTGCGTTTAGTTACCAATCAATGGTACAGAATATATATACATATATATATATATTTATATATGCGTTATCATTATTTATTTATGAAACTACTACTGAGCCTTATAAGGTAGCTTTTAAAACGATATAGCAATGGCGAATTGTTAAGGCAAAAGATAATTATTTTTGTTTTTTTTGTGGTCATTGCTATCGCTGCATGTTTATTAGAAATAATAATCTCAAAATTGTACACAGGAAATGACCTTCGATATACCTTTAAGACTAGCGGCCCACCCCGTCTTTGTTCAGTTGAATATTAGGTATTGCATAACCACATAGTTACAGATTCTATTCGTAAACTTTCGCGATCACAACACAATATACTTACATACATCCGGGTATTTTTCCCAGCCACTGGAGCGTCCCATACAGCATGAATAATAGATGCCGTCGCTGTTATCAAAATCATCTATAATGGTTACAGGAAACAAAATTGTCTAAACTATGTACCTTTTTTAATAAACGTTAATATTTTTAGTGGACCTACTCCCCATACAAGTTGCGAGAATCTCCTTTGCTCCTTCTTTAAAATAAATTCATTATTGTCATATTGTATGGCTTAAAAAATAATATTAACCTAACAAAACATAATTATAAGCAATTAAATTAAGTTTTTTCATTTCTATAAAAAATGGTGGACCAAGAAGGTCCTACCTCAAATATAGGCCAGCCCTGGTATTCTGGTAGGAAAAAATAACACTTCCTACAATAAGGCGTTTTGATAAAAAAATCAAATAAAGTTAATTAAACCTAATTCGCATTCTTTCACTGGTAGTAACACCATTGACAATGCCAGAACTTGCTCCATCTATTAAATTCAATACATTTTTTTCCTGTTTATTTGAAAACTAACTTCAGTACCTACATACATTTTATCGAAACACTTTTATTTGAACTGTCAAAACATCTTTTCTGTTGTGCTGACTTTTTAACCCTTTAGAGAAAAATCAAAAATAATGAATTGATCACTGCGTGCAATAATATGACATTCCTTCGCCAAAAATGCTCTATAAATCAGTACTAGCTAAACCACCGTAATCATTTATTACGCCACTAGAGGGGGCAATAAAAATGAGAAATTATTTTTAATAACGACGTGGGGCGGCGGGGTGACTACGCACAATATCTTTACCCCTTATTAGAGCATTCTTTAGCAGTGAAGTGGGTAATAATAGTTGAGACATCTAGTTTACGACTTCGGACAGCGAGAACGACAACGAGACGAAGTGTTTGTTATTTGTGATATTCATAGAGATTTTTGATGACCTTTGTGGCTATTGTTCTAATAGCCAGATACGCAGGAGGTTGTAGGTTCAATACCCGCTGGGCGACAAATGTGTTTGCTCTTCTGTAGACAAACATAAATTATTATAGATGGGTAATTATGAGATCTGCCGACAAAATTATCTCGCGTCATATTTTGTGAGATCTGAGTGAGATTTTGAGTTTAACTCAAAGAAGCAGCTAAACTCAAAAACTACCGGATGAATTTTCATACGGTTTTCATCAATAGACAGAGTGGTTTAAAAAAGTTTATGTTTATAATTTCATCATATTTTGTGAAAATGGTTTGAAATATTATGATGAGTATTGTTGTGTAACAATTAAGGGGGACTGTTCCTATTTTATCGGTCTACAGAAAAATCAGCGATGGCATATGTTTATCTTTTGAATAGCTTACTAGTAACATTTATATGTATAATGTGTTAAGTATATCAGTCGGATTGGAATACTATGGCTTAGATTGAGCTTTCACCGCGCCGTGGTGTAGTTGTTGAGATGTACGAGCATAAATCTTGAACATATGCCCAGATTTCCATAAAATTTAAACACGGAGATTTTACCAAAACACGGTTAGTAGCCTATTGAAACGCAGGAGGTTGCAGGTTCTATTCCCGCCTCAAATTAAGTACAAATGCAATGGGACTTCATTGAAAGAAGTCGCTCGCTCGTTATAAGCTCGTGGCGAACAACTAGTATTATAAATGCAAATGTGAGTTTGTTTGATTATCACGCCCACACTAAAAGCTGAAAATACACACTAAACCGATTTCAAAAATTATTTTACCAATGGAAATCTACATTATATATATTATATATATATATATATATATTATATATAGGCTATATATAATTTATCCTAGTATTCCCACAGGAACGGTAACTACGCGAGTTAAAACGCATGGCGTGCTAGCTACTGCTAGTGTAAATATAAATGGACGGTTACTTGTGGTTCGTTGAATACCGCAATAACATTAAATAACTGTTCTACGTAGTTGGATCTTATAGGATATAAAGACCCGATTACCTACTGGTACCCAAGACATTGCCCACTACTAAAGTCTGTTAACAGTAGCATGATAATGTATGTGGGTGAGTTATTGGTAATGTTTAATCGAGAAATAAATTAAATCGAGGACTGACCTCTCCACTGCAGGCTCTAGTGGTAGTGACAAGTACCACTGCAGGTTAACCACACACCGGTTATCTCTCACATGTACCTCCGTGGAACGAAAACACCGAGGTAAATGGCACCAGGTCGTTTAATAGTCGGCTGAGACGCAGCAAGTTGCGGATTCAATTCTCGCCACGAGACAAATGTTTGTATGTTTCCTGCAGATCTTTGCCCCGGGTCTGGGTATTTTTAGCCCCTGCTTATCAGTCGGCTATTAGACCAACTGAGCCACGGACGCAGTAAATATGAAGTAATGGCAAAGAAAAATAAATCTTCTTCTTTTATAACCATAAAATTGAATCTTCTAATAGGTAGATCAACGCACAGCGAACACCGCAGAAGATACTTGTATTTTCTGTGGTGTTTTCTGTGCGTTAAAAGTTAAAAGCTGCTACTAATTGCATCATTATAGTTTTGACAGCAGCTCCCTAAGTACCAATGCAGTAAGTAAGGATAGACTGAAAGTGCAATATATACTTTATCCCTCGCACTTTCAGTCTATCCTTACTTACTGCATTGGTACTTAGGGAGCTGCTGTCAAAACTATAATGATGCAACTAATTGCATCATTATGGTTTTGTCATTAGCTTTTAATTTTTAGAAGAGCCCTCTTTAAAGAGGGCCCAACGAGTTCTTCTAAAAGTTATCGCATGTAGGCCACGCTACTACTCCACAAGCGCCCTTTACAAAGAATGTCCCGTCCTATCTATAAGAAAACTATTTATTAAAGCTATCGTAACTAAGCAGCACTCGTTTGTCACTAATGACAGAATAAATAAACGGAAAATAAAACGTAGAAAAGATAAAGTTTTAAAGTTCCTGCGTCGAGAACTAAACTAGGAGGAACATCAAGAAGCGTATTGGATTCATGCTGTACAATGGAATAAGCAAAGACAAAGTAATAATTAACTTAAACTATAGACAGCTAAAAGTAATATTAGAATAATACTTACAACAACTAAACTATAAATGAAACTGGGAATATTTTACTGAATATTAGATAGAAGCAATCCTAAAAAGTTAACGTTAAAAAAAACTATATTTTAACTATGTAAAAATTACACAGACAAAAAAATACTACTATATCTATTACTACTATATCTTTAATAATAATTATATGTACTTGTAATTTTAATCTTTCGAACGTTGTTGCATACAGGCTAAATGTAGTAAGGTGTGATATGTTTAGCATACAATGACATAGACACTTATAATTTATAGTCAAATTCCAAATAAAAATAAAAAAAAATATAAAACAAAACAAATAAAATAAAGCCTATGTACGAGGTATCGTAAAGGTTATAGAAAATTTTAAGTTTAAAACTGCTTAAGTTACGTTAGTTTTCTTTCTTTTTATCATGTTAAAATATCATTTTTTAAATATGTATAAGTTCAAATAAGTTGCTTCACTACTTGTATTTAAAGACATTGTCTAGCAAAATTTATAAAACTAGTAGACATATAACCGGGACTGGGGTGAGTTACGGTAGATATCCTGCAACACAGGCTCTTTGAGACCTAATGCGGGGAATAGAGCTTAATCGGGTACACACACCAGATATACACTAGGTACTTATAACTTACTAATGTTATAATAGTTGTTATGTACATTGCAGGTATTTGTAGTACCAAGACTTACAAGTCTTGGTACTTACTACAGTTACTAAACAAGCAAGTACCAAGACTTACAAGTCTTGGTACTTAATACAGTCACAAACAAAAAGTTACAAAGAAATTATTTGATAATAATACGTTATTATCAAATAAATTTTATTTTTATTTTTGTAGCTACATATTATTCAAATAAGGTTCAATTTTTAACCGATTTTAAAAAGAGGAGAGATTGAGTTGGTTACCTCAGAAGTTCGTTATTTATAAAAAGATATGGACAAACATTTTTGATTCGTATAGATATACCTAGCTTCGTATGTACCTTCGTAATTCGTATCTACACTGCCAGATTGTTATTGATAGATACATAAATCGATATGTACAAAGTTAGTAGGTACGTATTGATAGAAATGACGATATACAATTATATACCAATCTAATTTTCGTCACATCTACATATCCATCATCATCAGGGTCATTGAAATCGTTTATTTTATGGTAATTATTAGACTAATTACTTTAATTGAAGCCCTGAAGAGTAAGTTAAACTGAATTCGGGAGTCAATATTATCAAAAAACTTATTTTACCATGAATTAGATGTGAATGCGTCAATAAGGTACGTGTGTAGGCGCTCTAAAATAATGTAGTTATATTTTGGAATATGGATTTGAATTTGAATTTGTATGGGCAGTAGTACATAAATACTACCTGTACATTATATTCTACACGGGTATTGACGTAGAAAAGAAAACTGTCAATACTTAACCTAAAAATAACTCGGTCTGTTTGTTTTTTTAGATGTTTCTCAATTATTGGGGATTTGTGACCACTTCCATCAATATAAATTTCTATTAACTCGGTCAAAAAACCAACTCTTAGGAAAAAAATCAATTTAAAGTGTTTCACAGTTTGTTTATAAAAATTCCACATCGAATTTGGATAAAGTATAGTCATTATCCTTTGATTATTTAGCTCATTACATGGTTGAAACAAACGTTATTATCGTTGACACGTAGGAGTGCAGCAAATGAAACTGCTGGTAGTAAGACTGGTAATAACACGGGTAACGAAGGATATACTAATATAAAAGAACGTCGGTCTGACATATTTCACGGGGGAGGACAGCACAATCAACGTCGGCTGACGAGCGCCGAGCCAGGAATGCTGTGCGATTATGAAACACCATTTGTCAAGTTTTTATTGGCCACCCTAAAGCAACGGCTATTGTTGCAAAGCCCTCCGTTGGACCCTTCGGCTGACGTTAATTCATAATTTTTATAACTTGTTAACATTCTGTGGGTACACTTTGCGTCAAGATCTACTTTTGGAAGCGATACGGCGGATGACATATTAAACGGATAGGTAAAATAGATAACTTACAATATGTTTGGTAATTTTTTCTAAATTTTTACGATTGGATTTCGTTTTTTTTATGGACAGTGTTCCTGTTAAAGAATAACGTTAATTAAGATCAACTCGATATTTTTCACAAAATTTTATTTTTTAACTCTATTAAAAATTAATAGGTGACATTCATTTCTTAAAAAAACAGTAACTTAGTCTCCAAACTAACTATAGCTTAGCCTAATCGCTGCGACAGCCGTAATTGAAATTCCGTCCACCGAGTACTTCATTGTGTAATGCCTAGTTTACACGAGGCCATCGCTGCCTGCCAGTCTCACTGGCAGCCAGCGCTGGCTTGGTATTTGTCTTGTGTAAATAGTTTTTCAAGCCAAGCTAGCGCTGGCTGCCAACGCTGGCGAGAATAGAGCGCCCTTCTATTTTTCAAGCCAGTGACCTCCGCCCGCATACCCCTCGACCCCCGTGCTAGCGTTGCGGACACGTGTAGGCGCATCACGCCAGTCACTGTCGAATGTCCGTATTGTATGTGTGTCTTTGATTTTGTTTGGAATTTCTGCGACAAAATGCCGAGAAAATTCAACGAGGAGGAAAGGTGCAGTTGGTTTTACCAACCAACCAACCGCTAACCTGTACTCAGAAGGATCTTCTAATCTCAGATGTTTCAGCAACAAAGCAGAAGCTCCAGTTATAGGTCTATCGCTTAACCATTTTCTTAACCAGTCGTTTCGCTTTTTTTTTAAATATACAAATGAACTCTTCTCTTAATAGTACAGAGATATTCTTTACACATTTCTTTTTCAACAGACTGCCGCAAATTCATTATTTTTTGACTTCAAACGTGTGCACACCCGAAGAAAAATCCGTGAATGAATGGCCTCGTCTAAACAACAGGGGCCAGGCCAACGCTGGCTTGTCTTCAGGACTGGCGCCAGCATTACTTGCTTCGTAAAAACTCTGCTTTACAGTATAAGTGTCATATTGGTGTCAAATCTTTTTGAACACTTCCTAAGTAAATTGCGTAAAATGGACTAAAATGACACGTAGCTATTCAGACAGTGCCATTCTAAAGCTAAAACGGAACAATTTTATATCTAATTCATCTCATTTTACGATAACAGCTCTAAATTTTGAAACATTACATGTCTAATTATATAAGGTCGTTACATATGAAATTGGCATTTTGTCACTGGCCACTTTGATCTCAAATCCTCTTTGGTTAGGAATTCCAAATTCAAATTTATACAGCTATTTACTCATGCATTTGTGTTTCGAAAACCATAATTCATTTGTTTTTCCTCTTTTGTATTTTTTCTTTGCGTCACTCAGTTTAAAAAATGGAAAACTTGAAATATCGCGTTATTTACGAGTAAGTGTAGTGAGTTCCTCCGTGGCACCAGTGCTGCAGAAACAACCATTTTTTTCGAAATTTGGATAACTTCTTGTTAAGAAAAAAATTCAACTCCGATGAGGCAGTCCAAACCGCCTTCAAAGATTTTATTGATGCCCGTCCGAATGTTTTTTTTAGTAAAGGGATCAATGAAGTACCTATGAGATGGTAAAAGTGCATAGATAGCAATGGTATATACTTTATAGAAATGAAAAATGCAATCAAAATTTTGTCTCCGACGGGACTCGAACCCGTAACGTTCAGACGAACACCTTTAACGCAGGCGCCTTTACCATTCGGCTACAAAGCAATTAACCGTCGGGTCAAAAATCTTGACTGCCTTTATCGGTTTCGAACCGAGTGGCGACATCCAGCAGAAATCTTTCCCTAATAATTTCCCTAATACTAATACTTACCTAACCCTTAGCTTGAGGAAGTGCAACAACAGAATCGACACCAATGTCAACATCGTCCCAGCCCTATTCGTGTCATTAAGCAACACAAGTTCAGTTTAAGCAATCAAGCTACGTTTAACGAACTAAACGTAAAAAAAAAACAAACCACAAAGGAAATGGTACCTAGCTCCCTTAAAATTTTGCTCTAGTCTGTCTATAGGTAGCTACTACTGACATTTCAACATATCAAAGTAATCCCGTATTACGTATTAGTTAATCCAAGATAGAACAAATATCATCGGTGGCAGTCGGTTGGTCAGAAGCGAAGCTATTGTGTGCAATCTCATCGTAACTGCTTCGTAGACCATCTCGTAGCAGTGGTCAAGCCAAGAAGCACGCTCGTAGCACAGTGGCCATGCTAATAATAAGCACGCTCATAGCAAATCTCGTAGCGCAGTGGTCGAGCTCGTTCAAGCAAGAATCGTTTTGTCATAAGCTTTAGCTAAACTGAATTTCAACTCCACTCCGACAGTTTCAATGCAGTTATAACGACAACATTCCAAAGACTGCAAGGTAGCTTCACGGTCGACGTGCAGTTGGAATGCAGTCCGTTTGTCAAGAGCCTTAAAGCTAGTGAAATGTTTCTTGAGCCCTGTTTTAATTATAATCTAGAATCTAATCGACTCTTCTGTCACTGCAGCTCGGGCATTGATAATTTCTTTCCGCGATTTCGAAAGCAATATCTTGCGATTTTTTTTTTTATGTTAGATAGGTTAGCTCTTGATTTCATCCTTGCTATCGCAAGAATGAGATCGACGATGGAGCGAGCTTCCCTAGAAAATGCCTATTAACTCTTTTCTTAAACGTAATCGGGTCATAAGAGGTTGGAAACACAGAAGATGGTAGTTTGTTCCAGTCGAGAGCAGTGCGATTCTAAAAAAGTACATATATTTTTTAATTTACCAAATGTGTCGTTATTTTATGGCCGTACAAAAATTAAAAAATAACTTAAAACTATTCAAAAATTTTTTTATGACCACTGCCAGATTTATGTGTTGGAAATCTTTTGCGCTTACGATAGTCTGTGATGTCCGCTACTTACTGTCTCAGGGTGGCGCTATCTGTGTGAACTAAATCACAGTGTTAAATTAGGAGGAAAATCTTCATACTCGTAGTCTTAGGTCAAATCATCATCATCATCATTTCAGCCATAAACCGTCCACTAATGAACAAAGGCCTCCCTCATGGGTCTCCATGAGGGGTAGTTGCCATACTCACCACGCTTGGCCGGCGGGTTGGCGAGCGCAGTATGGGATGTTGATATATGGAAAGACGCTGCTGCCCATCTTTCGGAAGTATCCCTTAGCAGGCTCTTACTGCATCCACGGGCATGAGAGGAGGGGCAACATTCTACTGCCGGCGCCCCACGGCTCGACTATTCAAATAAAAGTTATTAATTCATAATTGGCGTAGCAACAACCCTCTGCTACATATCTGAGTGCCCAGGATGCATTCATATTGTTCGCTTCAATAGTCAAAGCGAACCGCACACTTTAATATCTGCGTGGCCGTATACAGGCTGTTATTACAAATTAGGTTATTTAAAAAAGCTAAATATGAATAAAATGAGAAGCAACGCGTTACTGCTAAACCTTGATGGTCTCTTATGAAGGTATGTATGCATGTAGTAAAATTGAAAGCACAGTTTAAGGATACCAATGCAGTAGGTAGTAGTAGCAAAGCAAATGACAGAAGAGGCTTGCAAAATTAAGGGCGGCATACACTTATTTATACACTTATTCATTATATTTCACATAACAGCAAGAAGCTTACTATAGAAGACTATAGTAAGCTTCTTGCTGTTATGTGAAATATAATGATGTTTCGTCCACGTTGAACACGAATGCCAGCAGCAAACCGTGAGTGCCGCTTCGCTGTAATTAGCAGATTTTTTAGGAACGATAGATCATATAGCAAATCATTCCTTTATTTTTTGTAAAGAAACAAGACTGTTTACAAAGATTTATAAAAATACGGTGCCCCCACCCAGGGAATCGAACCCGCAAAATTTTGTATAAAAACAACGGTTTGTACTTTTGTGCCATCAATCGACAGGGTCAATAAGGACCAAATCTCCCTTACAATCATGGTAAATTAAATGAAAGGTTTATGGTTCACACAAAGGTTCTCTATTTTGTCTCCGAAATGTTATATCCTTAACATAATAAAACCCATAAAAATTATTTTCATCGATTCCCTGAATATAAATAATCTATAATATCCCTATTTATCGTTTCCATAAGGATCCCTATTTATAGTTTCCACTAATATCGGTATACATAATGATTAAAATTCATAAAGTGATTTGTAATAAGTAAAGAAATCCTTAACATTATTAAGTCATAAACATTAATCTCATAGTTTGTTATTTTTATTGAGTTTAACCACACTTGGTAGAACATTTTCAACGAAATGAATAACATATTTATTCATTACAATAATTTTCATGTTCATAATATTTTGTTTGAGGCCGCTACAGCTTCCGCGTAGTTTTTTTACTAGCCTATTAGCTAGTAAAAAATATTCACCCACCTACTTTATATAGCCAGCTTTATATAGCTACCGCCGTATTGGCCTGCGGAAATTGGCCACTGGCGAAAAAATCTAATAAATAATAACTAACTTACACGGTCTGCTCTTCTCGGTTCTGTCAAAGGCAGAGTATCTGGTTGGTTATAAAAAACCTAATAACCTACTGTCTCTCCATCTCGGTTCTGTCACAGGCAGTGTTTTCGGATGGTTATAAAAAATACCTAATAAACTACTGTCCTTCTGTCTCGGTTCTGCCACTGGAAGGTTTTATAATCGTTCGAATATATTCGGAAGAATAAGTTTTATGATTCGTTATTATTAAATAAATAAATAATGCTGGACAAATCACACAGCATCATCTAGCCCCAAGCTAAGCAGAGCTTGTGTTATGGGTGCTAGATGACTGATATACTTAATACATTATACTACATAGATAGATATTTTTATTATTTAGTATATAGAAAAACATCCAGAACACCCTGAACAAATATATGCAGATCGTACAGACATTTGTCCCGAGGCGGGAATCGAACCCGCAACCCCTTGCGTCGCAGGCGGACCTTCGCCCGCTGCGCACAGAGCTCGACATTATGACACAATTATGTTAATAACGATGGAAATTGTGGAAATAATTTATTAGGTAAAATAACTTTATGCGTAAAGAGCATTAGGATGAACAATATCTTATTGTAAATTATATGTATGGGACCATAATATTATGGATGGTGATGTTTCGGACACACTTGTTATTGATTGTGATTTTCGGACAATCAATTTTCGGAGACAAAATGGGCACCCGGTTTATAAACAACCAGTGTACTATAAACATTTAGCACCTGCTTTAACGGCAAAGAAAAACATAGTGAGGAAACCCGTGTTCTGGTACCTCGCCTGATTTAGGGTAAACGAAAAAGTTAATAAAAAAAGGTATTCTAATTTTAAAGATTGCCTCTAAAAATTACATTAATACAACTTTTACTGTTCCATTGGTCTACAAAACCTAATCTCACGTAATATTTCTGGCAAGGCCAGTGTTACATGCAAATGTTATTTTTTTATAGAGGAGTCAGTAAATTATTGTCTTACGTTATAAAAGAAAGGCCTCTTATTGGTGACGCTTTTGTTTGGTATAAACTTTATTGTCCATCTTTAGCATAATTTCGAGGACTGGAAAGGGCTAGCCAAAGTTAAAATCCAAACCAATGAAAAAATAAACACTTTATTGTACACATAACAGGAAACTCTTAATATATAAAAAATAGTACTAAACTAAGCAGGATCGTGTTTTGATCTACAAGCCAAGAATGAGAACGAGCCCATTTCTCGCATTTCCATCATCCCAAATGATCTGCCTCTCCGGTTTAAGCGACTAATTAGTTGATAACCACTGACATTGCCTAAGCAGCTGAAGTAACGGTTTTACTAGTTTAAATGAAATCATTCAACAAGTCGTTGCATTTTATGCAGCGTTTATAAAAAAAAAAACTATAGATTATTATAATAATGGGTTATCAAATAATTATCGCGTAGCCTTTATTCTATGTGAAAAGATGCCGTCGCTTTACGCCGGTTAACTCCAACACGACAGTCTGCCTGCGACCACGATGGGTGCAAGCCTATCGAAACATCGGGTTAAAAATAAAGATAAATAATATTAAGTAATAATGTGTTTTGATTCCAGAAAGTTGACACAAAAAAGCTATTCTGTGTTCCAAATAAGAGTTAATTATTTTTTTTTTGGGATAATTTCTAAAAAGTACGGTAAACATAGATCTTGTTATATTAATTCAATCAAGGACGATTGTCTTTGGTGGTATAGGTATATATTTATTGTACAACTGAAGACTAAAGCATAACAAGCTGCTGCCCGCGGTTTACCCGCATTTTTTGCCTTCGTCGATGAATGAGCTATCTATACAACAATAAAATAACTGTTCAATTGAAACCATTACTTCCTGAGATAGCACTTTCAACCGAACAGACAACTGTTCAGCTATAAGTATAGATTTCTTGAGTAAACTTAAGATTTTTTGATCAATTTAAGCAAGCGGGAATGTTAATGGTTTTCATAATGTTATAAAGACAGTCAAACGACATAACACCAATGTTTTTAGACTTCTTCTTCAGACTTCGACACTTCTTGCGAAGTGCGAGTAAGAGTCGGTCTTACGATCTTTACTTTAATTTCAACTTTCAAGGTCAAATGTTTAAGATTTCACTTATATATCTGAAAAGGTGATAGCTATAGGAATATGGTTCAAAGAGAGATTTTAGTTTGGCTTCATATATTTTTGCGGTAGGTTCGAAAGGAAACAAGTATTCAAACCTTTTTTTTGTAGATAATATTTCGATCTATAAACTTTTTCTGGACCATTTTCCAGTAGCTGCCATCATTTTAGATTTATACGCAAAAAAATTGTGATTTTTGACCTCGAAGTAAAAAAACTTTTCACATTGCATTAGCAGGTACTATCGTATTTAAAACAAAGGTACTCATACAGAAATCCAGTTTGTTGGGAATCAATGCAAACTCAGTCTTTTTCTGTCTATTTTGACTGGACTATTATGGCTAGTGATATGTCATCGTCAGTAAACACAATTATCAATACCATTACCACAATTACCATTGCGATTTCGCTAGCCCCGCTCGCTAGCTCCATCTATTGTGTTAAAATATTGTAAATACTTTTTCACTGAAAACGGCAAATACAAAAAAAATCATTTGGGCAACACTGACTCAATCTGAACAGACTTTTCATTAAGAGTCAATACCAAAACCACCTCTATCCTCTATAAAATAGCTAGCAAATGTTGAGTGAGGTCCAAAACCGACACTATTCACTTGTCAAGTGCAAAACCGCCATCGTCTCGACCAATCACGACACAGTAGCCATTGTGGTCGCTGCAGGTGTTTTTCTGTTTACGAGTGTTATTAATTATATTGATTTTAGTGGTTTTTACTACCATATTTCAATCGAGAACTATACGCAGGAGTTCATTGCTATTCTGTTGATTTGTTAAATGAGGTGGAAAATGAGGTATTTACATTAAATTAAAGCACTTAGAGTAACTAATGAGTGAACTTCCTGTACATGTTTTTGGGTATATCTCTGGTAAAAAAAAATGAAAAAGTGGACAGTGTAGGATTTGCATCTACACCCCTCCCATTGAATACGTCGACTGTTTCCTCTTCCTCGACGGCGCCGGCGGTCCCGTGTACCCCCGCAGTTCCCCGCAGCTTGCAAGCAGTCTGTTATGGATGATGTTCCCGAGGCACTTGACGTAGACCGCTGAGCACTGCGTGAGGAACGACAGCCTCTGCACTGGGTCGGGGCCGCGGTCGAAGAGGAACAGACCGGTGGCTACCACGCAGCCCGCTGCTAGGTGGATGTGTCTCACATTCGCGATGTCTGCAAAATAGAAGGCCTATGTAACGAAATGTGCCGCGGGGTGCCGGCAGTAAAATGATGCACCTCCTCTCTTGCCCGTGGCATCAGTAAGAATCTGCTAGGGATACCACCGGAAGATGGGCAGCAGCGTCATTCCATATATCAACATTCCGCGCTGCGCTCGTCAAACACCCTGCCAAGCGTAGCGAGTATGGCAACTAACTAGCCTCTCATGATCTTGGAGATCCATGAGGGAGCCCTATGTCCAGCAGTGGAAGTAGACAGCAGCCCGGCTGAGGTGATGATGATGTTACGAGAAGAAACAGAAACCAGACTCATAGCGAAGAGTCTCGCTCAACATCTCCAGTGTCTCGCTTGGCATTAGGATCAAGAGCCATATCCAAAAGGCAGTCTCCTGGACTGCACGTATAGTGAGGAGACTCCTAACTCTGTAGTCTTAGTCACCGACGGCATGAGCCTTGCTTTGCTTGGCTGGTGATTCACCGTTTTTATTTATTTTTTAATGTGAGGAGGATAGTTACCGCGTCGCTGTATGCTCTGGTTCACGCTCATAGTGTAGGCTACAGAGATGACCTCGTCCTGGATCTCTGAGCGGTAGTACTCCGCCACCTCCATGGCCGGGCCGACGCCCTCCAGAAACGTGCCCGTCATGCCGACGTGCGCGGCCATCATCAGCGCCTTCTCCACGTTCGTGAACAACGGGATGCGGAAACCTGGATAATATAAGCTTTTCATAAAAGGAGCCATCATGTGCTCTGGCAGTATAATGTTGTTTAAAACTTGTGATGTTTAAAAATTTAAGTTGTGTTTGTAAATAGATATAGACAATTGGATAAGTCTGTTATTTTATACATAAATTTAAAAAGACAAAGTGATCGGTCTTAAGAAGTGGAGTTATGCAGGGTACCTGGCCGGACATGGTAATGTCTATTTATTTATTTATTTTATTTAACGTACAAAACACGTCACAACCACTTTAAACAATGAGGTTACATAATGTTAAATTATAACTATTGGAGGAATACTGTGAATGAGTGATGACCGAGGTCAACTGAAAGAAGTTGTGTGGAGTTGACATTAATAAAGGCCGCAGGGCCTACCTGAATACGCAATGTTCAGGACTGAGGAGGCTAGCAATAATTAAGCCAGGTCTTCTCAGGAGTGGGTGATTCCGAGCTGAGAAGAACAAGTATTTTTTGGTGGCAGGCCGAAGTGCAGATGGCGGAAATAACTCGATAAATATTTACTGCGAAACCATACAGTACAGCAAGGCCTTTGCATCTATTGTAGATAATTTTTTACAGCGACTTTTTTAACTATTTTTATATAACTGGATAGAACGTTGCACTCGTTCTTGCTCAATGTAGTTTTGGGAATGATGTGAATATTTAAATTGAAAACGTAACATATCAATTTTGTTCTGAATACTAAGTCGGATATATACGAGTTGGCACGCCCAAAATTATAAGTGGTGGAAACAAACAACGTATATGAAGCATTTGACGACCTTTGTGGCGCAGCGGGCGAAGGTACGCCTGCGATGCAAGTGGTTCGATTCCGGCCACAGAACAAATGTCTGTACGATCTGCAGATATTTGTTTAGGAGGTTCTGGATGTTTTCTATGTATAATAAAAAAAAAACTATGTAGTGTAATGTATTAAGTATTATCAGTCATCTATATACCCATAACACAAGCTTAGCTTGGGACTAGGTGATGCAATCTGAATTGTCCAGTATTATTCATTATATTTATTTATTTATTCATTCTATCCATAATCGGAATACAAAACAATGTTTCTATACATCTTAAGTTTGAAAATTCACACAAATATATAAAGAAAAACACCCAGATCCAGTACAAATGACTTAAGTAAATACAAAAAAATACCCGCGGCGTGAGTTGAACCCCGCAATGAAATTAGTCATGTATCCTGCTTTCATTTGTATGTGTAAAAATACCTTTTTTTAATCTTTTGAATATCCCCCATCTAAAGGTTTGTTTGTTTAAGGATGTCTGTTACCTCTTAAAGCAAAAACTATTAAACAGATAAAGCTAAAACTTTACGCATCTATAAATGTTGACCAGGATTAAAACATGGACTACTATTTATCCGGGTCAATCGCGTGCGAGGCTGCGGGCAGAAGCTAGTACGAGTATCAATGTAATGGATAAAAAAGGTTTTAATCTCACCCAAGGTAGACAGGATGTCCATTTCGGTATTATTGATGGTCCGCAGAGAAGTGCTAAAATTTAGGCTCAAGAGAAACGCTTTGATCGCATTGGCGTGGAGCTGCCTCTCCGAGCTCATCATCTTGGAGGTCAGAGCTATACACACGCTGGCTATTAGGGGGATGCGACAGGTCATCTCCTTTCTCATTCGATGCCATTCTGAGCACTCTGTAAGTAATTATCTATGGTAAGTTTGTTATACTTAATTGTCAGAGGTACATAATATCGATGCTTTCCAGGAAGACTGGTGGGAAGCAGCCGTTGATCGTAGACCTTGGAACGAGATGGGGGAGACCGTTGCCCAGCAGAGGGACTCGTTATATGTATGTTAAAAAAATGTTTTTTTAACTTCTTTATTGTTTTCTTAATGAGTACATATCGTTTACGAGAACAACAACCCAAATATTTAAATCGTTAGATACGCCTTTAGCGTAATGAGAGCGCGCTGTTTTGTTTCCACGCGATTTGACATTACATACATATATACATTTGGAATCGGTGTTCCTCTAAACACGATGTAAGGCGGACATGGGGTGTGTTATGTTTTTCACAAGAGGTCGGCAATAAGATTGCGCAATAAATGGAAACAACAGTTTGGTTTATTGGCAAAACCAATGCGCGTGCGTTGGCATTATTGTTTACAAACATAAAATGTCTTTGGTATCAGGCCACATCTAACGATTTAAATCTTTGTAATAACCTTCATATTACTAACACCCACCGCGGCGCAGTTGATTGCATAGCTGGCTGAGACACAGGAGGGTTTAATTCCCGTCGCGGTATTTTATCTTTGAACTGCAGATCCGCAGGTGTAGTGGGGTGCCGGCATAAGAATGTTGCCCGTCCTATCTTGCCCGTGGATACAATAAAAATCTGCCAAGGGATACCTCCGCAAGACGGGCAGCAGCGTCATTTCGTGTCTTAAACACCTATTACTGCACTCGCCAACCTGCCTTCCAATCGTGGAGAGTATGATAGCAACCGCAATGGAGACAATCCACAAGGGAGGCCTGTGTCCAGCAGTGGACGTCCCACGGTTGAAATGATGAAAATGACGATTAACCGAAAGACGGAAATACTCACGCGGTGATATACAGGAAAAAACCCGCAGCTTCTTAGACATGTACCGCTCGAACAGGCTGCTGGTTTGCCCCGGGATGCCGTCCGACGTGAACTCGTACTGCTTGCATAGCCACCAGATGAAGCTACGTCCGGTGGAGTTGAGAAGCTTCACAGGGTTTCCCAGCTCTTCTTTCTCTGTAAGATAAAATCAAATAAAATGAAAAGTGTCTAATTCAAATGTCAAAAAAGCTATGAAGAGGGCTATGCTTGGGGTTTATCTACGGGATCGTATCAGATATGAGGTGATACGTATAAGAACTTGGGTCACCAACATAGCCAAACGGATTAGCAAGCAGAAGTGGCAATGGGCAGGCTTTGTAGCTCGAAGAACAGGTGGCCGATAGCGCCGGAAAGTTCTCGAGTGGAGGCCACGGACCGATATAATAAAAATAATAAAATGTTCATTTTTTGCTTGCCTGTCTGTTTGCTTTAGCTTATCTCTGAAACGGCTGGATCAATTTTGACGGCACTTTCACTGGCAAATATATTTTTTTTATAAGGTACTCCTTAATTTTTTTTTCTAGAATTATGTAGTAGGCTATGTTACTACATAGCCTACTACATAATAAGCTATCTGTTCCGACGTCCCTACAAAAGACTTAAATGTCCCGATTGAAACTGAGCAATGCAAATTTAATTTTCCGTCCGTTCCGTAGCCCGTGCGTGCCGTTGGACGGGACATTTAAGTCTTTTGTAGGGACGTCGGAACAGATAGCTCAATAACGGTGACAGTCCCGATATATCGGGACGGATGGCAAACCTAGGCACGTGGCACGCTGCAACTGTGCCACGAAGGTAGGGGTATAGTAGTAAAAGTAAAATAGTATAATTCCTTACCTTCATCTAAGTCTTGCTGTTGAAACCGTTTCATCCAGTTTGGGAGAAGTTCAGTCATAATTACAAATTCACTATAATACTTAGCCGATATATCGGGACGGATGGCAAACCTAGGCACGTGGCACGTTGCAACTGTGCCACGAAGGAAGGGGTATAGTAGTAAAAGTAAAATAGTATAATTCCTTACCTTCATCTAAGTCTTGCTGTAGAAACCGTTTCATCCAGTTTGGGAGAAGTTCAGACATAATTACAAATTCACTATAATACTTAGCTATTCTCAAAACACACGCAAAGCGCTAATGGCGCGCAAACTAGCGGTGTGTAGTTTACGAATGAATGCTTCAAATGAAGTACTTCAGCTCTTATTAGCCTATCGTTCACTAGTTCAGTTGATACTTCAATACTTCAGCAGTTCAGTTACTTTAGTTTGTGAGTTGTATCGTTTTCTTTCGCATTTATCATATTAGTATAGATATAAGTATAGATATTAGTAGGATAGGATAGAATTAATACTTCGATCGGAAAATAGTTCATTGAATGAATCTCACTCGACTGATACATCAAACTACCTATATCAACAGAACTAACTGAAGTAGGATTGGTAGACGGATCTGTTGAGCTACTGAACTAAATTGAACTGGTGAACTAAATGAGAGATATACTTCACGGTGCGCGAAAGCATTCTGCGCATGACTAGCGCAAACTTAACAAACAAACTCTAACAAAGCAGTGACTTATTAAAAACATAAATCTATTAATTTTGTATCGGATACCAGCAAACACAATATAAAAACGTAACTAGAATTATTACAAATTATTAAGTAAGTAATAATTGCTTTTCATATTAAAATTATAAACAAAAACAATGCTATTTGGTTTTGCATCGTTTGACAATGACACACATCACTAGATTGACTAGAATCTACGTCACTTCACTTTTCAAACACCCATTCCATCCTATTTGGAATGTTAATTAAAAAAAAACAAAACAGGTTGATTTCTTGCAAAACCTCGCACCAATGTTTGGTTATCTATAACGAAGCACTAAAGTTAAATAAACACCGATATGATTATACTAAAATTTGATTTTTTGCACTCGCGATGTTAGTACTCAAATCGCAAATCAAATCATAGTTACCTACACACGCAATTTAATGGGACTTTATCGCGTAACCATCATCTTTTATATCTTTCGAGCGTATTGCAGTGTAGCGCGGGGTCGGGTCGCGGGGGAACTAGATTACTCGAGCTACCTTCGAAGTTAGGTTTAAAGAATTTTTATTTCTCATAAGAACTACAAGGTAGCTACAAGGTCCACTTATAATGATATTCACAGAAGTAAAATTAAATAATAGGCCTCTGGAACCATAATCACCTTATTATCTAACACAAATTTATATTATTCTAGAAATCTTGAAAGCTTAGATAAAATAGTTTATCACACTAAGTTAAATTTTGCAAACTTAAAATAAAGCAAAAGAAAATATCCAGTCACAATATAATAAAAAAATAAATTACAGAACCAGTAGTGGAATGCTTGGTCGAACATTTGAGGTATGATCACATTTGTAAGCAAAAGAAATGTTATCTTAAATGTTATATTCTATTATTTCTTGGACCGGGAAGTATGGAGAGAGGGAAGGGAGGCCTTTGCCCAGCAGTGGGATCCTACAGGCTGATTAGATTAGATTAGATTATTTAACTAATCTTTTAAATCGATTATGTACGCCTTACGCTTGTTTTTATACACCTTTATATTTTCAAATTCTTTTATATGGTGTGGCAGATTATTAAATAATTGCGCTTCTTCAGAAATAAGCGTTTTTTTCCGTAGTTAGTTCGGGATTTTTTTACATATCATTTTATTTTATTCCAAAGATTGTGGTTATTTTCGTTTTGCTGTAGCTGTATGGTTGATTGTATAGAGTTAGAAGGTAAGGTTTAAAGAACTTTATTATCTCAAAAGAATTTAGGTACAATTCACTAGATGAGATATTTTTAAATATTAGATTGGGGTTGTACAGAGTTAACATTAGTTTACGTCATAATAATAGTGTACAATTTACAAAACTTATTGCTAGAAAGTGAATAAAAGTAAATAAATGCGGGTATTAACAAAACAATGCCATACGAACCATTCCAACACTTGTCTTTGTTCTGTATGAGAACACGGATCTTTGTTTTACAAGATGTGGCATTAGCTGATTACACAAATGGAAGCTAAAATTATGCGTTGACAATTAAATGAAGTGTACAACACAATACAATTTGTGGTTTATATCTGTTAAGATTTATTATTTGTTTTAGGGAATTATAATTAAATATCTTATTTATTTAGGTCGTATCAATATGGTTAAATTGAAATTAATTGAAATTGTTGTGAAGAGTAAATGGGTGTTATATTTAATCATCATCATCATTTCAGCCGTAAAACGTCCACTACTGAACACAGGCCTCCTTCATGGATTGCCATGAGGGGTAGTTGCCATACTCACCACGATTGGCAGGCGGGTTGGCGAGCGCAGTAAAAGATGTTAATACACGGAAAGATGCTGCTGCCCATCTTCCGGAGGTATCCCTTAGCAGGTTCTTACTGCATCCAATGGCATGAGAGGAGGGGTAACATTCTACTGCTGGCACCCCACGGCAAATTATATTTAATATTAGTACATAATTAAATATATATATATATATATATATAATAAATAAATAAATATATATATATATATATATATATATATTTATTTATTAATTTAATTATAATATATATATACATATGTATTTTTAGAAGTATTTATTTATAATAAAACTTTTCGCCAGCCTTTATTAAATGTTGATAATGTTTTTGATTGCTTAATATCCTCAGGTAAATCATTGTAGAATTGGGCTCCTTCATATAGCAAACTTTTCTTGGCTAGGTTTGTGCGTTGATAAAGTAGCTGTATGTTATTTGCACTTCTGAGTTTGTATTTGGTAGATTATTTTTTTTTCTTGAAAGTAATCTTTGTATGTATATCATTATGTAATATTATGTGTATTAGTATACAGGTGGGGTTTATGTAGGTTTGTGTTAGACAAACCTACATAAACCCTTTAGTAGTTTTGTGTTTTTAAATAGAGTAATAGTACCAACTATTACTCTATTTAAAAACACAAAACTACGTGAGGTAGTCATAATTAAACAAGACTTTAACTTATTTATTTTGAGCGATTTGCAGTATTTTCAAGTTAGTTTTAGCTACAGTGCCCCACAACTCAATTAAGTAGTCGATATTTGGTTTTACTTAGCTATTATACAGGCCGTCCCAAACTTTTGGGACATGAAGGGGGAGTTCCTTAAATATCGTAGATAGTGTATTTTGCTGAAAGAAGACTTTATGTTATTTTTAAAAGTTAGTAATTCTGCATTCATAGATTTTCTAAAAATTACTTGCTTCGTCTGGGAATCGAACCGACTTAAATGTCAAAAAAAAATCATCCTACTTTTATGATGCTAATCGAAAGAATAGCTAAAAAATAATAACTTTGCTTAAGTAACATTGTATTTTAATTTGTAAAGAAAGGAACAACGTTAAATTAATCATTTTAATCAAATTAAAAACATACATGAAACTGCCGTAGTCAATTAAGTGGGTATTTTTTTGTAAATTAATTAATTAAATGCTCAAAATGTGATCCCTCTTGTCTTACACAAATCGCCAATCTTTTAATGAGTCTGCTGCCTGTTGGTTTTCTTATCATTTTATGGTGAACACTCGATGTGATATAGCACAATTCTGTTTGCAACTCGCCCACGTCCTCGTATCGCGTTTTGTATTGCATATCTTTCACGTATCACCAAAAGAAGAAATCTAATGGTGTAAGGTCCAGGGACCTGGCCGAACATCTAATCGGTCCATTTGTACCAATCCACGTAGGAAAACATTCATTTAGAAAATCTGCTGCTCTCCGACTATTATGAGCCGGAGCTCATAATAGTCGATACATTTGAAATCGCTTGACCCGAGACAAATATCTTCAGAAAAGCAAACATTTGTCCCCCACAGGGAAGCTAACCCGCAACCTCTTGCATATTAGCAGACTAATGCTAATAGGCCAACTGAGCCACGAAACTCGTCCTTCGCATTATTTAGACCTTTGCATGATATCCTACACTATTTAGTACTAGGCTACATCAGTTTCAGATTAATACCTAGCTATAAAAGTCTAATAGCCGTCTCGCTTACAGCTACGAAGCTATAGGTGGAGGTATAAGCATGAAACGGCAAACAGATATTAAGCCGTCACATTAACCTTGATATGGGCAATAAAAGGCAAATGTTAAAGTTAAACTCAGAGGGCGTGGTAGCGGCAAGGCGGAATTTTTATCTCTGACTCCGCCCAGCTGAAAACTCTCCGCCCAAACCGCCATTTCGATTTTCCACAAAACGAAAGAGCACATTCCGTCTACGGTATTAGCATTTCAGCACTGCGTACCTTACAGACACATGTATATGCCGCACCAGCGCCAGCACCCACAGCTTACTTGCACTGGTTACTGATAGTTTTTGTTTCAATTCTCTCATCATGAGTCACTGGGTTGTAAACCAACATCGGCCGCTCACTGAAATAATTATTATTACATAATATTATTGTTATTTTTTGTTTTTGTTCTGTTTTGTGATTTTACTAACCATTCTCCATTGTATTATGTGTTACTAACAAAATGGATTTTTATCTGAATAAATGAATTTGCAATTTCAATATCTGATTGCATTTAGGTACCTACTTAAGTTTATTTTTCTATGTTTTTGTATATAATCAAACAATTTTTTGCGATTTCGGTATTTATGTTATGAAATTAAAGGCACGTACGGTATTTTTAAACCAGGCATCTTTATGTGTATGTGTAAAGGTAAAATTATATCTGCGATATGTTAAATTTTGATTAGCCTTCAGTACACATGCATGTTCTATTCATAATATTATGTACAGTTTAAACCTAGATATAAATTGATCCTAAGATTACAAAACTAAATAAAATAAATCTATATTGACGGATCAATAAAAAAACTTGTGGCTTTACGTAGGTATTTTTTGTAGCCCTACGGCAACTCTTCGCGGAGGACAAGAATCAGCTGGCGTTTCGTTTGTCATATATGTATTTGCTGTTGAAAATAAAACTTTCGTAGTCTTTTCTTAAATGAAAGGTGGTCAGAAACACACCGTTTCGTGTTAGTACACATAATTGTAATAGGTGCTAAGTTGACGGGGATGAAGAAATGAGTGAATCTTGCAAATGCCGTGAAACGTTGCCCTCTACACGTACATAAGTACCTACAATTTTGTTACAGTTTAAAAAAAAATACTTATAAATACCTAAATCTATAAGTACTGATATTAAAAAGATGAAGAGTTTGATCTGACCTCAGAAACTATAATGGTTCATTAGAAAAAATATTTTATGTTGGATAGCTCCTTTATCGACAAAGGCTTTAGCCTGTATAAAATATCATGCAACGACCAAAATGAGTGGCATCAATGAAGAACTTTCCAAAAACGGTAAACATTTTTTTTTGATAGCTTCCGTTGCGTACGTTGTGTAAACGGTTAAGTACCTAACCATGATGTACGACGGAATTGTTCACCATACAAAGATCTAAAAAAAGTCCGTGATAGCATTATAATTAAAATCGGTTAAGACGTTTACAATATAAGAATGGCCTTTGCATCTATTATAGATGATTTATGCATCGTCAGCAACTTGTAATCATGCTGTACGGGATGCTGCAGTGCCTGGGAGATTCTTTGATGGATTAGGCTTGCCCAGCACCTATACTATCCTCTCAGCTTAGTCAGATGTTAGTCAGAGGAAAGAACAGGTCAATACGTCTGAAGCTAACTAAGCCGCGGGTTTCCTCACGATGTTTCCTTCACCGTTAAGCACGTGTTAAATGTGAACTTACACTTGAAAAGAAATCCATTGGGTCACGGACGGTATCGAACCCACGACCTTCGGATTGAAATTCGGGGGTACATACCATTCGGCCAACACGGCTTTTTTCGTTTACAATTTACGAGGGTGAAAAATCTAATATTTTCAAATATACCTACCATTTTTAGGGTTCCGGACCAAAATGGTAAAAAGGAACCCCTATAGAATCACTCTGTCTGTCTGTCTGTCTATCACAACTGGATATCTCGAGAACTACTAATGCTATCGACTTGAAATTTAAAACGGTAAAAGACAACACTTTTTTACTAATATAGCACATATAAAATTGTTAAAAAAATATTGTTATTTTGATTGCAGGGGGGCGGAAAGGGGATCTCAAAATTTTTAAGTGAAGTTACTAAGCCGTGTAGGATATCATACAAAAGGTATTCATTTGCACATTAATAAACAGTTTTTATTTATTCTTTAAGCCGTATCGTTTTTGAGTAATTTACAAAAATGTTGAAAAAAACGACCGTCCCCCCCCCCCCTTATCTCCGAAGTTTGCAGAGATAAACCCGTGATATTTTTATTGCTAATAGAAGTGCATGTAAACTTTATAGGAAAATTATAGCGAACTCTCTAATTTGCATAGTTTTTTATAAAAGGGGGTCGGAAGAGGAGTTTTTAAAAATTTTTGTGAAGTTACTAGGTGATGTGGGGTATCATATAAAAGGTATTCACTTACACATTAATAAACAGTTTTTTATTTTTCCTTTAAGTTGTATTGTTTTTGAGTTATGTACAAAAATGTTGAAAAAACGACCGTCCCCCCCCCCCCCCCTGACCATTCCCCCCCCCCCCCCCCTTATCTCCGAAGTTTGCAGAGATAAACCCGTGATACTTTTATACCTAATAGCAGTGTATGTAAACTTTATAGGAAATTTATTACAAACTCTCTACTTAGCTTCTTTTTTTAGAAATTATCGAAAGTGTATAAATCTACATAAGTTCCGCTATCAGACAAGAGATGGCGCTGTCAAGGTTCTCCAACAAATATAAAACTGCCTTTATCATATATTATATTGAATGATGGCACGGAACCCTCGGTGCGCGAGTCCGACTCGCTCTTTCCCGGTTTTATTTGATATCAAATGAAGGGTAATGATGTGTAGAATGCAAAACTGAAAAATTATATAGAAATCTGTTGCACTCCGCGGTTTCACCCGTGTAGTTCCCGTTTCCAGTGGGAACACGGGGAAAATATATAGTCTATGTTACTCAGGGATAATGAAGCATTCTAGTGGTAGAATTTTGAAAATCAGTTCATTAGTTTTTGAGTTTATTCGTTACAAACATTAAAAAACAATATACAAATATTTCCTCTTTATAATATCAGTATAGATGGATAGAGGTAGTATAGCGGTTAAAGGGAAGATAAACTGTCAAATGTTTTCAAATATAATACCTACCCAAGTGTCAAATGAAGGACCATAGTGTGTATATTGGTAATTTTTGAGACTAGTTAAACTGACGGGGATTAAGGTATTTTCAATTTTTTAAACTTGTTATTGTTCTATAATAATGAATTATTTGCGAAGGTGTTTTTATACACATGTTTTTATTAAACCTTATCCAAATCCAAGTAGGTACCGTTCATCATCATCATCATAATTTCTGCCGTACAACATCCACTACTAAACACAGGCCGGGAGACTCCATGAGGGGTAGTTGCCATACTCACCACGCTTGGCAGGCGGGTTGTTATGTTCGGCATGTTGATACACGGAAAGATGCTGCTGCCCATCTTCCGGAGGTGCCCCTTTGCAAGCTGTTACTGCATCCACGGGCATGAAAGGAGGAGCAACATTCTACGGCCGGCATCCCACGGCAACACGTATATACGTTATTCTTTACAAATATTTCATTTTGAACATAATTGTCCCAGCATAGCGTGGCAAAACCCCACCATGATCTTGAAGATCCATGACTTTTGACAAATAACTTACACAAATTACTTTTGCAAATTTTATTTTGCGAATAACAATATAAACTAACGCAAATATAACAATAATTAGTTTTTTATTTATATCAGGACTAAGTCGCCAAACGACTACATCGCCTAATAAAGATAACAAAAGGAAAGCAAAATAGACAACAACAAAAAACAACATAAATGAATCCTTGACTAAGCCTAGCTTAAACAATTCAAAAGGAAAATAATTTTGCTGGATTTTTATCTAATTTGATACATAAAATATGAAATTCACTATTGTAAATCTGTATGCCGGTAGAAGAACATTGCCCCTCCACATGTCCGTGGATGTAGTAAGAATCTCCGGAAGGTGGGCAGCAGCGTCTTTCCATGTAACAACATCCTGAACCGCGCGCCGACCCGCCTGCCACGCGTGGTGAGTATGGCAAAATTATACCCCCTCATGATCACGTACTTGGAGATCCTTATGCGGGGCCATTGTCCAGCAGTAAACGTAGTAGGTACGGCTAAGATGATGATTGCAAATCTTACAAGTAGTATTACTTATTATATTCTCTGTAGTTTCCGAGTAATTGATTTGAATGATTGAAATATAAAAATACTGCGTCGTCGGCCAAGTTGTGTCCTGAGGAAAGAGGTGCGCGGTGCGGGGGGGAACGAAGTTACGTTCCGTTATTAGCAGTGATAGGAATAGGTAGGGCTTATATACCTAAATTTCAAGGAATAGTGAAAAGAATCGGAGACTTCCTTACAACAATATTTTTTCTGGTACCAAGTCTGGTACCAAGTTACATTACTTAGGTACATTAAAATTTAATTTTATTCGGAATAAGTAGGTAGTTGGTCTATGTTAACCTAAAGTTTGCCACTAGACATAACATCACACAGAGTCGTTACAACCACAAAATAATCTGAAAAATGTTTTGAAATGTGTTATATCTATTTATATTTTAAACTAAAACGGGGTTAAAGAAAAATAAAACACAGTGAATATGGTTGTTACAAATACAGGTATATTTTAATTATTTTTCAACATTACCTCTATAATTGGAAAGTATGAAACAAAATGACCTGACGGAATAAATTAAATTACAAAGTGTACTCTTTATGTTTACATAAGCAAATATTACAAATAGATTTTAACATTCTACTTGTTGACATTGAGAGTTGTTGATTGTAACTCACAGTAGACTTTAATTTATTTTACTGACGTCGAGGGATGCAATTTTGACTCAAATCATAGCATTGATAAATGAAACTTTGAAGTAGAACATTTAAGACAATCGGTTTTTACTGAACTTGACTCATTAAAGATTATTAAAAATTATAAAACCTTTATCCCTCTTGAAAATACCTTAAAAAATACAGAAAGATTTTTATTTAGTCATCTTGATTCGATTCGTCAAGTTCAGTGTCAGAACCGAAGTTTTCTGCTTCAGAAGAGTCATTTAAGTTAAAATACACAATCATAATTTTTTCTATTTTTTCAACTTTAAGGCGATTTCGTTTTACGTTAACAATCCATTTTAAAGTTGAAAATGACCTCTCAACATCGACCGAGGTCAAAGGCACGTACATATAGTATGATCGATTATCCATTCCTACTTTTATTGCGTCACATATGTCTCTAATTTTGTCTAGATCGGGATTTCTGGATATAACATTTTCAAATTTATATTTTATAAGCTCAGACGAACACCAGCTTAGCACAGTTCTCACGTGATCAAAGATTTCAAAAGATTCAACAAGGGTTAAATTAGTTTTTTGTAGTTTCTTTAAACCAATTTGTACATCTTTAAAAAAATTCTCAATATAGTCCAAGTCCGACTTCAAATTTTCTTTTTGAAGAACATTTTTGGCACATCTAATAGATAACGCGTCAGAACTTCTCAAAAGATTTACTATTATTTTAATTTGATCATAATATTTTGCATAATATGACACTGCCTCCAACCAAGTACCCCATCTTGTAATAACGGGTTGTGGAGGAAGTGGCATATCAGGAAATGTGTTTTTTAACAATCTTACTCTACTAGGAGATTTTAAAAATATTTTTTTTACATTTGAAATTAGCTCATCCACGTCTGAGTATTCAGATCGTATTTTTACTTTATACTTTATATAATACTAAATAAAATACTATAGAGAAGAGTTGAAAACGACAATTTTATTATATTAACGACAATGGCCGGAATATTTTTCAATTATACTACACTTGAACATTAGAAATCTCAAGAAACGTGGTCGAGAGTGAGCGAGAAAGCAGATATTTACTTCAAAACGTGTAAAACTTCTTAGACAAAAATTGCGTTTGATAGCTTAAAGATCAACAAGTTAATTACAAAATTTTCTCCAAAAATAAAATTTTCAGACACTTTAATGGTTGTAACGACTCTGTGTTATGTTATGTCTAGTGGCAAACTTTAGGTTAACATAGACCAACTACCTACTTATTCCGAATAAAATTAAATTTTAATGTACCTAAGTAATGTCTCAAACTTGGTACCAGACTTGGTACCAGAAAAAATATTGTTGTAAGGAAGTCTCCGATTCTTTTCACTATTCCTTGAAATTTAGGTATATAAGCCCTACCTATTCCTATCACTGGTTATTAGTGTCGTAGACTGACATATTGCTAACTCTTTATGTGTAAAAAAATATTATTCGAATGATAATCATAAAAATAGGTAAATAATATTTATTTATTAAATAAATAATATTTTTTTTTCATTATTCTCCGAATTTATATTACAAAAGAGGAATGGGAGTTTACGCCCAGCTGTTCACCTAAATGGCTCATAAACTCCTAATCATCATCATCATCATTTCAGCCGTAAGACGTCCACTGCTGGACATAGGCCTCCCTCATGGATTTCCAGTTGTTGCGGTTGGAAGCGATACTCCTAATCATAATAAAACCATTTTATTTATATCATGTTAATTAAGTACATAATACAAATATTTCGATAGGGAATTTTTTTGTAAATTATTTTTAGAATTTAACAACAACAGACAAATGTCGTCCGTGCCCTTTTTGCAAACTTTTAAATCTCACTAATATTATAAAGCTGTAAGTTTGTTTGTATACATGTATGGACGTTTGTTACTCGTACTTCTTCACGCAAAAACTAGACTACAGATTGAGCAGAAACTTTCCACACTTATTAGTACATAGGCTACTTTTTATCTGGGTAAAAAGCATGCGAAGCGGTGGGCAGAAGCTAGATATATAATATATTATCATTATCCTACGTAGGTATTGATATTTCACCCCGAAACTAGTTGTGTGTGGGATTTTCACGTCAACAACTGATATGGAAATTCCTTTCGATATAGGTTCATACATTTATATTGATGGAAATGTTGAGTGTTTGAATGTATGTACTAAATATAGTTTTATTTGAAATGTTTTATTATAGATTATAGATTACTTATAATGTAATTGTTACCCCCGTTTACACAGCTTTAAATTTTCGTATATAATTATACCCGCCGTGGGGTGCCGGCAGTAGAATGATACCCCTCCTCTCATGCCCATGGATGCAGTAAGAGCCTGCTAAGGGATACCTCCGGAAGATGGGCTGCAGCGTCTATCCGCGTATCAACATCCCATACTGCGCTCACCAACCCGCCTGCCAAGCGTGGTGAGTATGGCAACTACCCCTCATAGAGATCCATGAGGGAGGCCTGTGTTCATCAGTGGACGTTTTATGGCTGAAATGATATAATTATGTAAGCATTAAAAAAAATACGAAATCCGATTTTTATCCCTTTCAAAACTACTTATTTTCATGGGCTGCCCCCCTTTTGGGTTAGTACACAGTCATGTTATAAAACATCAGTTTTTTCTTTTTACTTTACTATATTGTGCTCAAAGTATGTATGTTTTATTTTAGCAATCATATACGCCACCGTCTAAGTACTCTTCAACTTTAATTTTATATCCATATAAAGGTTGCCCGGCAGATATCGCTTTAAGCGATAAGGCGATAGGCATATTTGTAATGTTTTTTGGGGTTCCGTACCTAAGACTCCGCTGTCCGTCTGTCTGTCTGTCTGTCACCAGGCGGTATCTCATGAACTAGACCACGATGACAGATGATAGCCAGACAGTTGAAATTTTCGATGTATTTCTTTTGCAGCAAATTCATTTAAACAACAAACACTAAAAACAGAATATAATAAATATTTAAGGGGGCTCTCATATAACAAACGTGATTTTATTGCCGTTTTTACTCGATATTAATAACGGCAACAGGTAGGTGCTTGAAATATTTACAGAATATATTTATTGTTGTATTTTCACTTTCAAAATAAATAACTAAAATAAAATGAAACAAATATTTGAGGGGGGCTCCCATCCAACATGATATTTTTGCCGTTTTTGCTCGATACTAATAACGGTTTTGCCGAATAATGGTACGAAACCCTTGGTGCGCGAGTCGACTCGCACTTGGCCAATTTTTTTTGTTTATTTATTATTTGTTTGGTGTTCAATAAAGAATGTTGAATTGATACTGCTAGAATGAGCAAAGTTTAATTTAAAATTATGGTATTATAATTATTTGGACCGAATGGAACAATAAAAGTCGTAAGGTTCCGGAAAAAACGTACATTTTAGATGTCACGCAAATTATTTCGAACCGGGTGGCGACATCTAGAAACCGATAAAGGCAGTCAAGATTTTTGACCCGACGACGGTTAATTGCTCCGTGGCCGAACGGTAAAGGCAGCCTGCGTTAAAGGTGTTCGTCTGAACGTGACGGGTTCGAGTCCCGTCGGAGACAAATTTTGATTGCATTTTTCATTTTTATAAATGTTACCTTAGTTTGGGTTTACACTTTAAATACAAAAAATAATAAAAAAAATAGCTTACACTTTAATTATTAAATCGTATGTTTTTTTTATATTGTCGACACTTTTTTTTTGTCTCAATATAACTTCAAGTTGGTATCTCATGTAGTTCCGGAGATACAAGAAAAATAAAAATAAAAACTTCAAACGCGTTTTTCTCGAAAAGTGTCACAACCTAGTTAATGCGTTTATGATGAGCACGGCAGATTGGCTCACCATTGTTAGATTCATTGACTTGAAACCGCGAGAAATGTCACACGCAGAAACTAACTCACAATATCGTTTTTATTTATTTTTCTGTTGAGCCGTAAAATATGGCGGGTATGGAAATGTAGGGATTTGCCATGTTATAGTTTGACAAGATGACAGTTATAGGGGGCGAAGAGCGAGGGCGGGTAATGTCACACAATATCTATTGCTAACGGCTAACAGAAGGATCGCTCGCCGCTTTGCGTGTTTAGAAAATGGATTGTATTATATGACGAGCTCTGTGGCGCAGCGGGCGAAGGTCCGCCTGCGACGCAAGGGGTTGCGGGTTCGATTCCCGCCTCGGGACAAATGTCTGTACGATCTGCAGATATTTGTTCAGGGTGTTCTGGGTGTTTTTCTATATATAATAAAAATATCTATCTATGTAGTATAATGTATTAAGTATATCAGTCATCTAGTACCCATAACACAAGCTCTGCTTAGCTTGGGGCTAGATGATGCAGTGTGATTTGTCCAGCATTATTTATTTATTATTTATTTGTCATGTATTTAACAAAGCTTTAAACAATCGCGGAGGCTTTATAATCGCCCATTACGCTTCTACTACATGGAAACTAAACAAATAAATAATGCTGGATTTAACACGGCACCATCTAGCCCTAAGGTATGTAGGTAAGCAGAGTTTGTGTTATGGGTACAAGATGGCTGAGAGAGTTTATTATTATTGTTATAAGCCTTTATTGTCCCACTGCAAGACAAAGGCCTCCCATTCCTCCTTGTACAACTGTGTTGGAAAAGCAATTAGTAGGACAACCACACCTCAGATATTAGGGAAGGCTCAGGTAGATCGCTGGCGTCACGCTATCGTTTTAGGATGTCTATTTCACGGGACGAAAGAACCAGCGCAGGCCCATTTCCGTTCGTTCACCGTGGTACCATTAGGTAGTACCATCAATGGTACTGTGGTAATTATTGTTAGCCGTCGTTCCACTACATCGATGGTACCCATCCAGTTCGTCCCTCCTTCTGCGCCTGGGCCTTCCACGCGGTCGGCGCTTATTTGGGACCCACGTTGTATTATTTTTGCCCATAGTTCTTCCGGCATACGACAAACGTGTTTAGCCCAATCCCATTTAAATTTAGCAGACTTTAAAGCTACATCCGTTATCTGGGTTCTGGAGCGCAGTAACGAACTTTTATGCGGTCTACGAGTCTTACTCCGAGGAAGCTGCGCTCTATAGCTCCCTGATAAACACTGAGGCGGGACTTTAAAATATTGGTGAGTGACCAAGTTTCCACCGTAAGTAATGAAAGCGGTCTTTTCATGAGTTCTTTTCTATACCAAAAGCTCCTCCAGGCGTTTTCTGTGCGGCGACTTATCTCTTTTTCCTGGAAGGAGACTACGTTCCTCCTATATTACAGACATGGGACAAAACTTCTGCAGACTTACAAACATTCTTCCCGGGGCTAGAATCGAAAGCGACCGCGTCTTAGCCGGCTATAAAACCAAGTGCGCTACGGAGGTCGTTAAAAGCACACAGAATTAATACGTTTTTTTAAAAAACTACGATTGCATGAACTCTTTATTTCTTAAAACAGGTAATTAACTTAAATCCTAATTTTAATCATTCACTGTTCAGTTAAACGCCTGACACGAACCAAAAGAGGTGTATTGTTTGATATCGCCCATTGAGTGCGCCTTCTGAGTGGCGCACGGTCAGCTGCATTTTGTGTTAGAAGTGCTGTAACATTCATACAACACCCTATAACTTGTTTATTACCGTTTATATTTCTCACTCTTTATGCTATAGCGCTACCCTTTTCGATAACATCGTATTATTGAATTATACTACTATGTTTTGTGATAACTGTTCGTATACCTACTTGAGAAGATTTTTTTAAAGTTATCATTTTATTTACCTCCGACTTACGATAGGAAGGTTAGGTTCGGTACCGGCAGTGAAATAATGTTTTTTACTTTTTGATATTATGAACATCGTGAGGAAGCCCACGGCTTTGTCGGCTTCAGACGTATTGACCTGTTATTTCCTCTGATAATAGCTGACTGAGAGGACGGTAAAGGTGCTGGGCAAGCATAATCCATCTAACAATGTCCCAGGCACTGCAGCATCCCGTACAGCACAAATACCATAAAAATATACATCATGTACATTTTCAAATTGAGAAAAGCCACTTTTGAAGCTCCTCCCTATACAAGCAAGCATCTACAACTTATAATCAACTGATTTAATTGTCCAGCAATAACTATTATTGTTTAACGTCTAATGACGCACAATTGAATATATTTGACCGCTTATTATTAACCCTTACAGAGTGTACAAAATTTAAACAAACTTCTAGAAATCCCTTACTTCTTTTTGTTGGAATGTTGATTACTTTCTAAATTGTAATCAAATCTGTCAAAAATCAATATTAAGCAGATAACATATCAAGCATATTTAAAATTTTGCAGTGTCTTAACTGCTGTGAAGTGCCGGATGTAGAATGTTGCCCGAGGAGGGGCAACATTCTGGATGAATGACGTCAATGATAATTATTCATTACTAACTTATGTAAACAGATGGATCTTTGAGTAAGAGTGATTTAACTTGACACATTGAATTTATCATGTTTGTTAGAGAGATTTTATCCTTATAATTGACCCTAACGATCGATGCAATAAAAGTACAGGGTGTAATTTTTTCAGATTTTAGTCAGCTCGATTCCCGGGGATCGATTTGGAGTTTTCGAAAAAAAAACTTATTATGCAGTTTTCTTTCTTTTCAAAAATAAACGACTGTTTTCTTTGAGTAAAATTTTCTAACAACAGTATTAGGACTACATTCTCTTCAGGTGGCATTACAAAATTCCACCATGTTTATATCATTAGTGGTAGCTACAACCCTTGGCATCATTTCATCCAATCCACCAAAGCCGTTATTTTCCCGAACGCAATATCCTAAAGAATTCCACAAAGATGGGATAGTTTTCTTTGTTCATTCATCCGTGTAATCGTATGCACAGGCAGCGATATGAGAAACATCTACTTTAATTTATTCTGAAGCGCAGTGAGGGGGGTTAATGTACAAAGTGGAAAACTGGTTTTACCTGGTGCGGTGAATTTTGAGTCGAGCGTTAGACGGTAATAAATAACCTAATTCTAAGACCACATGACACCAGAAAATACGGAAATTTTGGAGGAGCTAGGAGTAGGATTCGATGAAATCACATACACAGTGTTATGTCTCATGAAATCTTGTTTTTGTGAAGTACGCGGACAGTATCTTTTATATATTTTCTTCGTAAAACCTTTCGTACATTTTTAAACCCCTTACTGTATTCACGAATCTAATAAAATTCATCCCAAGGTTGTCTGTTAAAGATCGCTCTCTAGTGATAAGACCGCCAATTGTCACTTTATTTTCTGTGTTTCTGTGTCTGTTGTCATTTTTATATTTAAGGTGTGCAATAAAGCATTATCCATCTATCCATTATAAACCCGAAAAAAACACAAACTCAATAAGTACTCAGGTTACTACTTTAGACGGTAAACTACACAAATAAGTGTCAATGTCGAGGGCACTATCAGCGCCGCTACTGTGAACCCAAATGCGACATTTTTATCAAAATCCAATTTCAAACTGAACTTCTCGAGTTTTCACTAACGATAAAGAATTGGTGCTCACCGCACGTTGTCCAACAACATCTGATAACACTTCAACGGCATCTGCAATGACATATGCTAAAACAGACATAACACAGCATTGTGCACTCTAACTGGCCATACTAAGGTCGATAACGTAAAGCATGTGTGTAGATTTACACACGTATGAATTGCACATTTAGCAGCGAGGGTGCGAAAACTTGTTGTTATCTCGAACGAGGCCAATTTCGGCAAATGGATACTAAGTCCTAACTCGTATCTTTTTTATGTCGTTTGGTGTTCCTTTAAAATATCGACGGTGCGCGGATGGAGCTTGCAATTTAGAAAGGATTTGCTTTACGGTCGGGGGCCGCGGCTCGGGATATGAGCGGCCGATGGCTTTTATTAATAGTTATTATGGGTACGTGCGCGAAGTGATGCGATTTATCTAGCTAATTTTGAATATATCTTTTGTTTCAACTCCTATTGAGTAGCAATCAGAACTTTTGCAGGACTTTTGCAAACGCAAAGCTTTGCCTTTGGATTTACGGAGGTCCTACAAAAGTTCCGGGTTCGCGCCTCACTGACCGTCGCCCTTTGACGGCAAACCATGCGAGAAGTCATCCACTTATCAACACGATCTAATGGCGACATTTTTCCCCGGTTTTTCCCCATCCGTCCGCCTCGACTGCTCCGAACGACACGTAATTGAATCACGCTGTACAGATATTCACAAATTAATTCGGACATACGGACGTCGGGTTTGATTGGCTATGTATTTTTGGATTAAGAAAACAGACAGAAATGTAATCTATTTTATCTAGAGCTTGCAAATAAAAAATGCGATGACAAATAATTGGCTTTTCAACAGATCAAAGGTGTCAAGCACCTGCGACCCCAATAGTCATGCTGCTAATTACGTCCTCGGTAAAACAAACCTTTATAGTGCACCATCCCCTTCCACTCTAAAGATGCTCAGTTTTCGTAAAACTCAACTGTAATTACCAGAGTACAAGTGCCATCAAATAAAAACAGTATACTAAAGGCTTTGAGGCAGTCGTTTCACGCAAGTGTAATGCAATTCTGGATGAGAATCAAAGCGGCGCGACCCCTTGTGTAGCGGATCCGCTCACGATTCAGTTACAATTTTAAACCATTTTTATTTTCCTTGGTATTTCTATTTCGAGTCTTCCTTTATTCTGGGTAAGCGCTTCTCGAATAAAGTGTACTTTCAGACACGCCTGAAAACCAGAAATTTAGCCTATTTTAGGTAACAAGTGTTTCCAGTATACGTTTATTTAGTACAATAGACGTAATAAATAAACTAAGAATAATCAAAATAACACAACAAGATATAAAGAAAAACTATCATCAAATATTACACCCGTCCATCGAGACCAGAATGCAACGCTACGCACTAATTACACGTCACATGCACAACCGTTATTAATAAACAAGATGAATTTGAAATACACTAATATTTAACATTCATAGATAGATAGATAGATAGATAGAAAATGCTTTATTGCACACCTTAAAACATACAAGTACAGAATAAAAAACTAAAGAAACACTGATCATGTGACAATCGGCGGTCTTATCGCTAAATAGCGATCTGTACTAGACAACCTTTGGATGGATTGGATTATTATATGCAACATGGGGTTCTATCGATGCAAGATGTACATAAGGTAATAGTAATTGAAAATATTATAGCATACATACTTATATACATACATAGGTACTTGATAAACATACATAAATATAGAGACAACTGTTATATTATATACTAAAATACATATAAATATAGAGGTATACAATGGTGTCAACGAATCAAGCAGTTAGCTTTATTTATTTATTTTTATTATTCATCGTGTAGTTATATAACTTATTTCGACGAGTTTTAGAAGCTGTGGTTGATACTAATGAGAATGGAAAGACGCTGCTGCCCGTCATCCAAGGGCAAGAGAGGAGGGGCAACATTCTACTGCCGGCGCCCCACGGCTAATGCATACTCAAAAATCTTGAATTCAGTGAGACTGCAAGGGGCTTTTATTGATTTAATCTACTGAATTAATTAAATAAGTTTTACCGTAATGAGACCGCGCCGTTTTGTTTCCATACGAATTGAGATAGCTCGCTCATTTGGAATCTGTATATACCTCTTAACACAGTGTTAGCCGGACGTAATGTATGCTATTTTTTACACAAAAGTTCTTGGAATGTGATTGCACAATAAATGGTAACAATAACAGTTTGCGTCGGCAATATTGTTAACAGCCATATATAGCAATTCCACAGTTTTTTGACGAGCTCTGTGGCGCAGCGGGCGAAGGCCCGCCTGCGACGCAAGGGGTTGCGGGTTCGATTCCCGCCTCGGGACAAATGTCTGTACGATCTGCAGATATTTGTTCAGGGTGTTCTGGGTGTTTTTCTATATATAATAAAAATATCTATAACGCATAACACAAGCTCTGCTTAGCTTGGGGCTAGATGATACTGTGTGATTTGTCCAGCATTATTATTTATTTATTATTATTTATTTATATATTTATTTGTGTCAGGGTACATTTACGATTAAATCATTGGTTTATCATGTTCACTAATAACGGTGTAATCCTAGGAGCGGTCACTGGCCACGACCGCCTGTCCACAGCGCTTCTGAACAAAAACCGACAGCACAACGCCACGCGCCGGCTGCCGGCGCCGCGACCTGCGGCCAACACGTTCCGTTTTACATTAATATTGCGGTGGACACAGACATATGTATAGCAAAAGCACTGTTTGGTCTTAAATTTTAGGCGAATAAAAATTCTGCGCGCTAATGTAACGTACGTAATTTTTTTTAATCCTTGGCCAGTATTGATGCAGGCGCAATAGAAGTAAAGCATCACAAATTATCAGATTGTGCTTTTGGTAGATAGATAGATAGATAACTCTTTATTGTACTTAACTTAATACTAACACAGAAATTAACATAGAAAGAAACTTACAAAACTAAAAGTAGAAGTACAATGGGCGGCCTTATAACTATAAGCGATCTCTTCCAGGCAACCTTAGGATGGATAAAATCAAATAAAATGGTAGGTCCGTTCTAGAACTATCCTCTCAGCCGTAGGACTGCTATCCACGTCCAATGGACACAGGCCTCCCTCATAGATCTCTGAGATCATGAGAGAGTTGCTGCCACTCGCCACGCTTGGCAATAACTATGACCCCTTTTTATTTCACGTACAGGTACCGTACAATGTACAGGTACGTTCATTCCATCAGATTCAGTTATAAGAAGGTCCTTGCAGATATTTGTGAGAGATTAAAGACCTACAGAGATGTGTGTGGAATTCAATATTCGCACCCGTCATGAACGTATGTCCAACAGTGGACTGTAAATATGAATGTTGTTAAAGCAATTCTTATTTTGTTCTCGTATTCATGTATGAAGACGGTATATGTGCTGGGCAAGCCTAATACAACTATCAATGTCCTTCGCATTGCAGCGTCCAGTAAACATTAACACCAGTTGCTAACGTATCGATCATCTACAAGAGATCTAATGCACAATTTAATTTACTTATCCTACACTTCAGTTTACTTCATTCTATTTTGAAAAGTTTGTTCCGAAAAAGCCGAAGAGGTTTCAGATGGTGTCTCCTCGCACAATCAATTCGCGGTAAATTATATAAAAAATACATTTCAAGCTTCAGCTGACTCCTAGATGGTTTCTTTATTAGTTTTGCCAAAGGCGCGCCCGAGCAACCCCCGGTCGTCGCGACGTGTGAAAAAATCTTACCAGGATTACGGACTCACTCCACTTGGATGTTTTCATACACACGTACTAAACAAAAACAAACTCGCATGTTTCATTAAAACTACAGTTATTTGAACAGTCAAAAAAAAGTATTAAATTTATATTAGAAATTGTTCGCTTCTGATTCAGATTTAAGAAATAGGATTTTGATGCGTTTTTCACCGATGGATAGTCTTTCAAGATAAAGGTTTGAAAGTAAAATTCATTGAATTTTAGTGTAAGTTCGCTGAACTATGAACGCTGAAGTGAAAATTTTATGCCGATTGGGAGTTGTTTTGGCGTGCGCCACGTATACTATAGATCTTGTGTGCAAGTGACGTATTGGAGAATTTTTCCACTTAAAAAAGTCTATATAAAAGTCAGCGACAGCACATTATTTCTATCTCTTATGGATGGTAACCATTTTTCTTATTTCAATTTTAATTAAAAAGTATGCATTATTTTCGAACCCATTTTAACCAACTTGGTATTAATATATATGTTAAAATGTTTAATAAACATCTTGAATAGTTAATACATAACATATTTGCCCTCTAAACTATGTGATTTAAATTAATGTCGTACGATTTTTGTTATACGATATTTAAGTTTGAAACTTTAAGTTGTCGAAACTAAACCAGAAGTTTGGAAAATTATATATTTTTAACTCTTTCTACAAGATGATGGGTGATGTTTGGTTCATGCACACCTGTGCGAAGCAGGAGCGGGTCGCTAGTTCAGTATAAAAATAACATGTGAAATTTTCAAAGAAATGAATAACCTTTTCAAATTTTTTTACGGTTCCGGTGGGATTTGAACACACGTCCGTAAAATCGATACTTGACGCTTCCTTAAGCAGGAAGGCAGAACACATGTCGAGACCCGCTGAAATTCTTGTTAAGGTGATGTCGGTTTGAGCAACCGAAGAGCGTCTACATCTTATACTAACTACTAGTATTCTCGTGTTCATTGTCTGAACTTGAATTCAGTAGCAATGACTAGAGATGTCGCTATAGCTTATTCTATAGTTTGTTATTTTTTCTGTGTTTAACCACACTTAGGTAGAACATTTTCAAAGAAATTAATTTTGCGGTTCCATGAACGGTAATATGTTATATACTTATATGACCAAGTCAATTGTTGAAAGAACATTTGGGTTACCCGTATAAATTATAACCACTTTATGAATATAAAAATGAATGACGTATAAAAATAATACAACATTTACATATAATGCTAATGTAGCGTACAACTGTGTAAGTTCTAAACTACATTTGTACGAAAACAACGTCGAGTGGTGCACTGTTAAGGCCTCGTTTATCGAGCTCATAGGCGGACTTATTGCTGTAATACAATCTCAGTTATGTTGCTCGCGGATTATCCGTATCAACGTGTTTTACGGAACAAGTCGGTGATATGACATCCTGTAATACGCTTGCTATGTTTTCGCATTACATGTTTGGTGCTAGAACGATAGGCATGTACGAAGCTTCTCAGCATATCAGAGACTCGAATCGCTTAACTCATACTACGCAAACAAATATTTTAGGTTTTAAAGCATTTTTTTGCTTCTTTTTTAATTACTTACGAGAAAACATATTTGAGGTTTTATATATTTAGTGTTATTAAATAATTTTGGACGAATCACCAAATAGCTTTAAGCCCGGCAAGGCTTTTTCATAAACAAGGTTCCGTATATACAGAACCTGTTTTAAATAAAAAAAAACCTTACATTAGTTATGGTTTTGTGCAGAGAGGATTATTTTTAGATAGATTAAGCTTGCACCAACACCAAGGCAAGCCTAATCCATCTAACTGTTACTGCCTATGTCTATGTTTTTAAAATGTACGAATTACCAAAGTAAATTAATTTTGAATTTTGCAGCGTATATTTCATTCATATGTCTTAGCTGTAGGACTCCTGTCTATGTCCGCTGCTAAGACATAGTCTTTCCTCATGGATGCATTACGGGATGTTGATACACGGAAAGACTCTGCTGCCCATCTTCGTTATCTGCCCAGATAATAGTCAAAAAGATTGCTTATATTGCAAGCAATCTTTTTGACTACAAGCCCTACAATAATAATTCTCGCAATTCAGCAAAACTTCTCCTTGTTAGATTAAATGCTTTAATCAGTCTTTATTTCAACGTCTGTTCCAAAGCTCAAGTTGCAAATCCCCGCAAATTGAATACGCCATTATCGAGTCTAAGCAATTTGCTAACAGATGGTGCTACGCGGCTACGCGCCGTGAACACGGCTGTGTCGTTTTCTTTGCGTAGAGCTTAATTTAATTCATTTGAGGCTACGAGTTTAAAGGAAACACTGTTATTATACACAATAACCTACAAATATTAACACCTACAAATATAAAACCTATACATACATACATATACGTATATAGTTAGATAATAGGTAGATAGTTAAAAAATAATGATACATAGTCTTCCTTATATAAAAATTCAAATACAAACTGAACTAATATGATAAAAGTATTCCCAACATACACAAATTATACTTTTTTGAATTGCTCTTTAGGCCCAAGTGTTATGCAGAATAAGTATTTAATGCGTAATACTTTAAAAAAATATTGGGTTACCTACCTTAAATCACTAAAATGTCTCGGTGTTTTCAGAATTTCGCTTTGGCCTTTATGGCGATAAGCCATTACAATATCATAATATTGTTTCATTATAACAAACAAGTTTTCTAGAAGGTTTCTGGCCGGCATATTTGGTACATAAATTATTTAATTATATCAATATACAAGATTTTGATCTCTGTGTGAGTGACCACATCAAAGAGCATCCAACCTTGTTTGCATCATCATTTAGGATGCTGTTGCTACTACCACGTATCGTACGCAGCAAAGACGCTAAACAGTGCTAAGCGAGAACCACATATGGGTCGTTAGGATCTCGTAAATAAGTGATATGTTGACGAGCGGAGTGCGAGCAGAATTGAAAGCAGCCTGGGGTGCTGACTTACGATCCACTAGTTTTTCACTACTACGAGTAAGTGCTTTCTAACCATAAGCCTGGCAGGGCCAAAGTGTTTTTGGGTTTTACAATAAACTTTTTACACTAGCAGAACATGGTAGTACGGCTTTTACTTGTAGTATATTTGAACTTCATAGTAATGCGCGATCATTTGCATAACACCAAGAAAGCTGAAAACTTGTCGAGGATAAATAAACTAACAGAACATGTTGTAAATTTAATACTAGCCTTATTAAGCAAGAAACTTTTTTCATTGGACTATAAGCCAATTTGAATTTGGTTTATTATACCCATTAATATAAATAATGCTCGATATTACACACAGTACCTAGACCCACAGTAACTGTAATAATTATTGCATATCAGTATTCAGCTTTTGGCAAAGTCACGTTTAATTGAATATCACTTGCTCCAAATCGGTTTTTGATTTTCACAGCAATAATTTGGGCGCAAACGTTTATAATGACACTCGACCATTTGCGTCAATAATTTTGGTTATACCACCGAGGACATATCCAATAGAGAGGAAATGGCATTTATTTTGTCTATACAACAATTCCGCCATAAATATTTTATAATTGTACGGAAAAGTACACAGGTCGGCTGTTGGCGCTGTACTGTCAAAGGCAGTTGTCATAACACTGGTGCAAAACACTAATGTGTTTCGGAATTCTTATGACCTTATTTCCCCTCTATGGTTTTTGTGCTCGATGGGTTATACTAATCAAATTATGAATTGCAGTCATGTTGTTTGCGATACAGGTTCTGAATAAGTAAAAGGTATTATTAATCGACTTATTGGGCATAACGGTTGCACTAGGAGGCACATAACAGTGTTTATCTCTACTATATATAATATAATATAATGATGATATTTAACCTATTTTGTCCAACGGCTAAGAAAAGGTCTCCCCAAAAGGCCTTTAATTCTCCGGATTCGTTGCAGTCTATGAGCACTATTCATGAAGCGTAAATAATTTATCTTCTTATTTTTGTAAGCCTTAAAACTTATTAAAGGTTTCATTAAATCGTCCATTGACGTAAACGTAATAGAGTAAAAAGACCATTAACTTTGTATAATATAACTTTTATATATTTTTTTTATTTTAAGAAATTGCATTGAGCAATAAGGCCGCCAGTTTGTACATATGTTTTCTCTTGTTTTTTTTCTATTATGTGTGTGTTCTTTGTGCATTAATAAAATGTTAATTCATTCATTCATTTTTGTGTAAGTATTATTTTATCGTTTGTGTGTAATGTGTTTTACTATATATTATTTCATTTTCTTTTTATTACGTCCTTTTGCCCTTTGAATAAAGTAAGAAGATCAATAACAATGTTTCTGTTTGCGTTTTAATTATTATTTTTATTTTCCATTGTATTTTATTGTTATTGTGTATTTGTAATAAATGTAATTTTGTGAGTACTTACTTGAAATAAACAATTTTTATTTTATTTTTTATTTATTAACATTGTGTAAGTATTATTTTATCCTTTGTGTGTATGTAATGTGTTTTATTATTTATTATTCCATTTTCTTTTTATTACATCCTTTGTAAATTGTTAGGGTTCCGTTTATAGTTTTGCTTTTTTTGTGTGTTTTTTGTCTGTGAGGTAAGATGGGGATGATATTTTCTTGTTTTCCCATCGTGTGGGGTATCGTTGAATAGGTCTTTAAAATCCATTGTGAGGTTGTTGCGACGTCAATTTTTGAGTTCAGTTGGCAAAATTTTATCGATTTTAATCACTTTCGAGCGTTTCCCCTTCATGGAGCATCATGGATGTTGTTTAAACCGTGAACTTTATAGGTAAGCTAGCTTTTTTAGTTTAAAAAAATATTGTAGCTCAAATAAGTGGTGCGGTTTACCAAACATACCGAAAAATTAATACCTGTTCATATGTTTTTTGGTTAATGTTAAATATACACAAACTTCGAACAGGTCTATCTAAGATCAGGTAACTACGGAACCCTTTACATCGCTGGCGCGACACGCACTTGGTTAGTTTATCTATCAACTCTATTAGTACAACAACTTCGTATTTTTTATCAACACAAGATAAATATAAAGCAGTTACGTTTTAAGTTAGTTAAATTTTAATAATTGCGAATCATTTTCATAGAATAAAATAAATAGCTGCGTGTCATCGCGGTGTGCATAAACAATATAAGACTCCACATACATTTTTCGTCAAAACCAAGTTACAAATAATAGAGCACGGGCTTTTCGCATATCTGATATTACTTACTTAAAACAAAGCGATGATCATTAAATTGGTTGTGATTTGGAGTTTTCGAGTGTAGCGAGGGTATACTTCCGTAATAAAGGAGTTCGGCCGCTTTGCCAATTAGATCCTCAATGATTCAAGCCAAGAGTCGCTTAATTGAAAACTTTACGCTACTCAAATGAGTTAAGGAAATGTTATTTTAACAATAACGTAAACTGTATTTTTAGATTTTAATTAAAAAGGTACGAAAATAAATCCATACATTGAAACGATAAAGAACTGTTATCGAAATTAGGAGATAAGCTGACTGTAGGTAAAGGTATACTTTTATTGTGTTTATTGTGTTTTATTGTGGTTTTAATAAAAATTTTGAACATTTTGATTAAAACAACACGTCTTTTAAAGTTCGCTAACAATAAAAATAAGATTAGTAATCGAGACGAATATTGATATATAGGAGTGTGTGACAAAACTTCATATTACAGATATTTGATTTAAATTACTTAACAAGTGCAAGTCAGGGAGGATAAATACCTATACACCAAATAAATACCTACAAAATAATTACTCAGGCCCTTTCGTGTATGCGCGCGCAGCAATATCAAAACTAATGCCTTTGCCGAACCAAACTCTGACATCGGATAACATCTGTAAAACAGATTGAGTTAATGGTGTTTTAGAACTTTCGCGTTTCAGCTTTGGCGATAAGACTAGTGTTCCTCTGCGTAAGGAAAGTGTTTCAATCAATATACATAAAACTCTTCCGTTACTGACTGAGTGACTGACAGACAACGCACAGCCTAAACCACTGGACTTAGAGACTTGAAATTTTGTACACATATACCTTGAGTATCCTAGAGGTAGGCACTAAGGAGGGAATTTCGAAATTCCCACGGGAACGGGAACTAGGCGGGTGAAACTGCGGGGTGCGGCTAGTAATAAAATATGGTTCAGATTCTGACACAATTAAAAATATAAACTAACACCATAACACCATTAAAAATCTGAAATTCAGATAATTTTAGAACGATAGTAGGTATTATTATATAAAATCTGAGAAAATCGACGAAGAATACACTGTTGCATAAGACATCCCTAAGCGTATAAAGGTTCTTGCAACCTTCATATGCTTAGGGATGTCTTATGCAACAGGGTAAAATACTTTTTTCGACAAACTGGGCACTTTAATTCAAAGCTGAGACTGTTCCTTTTTGGTTCGCAGCAGAGCAGACAGTGGTACTGGTAGCACATAATCGTAGGTAGGTTAATTTTTTATTGTATTTTTCCTGTAATTGTACCTACCTTTTTTTTTCTTCTTCTTTTGATTTCTAAATGTTCCAAAATGTGTAATACGGTTTTCTGTCTGTGCTGTTTTTTGTGAATCAAATAAATGTATATTCTATTCTATTATATTATATATAGCTATTTTAGCTGTTTATATTTATTTATATATAATATAATATAGATTTAGCGGTGTCGCCTCGTGCTCTGCTAACTTGATGCGAGTTTGTCGCTCACTGTGAGGCATGGCCTAAAAGCGGGCCACATCAGGCCACGCGGCCGATTAGTGGCAGCTGTCAACCTCGCGAATTCGCTATTTATTGTCACGTGGAGCTAGTAATGATGCTGGATGTCCTTTTGTTGAGACTTTTTCTTTGAATAGAGCACGGGCTTTTCGCATATCTGATATTACTTACTTAAAACAAAGCGATGATCATTAAATTGGTTGTGATTTGGAGTTTTCGAGTGTAGCGAGGGTATACTTCCGTAATAAAGGAGTTCGGCCGCTTTGCCAATTAGATCCTCAATGATTCAAGCCAAGAGTCGCTTATTTGAAAACTTTACGCTACTCAAATGAGTTAAGGAAATGTTATTTTAACAATAACGTAAACTGTATTTTTAGATTTTAATTAAAAAGGTACGAAAATAAATCCATACATTGAAACGATAAAGAACTGTTATCGAAATTAGGAGATAAGCTGACTGTAGGTAAAGGTATACTTTTATTGTGTTTATTGTGTTTTATTGTGGTTTTAATAAAAATTTTGAACATTTTGATTAAAACAACACGTCTTTTAAAGTTCGCTAACAATAAAAATAAGATTAGTAATCGAGACGAATATTGATATATAGGAGTGTGTGACAAAACTTCATATTACAGATATTTGATTTAAATTACTTAACAAGTGCAAGTCAGGGAGGATAAATACCTATACACCAAATAAATACCTACAAAATAATTACTCAGGCCCTTTCGTGTATGCGCGCGCAGCAATATCAAAACTAATGCCTTTGCCGAACCAAACTCTGACATCGGATAACATCTGTAAAACAGATTGAGTTAATGGTGTTTTAGAACTTTCGCGTTTCAGCTTTGGCGATAAGACTAGTGTTCCTCTGCGTAAGGAAAGTGTTTCAATCAATATACATAAAACTCTTCCGTTACTGACTGAGTGACTGACAGACAACGCACAGCCTAAACCACTGGACTTAGAGACTTGAAATTTTGTACACATATACCTTGAGTATCCTAGAGGTAGGCACTAAGGAGGGAATTTCGAAATTCCCACGGGAACGGGAACTAGGCGGGTGAAACTGCGGGGTGCGGCTAGTAATAAAATATGGTTCAGATTCTGACACAATTAAAAATATAAACTAACACCATAACACCATTAAAAATCTGAAATTCAGATAATTTTAGAACGATAGTAGGTATTATTATATAAAATCTGAGAAAATCGACGAAGAATACACTGTTGCATAAGACATCCCTAAGCGTATAAAGGTTCTTGCAACCTTCATATGCTTAGGGATGTCTTATGCAACAGGGTAAAATACTTTTTTCGACAAACTGGGCACTTTAATTCAAAGCTGAGACTGTTCCTTTTTGGTTCGCAGCAGAGCAGACAGTGGTACTGGTAGCACATAATCGTAGGTAGGTTAATTTTTTATTGTATTTTTCCTGTAATTGTACCTACCTTTTTTTTTCTTCTTCTTTTGATTTCTAAATGTTCCAAAATGTGTAATACGGTTTTCTGTCTGTGCTGTTTTTTGTGAATCAAATAAATGTATATTCTATTCTATTATATTATATATAGCTATTTTAGCTGTTTATATTTATTTATATATAATATAATATAGATTTAGCGGTGTCGCCTCGTGCTCTGCTAACTTGATGCGAGTTTGTCGCTCACTGTGAGGCATGGCCTAAAAGCGGGCCACATCAGGCCACGCGGCCGATTAGTGGCAGCTGTCAACCTCGCGAATTCGCTATTTATTGTCACGTGGAGCTAGTAATGATGCTGGATGTCCTTTTGTTGAGACTTTTTCATAAAGAAGAAAAAGAAAGAAATAACTTTATTCAACCCACCAAAATTAATAGACTTAAAATAACTTATGTAAATTATATCAACTTACCTAAAATTATAAATTGCACTGTTACACAATTACGTGGCGGTGAAACGGTCCTAAGCTCAGCATAACAAGCGCTGCGGCGTGGCGCTGGTCTCCCGCTAAGGCCGGTGTTGATGTCACGAACTCCTTGACTACAACTCAAATATGAAAACTACTACTCAAAATGCATAGGTAATAGACGCAACGTTAAATGAGGCGTTTATATTAGAAATAAAAACAATAGTTCCGTAAAATCTCACAAATGACATAAGTTTTGTTTATTTCTGGTGAACACTATCGACGATGACAGATTTATTGCCTTGGACAGAACTTCATCTTGCTAGTTCTGTACGCTTGCTGCATCTCTTAGGTTCCGTAGGAAAAACTTTATTTTTTACTGAAAATGGCTCATGGATTCATAATTTTATCCTTTGATTGAAGGCAGATGAATAGTATAGGACTCGAACGATTTTTATTATCAAAGTTCTTTAACTATTTTTACCGTGCCCTTGCAGGGTTCATCTTGAACTTTTTGATTTGTATTTACAAAACCTTTATATAACAACTTTGTGCAATAAAAATCTTGAAATTGAAACTTTAGAACTAAACATTTTTGATTTTTTGATTTTGTTTAAAGTGTTTCTTATTACACATGAGATCACATCAGATCAGATCAGATGACTGCCGGCACCCTACAGCAACAAAGGATCATCACATACTAATTAGAACACAATAGATAAAATGTGATTACACGCAGTAGATCCTAGATTATACCACAAACACAGTTAATTACTACTTTTACTAGTTGTAATCCAACCATACTTTTTGTTAGAAATTAAACATGTAAGTAATCACAATCCTAGTTTTATTTCTATGTTGTAACCGACCTTTATGATTTTTATTTATACTGACTAGTCTAAGTTCGCATCCTTACAGCCTTCTCCAACCCTCAATTAAAGTTCATCGACGCTGGTTCCTGAATTGTAAATCACTGACATTAATCTGTCACCGCAGAGGAAATGCACATTTATGTGAATGTTTTCAAAATTATTGAGTCAAAAGTAGTCTGTAGTAAAGCAAGGCCTTTGCATCTATTATAGATGATTTATACAGCGTCAGCAACTGGTAATTATGCTGTACGGGACGCTGCAGTGCCTGGGACATTGTAAGATGGATTAGGCTTTCCCAGCACCTATACCATCTCTCTCAGCTTTTCAACTATTAGTCAGAGGAAAGAACAGGTCAATACGTCTGAAGTTAACTAAGCCGCGGGTTTCCTCACGATGTTTCCTTCACCGTTAAAGCACGTGTTAAGTGTGCACATACATTTTTCAAGGAAGAAAAATCCATTGGTGCACGGCCGGTATCGAACCCACGACCTTTGGATTGAAAGTCGGGGATACATACCACTCTGCCAACACGGCTTACATCTGTAGGTTGACCTAGAAACAACCATTTTGGAGACTTCCGTGTACTTTAGCAGCAAACCTCTTTGTGATAAAACAAATTTTCAAATGCCAGTTTTTGTTATAAAGAACTGAGATATGGAAAAGAGCTTACAACCCTGTGAAATATAATTTTACTTCTCTATTGCCTAGTGTTACAAATTATATTTTCAGCATTGTTTGTAGCGTTATCTTGGCGTTTTTATTTTGTAAGTCCATGCAAAATAACAGCTTTTTATAACTAAAAGTCGCTTCGCAAAGCCGGTGATTGACGGACACAGAGACAGACAGAGCGAAACTATAAGGGTTTTTTGTTTGACTACAAAACCCTAAAAAAGAAGATGGAAATTAACACTAAAAGTGATTTGGCCACGACTCAAAATCACTTCAGCCGTAAAACGTCCACTACTGAACGCAGGCCTCCCTCATGGATCTCCATGAGGGGTAGTTGCCATACTCACCACGCTTGGCAGGCGGGTTGATGAGCGCGATATAGGATGTTGATACACGGAAAGACGCTGCTGCCCATCTTCCGGAGGTATCCCTTAGCAGGCTCTTACTTCATCCATGGGCACGAGAGGAGGGGTAACATTCTACTGCCGGCATCCCACAGCAACGACTAAAAATAAAGCATTTAAATTATTATAATCTCATCAAAAATAAATTAAGCCAGGTGCGTATCTGGCCACGCGATGTGCAGAGTTCCGTATTCACTCGTAGACCTGTTGTTAAATGTTGGCGTACGTTTTATAACCGACTTAAAAAAAGGCGGAAGTTTATGAGGAATCGAGGGAACTCCTTAAATGTTGTAGGTAAACATATAACGATTATGGCAAATTTAGCTCAAAAGCAAGCATTTGCATTCAGAAAGTATAATTTGGTGAAGTGGAACTGATGAAGAAATCCACAGATGGTTATCAAAATTATTCAATATAACAAAATGCATGGGTGACGACATCGAAAGATAGCTATAGATAATATGTATATCCTCATCCACTTATCATCATATATACTCACGTACACATCATTATCATCAGCGTCATTGGAATGAAATTTAATGGAATATGAAATATTACAGTTTTTTAATATCTATTTAACGATACACCACCACACGTTGGAAAAATCAAACGAAATAGTTCATCCCCATCGTATGTGTAATGAGAGGATACCTCCTCCCATTACACATACCCCCTACCCCCTATCATACCCCCTATATTATCTTTCTGAGGCTAATAGGCTATTCGTAAAATCACAGACAAACCGACAGACAGACAAAGCGAAACTATAAGTGTTCCTTGTTCTACAACGGAACCTAGACCCAATAATAATGTTTTTTATGGGATTATGTATTTTAGATAAATAGCTCATACATTGAAAATGTATCACACGAATCTAATTGAAAGGAGTTCAAGGTGCACGACAGATCCCAATCTATTGGCGACAATAAAAATTATTCTTAACCAAAAGTAGATTAATAGTAGATGCTGCCCTCGGCTTTGCTCCGCTTCCTTTTTTTTATTTTTATCCGCGAAAAACTAGTTATTTTTCTAAAAAAAAAGCAAACCTTAACCCCGTTCAAGTCCCTTCAAAATCGGTCTGTCCGTTTGTTTCGGAGATTAGCCGGAACAACGGAAAAAAAAATCTAGCGGCGATCAAACGTCAATCTTTTATAACAGTTGCACCACAGAGGTCGTCAAAACAATAAATATTGGTTCAATTGAAGCCCGATCCGCACTTGCGACAACCGCGCCTGTCAGAATATTAGATTGGTGGCATTAATCTTTCACCGCAACGTGAATGTTGCCATAGTTTCACTTTAAACTTACCATTTCCAAAAATATTTTGTGTTTTAAGGAGTCTACTCATTATTACGTCGTATCCGTACCATGGCTGTGTAAGTAGCGGGTACGGGAAGCAACACAATACGCTTTTGTATGCCCACTGAAACCAATAGACGGCATTCCGTGCCCATATGAATCGCGGATAATGCCAGTATGAAACCTTCACCACAACCTATTGAACCCCGTTCAATAATGTGCAGCATCGGTTCATTAATTTTTTTATAAAAAATCTTTATAAATAAAAATGAATCGCCGAAATGTATGTACGCACATAACTTCCGAACTACTGCACCAAATTGGATGATTCTTTAGCATTTGTAAAATTTGCCGATATCAGAGCCAAATTTAATTCTTATGTGATATTTTCTGTAAAAATTACTTAAATGATACGTTTTATCGTTATAATTTGTAATTTCATGGTAGCATTACGTGAATCATATCTGTGAAATGAGTTTCTATCATTCTGAGCAGTTTTAAAGTTTGTAGGTGAATTCGAGGGCCGACTAACTCCAGCACCTGGTAGAACCTTACTTTGAACTCCCTATTTGGATTGTAAAATGAACTTACTTCTAGGTTTGCACCAGAAAGCATACTGTATGTAAGTCTTTTTCACAATTCAAAAGGTGAACAAGGGCTCAATAAACCCATTTCACTCAAAACCGTAAGTAGTAAAAACGAATTAATCAGATTGATTCCTTGTAAACAACAAAATACTTACAGTTATATTTATAACTTTATAAATCGGTTTTTACACATCATCAAAATTTTAACTATCTAGCTATCATCAGATACAGCCTGGTGACAGACAGACAGACAGACGGACGGACAGATAGACAGACGGACAGCGGAGTCTAAGTAATAAAGTCCCGTTTTTACCCTTTGGGTACGGAACCCTAAAAATAGTTGTTATATCTTTTGAGGTTTTGGGGTTAAAGGACCGTAAAGTACGAGTAAAGACATTGGTGGTAGTTGACTTCATACTTTTGACATTTCGTAATCCAAACGCTCATTCAACAATCAAGAGAAAAAAGGCGGGAAACTTCGAAAAAAGGGCGGTCGCGGTTTTCCCACCTAAAATATTATTATTTAAATTGTAAAGGACATTTTGATCAGTAGACTTTATTTCTGTTATTTATTTAACTTGTTATTGTATTTAAAATAGTGTTAGTTAGTTACATCTACATTTGGTAAGTTATTTTATTGTTTTCTGATGGAGGAGCCGCCCGACCCTGGTGGGGGCACGGCCCCTCCGGCTGCTAATTTTGTAACTATAACAATGGACAATCCAAAATCTAATGATGACTCGGCAATGGATACTGATTCGTCAATTATAAATAAACACGAAAGCGCAGTCGCTTACACAAAATGTGCACAAAGTGTAAAAAAGGAAAAAGCGGAAACATGGTTCCTCGGGTGAAAACAAAAGTTGCCAATGCATTGAAAACACTTCTGATGATACCAATAGCCCTGTTCCCTGTCCATCTGCTGAATCAGTACCTGTTGCTGTGCCCCTTCCGGCCACTACTTCAATTCCGTCTCCGCCGTCGCCGGTCACAAGATCGCAATATGACTCGACAGACAATGCCCCTTACGTTGTTCATGTTCAGCGCATAACAGAGTCAACGAGTGAAAACTCCACACTCCACCCCATTATCTTTGGGAAATTCTTGAGACGCAATGTAGTTAACGGCAGTGTCAAGAAGATAGGTAGAAATAGAATATCAATAGCTTAAGTAACCATATGGATGCCAATATTTTTATTAATCACAATAGCCTAGCCACTAACAACTTCAAAGCTTTTATTCCAACATACAATGTCTCACGCATGGGTGTTGTTCGTGGGGTTCCCATTGAAATTACTCCGGAAGAGATGACTGAATGCACTACTGTTCGCAGCGGGTGCAGGAAGATTTTAAAACTTAGACGCATCAACTTTAAGGAAATGGTTAATGGTGCTCCAACTCAGACAGTGGTTGTAACATTTGATGGTCAAGTGTTACCAAACCGTATTTTCATATGCTACAATGCTCTGCCAGTTCAAATATACACCTAATCAAACTTCCAATGCTACAACTGCTGTAGTTTTGGCCACACAAAGTTGCAATGCAGGGCCAAACCTTCAAGTGCGGTCATGAACATTCAGGTGACTCCCCTGATATTGATGAGGATGATATTTCATGCTGTACATGTGGTGGTACATTTTGCTACAAGTAAAACATGTCCTGAACTTGCAAGACAACAGAAGATTAAATTTTCAATAGCTGACCGATGTATTTCGTTTGTAGAAAGAAGCCTCAAAAGAGCACCTCTGTCAAGATCCTATGAATAAACTGTAGCTACACCAAAATATCAAACTATCCCATCTGATTGATGATTACCTTAAAATTACCCAGCCATCATCCTCATATAAAAAATGTATTTTTATGAAACCACGCACACTAGCCAAAGGCTATGATCAAAAAGCACACTAGGACCTAGTTAAAACACCATCCTCTTCCCTATCTAATGGTTCGCTCTGAATGAGAGTGACAAAGATAGGCAATTTAATATAGTTGATGTTGTTACCCTTCTCAACACCTTATTACAATCTTATTTAATAGAATCGTCCAATGCTGCAAAAATAACTGACACAATTAGTATCTTACTCAGCCACCATAATGGATCATACCAGATTCATAGCAGTTCAATGGCACTGCAGAAGTGTAGTTAGTAAAAAATGCGAAATTATATAGGTACTTAGCTAGTTAATAAATTTGACTCATGCATGAGCCAGAGTCCTGGCTCAAGCCAGGTTCTATATTTAAGTTAAGTTGTTTCTCCTGCCTCAGAGATGATCGGTCCGATGATTATGGTGGAACTGTTCTTCTAAATAAAAAATCTTGTTATTTTTCACAATTTCCTCTCCCTCCCCATAATAGTAACTTTACTGCTGTTGCCTTTGTTTTATTATTTTTAGTGGGTACATTTAAATAAAAGCTTGTTTGTTAAAAAGTTTTTTTTACTTTTAATTTATTTTTTACTTTTTAGTTTGACTATTGCAACACCAACAGGAACTTCAAGTTATCCTAGTCATAGAAAATGTTCACCTCTATCTATTATCACAAACTCATTTTACAAAACTCTCTTACGCAAAATTTAAAGGGCCGTACAAAGCGTATAACCGAGGTAAAGCGGATAACTCGATTGTACAGGAACAGAATAGCAATGTTTTTAGGGTTCCGGAACAAAATGGTAAAAAGGAACCCTTATGGTGTGTATTGTCGAGCTTAAGGCACTTAAGGGTTAACAAATGGACTCACAATACATTTTGCGTGGATACCAAGTCATAGTAGTATAGTAGTGGTATAGTAGGCAATGTACAGGCGGATAGACTAGCTAATAAGGCTGTGGATTGTAGAGATATTTTCCCTTATAAAAACTTCACTCAAGATCTTGCATCACTAACCAGAATCTTGGGATAAAGCTTGGAAAGACTCAAGCAAACCATAGAGGCAAACGTTACAGGCAAATATAAAGAGTAATTCCACTGATACCCTGGTTCTTCAAAATGAAATTGAGTAAGCGTGCGACAACAGTTTTAATTAGAATGCGGCTTGGGCATAGATGCACGCCAGCCCATCTTGCGCGTATAAAAATTGTTAGTGACCCTTCTTGCGAATGCGGAGACGATTTTGGGGACGATAACCACATTTTCTTTGCCTGCACCAAATATGATCATCTTCCTTTATATCAAGACCTTATTTCACTCCATGCACCGCTTCCTACATCTGTGATTGTTCTTCTTTCCTCATTAGATTCCTGTATATATCAGTGTTTAGCTTCATTTATTTATATATTTAATTTTAAATTTCTTCTTTCTCTTCGATACTTCCTACTCCCATAAATGTTGACGTAGAATAAACTCCTTCTGACCCTTTTCCTTTTCCCATCCGTTTAATCTCCCGTGATGTATTAAAATAATTGATTGTTTCCCTAATTTTTACTATCATCATTTCAGCCATAAAACGTCCACTGATGAACACAGGCCTCCCTCATGGATCTCCATGAGGGGTAGTTGCCATTATCACCACGCTTGGCGGGCGGGTTGGTGAGCGCAGTATGGGATGTTGATACACGGATAGACGCTGCTGCCCATCTTCCGGAGGTGTCCCTTAGCAGGCTCTTACTGCATCCACGGGTAGTAGAGGAGGGGTAACATTCTACTGCCGGCACCCCACGGCGGAATTTTTACTATACTTACTTATTAAAAAAAAAACTTGAATATGGCTAATACACAAACCATGCCAAGCCAAGAAGAAGAGGAAAAAACAATCAAGCAACAACCTCACTACAGTCTGGCAAAACATCAACCTCAGTCAAGCGTGCAATCAAAAAGCCTATTCTGTAGTAAAACCGAGGTTTACCATCGTTTGCCCCTCCATATCCGGTGGTTGACTGAAAATCGGTACGATGGCTAGTTTCACCTGCGTAGTTGCTTTTCATGTGCATCTATTGGGGTCTGAATAAGTTTAACTACGCCATTAGTTATTGCTGTAACTAGTCATGTAGGTAAATTTATGCAGATATTTAATGTTTTTAACACTACATCGTATACTATTCATATTTTAGATAATTTATTACCAGATATGCCATGGCATGTTACCCGACGTCCGTATATATAGCTGCTTTGTTAGCATTTAGTACCTATATATTAATTTGTCAATCAAACCCCACACAAATACCACAATCACATTGTGTTGACCGACTAACTTGTCGCGTATTATCATCACCCAGTCGCATCTGACCTGTCCGTCTTATGTCCGTCGCTTTACTTTATGTGACGGAAATAGCCTCTTTAGCATAATGTAAAACGTTATGTTTATATACGCTACTTACTTTACGAGCGGGTATCTCGCAGCCAGTCGCAAGAGAGGAAAGAATTTTGCAAACGGCCTTATAAAACGCGTTACGTGCAATAAGCCTTTGTTATTGTGGGGTCGAAACTTATTCATCCGCAAATCCTCGCATGTAGAGCCAAATCCTGCCCGGTCACCGCTGATTGCATTGTCGTGTCTACTGGACCAAGTCTTCCCCTTACACTTTGATCTTTATACGCGTTATAATAGGGATTATTTTACGGATTTTGTAGAATCGTCGGTATCGGTTTGTAAAACAAGCGATCCAACGTGATCGGAATGTTTTATCCGACCCTTGGAACATATGAGACCGGTATGATGTATGTTTTTCCTTTTGATGTGGAATTTATCGCCCGTTTAGGTGACAATGTGATTAAAGTTGATCGAATCGTTTATTTCTCTTTAAAGACTAATTCCTTGCATGATTCCTATTTATTTCATCTTTCAACAGACTGTTAAGCCATTAAGTATATTTTATTCTATGGATAACATGTCGCTAGAAGTTTTTTGAGTTTTTTTAATGGTACGACGAATTAAAATTTTGATTGCATTTTTCATTTTCTATACGACGCATTGTAGAAATTTTAAAACAATATGTTAAAAATAAGTAGAGAAAGGTAATGTTTCAACACTAATAACTTTTTAAATAATATTTACACAAACACGTTACTCTGTATTTCAGTGATCGGACGAGGCCTTGCGTCCGTGTGATTTATTGTCAAACCTACAAATTAATTATTTTAGTTTTAGGTGTACAAAGCTAAATTTTCTAACCATTTTTAGCCAACACATAATAAATTTCACTGTATCGCAATCGTACCTATCACGTACAAAACTAAACGATCCAATTAACCTTGCCATTAATAAGGGTTTGGTCAATAGGTGATCGGAATCAGCGCGGCAAATTGCGCTGTAGGCATAAATCGAGCCGCTGTCGCCACGGCTTAAAGCTAAGCCCCGCTTGATAATGGGGTTAACACGTCCACGGTACTTGAAACAACGGACCTGCGAGGTATCCGTAATTAACGGTTGAATTTCACTGGAAGAATGTTGACAGTACATTATGACTAACCATCGGGAGTAGGTACCTTAGTTGACTCGTAAAATATTAAATTAATAACATCAATGTTATGTTTCCTGCAAAAATATATTTTGCTAATATTATAAAGTTATAGTCATTTCACACTTTTACAGCTAAATGTATCTTAATGTAGCTACGTGGCGGAATAGTACATTGGCTACTATTTATCCGAATACAACGTGTGCGAAGCTGTGGGCAAAACCCAGTAAGCTTATAAAAATATGCGTTACTTAAATCCATAACACACAATCACAGACATACAATTTTACAGACAAGTCTCATACAAAGTCAAAGTTGTTGTATGTAACATCAAAACAACTTCGTTGGCAGTGTGCGTGACACAAGACAAAACAAGCGCGGACGTTCAGTTATTGCACAAGTTTGACGACAAGCCGTCACTCGTCAACTACGTGACCGGGGAAAAACTTGTGGATAGCAGCAAAATTAATATGAATATATTTGTGTAAGTAACCGCATTTAATTCAGATATAATAATTATATCGGTAAAAATACAGATAATATGAAAATAAAGGAAAGGTGGCGTTGCAATTCGATCTAATAATAATAAGGTGCGTGTCAGGCGCTTTATGTAGGGTTCCGTAGTTAACCGTAGACCTGTTTTTAGAAGTTGGTGTATGCTTAACAGGTATTAATTGAGTATTCGGCTTAAAGTATTCCGGTGCGTTTGGGAAACCGCATCAGCACATTGATTCGGGGTCAGGCGACCGATGAACCGTCGAAACTTGACGCCGACCGGCCAATACTCTTGACTCATATAGGTCGAGAGACAGTGTGTTGGAACCCACACCATAAAGGAACCAAAGTTCACGTTATGGCGAGAAACCAACTTTTCGACCCTGAGTGTATAACCTGACTTCTTTGTCATGTAGTCTACTACATCTTCGGCTTTCACGGTGAAGTGCACTCGTGAAATATACAACTGCGTAGTAGGCACCTCGGCTCGGAACACAGAGTTAGTTCCTGAGGCGGTACCACACCGGTTCCGGCTGGATGGTTTCCGGCGCTTTCGCACCACCTCAGTAAGCCCTTCCGTATCACAATGCTCCTTCCGTGGAGCTGCAGGGGCAGCCCTGGATTGCTGCTTCTTTTCTTCCTTCATTTTCTGGGCGCCGCAGACTGCGGGCAGGCCGCGGGTGCGGGTGCGGGGCAGCTTGCGGCGTCGCGGGCGGCGACAGTGGCATAATAGGCGCGCGCAGAAGGAGGCGCACGCGCAGGTGTCTGGCCTACTCGCGGAGCGGCGGGGCGCGGGCTGGGGGAGCGCTGTGGAGCGATGATGGGGTCAGCAGCAGCCGGTGATGATGCATCCAAAATCGCCGATTCAAACGACGATGTGGACACATTGTGCGCTCCTCGTTTCGTGTTGACCCTCGCAGAAACTGGAGGTGACACACATGCTGATTCGGCGACACGCAGTGACGCTACCTCAGCACGAAGTTCACCAATTGTGGCCTGCGACTCCTCAAACTTGGTCTTCAGTAAGTCTAGATTGACTTTCAAGGACGTTATATCCCTAAGCAATCTAGTCACGTCAACGTGATCAAACGTTATAGGGGGCAGCTTGTGAAGCGCCTTAGCAACGAAGTCAGGAATCTCGTCAGGATCGGTTTCTTTCAGCAGGGTAATAATATCCTGCACACTTTTCTCGCCTCCGTCTCTCCGTCGAGACGGCATTCGATCGGTCTTCCCAAGAGACTGGAACAGAAGCGCCCTGCCTCTGCAAACCTCCTCTTCTTAAAAACTAGATTTGCAGATCTGCAGAATGCTGACTTCATCCATGGTGTCGATGGCGTGCACTATAAACGCCAACAGCTCGTTGACTATGAGCGGTTTAGAGCCCATAGTGGTATCGGCGGCGACAGCTAGTCGCGCGCAACGCGAATGACGTAATTCGAAACAGCAGTTTGTGGCACGTGCATTACCGAACGCTACGCGCTGCGCACTCAATTAAAGAGGGACGCTCTAAAATAAGGTTGGAAACTTTAATATTTCAGAAACGGAACCCTAAATAGAACAAATGTCTTCGCAACCCCTAAATGGTTTTAAAATACAAAATCGTAAATTTAGGAAAAAACGTTCACCCCCCACCTTGCGTATATGGGAGGGAGGTACCCCAAAATAATAAATTTTCAGCATTTATTAGTAGCGTTATCTCGGCGTTGTTATTTTATATATCCATACAAAATAACAGCTTTCTAGGACTTAAGTTTCTTCGCAAAGCCGGTGACGGATGGACAGACAGACAGACAGAGGTTATTGATTTACTACGAAACCATGCAAAAATTATTATTTACTTACTCCCTCTTAAAAATCTTCACAGATAATTCGTAGCAGTTTGCTACGAAGTGTCTACGAGGCAATGTTTTCGTAGCAATGTAGGCATCTCAAAAGCTCCTTCTATAAACATCATTCAGATTTTACAAATATATAAAAAACACAGATAAGACAAATACATGGATTGCGCTACAAAGCCAGACGTGGCTAATCCCTCGATCCGCGGGAGCCGAGAATTTCACGGGTGTTTATTACATTAATTTAAATGTTTGCGTCGCGTATCCCCGGTCCCCAAAACGACATAAATAAATCCGCTATTCTGATCAACGTTGAATACGAGCTTTAGAATGTCAGCACGAGCGATGTACACATAATACGAGTATGTACCAACAGCCTGCACGGTGTTTGCGGTTGCGCGCTTGATTGTTACAGTCCTAAATAATGGTTGTAAAATTTGTGAAGTGCCGTCATATTTAAATCATTTGAATTTTTAGTTGTTATGCATTACCTTAGTGAATTGTAAATTAGTAGTTTTAAACTGTTTCATTTTCTGCCACGATGTATTTTGTCCCTAATGTACAGTTTTTATAACTGTGCAGTATACGTATTTAGCAAAGCATATACATGGCGGAATGTTTCTTAGGATAAAATTTTGTAAAATTATAAGAATAAGAAAACTTTATTGTTAAATTGTTACATTTTCCATGTACATGGAAGGTCTTAAATAAAATTAATGTGAAAACAATTTTGTCCATTTCGGACATACAATACTCATCACTATTAAGTGATCACTTAATACTAAGCAATAGAAGAAAAAACACATTTGAATAAGCCATAGACTGACAAACCAACAAGTTACATTCTATTATGTTATTTATCATCGTCATCATCAGCCTATGCTAGTCCACCAAAGCTAAACTTAGGTTGGTCATTTTCCCTAAATCTGCGCCATTTCACCCTGTCTTCTGCTTGTCGCATCCAGCGTTGCCAGAACTGTTCACAAATCATCACCCCACCTAGCTTATGGGCGTCCCACACTACGCTTGTCAAGACGCGGTCTCCACTTAAAAACTTACCAACCCGATGTGGGATGATCACAAATATAATACAAAAGAACTTCTTAATTATCTATTATATAATATATTATTAAAATTATTTTTTTTTAAATTTATTTGATGCCAATGGTGTTGTTTCCATACTAATTAAAAACAACACTAAACAACACTATTGGCACCTCTAAAACTCTATAGCTCAGTTAGTTTATACTCGATTCCCGCCGGGGGACAAATGTTTTCTTTTCTGCAGACAATTGTCTCGAGTATGGCTATTATAAGGTAAGCATGACCTTTTGACGTGCTGCAGCATACATACATCGTTTTGTCTGCATCCACATCTATACTAATAATAAAGAGGAAAGATTTGATTGTTTGTTTGTACGCATTGAATAGGCTCCAAAACTACTGGACCGATTTGAAAAAATCTTTCACCATTAGAATCCTACATTATTTCTGATGAACATAGGCTACATTTCATTCCCGTATTCCCGTGCGGCTAGTAATAAAGGTTGTATTTTATCAATGTAGTTTTGGAAGGACAAATGTTGGGAATTCTTTTTTTTTATATTTTACTAGTTGGTGTTATGTGAAGATAATCCTGAGGTTGAAATCGTTTTTTTTACATTTCATTAAAAAAGACTTCTGTTTGGCTTTAAGTATTTTTATTTGTACTTGCACAGCAAATCTTTGCGGAGGTGGAGGACCCTGTCAAGAATCAGCTGGCGTTTAAGTGCCATTACTATATAATCAGCTGTTGAAGTTAAAACTTTCGTGGCCTGTTCTTAATGAAAATCATAACCAGATATCGTAACCAGATTCACCCCGATTCGGCTTTGTACACATATTATAATATACACCCTGTAATCTCGAAATAATTTATTCTCATATTTTTGTGTGAATTTAATGTATTGTAATGTACAAACTGTAGGTTTCAGCTGTTGTAATGTATGTAATTCAATTTCCGTTTTAAATTTTTACGTGCCCTGTCGTCGTTGTAAATAAACGTTTTATCTATGTGTCGATTAAATATTTCAATTTAAATTTTTTCAATATAATTTATTTTGTTACGGTATGTATGACCCATATAATAAAAGTATATAAGCATTCTATCAACCTTATTATACCCATAATACAAGCACTTTGGGGTTAGATTGTGTAGCTATGTATTTATATTGAGTATAGTCCGTGTAACACTCAATATAAATAAACAAAAAGAGACAGAAAACCCTACTAGCCTAAATTGAAATAAGCACATGAAATTTGAATTTAGAACTATCGTAAATTTAAGCATGCGAAATGTATGAGTACGTATAAGTACGGTCATAACGTGTGTCACAACATCGGTAAACCTTTCCTCAACGCTTACGCTACGGATTAAGCACAACAGTACACCTGTATTCAGGCGACAGACACGGCAATTATTCACGCTTAGCCGTACTCGCAAACGAAAATATTTACTCCCATCTAGCGCTAACTTATTGCGATATAATCCGATAAACGCAGATCGTTCGTGAAAATTGTATTATGTCAGCTGTAAAGCGTTTGCAAGTCGCCGCTTTACGAGGTCGTACGTCGGGGCTTGAACATAAAAATTCTCTATCGGGACTAATAGGAGAGAAACAAATAAAAGGATACGTAAATAGGAGCGTCAGATAAATTCCGGTGGGGATCGAGTGTGCGTAAATCCGCGCGATTTGTATCTGTGACAGGGACGCGGGCCCTCACCCCACCCCGCGTCGCTCCTCTCACAATTAATTTGACAGATATTTTTGTAACATACATTAGTGTCAGTTCTGAATGTCCGACGCTATTATTGCTTACCCCATTTCCTTATCGTCTTTGAGAGTTATGAATATGTTCGCAGCTTTTTTAAATTATGTTATTCTTTCTTCTCCGCCGCCTGTTTTGCGGAGATACAATCTTTATTACGGAAAGTGTCAGCAACTGGGTTACCAAAAGTTGACTTTATCTATTACCTTGTTTCGGTGTTCAAAAAGATTGCTTAGAATCGCAACAGATTACGAATCCCAGTCGCGAAAACGGTCGGAGCGTTAAATCCGTTGCATTATTAAGAACGAGTTGGTTAAGTTTTGTATATCTGCAGGGCCAACCCTACAAACTATACCAATTCTATACCCGTACAAAAAGCCGTGTTGGCTGATTGATGTGTACACACCTTTTGATCGGAATGTCGTGGGAACGACACCGGCCACGACAATTGGATTTTCTTTCTTTAAAAAATTGTATGCACAATTAACACGTGTAATTAACGGTGAAGGAAAAGATCGTGGGGAAACCCTTGCCTTACTTATTGCTGACTTAGCTGGGAGAATAATCAGAATAATTAATTTTATTGGTAAATATATTATGTTTACAGGTCTGTTTAATAATAATATTCATAACACAATACAAAATAATAATAGTAAAAATCACTGAATTGAATAATATATTATAGATATAAAAAATAAAATGTTAGATCATCAAAAATTCAATAACATTACAAATATCAATAAAGTCATAATAATCAAATAAAAATACATTCCATACACCAGTTACAACAGTTATGAAATTAATTTGTTTAACAAATAAAATCGTCCACTTTATAGAAAGCCTTTTCGACAAGCCAAGACTTCAACCTGCTCTTAAAGCTTGGAAGGCTGGGTGCAGCGACTACGTGCTCCGGAAGGCGGTTGTAGACGGTGGGCCCTAGGACGTGACTGAGTCTTTCAGACTTGGTGAACCGGTGCGTGATCGCAACGAGTTTATTCGCCCCTTGAGTGTTATAAACCAGCATGTGGCTATCCTTGCGTGTTTTAAAATAGACTAAATTTACAATTTTTTTTTTTAATCTTACAAACATAGCCCTCTGGAACATAACAATCGAGGGCAGCGTCATTATTCGGAGCGACACAAAGTATGGCTTCGCTGAAGTATCCCGAGGCACCCTTACGATCGCTCTCACAGCGCACTTCTGCATACGAAAGACGCGTTCCCTACCGACAGCGCGGCCCCACAGCTCAGCTCCATACTGCAAGAGCGAGTAAACGGTCGCAAAATAGCAGCTGCGGACTACGTCAGCGGACACCACTGGTGATAGTCTATAAAGAGCGAAACTTGTGCTTCCTAGCTTTGCACATAATTTGTCGATATGCGAACCCCAATTTAAACCTCGATCGATTTGAAATCCCAGAAAGCACGTCGAATGGACCTGCTCAATGGGTATCTCATTCACTGATACGAGTAAGTTCCTAACTAACCGACCTGAAATAGAAAAATGAATAAAGTGAGTTTTCTTTAAATTAATATGTTATATAATAATTTAAGGCTAGACCATTCCATTTAAACCACCTGGCGGGCGGCCACATTCAAGCGTTCTTCAAGTTCATCGAGTCAAGGTGCGCATACTACTGCAGGCACGTCATCCGCGTACATGAAGACTTCCTGCTGATACGTGCCCGGGAAGGTCATTGAGAAGTAGCAAGAACAGTACATTGGATACCGACGATCCTTGAGCTACTCCCATTACAGTTTGTATTAGCTTAGACTTGGTCTCACCGAGGAGGATGGTATAGGTGCTGGGCAAGGCTAATCCATCTAACAACGTCCCAGCAGCGCTCTCGTACCTACAGCATGAATACCAGTTGCAGCCGCTATATAAATCATTAATAGATGTACAGTTTTAACAGAATCAAAAGCTTAATTAAACGTTTAAACCGCAATTACAAGTCAAAGCGTCGTGTAAACACGTGGAAAGTCGTAAAAAGCGGGCGGCGCGCAGGTCACGCCTATGCAAATGTTATTAAATTAGAAACGCTTAATAACAACTGTGCCGCCGCTCCACTGAGGAGATGCAATTACACCAATCAAATTGAAATTTTAGAACACTAATTGCGGTAGACATGTTTTACTGGATGCTTAATCCGATGGGTGGCGGTTGCGTGACTAAAGGACACTTGTGATTGCGTGAAGCCTGCAATGTTTACCTATAGGTATATTTGCTTGTCGAAATGACAACTTATGTAATTTAGGCTAAAGCGAAATTTGAGAAGTAGGAACATCAGTACATTATATATAACACCGGATTGGGCAGAGGACCTTTTTAACAAATTTTAAAACTTTCGCGATCCCTGCAAATTTTTATTTGTTGATGACTACTTATATGTTAATATCGGGTTTAGGCGATATCCAATATATTTTTTTTTATTTATAATAAACAACCACAATATACAATTTAACATGAAAAGGTAGGTTTCAAATAATAAAGTCGGTAATACTGCGGCCCACAACATTGTCCACATAGTACCGGTTACAATATTAACAAAATAATACGAGATTATAATTATTAATAAAGATAAAAATATATAAATATTGATTACAAAAGGTGCAGCAAATCGTTATACAGAAATAGTAAATAGAAGGAGAATAGTGTAGTTACTTTGATTTAAAATCATTAGATAAAAGTACTGCAGTAATTGATTTTTAAAAGTGTATAATGAGCTGGCAAGAATATCTATGCTCTCAAAGTTATAGTTATAATTAGCAACCATGCGTCGGATTGAAGCACTAGTATTAAGTTTTTTGACTGTATACATATATTATTGATTTAATTTAATTAAAACGATATAATAATATTCTAAAATAAAATGTGAGCTGATAAGCCGTGTAAGATAAGTAGAGTTTATAAATAGATTTTATATCAATCTATTGTGCAATAGGTGAAATAATGCCAGGCTACTATGAAGTAGGTATACACACAAGTGTGTTTTTTATTTTCTTTTCGGATGTTTCATAAGTTAGAAAGATTGTAATATTATGTTTATCACTAATTATCTGACTCGGTTAACATGGTACCGCACCGCACCCGTTGCATTGCAGCGCCTCATACAGCGTTCATTGTGAATCTATACCATCCATACACACAAATAATCATCAAAGTTGGTGAAAACCAAGAAAAATATTACACCTTGGGCCATGGCTATTACATATTGGAGATTTCGATGGGATCTGTAGATTCATCATCATCTCAGCCGGACGTCCACTGCTGGAGATAGGCATCCCTTAGGATCTTAAAGAAGGATCTTCATGAAGAAGTGTTGCCGTAATCAACACGTTCGGCAGTGCGGGATGTTAGTACACGGAAAGACGCTGCTGCCCATCTTCCGGTATATCCTTTGCCAGATTCTTATTGCATCCTCGGGCAAGAAAGTAAATGCAACATTTTAATGCCGGCACCCCACGGCAAGTCAAGTAATTCTGTCATTATATTACTTAACTCTTCTTTTTCTTAACATATTGCTTATTGATGATAATGTAGCATTATAATAAGTAAAATATATTTTTTTAAATCGCCTCAATACTTTTTGGGTTTATTTATTACAAACATAAGGTATAGGATACGACATGATCGCTCAAATCACTAGAGTTTGCCGAGTGGGCATCAATAGGGCTGCGGTGAACTGGGTCCGGAGCCACCTGCGTCCTCGCGGCTTACACGCGGATTCAGCATCGGGAATTGATGGCTTTTCTATGGTTATGTTGATGGCCTTTAGGGAAAATAATAAAATTGCGTGTTAGTTATCGCTAGTGCAGTATTATTAGGTACTTAAGCTTGCTTACGTATGAGATCGAAACTGGCCGTGTACCGATAGATGTTTTTCTTTCTTGAAAACATTATGTGCGCGTTTAACACATACATACCTACTTTAGTCAGCTTGCGTCTGAGTAATGACATGTTTTATCTTCTGAATGTAGCTGATTTTGCCGAGAGGATTATAGGGCAAGCATAAAATCTAACAATGTACAATGTTCAAGATACTCGCACCTCAGTGCCAATTTATCTGTTCTTCGAGCTACATGCTCAAAGAACAGATGTAGATTTTCATCAGTATTTTTATGTCCTCGATCTGCCGCCAAACAGTAATGTCTGCATTGCTGTGTTCTGGTCTGAAGTGTAATAGGGCCACCGGTGAAATAACGAACACATAGAAGCATACAACTCTGCCACAGGGTGACGGACGCAATGCAATTTAGCGTTGGTCCACTTGACCAACGCTAAATTGCATTGCGTTCAATTGCTCATTATACACGATCACCGCGCTATTGCATTTGTAATAGATACAGGTTAATTTCAGCCGTAAAACGTCCACTACGACACAGACCTCATCCTCATGGATCAACTACACGAGTGGTAGTTGCCATACTCACCACGCTTGGCAGGCGGGTTGCCGAGCGCAGTACAGCATGTAGATATACGAAAAGACGCTGCTGCCTATCTTCCGGAGGTGTATCCCTTGTCAGGCTCTCACTGCATCCACGATACAAGTTACGGCCTAACATCAGATGATTGTCTTGTCAATTTAGTTGGTTATATGTATATATCATAAATATATATAAATACATATGTATATAGTAACAATACAAATTAAATAAAAAAATATTAGCGTGACTGTTATAAACCATGATCGCTCAAATCACTAGTGTTTGTCGAGAGCATCAATAGGGCTGCGGTGAGCCGGCTCAGAGGCACCTGCGTCCTCGCGGCTTACACACCGACTCAACACCCGGAATGGATTGCTTTTCTATGATTTTGTTGATGGGTTTTAGGGTAAAAAATACACAGTCGTTCTTAACGACTTACGGTTACCTATTATATTTTTCCGCTTTTTACCTATTATTGTTACCTATTAATTTATTTATGCTTTTTAATTACATTGTTAGTCTCCAACGTAAATGTATAGGATAATGCTTTAAAGGTATAGTAATATGGTAATAGTTCGTTCCAACGAACGTTCGATAAAAACCTTTTATTGACAGTATTATATGTAAAAGTGTATAATTTATTTTTATGTCACCGTAAACAAGTCCATCAAATTCAGACCTTAACTATTTTTTAATCCAAAAGGCCACCGCATAATTACTTTTTAAACAAAACCTACCCATCTTGCGCAATTTTACCAACAAGGCTGCTATCAGAGTTTTTCTTAAGATGCTGCAAACTACGTTAAAATGATTTAATTCCCCTCAGATAGCGTTAGGGCGGTATTATTGCGAACTGGCTCCCGAAGTCAGTTCTCCCGTTGCCAGATAACATAAAAAATTTGGCTAAAATCTACAGAAAATCTATTTTGCCATTTCCACCTTCACCACAAGAGACCGATCAATTAAATACTATAGTGTCTTATGAAAATCCAATATTTACGAATCAAGAAGACCCCATTCCCTACATTTGTAAAAAATACGTTTTATATATAGTTAAATAAGACTTAGTTTTTTTACGAATTGTGTGGATCAAATACAAATAAGTTTGTTCAGAGTAGAGATTTTCTGGGGAATGATCCAGCGATCATTTCCTCTTTGTATGTAGTGATGAGTCCAGATCCATAGTCTTTTTAGTCGTTTGGGGTAGCTTATGGTTATTAATTCGTTTTGGTTTTTTGTGTTTGTACTAGTAGATGTTTCATATAAATAGTAATATCTACTCTGCTTAGTAATTCGGTATTTGTAGTAGAATTGTGCCAAAATCCATAGTGTTGCTTAAAAAGAGAGCTTTTAAAAACATAATTACGCGGATTACCGTGATTATATTTACTAACCAACACCTCGTCAAAATAACAATATGTTATTTTGACAAGGTATTGGTTAGATTCAACAAAAATAAAGAAACTATTACAAGGTAATTGTTACATCCGACCAAACTTACGAAAAGTTGGCAACATCAGCCGATTCCTCGGTGAGTGGCCACTGCCCCGCGGGGTTGGGGCCGCGGCTAATAAACGCTTATCAACACCCTCATTATCACACCCTTAACATCGCTTTAATGTCTTGCTCTTGAACAAAACATATTTAATCACATTTTTCCCGGCGCGACGCGGAGAACTTTTTAAAATTTCATAAAAGACGAAGTTAGGACTAAGGGGCTTGATTGCGACGGTGTTGACTCTTTTGTTTTAGTTTGGGACATCGATGTCGGGATCACGACTCTTTATCATCCAGTTTGTGTAACAGTTTATGGGGAGTTCCATTTGTTAGCAGAGGTAATCTTGAGGGCATTTTGTTGTTTTGAGTATTTTTCTATGAATGATAAGAATGTATTTAAAAAAATATCTCAGAAAGTATTTCATCAATCATCTGATATACAAAGCACAAGCTTAGCTTACTTTACTTAGTACCTAGATGCCTAGCACAAGCTCACAGCTTACTTTGCTTTGTACCTAGATGCCTAGCACAAGCTCAGCTTACTTTACTTTGTACCTTTGATATGTATCCAGCATTATTTATTTTATTACTTGTATCAATAACAACCTTGTAAATAAATAGCTAGCTCGAAAAAATTAAGACTTAGATAAAACTTGAATAAAATGCAGCGAATTAATATATTGGAGCTGCCATTCAAATTTAATGATTTGTAACTACCACCTCCTAATTGTCCTATTACCACTTCCTTACCATTTCTGTGTTGTCCTATTTCCCTTCCTTAGAAAAACGGTGATGAATCAATCCATGCAGTTTTCACGTATTGGTAAATAAATAAATAAATAATGCTGGACAAATCACACAGCATCATCTAGCCCCAAGCTAAGCAGAGCTTGTGTTATGGGTACTAGATGACTGAAATACTTAATACATTATACTACACAGATAGATATTTTTATTATAATATAGATTGGTAATAATTATTTACACACTTTAATTAAAAATTTCCAAAACAACGCCTAGTGTCTGTGATTTAATTTAACCAATTTAATAAACGTTCATAAGTAAGGCAGTTTCAGTATTGTTTTTACTATACAACAGACATTAACATTCTTTCGTAAGAAATGGTCAAAGCTAAAACTAAATCGTCAAGTTATAAGAGCAATATTTATGGGCCAATTTACAATTTATGTCGCGCCAGCGAGGTGGAGTGCCCAAGCCCCCCGCCTCTATCAGCCTTCGCCCTGATCTTTTAAGCCCGACTTTACTGCGTTCGCAACACTAAATTATAATATAACATCTCGTAAATTTCACAAACTATCCGTTCATGACGCGAGACTTAGATGTTACAGTCTTACAACAACGTAATAACGTGCGCGAAGTATCTAGCGGTGTTTTTGGTTTAAAAAAGCGGTTTTGGTTCTTGTAGCCCCTGCGCCGATAACAATATTCATCATATCTTAGGAAAACAAACAGAAAATATTTATAATATAACTATATAATAATCTATATATATAAACTTCAAAGTCCTGACTGACTGACTGATATATAAACGCACAGCCTAAACCACTGGACCTAAAGAGTTGAAATTTGGCACACATATACCTTGAGTATCCTAGACGTGCACTAAGAAGTGATTTTTCTAAATTCCCACGGGATAGAGAATAAATGGGATTTATATTTTCGAATCAAAGTGGCTCTGCGTGAAAAAGGAGATTTTACGTTTTATGACTTCCACGCGGACGAAGTCGCGGACAAAAGCTAGTTTATAATATAACGCAAAAGTTTGTAAGTATGGATGGATGGATGGATGTTTGTTACTCTTTCACGTAAAAACTACTAAATGGATTTTAATGAAACTTTACAATAATATAGCTTAAACATCAGAATAACACATAGGCTACAATTTATAAAGATATTGTGTGAATTGTCCAAAATATGACGATAAGTAAGCAGGAATCAGAAGGTGTCAACTCGCGGATTCCAGCGAGTTTCAAATCCGCGAGATGACGAATGACCCGAAAGAATCTACCATCTGCGAGCTATTCTGGCGTCGCTGCCAAAACCGCTAGCTGTTGGAAGATGACAACCACTGAGATGCCACAATGGAAGAGGCCGTGCTGTGGTCGCTCTTCTTAAATAAGAGAAAATTCAAAATAAGAAGAATCTTCAAATAAGAGAACTATTTGCAATATTGATATGCACTTGAGGTTTATCCAATCCTCGTCAACTATGGGATAAGTATAAAGCTTCGTTATCGGAGGATATCTTGCATAGATTTGAAAGGATGGATCAAGTCAACAATGAAAATGTTTGAATGAAGCACTGAGATATATAGAGGACAAAATAATAACTATTTCCGGTAAGAAATTGTCCGACACCGCAGCGGCGAGGAGAGTTGTCGACCGATTTGATCAAAGAGCTAAACTACGATACCGCTTTATTAGACGCTCAGGTCAGTGAAAATGAACCACGCCTGCTACCCGAGCAAAAAGACATTTATAACAAAATACGGGTCTAAAGTTGTAAAGCTTTATCTTACCACTAACATGTGAGTCCAGTTATTTAGCGATGTCGAATAAACAGCATATGCTCAAAAACTGCTAGAAATTGGTGAAGGCCACCTAGACACCGACCAAGAAGGTATGGTTCTTTTCACACAGCAATTTTGTCATGTTGTGGAGTCACAAGACGAACTTATTGAATAAGTTTTTTCCGAATCTGCATCAATATATTCTTGACAAAAATTGGTTGTGTGAAAGACCCATACTGGCACCGAAAAATGAGACTGTTGCGAAAATATATAAAAAAATCTTGGCCGAAATAAACAGCGAAACATCAGTGTATAACTCCATTGACACAGTTATATCATCCGATGACACTACAAGTTATCCCTAAATTCTTTGGAGTTGTCCGGGGTGCCATCACACAAGTTGGAATTAAAGGTAGGTGTACTCGTTTTGTTAATGTGTAACCTGGACGCGCCAAGATTATGCAACGGTACTCGGTTACGAGTTACCGAACTAGGAAGGCACATTGTGAAGGCCACAATTTTAACTGGAGAAGCCAAGGGAGACAATGTTATTATACCGCGCATCCCAATCATACCCAACAACTTGCCATTCAATTTTAAACGCCTGCAGTTCCCATTAAAAGTCGCATTTTCAATGACGATCAACAAATCGCAGGGTCAAACCTAAAAGGTAGCAGGCATACATTTGGGCACGCCATGTTTTTCTCACGGTCAGCTCTATGTGGCTTGCTTACGTGTATCCAAAGCGAAAAATCTGCATGTTTATGCTGAAGGAAAAAAATCATTAAATATAGTATAAAGGAGCATACTGCAGTAGCTACCTATAGGCCTATGATTAAGGCTCTGCAGTGCTTAATTACCGTATTTCTTAAGTTGACAATATTGTTACGTTATTATAGAGCGACTGTAACTTCGAAATATTGTCGGGCTGTTATATTTTTCAAATGCGACCCAAAAATTATTTATGTGATAATATTAATATCGTAAACACAAATAGCCGACGTAGCTCACAAAGCAGGCCAGCTCAAGTGGGACTGGGCAGGACACGTTAGCCGTATGCCCCAACAACTATGGGCAAAAATCACCACCGATTGGGTTCCCCAACAAAGACGACCACGTGGTAGACCCAGGCGACGATGGCGAGATGAGCTTGACTCCTTTCGCATAGACTGGCTTCAACAAGCTCAAGACAGGGATAAGTGGAAGGAGGGAAGGGAGGCCTTTGCCCTGCAGTGGGAAACATCAGGCTTATAAATAAATAATAATAAATAAATAAATTAATGTCATAATGTTACGCCACGCTAATATAAGCTACTCGAAATACTAATCCTGCGCAGACGAAGTCGTGGGCACCAGCTAGCATAATACATATATACATCATCATTTCAGCCATAAAATACTGATGACAACAGGCCTCCCTCACGGATCTCCATGAGAGGTAGTTTGCCATACTCACCACGCTTGGCAGGCGGGTTGGTGAGCGCAGTATGGGATGTTGATACACGGATAGACGCTGCTGCCCATCTTCCGGAGGTATCCCTTAGCAGGCTCTTACTGCATCCATAAGCATGAGAGGAGGGGTATCATTCTACTGCCGGCACCCCACGGCACATATATACATAGCTATCCTAATATATAAATAAATATATATATATATATATATATATAATTTCTTTTGCAAACTACAGTTACCATACTGGTAACTGTAGATAATTATAGTAAAATTATTCTAATTCATAGTTCTCTAACTACTTTCACGAGCAGAAACATAGCTAGTGCCAGACGTGAAAGTATATCGTAGGACTACTTCCGTGGCTCAGATGGTCTAATAGCGGACTGATACGCAGGAGGTAGCGGGTTCGATTCCCGCCGCAAGACAAAATGCTTTATTTGTTCCGGGTCTAGCTATTTTGTCTATGTATGATAAGTGAGTATTTACAAAAAAAAAACTGTAAATCTTTTGGTTTCCATAGCATTTGGTATACAAGCTTCGCTTAGTTTGGGACTAGATGGTATTGTGCGTAGTCCAGCGTTACATATTTTACTTAATCTTCGACAAAACTTCATAAAACAACCCCATTACATCGAACACTTGAGCACGAAGCTGCTTCAAGTAAATAAAGTGCAAATATTTTAAGGTTAAACAAACTGTCGTACCTAATCAGATTCCCAAATACCCATTTGGTGCTGTAAAAGACCCTCGCAATGCCGGCACTGTAGTAACAGCAAATGTTTTATTTTTATTTTAAACAGTTCTGTGCTTAATAGCAGGTCTCAGGTGATGGGCTCTGTGTGCACAGTCTAGGATTGTCGAGCACTCTTTCGCGTCTCCCCCATATTTGAGCGCAAAATTAAGAGCCTGTAAGCAAACAGTATCGTTGCCGTCATAAAAAAAATAAAAAAGGGTGTCGCTCCAAAAGTATCTACTCGCTACGCTACGTAATGTCAGAGAAAGAACCGAATTGAATATTAAATGAAATAATTTATGCCATATTTATCATTTTGCAAATGAGCAGTCTCACCTTAATGAAAACGTTGAATTCATTTTTTGGATCCAAGCGGCCGTCTTTGATTAATAATAGAAATATGGTGGTATTTTGAAATTCTGTATTAGAAGAATTAATAAAAAAGCACGATGACGGATTTATAAATACCTTCTTTCGAGCCTGTTAGTCATGACAACAGTTTATTTATTTTTCAGACAACAAACAAACACATCAAAGGAAAGCCCGTGATAGCAAACTAATATTCGATTTCGATTAAATTAAGGTTTCCACCCCGCCAGGCGACAAATTTTAGCCTTTCTTTAGATATTTGTCTAGACAAATATCTAATAATAAAATAATAAAAACTGCAGACCTTAGGGTCTGCATGTATTTACAAATATATATGCTTTGCTTGGCTTGGGGCTAGGTTATGTGTGAAGTGCAATGTTAATTTATATTACATGACCATATTACAATAAACACACAACATAGCAAGTCGTTAGAAATGTTTTCAGATTCTGCGAGTCATCGCGATAGTATTAACAATCCTATAACGCACCTTATGGCAAGCGTAGCACAAGTTTATAAGGATGCGTACACTGTTCGATTATTTTAGCTTATATTACAAAATGCATAATGTAGTTGGTGTTTCATAAGTTAGTTATCACCCAAAAAATAATGGATTACAATAAACGCAGTAGGTACATAAATTAATATGAAATTCCTCACTGTTACCTTTAGTTTTTCTGTTGAATTGTTAGATGTGAGGCAAAGATTATTCCACAAGATATTACTTTGTACATTTATAAAAACTTACTTTAGACAGACGTTGTTATATCAGTTCATACTTACACACTTAGCTGCTTTTTACCTTGTTTTGTTTCTTTTGTTTTGTTATGGTTTTCAATTATTTTTTCTTGGTCTTTTTAATTACCAAGCAAGCTATATTTCGACTCAATATGTGGAGACACTTTAATGGTAAATAGCTACTTTCATAGATAAGTTTTTTAGTTATTAAGTACTGTTTGTCTTCCAACAATATAAAAATAAAATAAATAAATACAAAAAACTACGTTCAATTTACGCCGAATTTTAAATCTTCGTGGACTTATTATTTTTTCTGTACAAGCCATATCCTAGCAATTGCAACAGAAAGAAAAATACTCCATCAGTCAAGCCATTTCAGAGTATATATCTATCGGCTATTGATATTTATTTTTACAGATACGACGATTCGTTTTATTAAAGTTCAATTATCAGCATCAGCTTGAATGAACCATCTATTTATGTTTTAAATAGCCTAGAAATTTGGTGTGGTCTCACCTTAACTGTGTTGCGGTAAGGCTGCATGCACATTAGCCCGGCGGTCTCGTAAATCACAAGGGATCAAGCGCCGGCTATCGCTGACGTGGGCCGCGTCAAGTGATACGTCACGGCCCGCATAATCGCAGGGCTGTCTCAAACTTATAGCCGAGACCACTTACTCTGCCCGCACAAAAGGATTTAGTACATTTAATACGTTATAAATAATCTAGTAAAAAACTCTAAAAATAGGGACAGATTGTTGGATACGGCAATACAAATATAATGCCAAAAGACCATTTGTCCCCTTAGATGCCTCATGTGTTTTAACTAAAGTAAAGGTCATTTAGCATAGAACTATGCCATAGTTTAGTTTAGTTTTATTTGTTCTGTGTGGGTAGTAGGATTGATAACTTAAACAACTTTGTGATCCTTATCTATTTAATATTTAAATATAAGTCTAGTTCTATGCTAATTATTTACCAAGATTAGTGCATAGCCTCTCCAGAACTTGCTTCTATATAAATTCTCCTCTCAACTTACCCATAACACTGCAAACACTGGGACAATGGACCTCTTTGCAAAACTGTCAACCAACATGGAAAAGCTGGCAGGCTCTTTTGACTCCAGGATGCAAAACTATGAAAGGACCTTAAAAAACTCTCTAGCACAGACCAAGTTTCTCACAAAGATTTGGACACACTGACTCGAGAGTTCATGGACTTCAAGGCATTGATGAAATCACAGTTGGAGCTTCTGGTACCTACAGGGCCTGGATCGTCAGGAGGCTACTTCACGCAGGAAGGTGTTGCTGTTCCATGGCATTGTGGAGTCTAATTATGCAGCCGTTGGAGACACTGTGGTCAAGTTATTACACGACCAATTTAAATTATCTGATATCTCTGCTGAACATTTTTCTGCGCGCCATCGTCTGGGGTGGGGACCAACACCATCAAGCCCAGACCAGTCATGGAGCGGTTTGCAAGTTATAAGGTACGTAGCCTTGTGTGGAATGGGAAGACTGCTCTGAAGAGTTCGGTTATTACGGTCTCGGAGTTTCTCACGAAGAACATGAAGTTGTCACCGCTGCGCGCAAACACTTCGGTTTCAAACAACGCTGGTCGTCGGAGGGCAAAATTGTGATCCTATTGCCCGATAACAGTCGCTGGAGGATTGAAACTATGTTGGAGTTGAAGCCGCTGCTTTCTGTATATCATGCGGCTCAGTCTAGCTCGTTAAAAAGGGCTCCCGGGTCGTCCCTGGACAAGGGGAAGTCTAGGCCCCCGTGGCGATGGCTCAACTGAGGCCTAAACGCCGGAAAATAAACAGAACCAGTTCAGTTCAGTTCATGGAAGGCAGGTTGGCGAGCGCAGGAAGGGATGATGCTACACGGAAAGACGCTGCCGCCCATCTTCCTTAACATTATTTATTTTATTTCAATTGTTAAGTTCTTTCATTTTAAAATTTTCTATTTCAATTTCATCGCCCAAGGATCGAATTATTTCCCAAAATAAACCTAGAATGCGGCTCAAATCAACAAAACTTTTCGAAGCGGGCCGGCGCGCAAGAAATACCTACTAAACATCTGAATCGTTTAAAGCCGAGACAAATTAGTACTTAGGAGAGGACGTCTTTAGAACAACACTTAAGCGTAATATTAAAATCCAAACAGTTGGGGAGATAGGGGGCGTGGGGGTGATGAGCGCCGTCTTATCGCGGTCCGGAAACTCTGCGGCCACTTGTCGGCCTGCGTTCATGTCACTGGAAAACTGTAGAGTCGAAAACTGTATTTGGTTATGATTCTTTAATTTTTTAACAAAATAACGGATTTCAATGTTAAAATGTTGTGGAAAATCATCATAATTATAATCATTTATTTAACGAAAAGTTGTGGAAATTGTGGAATACATGAGGAACGGAGAGATCACAAAAACTTAAAAAAAAACTGTGGAGCAGCCTCAACGCCCGCCTCTCAGGGGCAAATTTACACTCAAAAAATATACGATAAACAAATTGAAGTAGATAATAACAAAAATAATGAAAATAAAATTAAATACCAGTACCATTAAATACCCAGGTGCTTACAGTGAGACAACTCTTTATCTTGGCAGTTATTCTACGCAAGCACTCCCATCTTTCATTCGACTCCAATTTGGCTGCAACGAAGCGTCGTTCGGATATTGTATGCAGAGTAGAGATATGCAAGTCGGTTATTGCGAGAAGACACTTCTTATTTTTAAGCAATTCACTTTATAATAGAATAAACAAAGTTCTTAACATTTACCCGCTTACTTTATTTGAATGTAAAACCAAATGTTTTAAATGGCTACTTACTCTCAGTTATGACGAAACCGAAAGTTTCGTAAAAATCTGTAATTAAAAAAAAAAAAAAAACAAACGCAAGCACGCCTTTATTCACATATTGTTTGTTCAAACATTCACTCACATACACACACACACAACCACACACACACACAAACACACACACACACACACACACAAATAACAGAGAGTATTCAAACTTATTATTTCATTTTAAATGTGTATTTTTCTGTTTTTCTGTTTTTAGATGTAATGTATCTTATTTTAGTAGTATGTTTTTATTTTGTTTACGGAACTTATGACTGTCATGTTCGGAGGAGGGCGCTGACTCTGCAACACAGTTTTTTAACTTTTGCGGTAGTTCAACGTTCCCATTGTTTTTGTATCAAATGTTTTTGTTCCCAATAAAAAATTTTGTATTGTATTTTGTATTAAATACCTAATATACATATGGAAAATACCAGAACCGTAGCTTTATTTTATACAATTGTAGATAAATGCTTATTCAATTTGAGTATTTTCCTCAATTTATCATGAATCCCATCATCAGAACAGGGTTTAAAAGCAAGCAAACAATTTTGAATATTTGTAACCATCTGTGGTCCTCCTCAATTCCACTTCACCAAATCATGCAAGTGCAAATGTTAAGCTCAAGGTCGACACCTTGAGCTTAACTAGTTGTTCGCCCGAACTTTGAACGAGTGAGATATACTTTTTTCAATGAACTCCCTTTGCATTTAAACATGTTTTTACGTATTAAAGAATAGAAAATATTTATTGAAAATTGATTGAAGATCTTAAAATTAGTTTGAACTACCAATTTGTCCTTATCAAGACGTACAATATTATTAATTTTAATCAATCATAATTCTAAAAATATGCACACAGATGTGCACCTATTTCTAAGTAATCAGAATAGCTTATTCCTAGAGAATACTTTGAACTACCTACAACAGTCATCGTTCAAAGTTACTCCTCGAGACTAGAAGAAACCAGCAATTAACCCTTTCCTTAATTTGTTTTTGAATATGTTACCTTCTAATATTTTTAAATCACTGGGTAGGCTATTATATATTTTAATTATTAAATTAATATTCCATTTTATTATTAGTTTTAATCATTTTAGCGATTTAGACCAGTTTGCTAGAATTCTCCAAAATGACTCGCAGTGCACATAACGAATTTGTCAAATCGATTTCTAGAAGGAATATACACATAATTGTTTTTCAGTCGACGCTGGACACAAAAATGATGCCAGCTATCAAATAAAAATAAAATTAAAAAGTGCACATAACGATTCTGGCAAGCGCACCGACGGTAGGTATGTGATTCAAAGTACTTAAGTGATCATATTACATCTGTGACTACAGTAACAGAGAAACTGATACTGTGATAGATACAGACTAGGTAAGGTTTGTTTGTACTTAGTTACAATTAAGAATACATGTTAAAATATTAGAATTTATTTTAGGAGTACTCATATTTATATACAAATAAATAATTTATGCATCGAGTGCAGATTTATATTGGTAGATACGCCAAATAATCATTTTTTAAGCATTTTTTAGTGTTATCTCGGCGTTTTTATTTAATAATTCCATGCAAAAATAAGGACTAATAGTCTCTTCGCAAAACTTGTGACGGACGGGCAGACAAACAGACAGACAGACAAAGTCTTTCTCAAAGTCAAACTCAACTTTTTTTTAGTTCAATAGATACCACACACTTTCAATTAAGTCAGTTAAAAAAACTCAGTTCTAATCATAGGATTCAAGAGGAATCGAGGGAAGTCCTCAAATATTGAAGAGAAAAAAAAGGGATGAAAAATCAAGGGAAATATTCAAATGTATAGGGGTATATGCATACATACCTAATGCATACGTATAAGGGCTTGGGTAAAAAGGACAAATTAAAGAATAATATTTAGAAGATATGAAGAAAATACCATCTTCGAAGACGGGACTTGTAAGTCGTGCCCACCGTCATTTAAGCAAATTTACAGCATTCAAGTATGCAAATATTAACTATATCGTTAATGTTCGGCAACTGCCAGTCCTCTTAAAAATGTTTTATTTGCAATTGTAAAAAGTAAGCAACCTCTATCCAAGAATCATAGAGTTCGAACGTCAAATTTTGATGACGTCATGACTCTGACGCAACACACCGGGCATAATATTGGATAACACAAGGCGGGAAACATGGTTTTCGCCGGAGAGTGAAATTCAACAGCATCGGATTGTGTTCTCGAGATTCGGTGTCGTGTCGATGATTATTTGTTACTGAGGTTATAACAAATAATGCTGGTCGATTATACACCATTGTTTAAAAGAAGGACTTTTATTCCCTTCATCTGGAATCATGGACCATCCTGATAAGGTATGAGATTTATCGTGTCTCTATACATATTATAATACACCCTGCACATTAGTAGGGATGTATCAAACACATACTTAAAATGTGTAACTGCTCTCGGGTTTAATATATTGCTACAGCGCCGCATGTCGTCTCCACAGCTCCGTTGTTCAGGCTACTCAGTTTTTAACAGCGTTAATAACGGTGGAATTAAAGCGAAAGAGCCACGATTTAATTAAAGCTAACGAAGATCCCCACCTTTACCTGCCCAATGTTTTAATTATGCAATCTGTTTGTGAGCGTTATTTCCGAAATAAAATGTCCTATTTTACTTTTGAAGAATACTTATCTAGAAGAAAAGGTTTGTGTCCAATTTACAATAGCTCAATTAAAATAATAATAATTAGTAAAATAAAACTGTACGTTTATAAACATACTTTATAATACTCGTGTTAACAAAAAGTACGCCACGCAATACTAAACATACCTACTCAGATTAATTAACATGATATAAAATAATATAAGTGTCATGGACAAACTGAGCAACATTTATAGTATGTATTCAAAAAACAAATACGTAGGTCCCCTTTTAAGCATTCTATCAATTATCTGGATTCCGAGCAAATAAAATAGGTTGTAATATTTTTGTATACAACTGAATAAACATTATTTATTTCACTTTGACATGACAAGTTTTGCTAAGTTTGGGTCTAAATAGAGTTGTTACTGGCCTATAGCAGTGGGTTAAGTCGGGCTGTGGCTACCACAATCGCGTCGAACAAAGTTGAGTGAGTGGTCTACTTAATTAGCCCACAGTAAAATAGACTACCTACAACTAGAATACAAAGCGACATGTTTTGCAGTGGACAGATTTTACGTGTGCCGCGGGGTGCAGTCAAATTAGCAAGGGGTTGCAATGGACGGGTGCAATTTAGTTGCGGTCAAAGTGTTGAGCACACCTGGTGTGACGTCATCGCTGACGCCGACGTCATTCGCGTCGCGGTTGATGACGTGTTCAAATGAAATATTTTTTAATTAGAAAAGGTTTTATGTAGGTACTTGTAACCCTGTCAAAATAAGAAAATTATATGGTACGGAATTATAAAAGGTGCATTGTTTACCAAACTAAGAAACCTTAAATCATACACTGATATACCTTTTTGCATTTTATTAATCATAATTATGTACCCATACCATTACTATTTTATTTGCACCATACAAACCGTTAAGTATCTTTATCTTAGTACCTACTCACTAACTATAGTTTCTTTTTATTTTATTTAACCTTACGTAGAACATAGATATTTATTTTGATTAAAAATTATATTTAGACCCTTATATATATTTGTTACCTATGTTTAAAAATTCTTAGTTATAATATGTTAACTTTTGCTATGACAACTTAATTTGTAACCTAGATGTAGCTGCCTGCAATTGGGAGAACACTAGTTCATGATTTTTATTGTTTTTACTTTTGTAATTTTTCTTTGTGTATCTTCTGTTGGTGGCTCAAATAAATAAATAAGAGCTTATTTGCTTTATATATGGATATCAAGTTTCCATTCCATGTATCTAACTAGAAAAACGAAGGTACAGAAATGGAAGCTTTATAAAGAGATTTTTTTATTTTATTTTAAAATCTTAAAAAAACTTACAGCTAATAGTCCTACAAAAGCCAGTACAGTACAGTATAAATCTATATCGTATATTGTATAAATCTATATATATATTGTTACTAATTTCTTCTCAGAGTTTTCTGCATTTCTGTGTACATTTTTGCTATATTGTTCCCCCGCTTTTTAGATTTCTTGTTTTTAAACACCGGTTGTGAGACAGGTGCATGTCTGTTGTCTATGTTTGGTTTATTTGCATGATTATTTGTGAATACTGGTGTATTTATGTTGTTGATGATGATGGGTTTTCTTGCCTGCTTTGTGAATGCTGCTTTCAGGAAGTTACCTGGTTGCATTTGGTCATACATTCTGGCAGCATGCTGGATACTTACCATTAAGGAGTGAAACAGTTTTGTTGACACAGCCACTGAGCAGTTCCTGCTATGTTCAAATGGGTCTTGGATACACATTAGTGTTTCCGTCCTGAGAGCTGAACACCGGTTTGTATTGAGATTCTCCTTGTACAAACTGAACTCTCCGTAGAGAGAGTCTTCTCTGTCAAACACACTCTTAGGCACTGGGGCTCCAATGTATGGGCTCACCACATTAATGTCAAATCTGAATGAGCTATAATACTTAAAAAACCCTCCAAGTAAATGAAAGATAGAGTCATTAGATTTGTTTGGCTGTCTGACATCCTTATCAAACGCTGTGTTCCAGTTATCCACCATCACAGGTACTACAGTGAGCTGTAAATCTACAATAGGTGCAAGTATTTCTATGGCCTGCAAGTAAAATATTACTAGCATTGTTAATGCATAGTTGGCCAGGAGGTTTGTCCCTGTCAAACCATGTACTTTAGACCAATATTTGACTAATATTGCAAGATTCAGTATTCTAGAATCTGTTTTTAATAAATGGAAAATCAGTTTGCTGTTTCTGACTCCATTCTCACTTTTGAAGTTGACATCGCAGTTGCACCCAGTTGGCCTGTGGAAGAACTTCACGATGGGAACTTTAGCTGCAGGTATGGCAAATAAGTTTGCAAATGTCCATGGTTCCCTCCGGAGTATATTTCTGGCTTGGATAACAGGGGATACTCTGGTTCGTATCCAGTCAGGTAACCTCACATAGACATCCACATCACTCGACTTAATGCCTAGTCCGGTGACAATTGATCCGAATGGAAGCACCTCACATTCTGAAAGTTATGAACCTGAATTAATTATATGAACTATTGGCTAGGTAAAATAATACAGTATTCAACACTGTTTTATGTTATAATGTTTGAAAAGGTGCCAGAGCAAAGAAATTACATACTTTCCTATGTATATAAAATACCTACGTAATTTTTAAACCACACACGGGTAGAACATTTCAAACTAATGAAAACCTTATCAAATTTGTTTTATTGAACCACTGGAGGTTTTTTATTCATCATTTTCATCTCAGCTGCACAACATCCACTGCTGGACATAGGCCTCCCTCATGGATACTGATCATGAGGGGGTTGATATTTACCACACTTGGCAGGCAGGTTAGCAAATGCAGTAAGTATGGGATGTTGATACACAGAAAGATGCTGCTGCCTGTCTTACAGAGGTAGGTATCCGATGGCATATTCTTGCCCAACCATCTACTCCCGGCACCACAAGGCTAAGGTTTTTTAATTAAGACTATTTCTGTTTCCCTCGATGGCAATCTGTACTCACCAGGCCATTCCTGTCTTAGTGCTTCCTCCAAGTCTCGCAGCAAATTCCGTAGACCGACCACTTCGGTGCGACTAAGCCGCACGTGCTCCAATACGTTGGTGACCTGATCTTCCACATCACCCTCAAAATTTATAAGAGACACATCCAAGAGTGTACCTTTCGAAAAATAAACACGTTTTAGGTGAAGGTTATTTGTTTACAGTTTACTATGATTGGTTACATTGCAAGTTATACCTGGATCTCCTTCCATTAAAGACTGGAGCGGATGGCAGACAAGCAGGAGATAGATCTTATTTTTACACAAAATTGATTTCTAGTGGCGTTAATGAAATTTGTATTTGTAAAATAAACGTAACATTTAGGTAACCGAAATCATAATTAATAAAACGTCCTTGCAAATAATAAAACGTCCTTGGAAATCATTTTTTTTTTTTTTTTTTTTTTTCGCTCCTTTCAGAGCAGGCTATAGTCTAAGACCATACTGCCTAGTCTAACGTAGTTTTTTTTTTTTCCCATCAGTTAATTTTGCAGTTTTTGTCTTGCGTATTTTTAATTTCTATCAATTATTATTAATATTAAATTATTAATAAAATATATCAATTACTGATATACATCTGAATGAAAATATTATACCAACACAGCTGGTATACATCTGAATGTTTTTTTTTTTTTTTTAATTATTTTATTATTATTATTATTATTTTCCCTTCGTTCATTTGGAGTTTCTTATTTACATATTAATACATTATATTTACATTTCCTATATAATTTATACAATAGTTGTTAAATATTATTATTAACAATTGATTGAATTGATACAGAGATATAGTTATATCTCTGTTACAGTGCTAATAATAAAATTGTACAAATGGATAAAATTTGACTCAACCTTGAGCAATTCCTGAATGCAACGCGGGACTAAATCGGGCTCATGATAAGTTTGAAGCAGTTCATCTATCAATACAAGGCGCTGAATATTGAAAGATGAACACTCGAATATTATATGATTTACAGACTGAATTTCTTGTGATTGGCAATAATCACATAAAGGGGAATTTATCATTTTTAGACGGTGGAGATGATAATTCAAACGACAATGACCGAATCGCAAGCGGCAAATGGTTGAGTAAAACTTTCTGTTCATGAAAATTTTACTCTTACAGAACCAAGGTACAGAATCAATCTGAACATCCAAAGCAGCATGCCAGGAACCCTTATTCTCGACCTGCGCACAATGATATGAATGTCTCCCCCATGATTGACACATTCGTTGTCTTAAAAGACTTAAAACGTCTGTGTGTGGTAAAGCTACATCTGCATCACTACTCTCAAGATTAGAATCTATAGTATCTGATAACTTTACTAGAGTGTTGGCTAGATAATCCGCCCTCTCGTTACCTTCTACACCTTTATGCGAAGGGACCCACACAAAACTTACATTAATACCAGAATCAGCCAGCTCAACCCACAGCTGTTTTATTAGATAAATGATGTAGTTAGTATTAGCATGTAATTTATTATTATTTAAGTTTTTTAAAACACTCATGCTATCACTTACCACAGCCCATTTTGTGTGACCTAAATTACGATTTCCAATGTGCTTTAAAGCACTCAGAATTGCAACAGCTTCCGCAGTAAAAATACTGGCGTTTTTATCAATTTTGTGACCGACACTGATATTCAAGGACGGTTCAAATAAGGCAAAGGACACAGCGTTCTCATTTTTAGATCCATCTGTATAAACAAATTTGTAATCTATAAACTCGGAGAGCATCGCATAAACTTCTTCTTTTGTTGACATATCATTATTGATGACTATATTAATTGCTGGGAATTTACTAATAAAGGATCCTTTATAACAAGGTAACTTAAGACTTGATTGGTAGATGTTTAAATTTTGAAGAAAATTTAGAAAGCCTTGGAAGCCCTCTAACATGTAAAATGGTTTTGAGCCAGGCTGAGCACTGGACAGGTTGGCCAACAGATTATTGCCAGAAACACTGAAAAGTTTTAAGATGAATCTTTCTTTTAGATAGTTAAAACGGATATGAATTGGCGAAAGTCTGCATTCGATTTGCATTGCATTTATAGGAGTACTCCTAAATGCCCCTGAAATCAAACGCAGGCATTTGTTTTGAAAGACGTTTACACTATTTACAATTTTTACATCAGCAGCATAACAAAAGAAACCATATTCAAAATGGCTACGAACTAAAGATTTGTACAATGTTAGTAGTATTTTTGGGTCTGCACCCCAATAGGATCCAGACAAAGACTTTAAAATGTTGTAAGCTTTGTTAGCTTTGTTAATTATATGCTTAGTATAATTAACCCAGGATAAATTATGAGAAAATAATACTCCCAAAAATTTAACCTCTTGCGATACAGGCAAAGGCAAATTATTGTATCGAATAACTGGCATGTCAATAATATGCCTTTTACCAAAGACAACAACTTTAGACTTCGATGGATTAACATTAAGATCTAGGTAGGAAAAATATTTGTTAAGCTTTGCCAATGCATCGTTAACAATTTCAGCTACTTGAGCTAAACCTGTTCCCGATGCATAAACAACCAAATCATCTGCAAACTGAAGATTCTTTACTTGCGAACCCAGTATTAAATTTAAGCGACGTATATACAAAATAAATATTAAAGGTGACAAAATACCACCTTGACATACACCTACCGAAGATAACCTCGGCCCATATAGATGCCTATTGTATTTTACGAAAACTTCTCTATTTCTTAAAAAAGCTTGAACCCAACTGACAATTTTTTCGGGAATTCCTATTGATAACAATTCTCGACAGAGTACATCAATATTGACACTATTAAAGGCGCCAGAAATGTCAAAGAAAACCGCCACCAAACGATTATTTGCAGCCAAAGAGTCATGAATATCCAGTTGCAATTGACAAATACTTTCACGAGCCGAATGATTTCTACGAAAACCAAATTGGTTTGACGACAGAATTTTGTTTTGTTCAACATAAAATTCCAAGCGTTGTTTTAGCAATTGTTCAAATATTTTACCGACACATGACGTAAGCGCTATAGGACGATAGGAATCAGGACATAGCTTGGGTTTATTAGGCTTCAAAATTGGTACCAAACAATCGATTTTCCAATCCGGAGGTATGTCATTATTTGCCCAGAGTGAATTCAAAACCATTCGAAATATTTCCAAACTAAAACTACTCAATTTTTTAAAAATAATGTACGGTATTCCGTCAAGACCAAAAGCTGTATCTCTTCTAGAATGAATCGCAGATATTAGTTCATTTGTTGAGAATACATCGAGTAAAAAGGAATTACTGGTATTTATACTAATTGAGTTAAATGCATATTGTCTGGGTGGCACAAAATCAGGAGTATACTTCATTAAAAAATCCAAAATCCACGTATCGTCCTCATTATCGTTAGAAATGTATGTTTTATTAAATTTACGAATAAATTTCCATATTAAAGATATCGGGGTACAGCGATTAAATTTTTCACAGAGGGAAAACCAACTTTTTTGTCTTTCTAATTTTATAGTTAGTTTTTTAAGAGCCCGAAGCCTTTTAAATTCACAATAACTTTCTTTTGTTGGATTAGATCTAAAATGTAGATACGCTTCTTTGGAATTCAAAACGGCCTCGGAACATTTCTGGTTCCACCATGGAAGGGAAGGCATTTTACCATTTTTATGACGACATGACTGCTGCTGACTGACATTACTGACAGTGACATTAGAGCTTGCTTTATTGTTAGGGATAGATTTCGCAACTGCTGTGCGTACAATTTTACAAAATTCTTTGTACGAATCTTGAGGACATCGACCGTCTATTTCAAAATCAACAAACAAGGTATTCATACAATCATTAAACATTTTCCAATCTACATGTTTAAAATTTGGGTAGATGGGCAAATGTCTATTAGTACAATTAATAATATCTGAATTACTATTATTGTTAACCAAGACTTTAATTATTACAGGAAGGTGATAACTAGTCCCCAAAGGACTGTCATGAACGGACCATTCACATTGTAGTGCCAAAGACGGCGAAACCAGTGACAAATCTAGTGCGTTTGGACGCCAGGACGGCGAACCGATTGTTGTTGTTTGACCGTCATTTAACAGAACCAAATTGTTTTCATCAATGACCTCCAAAACCTCTCTCCCACGAGGAGAATCAGAGCCACAGCCCCAAGATGTATGATGAGCATTAAAGTCGCCTGCGAGTATTAATGGCCCAGTAATCGATTTTATTAATGCGTCCAATTTACTTTTACTAAAGGCTGGAACACTGTTTGTTGGACAATAAAAACTAAGAATACTTATCTCCATTCTGTTAATAGCAACTCTAATGCAAATATTTTGCAGTGAATTATCAAAATAAGTGGTAATATTAGAATAAGATATACTGTTATGAATTAAAATGGCCACTCCATTATGAGTGTTACCACAATCATTACGTTCAACATTGTAATATTTTATTTTGAATTGTTGGTGAGGTTTAAACCATGTTTCTGAAATTATTGCAATATGAATATTATTTGTATAAAGAAAATGAGTAAATATTTGCCTATTACTGTTTAGACTTTGTGCATTCCATTGAATAATGTTTAAAGAAACCATTATCCAGATGGAGGAAGCTTATTACTGAGAGTTTTTTTTAAGGTCTCTCTGATAGACCCAGAATTTATTGGAACATCTTTGTTGTTCACCACATTTCTTATTGTTTCAATTATTATGTTTATAAATACATCTGACTTCATTAAATTATTAACCTGAACATCAAGGGTTCTTGCAGATAGCTGTGGAAACGATTTAGAATCAAAAAGATCCGAATAGGTTGCAGTCCTAGACTTGATTTTGTTTTCTTCTACTTTCTGCTTTTTGAGAGGACACATTGATGATATGGCTATGTGATTACCATTACAATTTTTACATTTGGCATTTTTTGGGTCGATTTGACACTGGCGGAAATTGTGTTCCTCAGTGCATATAGAGCATACTTCAACATTTTTACAAAACTTGGCAATGTGGCCATACCTCATGCATTTAAGACACTGCTTCACAGGAGGTATGTACACCTTTACCTCATGTCTCCAGGAGTCTAGGTACACATGTTCTGGAAGAATGGTGGAAGCAAAGGTCACTGCAACTGCCTGTGTGGGTAGAAAGGCAGGTCCACCATCACTTCTTACTCTGCGCATGAAGCGTCTTACCTGAATAACATTCTTTGAACTGCCAATCATTGAAAAGATCTGTCTATTAGACATCTCCACTGGGACTGAAGTAAGAACCCCAGTCACTTCGGTATCTCCTGCTGGTATGGTAGCTTTAAGGGACAGTTGATCTAGCAGTTTTACATTTTGCAAGAACATGTTTGCATTGTTAGGGAGATCAAATGTGATCCCTACCTTATATTTGTTGATGGACCTGAGGTGCATAACACCTGAGACGCCATGATCTCTTATCCCTTTTGAGAGGGACATACGGTCTCGATCACTAAAAGCTCTATCTTCTGTTTTATGAGTCAGAAAGACAATGAACTCATTTTTGGACAAGTCCTCGGGGTACTTACGCGAGTATCCAGAGACCTTAAATATAGTATACTTATCCGCTGCTTGTTTATTGTTCCTGCTTTGTGATGAGCTATGCACTACAGACTTTTCCTCTTCTGTATCCGAAGAATCAGATGGCGATGTCTGTATCAATCCATCAGGGGGTGGCGGTTCCTCCTTTCTCTTCCTTTTCTTCCCCATCTCGACCTCAAACTTGAACTAACTGATTTAAACCACCTATTTAGAACTATCCGGACTACCCCTGGTCAAAATTAAATAATTAAACGAAAATAAATTTTTAATGCGCGCCTTTCCACTTTCGTAGTTCCCGCCCAAAAAACCCTTGGAAATCATTTAAAGTTCTTCTTCTTCTTTCTTTATTTTGTGAATGGCGTGTGTGCCTGTCACACACGCCGCTAAGATATTCCACCACATTGGCTACGTCTGTTTATTCGACAAGATCAGCCTCTCGTCTAAGGGCTGAGCAAAAAGAAAAAGAACACAAAAAAAGATAAATCATTTTAAATTCACAAACAACACAACTGGAAAATGTGCGAAATTCTTCTTCTTTTTTATTTATTTATTTAATAAAGGGTATCCAACAAGAAAATCACTTATCATGAGTTATTAATAACTCATATTAAGTGATTTTATTTCTAAAAATAGGTTCTAAATTAATGTTGACTGTGTGTTTCCTCTTTAGCGACCAAACAGTTTACTACCACTTACAAACTTAAATCTAAATAAAATTAAAAAGCAGAGTAGTTGAACCAAAAATAACAAGAGAAACAATTTGAATGTGTAAAACATTTTAACAAAATATACAAGGACTGGGATAGTCGCTGCGTGACTAAAAGTCCCTGTGAATTTATTGAATAAAAAATATAAGTACCTACTTATATATACCTACAAGATTAACAAAGCCACTTGATTCCATCCAAGGTAAAGGAGGAGAAGAGAAGGCGATAAAGGAGTTCTCTGCACCAACAACACTCCGACAATTAAGGCAATTTTTGGGCATGCTGAATTTTTATAGGCGATTTATTCCCAATGCCGCAAAAATTCAAGCCCAGAGGCGGCTCTAGCCCTTGTGGCGCCAGTGTGGTACCAGTACCCTGGCGCCCCCTAGTAGGGGCGGGGTCAAAATGGAATACTTACAGTTATATTTTCATACGAAAATTCGGGTGCAAATAGTGCAATTTTAAATGTCAAGAAGCTTTTTAGGAAGGAAGGGGTTACAAAAATAAAAAATCACAACTTTGTAGGGTTTACAGATAGGTAACACTTTTTTACTAATATAGCTTACCTAAATGAAAATGCTGAACAATATTCATATTATGATTGCAGGGGGGCGGATAAAATCGGGCATTTTTATGTTAAGTTACTAGGTCGTGTGGGGTATCATATGAAAGATAATTATTTGCATATTGTTAAACAGTTTTTATTTTTCTGACTCTACTGTTAATAAACGAGGGCAATTGCAGCTATGGGACGAGAAATGGTTGCATTTATGGTTTTCAAATTTTTTGTGAAGTTACTAGGTCGTGTGAGGTATCATATGAAAGGTATTCATTTGCACATTATTAAACAGTTTTTATTTTTCCTTTAAGCAGTATCGTTTTTGAGTTATTAACAAAAATGTTGAAAAAACGACCGTTCCCCCCCTTATTTCCGAAGTTTGCAGAGATAAACCCGTGAAACTTTAATAGCTAACAGAAATGTATGTAAACTTTATAGGAAACAATTCATATAGAAGTGTATGTAATCTTTACTTTTCTACGCCAATATAATCTTTAATTATCTGTTTTAAGGCTGATTTCACGTTGAAACAAAAGTAAGAGTAAGTTCAGATGAACGCACGGCGACGCGTGGTTGGCTCGGCGCGCGGTTTGAGATTGTAACAAATCAATGTTGTTGTGTACATGACCGCGCGTCACCGCCATGCACCGCGCGCAAGATCTTGAACCGCGCGTCACCGCGCGGCGACGCGCGGCTTAAGATCTACAATCCTGTAACGACCTGTTCAGATGACCCGCGTGGTTTGAGGCGGGCGGACGCACGGAGCCGCTAAAAAATGGAGGACGAATTGAAATTATCGTGGCTAGACATCATTTAATAAATATAATACGGCTTACACCACGTACCTAACTTATTATCATCTTGCTGACGTTTCGTAGACGAGTTCTCGTCTCGCGGCCCTCGGAGTCGGCCACGAACGGTGCTCATAAAGAAGGGCCTCTAAATGGTCTACGAAACGTCAGCAAGATGATAATAAGTTAGGTACGTGGTGTAAGCCGTATTATATTTATTAAATGGAGGACGAGATATCAATTGATTCAATAATTGACGAAATTGAAAGAAGAGATGCGATTTGGAATCTTAATTCGAATGGACATCCTAAAGCAGTTGAAAAACTGATCTTCGTGTTGTCTTAGAGTGGGATATAAAGTCACAAGCAGGCTTAAAGAAAGTCTTTGCCTCAAAATACGGTGCACCCAGTATCGTTTTTGCTTTCGACGACGACGTCGCAGTTTGCGGTATAAAACCCACAAGCAAATAGCCTCCTCCACGTCCATTCTCCACTGAATGTTCACGCTAGACTGCCGCGCGCAAGCCGCCGCCATCTGAACAGCTGAACCGCGCGGCAGCGCGCGTCGCCATGCGGTCATCTGCACTAAGCCTAATGTAGAGTAGTAAAGACGCAGCTTGTGGTGGCGCGCCTTGCTTTGCGCCCGGCGGCATCGGCCGAAACACGGGCGCAGGGTCTTTAGAGTGCGCCGGTGCCGTGCGCGAGCGACGCACGCATCTTTGGAGGTGTCGCATTAGAGGGCGCTCGCCGCCCCCTTAGACCCGGCGCCCGTGTGCGCCGCACACCCTGCACTAAAGGTAAAGCCGCCTCTGGGTGTAGGTACGTTATTGTGCTTTAACAAGCACTAATTTTATGTTCCACTCATATCACTCTAGAACCTACTTTCCTGCGGGGTTAACGTACACCGTTTCTTCGCCCACATTCTTCGTTTAGTTATACGTTTTTTATCATCTTCCAACAAGCAACTAATAATAATAATATCTGCGTCAAATTTCCATGAACAAAAAATCCGGATACAGAAGACGCATGCCATCGGCAAATTCGTCCAATCCGTTGCGGGCCGTGCGTGCGGTCCGTCCGGCGCGGGCCAATGGACGCGTACCTTTAACGTCGATTAATCCCGTGAGGATGATTATATAGAAATAATAATAGGAACATAAATCAGAAGATCCGATGGCTACAAATGAAATACAAAGGAAATGTGTATCTTTTATTATTTTAAGTACGTACCTACACCAACACAAAACAGTTTTTAAAAACATGAACGTACCTACATTACTTAATGTTATACATTAACAGGGTGAACTTTCCAAGTGTGCGTGGCGTATATTTGGTGGCTATATCTGAAACTCATTTATCTCATATAGGTTTACTCAATTTTCGCTATATCATTTTGGCGTTTTTACCTAATAATAAGGTTTCAGATGACATTCAAACATTTGTGCTGCACAGGGCCGCTTTATTAATTTGTGCGACCAACTTGTACTTACCTATTTTAGTACAGAGCCAGGTAGTGAGCTTCCAAATCAAGCTCTACTTAACGGCATTTTAAATAAAGTTTCGGGGTCCGCAGCTCGATTAATAAATTCTAATGGGATACCAGTTAACTGGCAAGGAATTAGAAGTGCGTTAATTAATAATTTCGCAGATCATCGCGACGAGACCGCTCTATACCTCTATATTGACTTATCTCTTGAGACGCAAGGGTCTAGTACGCCCCAAGAATACTACGAAAGGTGCCAAAATCTTTTTAGCACCATAATGAATGACATATGTTTCGCTTCACGAAACAGTCGGTACGACGATCAAATCAAAACGATCGCTCTACCATAAGCTAACACTGCAAGCTTTCTTACGAGGACTTAAGGATCCTTTAGGATCTAGGATTCGTTGTATGCGTCCCGAATCTATGGAGGGCCCTGGAATTCGTCCAGGAAGAATTAAATACCTTGTACATGCAGGAACGCAGTGATGGTGCACCTAATAAAAAGGAATGGCAACAGCCCGTCGTTAAGACACCCACATCTAATTTGCCCCTGAATAACTTTGCCCCACGTCCTAATGACGGACCTGGATTTAGACTAAATTTTAATATGCCTGGTCCATCAAGGCCAAATCCGCCTCCTTAAGGTTGGAGACCAAACCCGAATTTTCAATATAAACCACCACAGGGTCCTTCGCGTACCCTTCAAATGTTCCGCGCCCCACCACAGAATTATAACCCACAGAATAATTCGTTAAGGATGCCTCAGTCTTAACCCCAACAGCAACTTAAATTTGGACATCCCCAGCGTCCAACCCCAATGAGTGGAGTCAGCCACTTCGTAAAAAAGCGCCTACCTATGACTGGACATGACTGGCGTAAGCACGGGAATCCACCCCTGTCTACTTTAAAAGTCGCGAAGTGAATTTTAATGTATACACTCAACTTGAATGAATGAGTTTGATGGCTATGATAATTTTGAATGGGACGACTATAACAGCTACCCCGATTGTTATCAGCATTACTATTATCCTTACGATCCTCAGTGCTACCCTGATCAGTACCTTTATTCTAAGTCTCCTGTCATAGAAGAAGTAAGGGATGACAAGGAAAATGATCAGAATTTTCAGACGGAATCAAAATTAGAAAAGCCATAGTATAGAGGTCAATTTGCATATCCAAAGGCAGTTAGGGTACATTCAGATCGCAAATCCACCTTTAATTTTTTTTTATTGATACAGGTGCGAACCAATCGTTTATCAGCCCTGACGCTGTTACGAGATATTACAAACATATTCCTTTGACATACGATACATTTGAAGTTACTAATGTATCTACATGCGACTAGTACTAACAACTACTCGATATTGCTGCCTTGCTTCCAGGAATTTGACGACCCACATGATATGACATTATACATATATAAATTTCACAACTACTTTGACGGACTTATAGGATTTGATTTATTGGATTTATGGAACCGGACTTGGACATTCTTGATACTTTGCCTAAGTCAAATTATGATCTCTGGTACCTATCCATGGTTAAGTCTTAATTCGCTTAGACACTTGTAATAAGTCTTCAATCAAGAGGTACATCGTTATCAACTTTAACATCCACTTTAAAAATAAGTTATTATTTACTTGTAACACTCAAATTCCTATACAGATGTACGATTCTAGAAACGTCAATTTATACGAGGAGATTATACCAGCAAAATCTTCAAAGATATTGCCGGTTAATTCACAACACGGTGACGTTTTAGTGGAAAACCAGACTATTTGTAACTGCCTTATTTCAGATTGTACAGAATTTGTAAAGATGCACAAGATTCAGCATCACAAAGTAGCTCCCCACTCGCCTAACGAGAACGGAATAGTTGAGCGTTTCCACTCAACGATTCTTGAACATCTTCGTATTTTAAAGTTAGGACAAAAATCTGAATCAAGGGGTTGCGGGTTCGATTCCCGCCTCGGGACAAATGTCTGTACGATCTGCTGATATTTGTTCAGGGTGTTCTGGATGTTTTTCCACATATAATAAAAATATCTATCTATGTAGTAAAATGTAATAAGTATCAGTAATCTAGCCCAGCAGCAGAGCTTGTGTTATTTGTTAGTACACATAACACAAGCTCTGCTTAGCTTGGGGCTAGATGATGCTGTGTGATTTGTCCAGCATTATTTATTTAATTTATTGTCTTACGCCCTATTGGCTTATAAATTAGTATTCATAGTTTTACTAGATGGAAACCTATAGAAGTAATTACAGGACATTACGATCCTCGGGATCCTTTTGACGGAGATCTTTCGGCTCATTTATTACAGCAGTACATGACTAACCATAAGGACAAGATGACTCAAGTCTATACCGCAATACATGACATGTGTACGACGACACGTAAAGACCTTACTGACCAACGGAATAAAGGACGGGAATCAGAGGCTGAATACTCTCCTGCAGATTTTCCTGAAAAATCCGTTTGCTTCTAGACAGAAATTAGCTCCCCGTTATACCTACTCAAGATGTCGCAATGGCAGACCTCCCTATTTATTTATTTATTTATTTATTTATTTAATAAACAGTCTCACAAACTTACAGCATAAGCCAAAACGTTTTAGAGCTAGTGAACATACAACAAATTATTAAGATAAAAAATCTATACATAATTTAAAAAATACCTGAAGCTTCATGTGAAACACATCTACTTCAGGTTTCTGAGCAATTATGGCATTAAGTAATGTGAGTGCGTTCGCAGTAGGCGCATACCGCGCGGTGTCGGTGCGGTGCAGGGCTGGCGCGAACAGACGCCGCGACCGCGCGCGCAGGTACTGGTCGGGCACGTATAGCGTGCATGCTGACAGGGCAGTAGGGTTATCTATTCTACCTTGTAGAATGGCCAGGTAGTGTATCATCAGCGAGCACTTACGTCGGAATTCCAGCGTATAGAGGTCGACCATACCACTAACAAATAGGGATGGGTATTCCTATTCATATTTATACTAAGCGAAAGCGAGGTCCTATTGCCAAGTCTAGGCTTAAACGTCTTCCTAAAAGCGCCCGATTGTTACAGGACTCTCCTAAAATTCCACCTGATCCTGGTCTCAGTTCTAATGCAGGAGATAAAACTTGAAAATCTCTGTGATGGACCGGGTATCTTACCTTTTAAATTGGGCTCAGCTAGAATGATTACTCATTACAATTCCTTTTTACAGTACGTGAACCTTTCTAAACTACGAGATAAAATTATATTAGTCGAAAAACATTGATAGTTTTAGCCCTCAGCTTCATAATAAAACTAACTCTTTATTTGAACCTCATTTGATCTATTTAAAAAGTAAATTAGCAGATGTACTAAACCAGTTACAAACTTTTGAGCTAAATTGTGTCAAGCGAGGACTCGTAGATGGTCTTGGATCTGTAATTAAAAGTATTTCAGGCAACCTTGATTATACTGATGCATTGCATTGACGAGAATAAATTAGCCGTGGAATTTAATAATCATGTTAGCTTATCTGAAAATTGGACATCCCAGTATTCTAAAATTTTAGATAGTATCGTAGATAACCAAAATAAAATCCAATTTTCAATGAGTAAGATAGAACAAGCTGATGTTTCCCGGGAGAATAATTTAGTGATGTACGCGCATTTCGCTCAAGTACTTATAATTTTGACAGATAACCTAGATTTTATATCCCAGGAATTATTTAGTTATTTCTTAGCTTTTATAATTCCACGACGTAACATTCTTTTTTAAATTTGTATACAATTAGCGAAATAATTCGTAAATTGAATATACTATATAGCAGCAAACAGGTGTTAGATTTAGATATCAGAGAATATTTCGATATAATTAAATTAGGCTTTTATTATATAGGTAATCAAATAGTTATAGTACATAAATTCCCAGTCGTGCGCCCATCAATTTACGATATGTTTAAATTGTCTATTGTTTCGAATAAATTTCATGAAATCCTTACTCCTCATTTACCATACTTAGCCATCCATGAGAAAGATTTCAACTACATAGAGGCAGAATGCCCGAAGACAACCAAATGGTACCTTTGTGAGGAGAAGAGGAATTTGCAAGGCCGATCTTCAGACGACTGTATCCAGCATCTCATCTCTACACAGCAGCGAAGGCAATCTTGCATCCCCACCAGCATTATTTTAGAAAAACCAGCATTTGAAGAACTCGACGAGAAGAACTCACTACAGCATCAGCTTTCCAGTTTCTACGAAAGTACCTGCACCTTTCCTGTGGACAAGATCTCTACAAGACGCTACAAAAAGTTATCTCGCTGTAGTTCCCCAAAATTGCTTCTTAGAAACTACAGAATTTACGATTTCTAACACTAAGGATCGTATGAAGGGACAAGCATTGAAAATCATGGACGTATCTATAAATGATCGCAAGTCATCATCATCATCTTCAGATCCAGTATTCAAGTTAAAATAATAATAATTAAATTGATAGAACTTGAATTATTTCACTTTCAAAATTAACGTGAGATATTATATACTAGTCATTTTGTAAAAACGGGAATTACTCACGTAGTATTGTAACGTCGAAGATTATTCCGCGACACGTTTCGATTTTTCAAGAAAATCATCATCATGGGATTGAATGCCCGTCCGCGCGTGGGGCCGACACGACACTCTGTTGGTGGTGTTACGCAGTCCTGATGTATGGAATTTGCTGCCATAGCACTAACCTACTTATCACAGTTCACTTGAATTATCCTTATGAAACTAATCAGAAAATTCTACATCAGTCACCTTTGAATATTGAAAAAGATACCGGACACAGTTTATATCATACTACCATACTATGTACGTCATCCTCCTGCTCGGTGCATGTACTATCGCTAGCCTACTCTATCGTCGAAACCGAGTGAAGATAATCAATTCAAATCAAATATATTTATTTATACAAGAAACACAAGTAACAAAAAAAAACAACATGAACGTTGACAGCTGCGAAAGTTGGGTAACTGTGTTGCAGTGTCAGCGCCCGTCCCCTTAACCAAAATTTCTAGTTTCTTACAAAATATTATTATTAATGTTTATATCATACTATCATCATACCTATGTTACGTCATCCTACTGCTCGGTGCAGGTACTATCGTTGGCCTACTCTATCGTCGAAACCGAGTGAAGATAATCAATTCACATGAAGTTTTTGAAGAAAGCCAAGCTGAACTACAAGGAGTCTACACCATTCCTGTAACCAGAAGGGTTGCTCCCAATCAACCCCCAGCTCAATTTACGACAAGCTTCAATAGTCGCTGTTCTTCGGGGGAGGTGTTACGCAGTCCTGATGTATGGAAGTTGCTGCCATAGCACTAACCTACTTTTCACAGTTCACATGAAGATGCATTATCAGCGTAACGTGAACAGTAACATGTTCAATTGACGTCATCGGCAAGCCACCTCGGATTTACTTAGATATAGTTTCTGTATTCTTTGTTCACACTTCGAGCAAGTCTCATGTCTTAATTCAATTTAAGTTTAATTGTAAGTTCTTTTTTTAAAAGCCACCCCGTAGCGCGGCCAACATAATTACCTTTGTTTATTTGTACTACAGCTTTTTGTAAATTGTGGATTGTTGACCACTCCCATCCTAAAAAAGTTCTAAGCAAGAAAACAAATTTTGAGTTTTGTAGGTTGTTGTTTTATTTGTATTTAACTAATTTGGCTGAAATTAGTTAAATAGTATATATATAATAGACAATATAGTATATTATATAATATATATATATAATAGACAATATAGTTGCAAAAGCAACTATACCTCTATTGTCTACATTATCATTTGGACTATTTTTGATACTAGCAGTTTTTGGCTGAAATTATATAAATTTGAAAAAGCAAGTATAATGAGGCCCCCGAATACTACCTAAATCAAATACGGACCATACTAATATGGTCCGTATTTGATTTAGGTAGTATTGTCTAAACAATAGTAACATGGATGTCAGAAAGATCCCAAAGATACTTTTTAGATCCCAGATACAGATATCCTATTATGCCTGGAATGAATCCTGAATTTGTCTTCATAGCAAACGCCTTGATTCAGCCCAATTTTAGGATTGAAAACTTAATGGAAGAATCGTCACAACAAAGAGGGCAAAATAAGTCTATAACTAAAATGAGTATACCTTGTGAGGTACGTCCAAATGAACAATATTCCTTATTATAAACTAGCTTATACCCGCCGCTTTGCACGCGTTGTACCCGGATAAATAGTAGCCTATGTGTTAATGCTGGTCAACATCTATATGTTTGCAAAATTTCAGCTCGATACGTACGCTAGTTTTTGCGTGAAGAGGTAACAAACCTCCATACATACTTTCGGCTTTATAATATTAGAGTGATTGCGGGAATTGGTGGGGGCTGTAAATTAATAAGTATCCTCTATTAAAGTTGTTGGAGACTACTGATGAAAAAAATACACTAGATTCATTCATCAAAGGTGTTGTTGAATTTAAAATATCACCTTCTATAGAACTACATATAGTTTCAGCCTAAAGCTGCTTGTATCAAAAATGGTCCAAATGACAATGAACCTCAAATGTAAAGGTAGAATTCCATCAGTGGGCGAAACTGTGCGGCACAAATGTTTGAATGTAATTTTGGTGTTTTCACCTAATGTTGTTTCACATGGCATTCAAACATAATGTTAATTTACTTTGTGAATGTAATGTGAAGATGTCGTAGGAGTGTCTTAATAAATAAATAAATAAATAAATAAATAAACATTTGTGCCGCACACTGGTGGAATTCTACCTTAAGGATTTCTTACCAACTAAATTCTTATTTTTTTATGCCACTAGACATAATAACTTAATTAAAATTCATACGTTATAAAAAATAGTAAATTGTCTAGTAAATGAATCAAAATCCACGGTAAATAAATTATTTAAGTCCTAATAGACATAGATGGTCTATTAACATTTTAAACATCGATTACCTTAAGTATTATTTCTAATTTTTTCTATAAATACATTTAAGATAGCTTATGGTAGAATAATGATATTCCTATTTACTAATAAGGCAAAGATATATATTTTTTACCATTTTCACTATAGTAGGATAAGGCATGACCACAATGACACACATCTTGTCTTAATATAAAAGGTTTCAAATATATACACATATATTTATTTAATTTAATAACTAACCCCCAGTATACAAATAAAATCTGATTTAAGATAATTTATTTCTCATTAGAATAAAATTCACTTACATGAGAACACAACATTTAAATTTAACATTCATCTAGGGCTAACTCTTACATAATAAATACATTGCATGAAATTTGAATAGATAATTAACTTATTTAAGTGACAAATTGTGGGTATTCAAACAATGATCATGTCTACTAAAATAGGAATAAGTACCTAATAACAACCAAGAGTGATATTGCACAAATATTAAGGTTAAAGGAACTATTAGGGCGCTGTCACAATGTCACACATTTATTAACCTACTAATAAGTAAACCTGAGCGATAAAAGTGAGCCGTGGGGCGCCGGCAGTAGAATGTTGCCCCTCCTCTCATGCCCGTGGATGCAGTAAGAGCCTGCTAAGGGATACTTCCGAAAGATGGGCAGCAGCGTCTTTCCATATATCAACATCCCATACTGCGCTCGCCAATCCGCCTGCCAAGCGTGGTGAGTATGGCAACTACCCCTCATGGAGACCCATGAGGGAGGCCTTTGTTCATTAGTGGACGTTTTATGGCTGAAATGATGATGATGATGAAGTAAACCTAAATAAAAGGCTCTCGCAGTACTAAGTAATAAATAAACACATAAATAACTATGTAACTGAAAATGACAGGAACAGATTGGGTTAAATAATATAGCCTTTAGAATAACTTATGCTTTTTAAATTACTATTATTATTTAAATTATGGTAGAAATATAAGCATTATGCATTATGGTAGAAATTTTCTCGGGATAATCCATGATTTGAAGAAAATTGCGGTGAGGTTTATCATATCTTTGAAATTTTCAACAAACTTAACTGACAATTTTTTGTGTGGTCACTCAAAAAAAAATTCTTAATTATCATCCACAGTTTAAAATTCAAAATAAATATTGAGTAAATAAATCGTGGCCAAATTTTTATCACAGTGCCTTTGATGACACATCGATAGCCTAGGAATAGAAGTGAGGTTCCTCCTTCGCTTCTTTCCCTCACTTGGAAAAAAGTTTTGCTATAGCACAGATAATATAATACACTATATATACTGGCTATAGCGAACGAAATTAATTATATGCTTTAATAATTTTAAATGTGAAATGTGAATTGTAATATTTTGTAAATTTACTATTCTCTGTAGCTTTTTGCTCTATTAAATAAAATTTAATTATATCATCATCATTTCAGCCGTAAAACGTCCACTACTGAACTAAGGCCTCCCTCATGGATCTCCATGAGGGGTAGTTGCCATACTTGGCACCTCACCACGCTTGGCAGGCGGGTTGGTGAGCGCAGTACGGGATGTTGATATACGGAAAGACGCTGCTGCCCATCTTCCGGAGGTGTCCCTTAGCAGGCTCTTACTGCATCCACGGGTAGGAGAGGGAGGGGTAACACTCTACTGCCGGCACCCCACGGCTATATAATTATATAACAGCAAGGACACAACGATGCTCGCGAGATGTTTGCATGTGGCAGACCCGTGCCGAGATAGGTACGTAATCCGCCTGATGGTTATAGTCGTGCCGCTATATTCAGACGTAATAAATAATGTTTAAATACTAAGTCCAGTGCTGGGACATAAGCCTCCCCAAATCTGCGCCAATACACCCTGTGTTCGGCTTGTCGCATCCAGCGTCTGCCAGAACCGTTCGCAAATCATCACTCCACCTAGCTCTCCACTCGTGGTCTCCACTCAATAACTCGTATACCCAATTATATATCGTATAGATATGGCCACTGCCTGCCAATTAGCTTGCTATGTGATATGTCGACGACCTTAGTCCTCTTATTGATTTTATACATAATTACCTCTATATCAAATAATTCGTTAATCCACTAAATGTCATATGTATGAGCATACCTACATACATAGTGCGCACGGCAGTCGTATGTCGCAGTCGAATCATAAAAAAGTAGTTCCGTTCATCTTAGTAAACTCGTCAAAGTCTACAGTCGAGGCATCGTTCATAGTTTACAGTTGCCCCAATCATCCAATGAACTGAAGCGGACGGTGTCCATGATTTGAACTGCTTATTCGACTAGTCCATGATCGAAAATGAACAGTTCCGTTTCGTTCACGCTGAACACATGAACGACCCAATGCTAATTACATACGAATGGAAGCGGACGGTGAACTATAGCCCATGATTTGAACTGCTTATTCGACTAGTCCATGAATGAAAATGAACGGTTCCGTTTCATTCACGCTAAACACGTAAACGACCCAACGCTAATTACAACTGTTTTATCTAAGTCTGGCTTAAACTATATAAATTACGAATTTTAGAAAAAAAATAAGTTAAATCCGCGATATTTTTCTAAAATTTTCCTTCGTATTCATCTTCCAGCATGTACACCATATCGTTTGGCTGTTCGTATCGAATCACAGCAGAATAGCCTGAAACAATGAAAACATCAATACATTTTTTTTACAATTTCAATATGATAATGGGTCGGAGAAACCTATAAGTTCGTAAGCCCCGACTTAAAACGAGGGGTGTTATAAGTTAACCACTATTTGTGTGTCTGTTTGCCTGTCGTGTGGATAACAAGCTCACTTTCGAAATACACTCAAATTGAATTGACAAAATTCACAGATTTAGTCAAAAAATTAACAAACATGTAACTTATGTTCATAGATTTGTAAAACTAGAATAAAATCTGGTATAATTCAATGAGTAGAACTCTCAATCCACACGTTTGAAATATAGACGTATAGTGTATGTATGAGTATACCCCTCAATAACTACAATTTCAATGTTGTTAATACTAATTTTCGAATTTTGTGAAGAAACATTACATGCTATATAATTTTTATAGAGGTTAACCAGGGCTTCTCAGACCAGTACTTAAAAATGTTCAAAGAATACCCTTTCTTTATTACATGTTTAAATTGTAGTTTAGTATCTACAAAATTGTGAGAAAGAAATAATTACTTAAACTTTAACAGTTAAAGTTAGAGAATCCAATTTAAAAAAAAGCTCTCAGAGCTCCATATTTTCAGCTATATTGCCTAGAAATGAATAACCTTATCAAAAATATTACGGTTCGGGTGGGATTCGATTCGAACCCAATCGATACTTGACGCTTCCTTAAGCCGGAAGTGCTTTGACCGCTAAGCTACAGAACCCATGTAGGGACCCGCTGAAATTCTTGATAAGGTGATGTCGGTTTGAGCAACCGAAGAGCGCCATCTACAGGGTAACTACTAGAGTTCTCCTGTTCATTGTCTGAAGGTGCATTCAGTAGCAATAACTAGAGATGTCGCTATAGCTTATTCTATAGTTTGTTATTTTTATCGTGTTTAACCAACCACACTTAGGTAGAACATTTTCAAAGAAATGAATAACCTTATCAAAAATTTTACGGTTCCGGTGGGATTCGAACCCACGTCCGTCAAATCGACACTTGACGCTTCCTTAAGCCGGAAGTGCTTTGACCGCTAAGCTACAGAAACCCATGTCGGGACCCGCTGAAATTCTTGATAAGGTGATGTAGGTTTGAGCAAACGAAGAGCCATCTACAGGTAACTACTAGAGTTCTCCTGTTCTTTGTCTGAAGTTGCATTCAAATTCAAATTATTTTATTATTATTCACAAAAATACATTGATCATAGCAGTAATCGAAGCCTCCTTTTAAGTATTAATACCTGTATTAGGAGGCCTCACTCAGTAGAAATGACTAGGGATGTCGCTATAGCTTATTCTATAGTTTGTTATTTTTATCGTGTTTAACCAACCACACTTAGGTAGAACATTTTCAAAGAAATGAACAACCTTCCTTCGGTTGCTCAAGGTTGCTGAGTGGTTAAACACTATAAAAATAACAAACTATATTGCCTAGGTTCAACCTCCAAGGATAAAACAAGTTAGGTCAATGTTTTGTACTATTTGTTCACAAAGACTCGCCCACCGAGGATTTCGTTGGTACGTAGGGACATAATAAATATAAGTAGAAGTTTTTAAAATGTACAAAAATTCGGTCACCCATCCAATTTATGACCGCGCGTAGGGTTGCTTTACTTCGATGATTGGTTTCGAATTTTTTTAGGACGATTTTTTTACGATTCCATTGCAAATGTATGTATAATAAATAATAATGGTTTTTGATTTTTTCTCTGCATCTACAGTATAAGACGATAATACCTTGCCAAATTTCATACATAGTTCTAGGTCTTGAATTTTGATTCCTTTGATAATGTCGTACAGAACCCTAAAAATGAACCCGCAACGTTCTGCAATTCACCCGGCTATTAAACCAACTACGCCAGAAGTTGTTGTTCTTCTTATTTTGAGTCTCAGTCTTGTTGGTCCACCTGATGAATTCTTTTCCATTTATTATCTTTGCAAGTTCTCCTTGTAAGATATGCAATAAGTTCAGCCGCAAAACGTCCACCACTGAACTCTGGCCTCCATCATGGACCTCCATGTGGTGGCACTACGGTGGTATCGTAGGGAAAAATAATTACCCACCGTACCACTATGTATGGTCGGTGGTACGGTGGGTCAGAAGGGCACCGTTTTGTATCCACACAAAATGAGAGAGCTCCCTCATTTGTAATCAGTGTACCTCTTGAACACAGTGTTAGGACTATTCAACGTATAGCTGTTAGCTCAATAACTAATGAATAATTATCATCATCATCATAATTACAGCCGTAAGATATCCACTGCTGGACATAGGCCTCCCACATTGACTTAGAGATCCAACTGCATGAGGAGTTGTTGCCATACTCACCACGCTTGGCAGGCGGGTTGGTGAGCGCAGTTCGGGATGTTCTTACACGGAAAGACGCTGCTGCCCATCTTCCGGACATATCCCTTAGCAGATTCTTACTGCATCCACGGGCAGAAGAGGAGGGGTGACATTCTACAGTATTTTACATTCTATAATACACCCCACGGCATAATAATAAAATAATTAATGATGAACCCAAAAAAAAAACAGTTTCAACCGTGTCATGTTAGCAGGCTGCTTGATGACTGCAGATTTATCGTAGTTTTGTTATCACCACCAGGTGTCGGCGTATCCTAATCCTTAGCTTAAGACGCTTGGTATTATTCTTATCATGAGCTCAAATTGAAGTACCGCCAATTATGTTTTATGGTAAATAATGACTTTATGGCCGTATTCAAGATAATCTGATAGATTATGCAACTCCATTTCTTATTGACCTTACTAATAAATATAAATTAGTGCCTTTCTGTCGTATTGGAATGAGGACGTATGGCAACATTTTGTTATATTTTTAGTTGTTGCGCTATTTAGATAAACAAATTTATTGGGATATCAAAAGGACTTTAGTAATATTCCGTTTATTAATTTTGTAAGTACAGAGGTATCTACTTAATTACATACTTTCTATCTTTGTCGGTTGGAAACTATCAACAACTAACTAATGTATTAATCGACTTGTATAAATGTGGTAAGACTTTTATAATGTCGAATTAAAACGTGAATTCAATTTTAGACAAAAAAGTTGGCTTCCGATATTTTTGTCAATAAAATCATTATAAGGCATAAATAAATCAAACCACTGTTTTAAATTTATATATATTTTCAATAATACTTAAAACGTAGTTACAAAACAAATCTTCTTAACCATAAAATAATCGACAAAGACAACAAGTACCTAGATACAATCGAATTAAAGTACATACTAAGCTAGAACAATTAAGTATTTGTCGCCATATCGAGCTATTTTAAAAGTCGCCTTTTTATAACTGGACAGAGGTTACTAGGTAATGTTGAAGTGCATATTTTACGAAAGAAATATCGACAATGACTGATTTAAGTGAACAAAGAGCAGCCAAGACCTTTTAGATCGTTTAATTAGAAATGATGTTGGGTTTTTTGTACAAACTTAGTAGATAAGTTTAGCTAGAACTTAGAGCTAGCAGACTGAGTACAAGTTGTTGTTAATTCCAAGTGTTCATACGATGTCGCGCGTTCACTCTCAGCCAATTTGTACTCAGTTTGCAAGACAGATTTTTTTGAATTCTTTTCAATCTTTTATGTCCAATCATAAGGATTAAACATTGTTGTGGATCCAGGAAAAGTTAAACAAAAGTAAATTCTTTCTTCGCCGAATTTTTTTTGTGGGTTTTTACCCAACGATGGGATGATTCGGGCAAACATTTAACAGTACCAACTAATATATTATGGTTGTAAACTTTCGTTATGCTTAATTTAAACTCAATCATAATATCGTAATTATTTGTTTTAGCTAGTGTGTACTATCTTTATAACGATGTAGAGATGATCTTAAGTAATAAAATAATATATACAATAAATTTTGGTCATATAATACTTTTAATATACTCTTTCACTTGTCTTACCTAATACTATAATACTTTCTATTAACTATAAATGTACAGATGTACAAAATATTTCTTATGGACAGTGACAATTATACGAATAAAATTCAATAACTAACAGGATAATGTGTCTGCTAGCTGTTTCTACTTCAAAATTAACAATAATGAAAGAAACTAAATGGGTTTACTTTATAACATATGGTCAAATGTAAGACAATATTCATTATTTTAATGACAGTAATCCGGTTTTATTTTGGATGCAGCACATGTAATGTAAAAATAAAAAACAATGACATTATATTATCACCAATTAGCATTTATTACATTTCTGTTGATTTTGGCATAAAATCACATTATTTTTAGTAATATAAGTATTGTAAACAATACATAATTAATTTGAAACAAAATATAACAAGCAATTTTTTTTAAACATAGTAATACCTTTATAGCTGGTAAAATATACCAACCAACCCTTGGTTATATAAAAAAATGCCAACCAACCCCTGGTTAGCACTAATAAAAATAATCTCACTAATATCATGATAAAAAACGATGTGTTATTAAAACCCTGTATTTCATTTATCCTTTAGTTTGTTATGTGTTGCATGTCCGTTTCTATAAAGTGGTTTATATTAATTTATTTATCTATTACAGTCATACATAATACAATGGGTTTACATCAAAATGCTGACTATTATAATAGGTCTTTACCTATGAAATTGCCGTTCTTCAGTACTGGTAATTTCAAATTAAAAAAAATTGACATGGCTTGGTATTTCAAATTCAAATTAATTTTGTTTTAAAAACATGACATTCTTTTTACAAACTCAGTCTTTTTTTTATTGATTAGCGTTGTATTTTCATTACATTTGAACATTTTTCGTCATAATGGGTACCTTAAAAAATCGTGTAATTATGGAATATGAGTTCCGTCGTGGCACCAACGCGACACAAACGGCACGTAACATCAAAAACGTTTACGGGGAGAACTGTGCAAACGAACGCACAACCCGTTATTGGTTTTCTCGGTTCCGTTCTGGAAATGTTGACTTGAAAAATGAAGCTCGTGGCCGTCCGAAGACTATTGTCAACAATGATGAATTAAAGGCGATTGTGGAAGCTGACGAAACTCAATCTACAGCTGAGCTAGCAGCAGCTTTTGATGTTAGCATCAAAACAATATTGATCCATTTGCGACAAATTGGCAAGGTAAAAAAGCTTGATAGATGGGTACCCCACGAACTTAGCGCTGGCGAGCGCAACGTACGCGTTGAGACCTGTCTCGCGCTGCTCAACAGACAAAGAAATGAAGGAATTTTGAACCGAATTGTTACGTGCGATAAAAAATGGATTCTGTTCGACAATCGAAAGCGCTCAACAAGTTGGTTAGATCCTGGTTCAGCACCAAAGCAATGCCCTAAACCAAAAATTACCCCTAAAAAGGTGATTGTCACTGTTTGGTGGTACCAAACAGTGACAACCAAAAAAAACACCACAGTTTTTTTAAAAAATGGCATGAGCATTACTGCAGATGTGTACTGTAAAGAACTGGAGTCAATGATGGAGAAGCTTGCACATCTGCAACCAGCTTTGGTCAATCGGTCGTCCCCACTGCTCCTTCAGGACAACGCGCTACCCCATACTGCTCAACAGACCAGTTTCCAAGCTGCAAGAGCTGGGGTTGGAAGCTCTCCCTCATCCGCCATACTCACCAGACCTTGCACCTACCGACTATTACTTTTTTCAAAATTTAGACAACTTTTTATTGGGTAAAAAATTCAATTCCCGAGAGGCAGTACAAAATGCCTTTGAAGAGTTTGTTGCCTCCCGTGCAGCTGATTTTTACAAGAAGGGCATCAATAAACTACCAATGCGTTGGCAAAGATGCGTCGATTGCATGGGGGGGTTACTTTGAGTAATAGAAATAAAAAAAAATTGGAAAAAAGTACTTTCATTTATTCCATACAAAACGGCAATTTCATAGGTAAAGACCTAATATATTAAAACTATATGGTCGTTCGCCGGCGGTAGTGTGTTCAGTTTGTTATCATACAAAATAATATATGTATATAATAATATATATATATATTATATATAATGTATATATAATAATAATATAAATTATTATAGGCAATAAAAGTTTTAGGGGTTTATCCCTTGCAAACTTCGGAGATAAGGGGAAAAAGTTATTTTTTTCAACGTTCTTGTAAATAATTCGAAAACTATACGGCTTAAAGCAAAACTAAATACTGTTTATTAATTTGCAAATTAATACCTTTCATATGATACCCCACACGACCTAGTAGTAACTTCACAAAAAATTTGAAAACCCCCCTTCTAAAAACTATGCAAATTAGAGAGTTCGCTATAATTTTACTAAAAACTTTACATACACTTCTATTAGCTATAAAAGTTTAACGGGATTATCTCTGCAAACTTCGGAGTTAAAGGGGGGAACGGTAGTTTTTTCAACATTTTTGTAAATAACTCAAAAACCATACGGCTTAAAGGAAAATTAAAAACTATTTATTAATGTGCAAATGAATACCTTCCATATGATACGCCACACCTAGTAACTTGACTTAAAAAATTTGAGATCCCCTATCCTATCCCCCTACATTAATAAGAATATTTTTTAACATTTTCATAAATGCTATATTAGTAAAAATGCATGAATAATAAATCTTTAACTATTCCAAATTTCAAGTCGATAGCATCAGTAGTTCTCGAGATATCCTTTTGTGACAGACAAAAAGACAGAGTGATACCATAAGGGTTCTTTTTTACCATTATGGTCCGAAAAACCCTAAAAATGGCATAGGGTCTTCGTATAGAAATGGAATAAATGAAAAAGTTACAATAATCATTTGACACGCGGCTCTGTTCTGCTCAGTAGGATAATGTCGCACCAATTAACAAAAAATAACTACCTAGTGCCCTGGGGCGCCGGCAGTAGAATGGTGCCCCTCCTCTCTTACCCGTGGATGCAGTAAGAATTTGCTAAGAGATACCTCCGGAAGATGGGCAGCAGCATCTTTTCGTGTTTTCACTACCGTGTAACACACAACATCCGCACTTTGAAGACAGACGATAAGATTGAGTTGGAAGAAGAAATTAATAGATTACACTGGAACATTTTGGGGCTATCAGAAGTCCGTAGAGAGGGCGAGGACACGATATCCCGTAAGTCCGGTAACCTACTATTACTACCGGGAGGGCGACCAACATTCCTAAGGTGGTTTCGGGTTTCTCGTTCACAAGTCACTCATTAACAACATTGTCATCATCGACAGTGTGTCGAGCAGGGTCGCGTACCTAACACTCAGAATATCTAAGCGATATTCGCTGAAGGTCGTTCAGGTATACGCGCCGACCTCGTCACACCCAGATGAAGAAGTAGAGTCTATGTATGAGGACATCAGCAGAGCCATACATTAGAACAACACTCACTTCACTGTTGTTATGGGGGACTTCAATGCAAAGCTAGGTATGAGAAGCGATGATGAGTTGAGAGTGGGGCAATTTGGGTATGGGCAACGGAACCCCAGGGGACAGAGGCTGGCCGATTTTCTGGAGAAAGAAGGACGCTTTATGATGAATTCTTTCTCCCAGAAGCCGCCTCACAGGAAATGGACCTGGATGAGTCCCGATGGTTTCACGAGAAATGCGATTGATTTCATCCTGACCAACAAGAAACGAATATTCAATGATGTCTCTGTGATTCACAGGGTGAAAATCGGCAGTGATCACCGAATTTTTAGAGGCACTTTGAATATGAACGTTAAACTTGAAAGTTTGATGAAGTCTACGCTCCGACCCAATCGCGCACATATCCAAAACCTCGCTTTCAACTCGAACTTGCAAATCGCTTTGACTGTCTAGAAGTAGATGCATCGGTGGACGAGATCAATAACAGGTTCCTAGAAACCGTCCATACGGTGGGGTCCCTGTTCTTTAAGACCCCCCGTATTAATAGACCTCAGAAACTTTCTGATGACACCCTTAACCTCATGGCTGAACGATGTTCTTTGCGACTGCAGTCTCCCGATGATGCTCAGCCACACAGGCAGCTCAGTGGACAAATTTGGAAATCCTTGCGGCACGATATTCGTACATTTAATACAGCTAGTATTAAAGATACGATAGAGCGGAATAAAGGCTCCAAAGTGCTCGCGAGAGATAGTTCTATTGGGCAGAGCCAGATGACGAAGCTGAAGAGGGAAGATGGCAGCATAACGTCAAGTAAAGCAGAAGTGTTAAGGAAGTCGAAAGGTTCTATGGACGGCTCTACGATTCGGTCACTAAACCTGTTTGCAGTGCGGCCAACGACCCAAGAGCTAAACTGACCCGAACATTATACCGAGGATATCCCGGACATCAGCCTGTACGAGATCAGGATGGCCTTGAAACAGCATAAGAACGACAAGGCGCCGGGTGAGGACGGAATCACTTCATAGCTTCTGAATGCGGGTGGATCACCGGTACTTAAAGTCCTTCAGAAGCTATTTAATTCTGCCTTGCTTGAAGGTACGATGCCAAAAGCATGGAACGAGGGCATGGTGGTTCTGTTCTTTAAGAAAGGTGACAACACCTTACGTAAGAATAACAGACCCATCTCGCTGTTGAGCCATGTTTATAAGCTTATTGTTTATTGTTTTCAAGGGTCATCGCGAACCGTCTGGAACGCAGGTTTGATGACTTCCAGCCTCCCGAACAAGCCGGGTTCCGAAAAGGCTACCGTACCATAGACCACATACATACACTGCGGCAAGTCATACAGAAGATCGAAGAGTATAACTTGCCGCTATGTCTCGCGTTTGTGGACTATGAGAAAGCCTTCGATTTGATCGGAACATGGGCGGTGCTTGAGTCTCCCCAACGATGCCGAATTGACTATCGGTACATCGAAGTGTTCTACACTTCGATACATATTGTGTTTGTATACATCTACCACTGTCGGTCCGAGTACAAGAACAGAGCTCGAAGGCGATTCCCTTAAAAAGAGGCGTAAGACATGGAGACGTAATCTCTCCGAAACTGTTTACGACCGCTTTGGAAGATACCTTCAAGCTCCTGGAATCGCTGGGCATCAATACTAACGGCGAATACATCATTCACCTTCGATTTGCCGACGATATTGTGGTCATGGCAAAGTCGATGGAAGAGCTCAGCACAATGCTCGAAGGCCTCAATCGAGTCTTCCAACGGATAGGCCTTAAAATGAACATGGACAAGACGAAAATCATGTCGAATGTCCATGTCGTGCCTGGCCCAGTTATGGTTGAGAACTCGGCTCTTGAAGTTTTCGACGCGTAAGTATACCTAGGACAAACAGTCTAATTAGGTAGGTCCAACTTCGAGAAAGAGGTCAATCGTCGAATCCAACTCGGATGTTCCAACACGTTGCGAAGTTTCCCAAACGCTGCCCGTTTGGGAAACTTCGCAACGTCCAACATACCTCAGTGCCTTAAGATGAAAGTCTACAATCAGTGTGTGTTACCAGTGATGAGATATGGAACCGAGACGTGGTCCTTGAAGCATTGAATATGATTCTCTTTTTATAATTTGAATTTGAATAAATTATTGTTATCGCTGTGTTATAGCTGTGGGGCGCCGGCAGTAGAATGTTGCCCCTCCTCTCATGCCCGTGGATGCAGTAAGAGCCTGCTAAGGGATACCTCCGAAAGATGGGCAGCAGCGTCTTTCCATATATCAACCATCCAGTACTGCGCTCGCCAACCCGCCTGCCAAGCGTGGTGAGTATGGCAACTACCCCTCATGGAGATCCATGAGGGAGGCCTTTGTTCATTAGTCGACGTTTTATGGCTGAAATGATGATGATGATTGTTATCAATAAAATAAATAAGTATAAATATTGCTGACACAACACAGCAACAACGTCTTGTCCCACACAGTGCTATGGAATCCAAATGATTGATTCACTTTAAGTTAGATTATTGTAAAAACGTACTAATAAATATAATATAATGTCTAAATTAATTATAATAAACGAATTGAATTTAATAGAATCATAGTACATAGAAGCCACTCCCAGACCACAAATATATATAAAATACGTAAAATCGGGCTAAAGATAAATGTCGTTATTACATAATTTGGGATTTTTAATTGGCCGTATCATTTCAATCATATAAACAGTTTCAAACCGAAGCCATAAATAAAACACAAATCTAAAACGTTACATTTCGAGACCCGTTTGCGCCCATGTCACTTAAACTCGGGCCAAAGAGAAATAAAGTAACCATTACATAAGTGGCGATATCAATTCGATCATATCAACAGATTCAAACCGAAGCCATAAATGAAACACAAATCTAAAACGTTACATTTCGAGACCCGTTTGCGCCCATGTCACTTAAACTCGGGCCAAAGAGAAATAAAGTAACCATTACATAAGTGGCGATATCAATTCGATCATATCAACAGATTCAAACCGAAGCCATAAATGAAACACAAATCTAAAACGTTACATTTCGAGACCCGTTTGGGTCCATGTTACTTAAACTCGGGCCAAAGATAAATAATGGAGCCATTACATATTTGGCGATAGCAATTCGATCATATAAACAGATTCAACCCGAAGCCATAAATGAAACACAAATCTAAAACGTTACATTTCGAGACCCGTTTGCGGCCATGTTACTTAAACTCGGGCCAAAGATAAATAAAGTAGTAATTACATAATTGACGGTATCAATTGGATCCTGGCAACCGATGTTATATTACTTTAAGCGTTTGAGCTTAAGTTACTTTAACCCGGGCTTACGATAAAAAAGGTGGTCATTACACAATGAGCTGTTTTCAGTAAAAAAAGAAAGTACTTGCTAAACTAAATATAGTGAATCTATCAAAGTAACAATAGTCTTTTCAACGTCGATTGTGTTAATAACGGTAAACTAACGTTAACATCATCTGAAAGGTTCTGCGGAACTATTATTGACGTTTTCTTTCATTTTAATGAAAACGCTTTGGCGGTATCAAATTGGTCATGACGAAAGTTTCAAAGCGGTGGAATAAAAATCTAAACATTTCGTTACATTTCGACACGCGTGTGAGCTCATGTTACTATTATACAGTTTTACCTTGACTAATGTTTGCCGTCTTGTCCCGTATGAGGTACTGGGCGATCGCGTTGAGCGCACAAAATACTAGCGCGCCGTAACCGAACCAGCGGAATGTGAGGAAGCCGCCGTGCGCCGTGTACAGCCGCCCGCCTATGAAGCTGCCGAGAGAAGTCCCCACGCCTTCGAAAACTGCGCCTACCAAGCCCTGAAAGAGAGAAACAATATTATCATCATCATCTTCATATTATCATCAGCCCGTTGACACCCACCGCTGATAAGCCTCTTCTCAATCACGCCAACTTAAACGGTCATGTGTCAGCCTACTCCGTTCATCATCCGGCAATCTTAACGACATCGTCATCCCATTTGACAGGTGGTCTGCCTCGAGGCCGTCTCGCTTACATCGGGAGTCGTCACAAACGTACAGTACGCGAAATATACTAACGGTGAAAGCATAAGCCGTAAAGAAAATGCATATTTCGCGAAAAACTAGGTACCGCTACAGTATGTGTAACATATCCATCTGTTGTAACTGAAATTCATCTAAAGATCCCAAGATATTATTCGGAGTTAATAATACTGAGGATATAAATAAATAGTGCTGGACAATTCACACAGCATCATCTAGCCACAAGCTAAGCAGAGCTTGTGTTATGTAATACATTATACTATATCTAGAACACCCTGATCAAATATCTATCGTACAAGTATCGCAGGTCGCTACCTTAAAATATGTCTGAAGGCGAACGGTTAACATAGACAACAGATTATTCCCTAATATTCAAAGACATTCTTTGCAAATATTGTGTCGATTTATCAACACGCTCACATCAACGTTGATTATAATATTGTTATTATCATTTCGTACAAGCCATAAAATACATAATATGTTAATACATCAACAAAGGATCCGCAGGCTGATTACGTATCGCTAGGTTATTGACGTTTTACAGAGATGATTGCGAGATTACGCCTGTCGCGAGATAAGTAATCAGCCTGCCGATCAAGCAACTTTTAGTGTCAGAAATGCTCACTATGAAAATTATTTGAACGGCCGGTAGATCAGTACATCTGAAGCAGTGTGTCAAGCAAGTAATTACAGTTTCTATACATGACAGACACCTTCCGTAGTACACTTAGAGAATGGACAACGAGTATACTTCTCAGATGAGAACATGCAACGTAATAGTGGAAAATCCACCCAAATAGACACTTACGGCGTTTTTTAAAGAAAAATAAACGGAACCCTTATAGGATCAATTTGTTGTCCGCCTGTCTGTCAAGACCCTTCATCTCGAAAACTCGAAAACTCATAGAGGTATCGAGATGAAATTAAAGCCATATTCTCAAATCTACAGCAAAGCTGTGAAAAATCAATATTCTAAAATAACCTAAAAAATATATTTGACCTTATGCCGCAGAAAACGCATGTTTCGACATTCTCAGAGGAATCAAAATCCATATGGTATATTCATGATATATTCCCGTAGACCTAGAACTATGAAATTTGGCAAGGTGTATCGTCTTATATTGTAGATACAGTGAAAAATCTGTACATCTATATAAAGACTATACATTTCCAACGGAATCACAAAAAATCGTCTTTAAAAAAAATACGAAATGAATTATCGAGGTTAAGCAACCCTAAGCGCGGTCATAAATTGGATGGGTGACCAAATCTTTTTGTGCATTTTTTAAACTTAAATCAGATCAGCTAATTTATAATAATTATTGTGTTCCTACATACCTACGGAGCCCTCGCTGGGCGAGTCCAGCTCGCACTTGTCCGGTTGACCTGTGCAACAGTGACGAATTTGCTTTTTTTTTTTATTTATTTATTTCTATTAAATGTACATTTATCTTAAAATAATGTCTGCCAAACTGTGCAACAGTTTGTCGGCAGCTAAAACACTACTCTACCATGAATCCCTTCATTCACATGGGCTAACAACATTTTCCTAGAAAGAAACATGGCCAAGACTTAGTTGTAACTGACCCAGTGTAAAAAAGATACGGTATTGGAAAGTGTGTACAGCGTTCATCCTGCCTAGTCAGAGTGGACAGCGGTTCTACTTCTCAGTCGAGAGTGTATTTATCTCAGGTTAATGCTTCACACGTTCGTGTGGCCAAACATTGCTCCAAACTGTTCTAAATCCAAATCGCTCCAAACTTCCAGTGCTCAAAACTGTTGACGAAATTGTTAATGAAACTTACTTACTTACTAAGGCACATGGAAAATTACTTTGGTAGAGGCTTCGATTTTCCAATGTTCATTTAAGCTGAGAGAGTTGTTTGTGGTGATGTTATTATTTTGTGTCCCATCTGGACTTATCAAATTATGAGACACTTTTAAAGACTATTTGTGTCAAGAAATCAAACATGTAGCCCAACAACGAGATCAAGATTATGATGCATGTAACGTAGGCTTAAGTAAGTAGCTTAAGTAGGGCTTAAGTAGGTAGGATAATAATAGTCTTTTTTAAACTTTCGCGATCACAACACATTATAAAAATATGGGATTATCGGGTATTTATCGCGTAATTACCTTTATTTTATTCCCGACGTTTCGACCGGATTGCACCTGGTCGTGGTCGCGGGGAGACTGAACGATAATAAATTAAGAGACTTCGGATTAAATTCTCCGAATCTCACAAAATGTAGTTGATGCCATGCCGTACTATGATGTTAGCCAATGTGGCGTATTAACAGAATTTGTCAACTGAAATATACTTAATTCAAAAAATTGCGTTTTACGCTATAATCTAAAGTGTGGAAATTAACAGCGGTGGTCTATTTTTATTGGACGCGCCCGGTGGTACAGGTAAACTTTCTTTGTAATAGAACTGGCTGTAGCGTACCTAACCCTATTAAATAATTAGAAAGCTGCTTACCGTAACTTTAAATTCCCTTTGGCTATCTTTATTTATCTTTTTTACAGCGTTAAATCGCGAAGAGTGGAAGAAGGGAAGGGAGGCCTTTGCCCTGCAGTGGGACAGTGGAGGCTAAATAATAATAATAATAATAATATCTTTAGAGCAACAGTCTATATGCTAAATCCGCAAAAATGGTCCACTGGGAAAGCTCTTATAGGACATATCATTGATTATTTGGGACGAGTGCGCCTTGAGCTCACGTAGAAGCAGTGGACCACACATTAAGACATTAGAAACATAGGCAATATGCTCCTAGCTTTCGCGAAACGATACCGGTTTTTAATTATTTATTTAATTAACAAAAGAAATTACTTCAGTGACGATTTGCGCGTTGATCATTCTAACTTTTAGATACTATTGCGTAAAGTACATTTTGCACATTGTATAATAAACGTATGAACATTTTCAGCCGCAGCTAATTAAATCGAATTGGAATGCGCATGGTTTTCGTAATCTCATCATAACCCACCTGCACTGTGGTTTCCGTTCCCGGCGGCGCAACGATGTTCGCGTAAGAGGTCATCGTTGGATAGAACATGCCAAACGTCACTCCTTGCAGCATCTCGATCGGCAGTACCCACCAGGGATTCGTCAGAAACGAGTACAGTATGAACCGAACTCCGAACGCGAACAACACTAGACTCATCATGTTCACGTGACCTACTTTCCTGAGAATGTAGCCTGGAAACAAAGAAAAGTTAAATAAAGTAATTATCTACTATGCATTATTACATGCGGCATCAACCAAGTAGGCTAGCGATCAAACTGTAATGGTAAATATCAGCAGTTAAAAATGCTATGTTGCTGGATTTCAACCCAAATGTCTTCTAGTGATGACTACTGATATTTATAAACTGAAGATGGATGTTAGTTACCACTGAACAAATGACAATGAAGTTGTCGAAAATTGACTGCAATTAAATATATCAGTTTAAGATGGGATAATAACTTATTTTTATATTTTCTAGCATTCTTATACAGCTCCAGTATAGACAGATATTTTGCCAAATAAAAAATATTCTGTTCGCATTCCCATTGCACTTACCAGAAACAAATAAGAAAGGAATCTCTCCGCAAAAAGTCTGAATAGCGCTAACCAATCCTTGCAGCGTTTTCGAGTAGTCGAAACCACACTGATCCATCTGATGCGCCTTTGTCACATCCTCCAGCAGCCAAAAGAGGAATTGCCATAGTAAACCAGTACAGAGGCCCACGGCGATTGTCCACAGGAAGAATAGGAATGTCGGGAGCGATGATAGCAGAGTGCCGACATCGGCCAATATATTCATAGACATCTTAGTCGACTCTATCTGGAATAAAGAGGGCAATTGTTTGGTTTATCGATGTGTGACTTTAAATGAATAGCGATTTGAATTATTCGACTGACTACATCAAATTATGTAACTAATTTGGTTAGTAAGCCTGAACTAACAGCACGAATTCCATAACATAAATTAACTAAGCGCTCTTAAATATCTTTACTACCCATAATTACTTTACGGAATAGTTCAGAGTTTCCATGTACTTGCATCTTATGAGTTTGAAGTTAGACGCTGTAAGTACTTTAGACCGTTTATTCCATCCAGTTATTTTGTGTGTTGTGGCTGGTTGCGAACTACTAGTAGGATTGGATAGAATAAACGCAAAATGTTCCATTAGTCAGTTTAACAATCTGGAATATTTCTGATTTGCACGACTAATGTCAAAAAAGAAAAATGTCCAAGAGCATGATAATACCCAACTATAAAAAAGCTCAATCGGGAAAACGTCCAAGTATAAAATGACCATTACAGAAAAGGTCCTCTAGAAAACTGACCAGGAATATAAAAGCCAAAATTATTCAAAGAGGGGGAATGTAATTCTCATTTTTTACCCGAACAGGATAAGCTAATTAAAACTTAAATTTTATTTTTAATAAAAAATAGATAACACGATTTTTTTTTATTCAATTTATCTCTTATTCGTACTAATTTAAGATAAGATAAACTTTATTTCGTGTCAAAACATAAACATTACCTAGTTATTACCTAGTTTTCAAATCTTTTTCATCTTCAAAATCACTCAAAAATGTATCCCGCCCAAGGAATTTTTAAACTAACTGGAAGGCTCACTGATACAAAAACCGCCTTCCGGTTGATACTCACCTAAAGGGTAGTGTGTCTCTTTCTAAAGGGCGATCATAATTAATGGGCTAAACAGGACATCTAGTGGCTGCTCGAAATGCACTGTTTTGCTGATTTTTTATGGTCATTTTTGTTATTGGACATTTTTACTTATGGACATTTTTATAATTGGACATCAAATGGCTTTGGACATTTTCCTTTTTTGACATTAGTCGTGCAAATCATATTTTCTGTACAAACGGTTAGATAATCGAACTACTAGTAAGACTGGATGGAATAAACGCTTTAGGCTTGACATTCACTACTAATCGCGAGTTCGACCGACTTAGCTGAGTCGGTCTCGTCTCGAATAAATCGAGGTGCATTGGATAGACGATTTATGCTAGAGTCGGCTTAAGTTACAGATATATATTAGGTATGGAGATAAAGTATGTAATCCTATCTAAAACATAAATGTGAAAATGAAAATGTGGTTGTCGCATCGTCGACAAGAATGGATCAATATGGAATAAAACCGGAGGAGTTTTTGAATCCCACAAATAGTGGGAGCTTAATGAACTTAAACGTTTTGTACGATCCCAACGGGATCATGCATGGAGCATCACGGAATAAGCCATGGAGTTTAGGTGAGGACGACGGGTAGCCGTAGAAGGAATATTGAATTTTCAAATTGTTGGGCTATTAAAGACAACACGTGTAATCAAATTTACCTTTAGAAGCCAGGAGACGATGACGTCAACCGACATAAGGGCAAACATGAGGGCGAACGCGATTGTGTAGTCCTTATAAGCTCCGTCGCTGAACAAGTCGATCAATGACCCAGTCAGGAGAGAAAATATACCCCAGCCGACCGAGCCCCATAGCCTTTGCCTGCCGTAATGGGACACTTTATCACCTGGAAAGTCAATACATAAACTGATTAAAAAATGTTTAATTCTTTGACGCACTTGCAACAGTTTATGGGCGGAAATAAAGCTCGCCTAAGCAAACGTCTTTAAATAACTTTTTGAGTTGTTCGAGTTAGTTTAGCCTGGGCCTACCAGTCCAACAATTTAACCCTCCGTTGGTCGCGTGGGGTCTAAAAGCCCGGTGTTACAAAAATGTTCAATTCAACCGATTGAAACTATCGCAGCGACTCAATAGAGGTAGTACCCTCTTAACTTGGATTATATTTGCCGCGTATCGCCCGCTTACTTTAGTTCGCACGTAAGATCCGTGAGATGTTTTGTGCGTACGGGCTCTGAAAGACGCGACTAACCGCGTAAGTAAAACCGAATATAATTTTTTGGTTTCGATTTATTTTGTAACCTATGTTTTATTTTGTTGTTTTTTAAAAAGTAAAATGGACGAAGAACAATAATGTCGTCGTATATTGAGCTGGATAGATGATGAAAGTAGCGAGGCGTGGTAGTGATAATAAAGGTGATATAAAACTTTCAGCAATGCGTTATGATGGCGAAATGGATAACAATTCTAAGAAAAAGGAGAGGGCGACGTGGTGGACAAACTATCGGCAATTACTTCGTGCCGCCCGTGTTTGCTAACGATGGCCACTGAGGCTGTCTATTACATTCCTTGACGTTGCAGCTCTGTTCATATAATGTCAAATTTATTAATTAAATAATTAGCAGATTTGGCCGTGGGGTGCCGGCAGTAGAATGTTACCCCTCCTCTCCTACCCGTGGATGCAATAAGAGCCTGCTAAGGGATACCTCCGGAAGATGAGCAGCAGCGTCTTTCCGTGTATCAACATCCCGTACTGCGCTCGCCAACCCGCCTGCCAAGCGTGGTGAGTATGGTAACTACCCCTCGGAGATCCATGAGGGAGGCTTTTGTTTAGTAGTGGACGTTTTACGGTTGAAATGAATGATATGATGATGAATTAGCAGAAAATAATTAAAAAGATGCTCGTTATTTTTTAGGTATTCAGAGACCTCACGCGACCTCTACCGCGTAAACAAAAACTGCGCGACTGACCGAGGGTTAAGGAAAATGCGACTAGTATTAGGTGACGGTAATCAAATTCACTCAGTGTAGTTTTCAAGTTTATTAAGGTCTTAAAAGAACAGAAAACGCACCTACCTAGCAGGTTGAAGCATATAGCATCGGCGAAAGTAACCACGACCGCTTGACCGACCCAGCTGATAATCATCAACATGAAGAAAAGCCAGAACTCTTTCGTGTACTCAGATGCGCTCTCTTGCGCCGGTTGACTCTCCGACGCACTTTGGAATATCTCGTTCAACTGTGAAATGTATTTTGTTTTTATTTGTTATTTTATAGCTGAGAGAGATATTCACGAGAGTTACGCCTTATATATATATATAAGGCGTAACTCTCGTGAAGTGTGTATGAAAAATATATGAAAACTAATCAAAAGGTGAGGCTGTAGTTACTTCACGAGAAATCGGCCCTGTATGATCATATTAGTAATGGGAGTCTGTTGTTATTATATAAAAAATAATTCAAATTTTGAAATGTTACAAAGTTAGACTTATTTTTTATAAACGACTAGGGTACCAGGGGCTAGCATGGGCTGGAGATAAAACTTTTGTCCACCGGTTATTTCCACTGACAAGGGATAAAATGAGGCGTTTTCATTATGAAGTAAAAACTTCAAAAATAGTTACATCGAACTACGTATATAGATGGCGTTAGTTTTCTTTTACTGGTAGGCACAATTCGACAATGACAGGATTAATCACAAACTTGCTTACTCCGCTTGCCAGCTCCATCTGTTAGGTTTAGTAGAAAACCCTTTTTCTTTTGTTACTGAAAACGGCTCATTATTTTATCCACCTGCCAAAGCACGGCAACAGGGTGAAAGAGAATTATATAACTTTTTGACATTAGACGTGGATACTCACCCTCCGCCTATAATTTCGGGGACAAGCGTTTCTCCTGGTTTGTCCACCGTGGATAGTTTATCCACCCATGTCGCCATGCTCGGAGGGTGGACAAAATTGACAGAGGGGAATAGTATTTTGTCCTCTCCCCGTGGATAAAATATCTCCGGCCACGCTAGCCCTGCAGGTAGTCAAGGACTAGGGGGAGGTAAGTACCTTTATATAAATGAATTGGCGGAGTATAATTTTAGGCTTTAAAAGGACTCCAGAATTAATCCTTGTGAAGTACAAAAAAAAAACAGTTTTAATGTTATTAAAAAAATGTAAAAAAATATACATACCATTGCATTATCACAATTTATTTTACAGGCCGTTTGGAACAGTTCAGACTCCTCCTGATATTGTGTTTTGGATTGACACATGGGATAGCGTATAGTGCCTGTAACACAAAATGTTAGAGTTTTAGTACACAGAAAAACAACGAACATAAATTACACTTATGAGCAAAGGAGTTTAAAATCAAGAAGTAAGATGAGATTGAGCCTGGCGCATAGTAACTCAGTTATGTCCACGAAGCTTACTTGCAAATAATCAGAACGTAATATTTCGATACCATTGCCAAGTGTTAAATATTACAACCTTTTTTTTTTTTTTTTTTTATTTAAAAACAAAAGGACTTTGTCGCTCAGCGACCATATCGTCCTGAAAAGGCTACACAATAATCAACATAAAAAAATATAGTAAAAACAACAAACTTAACTTAATTCTTATCTAGTCCTAATTCTAGCAACGTGATCAACATTTTTGATTCGTCCGACATCGGACTACTCAAAATACTATTTGGGAAACCAATGGCTTGTGTCATATTTCTGCCAAAATATGTCACCCTTTGTGGCTCGTTCCGAACACACTCCATCAAAATATATTACAACCTTGATATAAGCGTTCGATAGGTACCACAGGACCATTTAAAATGACGTTCAGAAGCGTTGGGATACCACACCATTCAAAATTAAGTTACACACTTCCCATCAGCCAGTAAGAAGGTTGAGCACATGCGCATTTGCGCCCGGCTATGGTGGTGGAAGAGTTACATAGCCGACAATACTGAGTTTGGTAGCTCAAGTGCAAAGAATCAGAAGGTAAAACTTAGATACCTTTGCAAAGAGTGGCATTAAAGAAGACAACTTCGATATAAGCGTTAAACATAAAAAGCGTAAGATAAGATAATTTATTTATTTGTAACAACAAGCATTCGCATACAAATGAACATTTTATAACAAAAATAAGAAAAGTAGGTGACATGCTTGAGTCACAAAATGGTCTCTGTCTCAGCATAAATTGGTTATGTTAACAACCAACGCTGGTCTTCCGAAAAAGCCGTTTGGTGACGTCACGGAAAGCAACATATTAAATAACAAAACTAAGCAAAACATTGACAAATTGTGTTGACATACACAAACATAAGTAAAAGTTAAATAATAAAAATCAAGCAACTGAAAACTACAGCGCTATTTGAAATGACATTCATAAGCATTAGAGACCACAGTGCCATTAAAAATCACGTTCAATGAGCGTTGGAAAACACGCCGTTGGAAACCACGCCATTGGAAACCATACTTGAACGGTGTGGTTTCCTATTACGTTTTATTCTTACCATTCATAAGCATTAGAGACTACAGTGCCATTAAAAATCACGTTCATGAGCGTTGAAAACCATGCCGTTGGAAACCACGCCATTGGAAACCATACCTGAACGGTGTGGTTTCCTATTACGTTTTATTCTTACCATTCATAAGCATTAGAGACTACAGTGCCATTAAAAATCACGTTCATGAGCGTTGGAAACCATGCCGTTGGAAACCACGCCATTGGAAACCATACCTGAACGGTGTGGTTTCCTATTACGTTTTATTCTTACCATTCATAAGCATTAGAGACTACAGTGCCATTAAAAATCACGTTCATGAGCGTTGGAAACCATGCCGTTGGAAACCACGCCATTGGAAACCATACTTGAACGGTGTGGTTTCCTATTACGTTTTATTCTTACCTATCATAAGCATTAGAGACTACAGTGCCATTAAAAATCACGTTCATGAGCGTTAGAAACCATACTTGAACGGTGTGGTTTCCTATTACGTTTTATTCTTACCATCAGGCAGTAAGAAGTGGTTGAGCCTAGCGTATACGCAGTTATGCTCAGCTATCGTGGTGTTCAGAGGTACATAGCCGACGAAGCTCAGGTTAGAAGGGAAGTGGGCGCCCGCTTCGGTGCGCGGGTGGCACGTCGACGAAGCGTCCGCATTCCAGCCTTCGCAGATCTCCATCAGCCGCCATGGAGCGTTCTTTTCTAAGGAACAGGATACCTGGAATAAGAGAATAGTTATGAACATCTAGGCCACTTTCTAGGATGCTCAAAAATACTGCCAACGTCCTTCTCTGTTATTTCATGGAGTTGGGCTGGATAGGGACTGGAGGAATACACAAAGCGGGAATACAAAATACTCTTCCCTACTCCCCCTTGAGTCTGTTATATACCCGGGTATATATGGGTTATAACCGGTTATATCCTGTTATAACCCAACATACACATTACACATACAATGTTCCGTACAGCTTCTGAGCCATGGGTAGCGTAAAAGAACATACACATTCGCATCTCTACATAGGATACATTGAAGTCGCTTCCCGCGTCTCTCTGTCTGATAATGAAGGGTTGTTGCCATACTCGCCACGCTTGGCTGGCGGGTTGGCGTGTCCAGTACTGGATGTCGATACACGGAAAGACGCTGCTGTCCATCTTCTGGAGTTATCCCTTGGCATATACTTCACTACTTGGCATTACTTTATCTTAGGGCAAGAGAGAAGAGGCAACATTCTACTGCTGGCACCCCCCGGCAACCCACGACCATGGATGACCAGTAAAAAAAACAATAAATCCGAGAGGATTGTTGTGTCCAACCTATTGTGTCCACTTTTAAAATCCACTTTACCTCTTTATAATATTAGTATAGATTATTATAAGTGCCGCGGGTGCCGGCAGTCGAATGTCCCTTCACTTGTCCGTGGATGTTGGTACTCGCCACGCCTGGCATGTTTTCTTTTCATTTTATTTCCCATATAGCATAACGGACCATTCTGTTATTTTGAAAGAGAAATAAAACTGCATTTTATTAAGGTTTCGTTACCAAGGAATCGCACTGCCTAGTGAAATTTGCTAGCTCCCTTGTTTAGGCTGCGTTTCCACCAGAGATGTGCGAGGGAAATGTGTCGTGCGAGGATGTCTAGCTGTGCTGTGAAAATGTGTGGAGGTTTCCACCAAAACTGTGCGAGGAAAATGTGTCGTACGAGGATGTGTAGCGGAGCTGTGAATAATGTGTGGTGCGAGGATGCGTTGCGAAGCTGTGAAATGTGTCGACGGGGGTGCGGTGTAGTGGGACGTCGATGGACTGGCTGGTACAGTATGTCGCAAACCTCGCAACACATTCCTCGCACACATCCCTCGCGCACATCCCTCGCACACATCCCTCGCTTGTTTTGTATGCGCAAAAATTTAGCTCCGCTGAGCCGTTTCCACCAGAGCTGTGCTGACCGAGGCGAGGTAAATGAAGCGATAGTATTGGTTCTTTACAAACGTAGCGTAGCGAGGGATGTCCTCGCTACGCATCCTCGCTCATCTCTGGTGGAAAAGCAGCCTTAAGAGTAGCAAATTTCACTTTTAGTTTCCCTCCAGATGGCATAACAGGATTGAACCCTGTACATTTATCATGGTCCACCGCTGGGCCCAAAGGGCCTATTAAAGGATTATGCATCACAATCTAGATAAAAATAAAACAGAATAAATTGTATGTAAAACTTTCGCATTATTTTCCCTTATAGCATATTTTTACAAAATACAAAAATAAAAAAGGCTTTTACCCAGTTGTTATGAAATTAACATATTTTTTTCATTAAATATAAAATAAATTAAAAAAAAATCCGCCCGCACTTCTTGTCAACCCGCCTGCCAAGCGAGCGAGCAGTATGGCAAGAACCCCCCATGGAGATCCATGAGGGAGGAAAACATTTGCCACGTGTCAAAAATTTCACCCGCAACCTGTTGTTGTGTCACAGCAGGGTAGACCAACCGCACCAGACATCATGAAACATCTTGATTCATTATCAAGATTGATTTGACATCATTGATTGTGTTGCCTTCTGTGACGTCACCAAACGGCTCAGTCGGAAGACCAGCGTTGGTTAACATTGCCAACATTAAGCTGAGACTGAGACCTTTTTGTGACTCAAGCATGGCTTCATTATTTTTGTCTTTTTTTTTGTATGTATGTACCTAATCAATGTTTTCTATGCTTGTTGTCACATATAAAGAAATTATCTATCTATCTATCTATCTCATAGGTTTAACAAGACAGACGTGCCGTGAGTTGCCGGCAGTAGAATGTTGCCACTCCTCTCTTGGCCATTGTGCATCCGTGGTCTGCCAAGAGATACCTTCTGAAGATGAAAGGCAGCGTCTGCGTGAGCAACATCCCGTACTGCGCTCGCCTAACCGCCTGCCAAGCGTGATAAGTATAGCAAGAACAACACCACCCCTCACGATTAAATTTTACGTACTTGGAGATTGTTGATAGAGACCATGTCCAGCAGCAGTAGCTGCCCTACGGCAGATATGATGATGATGATACAGTATGTACAGTAGGCGCGCGATCTGAGTGCAGTTCTGAGGAATGCGCTAGTGATGTGACCTAATTAGCGACGATATTTTTCTTTGCCACCTTAAAAGTGGACGTTCAAACTGGTTGTATCTGTTAGTATTTTAACACAATTTATTTATAATATTTGCGTTAGATTATTTTTATTACAAGCTATGGTAAAAAAAAAAGAAAACTGAGTGGAAAAGCCGGAAATCTTAATCAAACAAGTTTATTATTGTTAAAAACACGGATCAGTCATCTTTAAAAAAAAATAACACGAATACGCAACTTGAGAAAACGCTATCGATAAGCGCGCGAGCGAAACATCAAGGTTAGCACGGCACTAAACTATAGGCGGCCGCGGCGAGGTGTCGACGGGCGGGGGGAGTTGCACCCGCCCCGCTCCTCATACCCCGACTGCACTCAGATAGCGCGCCTACTGTATATATAATACACCAGCCAAATTCGATTATGTAGGACGAATGTAAACAGACACTAAAAATTTAATTGATTCGTAAGGGTTGGTTTTGTTACCGGCTTAATAGTTATTTATATTCAAGAGAGAGGTTACAGATCCATCAGAAATAAAGTTATTTTTAGGTAAAATATTGACAAATTGTTTATACACACTTAAATCAAACTTGGCTGAAGCATAGGCTTAGTTTTTACCTGACATTCATCGCTCTTCCAAGGTTCCTTGGCCAATGCGTCGAACCTGGTGTCGTTACAAACTCGGTAGTTCAATGTCTTGTCCAAACACGTCATATTCGCTAGCTGGCTGCTAAGTACAGCAGACAGTTGCTCGTTGGTGCAGTTCAGACGGCATGGCTCGTTCAAGTCTACGTAACCTTGTCCTATCCGACATCCTGGAGTGTATTGGTATCCTGAAAGTTTCAAAGTAAAGATTTATGTAAAAGCAAAGAAGATACCATAATTTCGGGATCTGCTCTATTAACCACTTATTACTCCGAAGTGAAATTGAGTAGTCATCATAATCTCAGCTCAGATATCGCCTCCCGTGATTTTTAGGGTTCCAGACCAAAATGGTAAAAAGGAACCCATATGGTGTGACTTGGTCTGTCTGTCTGTATGTCTGTCTCATATGAATATTTTGAGAGCTACTGATGCTATCGACTTGAAATTTTAAATTGTATAAGATAACGCTTTTTCAGTTATATAGTCTGCTAATAAAAATGTTGTTAAGTGTTATTATTATGATTTCAAGGGGGGCGGGGGTGTATGTAAAGATTACAGGAAAATTATATATTTTTTTAGACAAGGGGATCGGAAAGGGGCAAAACCAAACGGCAATCGGTTTACTTCAGTTTAAATAGTAGTTACGTGGTACCTACTGTACGGACTACGGAACTTACCGTCCAATGAGACATTACTGGCAGACAAATAGGCGCATTGGTCCTTCATTTGCACGCCTGCGATGCGCGCCGAGTACGCGAGGCTGTCTGTTGCGCTGTAGCAGTACTGGGGGATGTGCCAGTGCTCGCAGACAGTTTGCCACATCTTGGGACTCGACATGTCACAGTTCATCTGGAATGTTAAATTATAAATAAATTAAGTACATATTTTAAACGGACTTTTAAAGCCCCTTCATTTGATACCAATTGGGATTCGTCTCGTTTCAGCCGTAAAACGTCCACTACTGAACACAGGCCTCGCTCATGGATCTCCATGAGAGGTAGTTGCCATACTCACCATGCTTGGCAGGCGGGTTGGCGAGCGCAGTACGGGATGTTGGTACACGGAAAGACGCTGCTGCCCATCTTCCGGAGGTACCCCTTAGCAAGCTCTTACTGCATCCATGGATATGAGAGGAGGGGTAACATTCTACTACCGGCACCCCACGGCCAACTTGGATTAGCTATTTTTAAATATTTAGTTTTATTTCAAGCTTTTATCTAACTTGCCCGTTTGTTAGTGTGGGTCGAATCTTGAAGCTAAATTAGAACCACTTTCTGACGTTCAATTGAATACAAATTTAGTATGCTGGCGAATCCTCAGAGACAATACAATAATATGGTTGCACGGAGCTGGTCTGATGATGAAATCGGATGTTGACCCTAGGAAGTCCTTAACTAAACAAGTTAAACAAATCGAGTTTATGGCTCATTTGTTTTGTCTCGGCAACCACTTTTAGTACTTAACAACTAAAGTTTTGAATAAAAGCTTGTTTTTTAAAATGAATACTTTTTAACTAAGATATTTATTACTTACGTAGGTAATATGCTGTATTGACAATGGAGTCTAAAGTGTATTTATTATGCAAAATTTCGTGAGAGTCAGAATGGCGAGTATATTTTACAAAAATCAACATTGTATGATATGATAATGTTATACATAAAAAGAATGTACCTGAATATACCTTTAATTAATTTCGATGTACCTCCATGAAACAAGAATAATTTCAATAATAAAATGAGCCACTGTCAGAACCACGGGTGTACTCTGATAATGATGGTTATATATATCTCATGGTTACCTGATATTTACCAGATGAATGTACCTTCAATGTGCCTCATAAAAATATAATCAGAAATAAAATGCGACCAGTAATTAAGGAGAAAATCTAAAAACAAATTTTAACGCCTACCATTTTTCCATAGCAACTACTGATAGAACAATTACCCGTTTTTCGTCAGACGTTTGGCGGTAGCGTTGATTCCCTTTGATAAGAATTGTAATATCTCGGTTTGTAATCTCTTGTCTAATAGCGAAACTTATGTACTTAGATTTTTTACACTTTCGATAATTTTTAAAAAAGTATGCTAATTAGAGAGTTCGTTATAATTTTCCCGTAATCTTTACATAAACTTCTAATAGCAATAAAAGTTTCAGAGGCTTATCTTTTCAAACTTCGGAGATAAGGGGGGAACGCCATTTTTTCATCATTTTTGTGAATAAGTCGAAAACGATCCGGCTTAAAGGAAAAATAAAAACTGTTTATTAATGTGCAAATTAATACCTTTCATATGAATATAAATAATATACCCCACACGACCTAGTAACTCCACAATTTTTTTAAAAACCCCTTCCACCCCATGTCTAAAAAACTATGAAAATTAGAGTTCGCTGTAATTTTCCTTTAAACTTTACATACACTCTGCAAACTTCGGAAATAAGGGGGGGGCAAACGGTAGTTTTTCAACATTTTTGTAAATAACTCGAAAACGATCCGGCTTAAAGGAAAAATAAAAACTGTTTATTAATGTGCTTAAGTGGACAAATCGACAGCATTGCCCTGCTGGCTAATATAGGTTTAACTGTCCCCATTAGAATTCCTAGGCACACAATAACAAAAACACTACACACGCCATTCTGTCATAGTAAAACCAGTCTGCATGCGCCCACTGTAGGACTTTGCAATCAGTACAACCATTCGCACCTCCAGTCGTAGACTGACTCAATCCAAAATTCATGTTTTTTGGGAAATGAAGAAAACGTGTTTCGGTCCTTGACAGTTTTTGATAAATCACACTATAACTTGACTATAAATTAAACAGAGAGCTATTACAGTTTATTTATTACGGTTTCTGATTTACTAGGCGATAGAGCGCACTTTTTTGAGTCGTTCTGTATACTTAACTTAATTCACCCAAATTTTGAATTGAGTCAGTCTACGACTGGAGGTGCGATATGAATATGAAAATTAGTAATATAGATATATTCCATGACAGTGCTTCAGTCTTTAAAAACAAACTGCTGGAGCACTTCCAGCAGCCTTCCTGAGAGGACACTTAAATTTTACTTTAGAATTAATTACCTACATCTTAAGAATATGGTTACTATTTTTTATTCCGTCATTGTTCATATTTTTTGAAAATATGTAAATTATTATTATATTGTAATTACATATCAGGGTTGTTACGGATGCAAAAATTTAGACATACGCGGATGCAGATGCGGATTATTAGAAGTTCACATCCGCGGATGCGGATTTTATGCGGATGCGGATTTTGGGATTTTAAAAGGATAATTATTTAAATTTTAAGTGCATAAATAACTGAAAATCAATTTGATTTTAACTTTTTATTTATTTAATCATATTTTTAGAACAAAATTACACAAGATTTTAGTTTCTCATTCTTTTTGTTTTTTCCGCCGGCGACACAGGAGAATCAGTGACGATATGGTCAGTTACCATCTTTATTATTTCATCTTTTTTTTTGTTGTTACCAATGTGCGCCTTCCTCCTCGTCGGTTACCGAATGAAGTTAGCAATTATCAAAACAGACGCGAAGCACGTGCCCTCCTGGCTCCGCCCACTTTCTTTACATGTAGTTTCTTGTTGATGTGTATCTGCATCCGTAAAAACTCCGCATTGATTGATGCGGATGTGAATGCGGATGCAGATGTCTGAATTAATGCGAATAATCCGCATTTACGGATGCGGACGCGAATATTCGTTACACCCCTGTTACATATATATTATTTATAATATATATATGGGTTAGTAAATATTGTTAGATTTATATAAATATGTTCCTTACTGCTAAGTTTATGTTTATTTTATAAAATATTGTTATTTTTCTTATAAATGTTGTGTTCGCCTATAATTGTCGTACCTACAGTAACAGGCCTAAACATTGTAATTATTACTATAAACAAATGAACGTTTATTGTACCTGGTAGCGTCCCTATTTTGAATAAATAAATAAAAGGGTGTTTAAAAATGCCACTCACTATGCACTCGGCGGATGTATGCATGCTTCCAAGCGCAGTGACCTTACAGTGATCGACTTGATCGCTGCTGTCGTAACAGCTGCGAAGCATCGTGACTATGTCGCAATCCAGTTCCACACTCAGAGAGCTGCCGCTTGATGGGATGAAGTAGATCGCGAAGAAGCTGACTATCGTCACAACTTGGAATATTATGAATATTGATTTCTGGATTTTGAACCTGGAATATAATGAAATGAATGTTTGTGGATATAAACGCTGAACGCGGCAGATTGGATTGCGCTGAACGCGGCAGATTGGATTGTGATGAAACTCGGCATATGCTTAAGTAGGACTTTACTCTTTCGAGAAAATAGCTTTATCGAAAGAGGAGAAACACAATGCTTACCCCATCGAATTACATAAATAGGTTGTATTACAAAAAGCATGGTGCATTAAGTCTAAGTAAAAGTCAAGGTCAATAAGAACACATTTCAATTGAACACATAATTGATTTGTTCGCTTCAGATAACTTTATTTTTCAAGCGAGGGAAAGAAGCGAACAAGTAACCTCACTCTTTCACTTCTTTTCATTGCAAGGATTCGAGCGAGGGAAAGAAGCGAGCAAGTAACCTCACTCTTTCACTCCTTTTCATTGCAAGGATTCGTCAAAGAACCCTCGGCGTGTTAGGACGTAACCCCACAGCTGCGCACGTGGGCCACGGCACGAACGGCAAGTCACGTCTTTACCTCACGGGTGGGACATATCCATACGCAGCTTGGCCCTCGCGCGCTACTGAGAAATATAGACGCCTTTAATCTTACTTAGACTACACCGGCTTGTTTTCTTTATCAATAAAACAATGAAGAGTAATTCTCAGCTCTGCCAGACGGAGTTTCGGTAGACGATGGCGGGACGGGCTGGAAGCTGCCAAGAGGGACTGGCAAAGGGTGGCGCAAAATCATGAAGCGTGCCGTGAATGGGGAGGAGGCCTTTACCCAACAATGGGACGACACAGGCTAACAGTAACGAGTAATTGAGTAATAATTACCTGTCTGCTATGACACCGAACAATGGTTTAGCAATAAGGCCGAATAACGGCAGGATGGTATAGATCAACCCGACTGTCGACGCAGAGAATCCAAGTTGTCGGGCGTATGTTGACAAATACGGAACCAGCGGTGCAGTGCCTGGAAATATTAACAACCAAACCCAAATTAATTTGACATTCAATCACAATACGACACTTAACTTTAACTGAGAAATAACAAGTACCTACCTAAGCGTAAGGTCATACTAATTGTGCGTGTGTGAACATCATGTAATATGTCGCATATAAATAACTGGTATGGATATTAGGTAGAGAAAGGCCAAAGAAAATATGGGATTTTTAACATTTATATTGAAGAACTTTTATTGAGTATGGCTGTACCTACCTACATTTCCACCGCAATTAAAACGATGTCCATAACGACACAGCAAAGAGATTCAGCTTTGGCATTTTAACTAACATTAAAGTCTTCTTAACCAATCTTAACCATGGACTTAAAACGGTAAGTCCTTTATTAAATAAAATACGTGGTACAGTTCAGTATTCCATTATAGGTAAAGATGTCTCTTGCATGAGGTCACAGTTATCTACCAATAACATTTATTACAATTTACCAACATGCACAAGCAGACACAATAAAAAGGTGCAACCTACGTAGCCAATAAATGCATTATTTATAATCCATGCATAGTAATAGACTATAAATACTGATACCTAAATAGTTAAATATATGATTGCTATAAACTACTTGAATAAAGTCACACTCATTATGTGAACAATCAATGATAAATAACTGGTAAGAATGGTTCAATTATTTCTTGGCTTACTACACTTAATAACCCTATTGAAATGTTACACGCACATTGAAGTACTTTTACTACATGGATTTAATAAGGATACCTACCATCAGTACAAAATTATTAAATCTATGCAGTTTTTTTTTCGGATATACCATTCAGTAGTCAACAATCATGTAAGAAACTGCGGCATCAATTACTTAGTATGTAAAAAAGGGGCACCATATAAAAGTAAAGAGAAATATGATACAGGAAGCCCTTTAGCACAAAAAAGGAAAAACAGCTACAAAACCTCGAGCAAAATTGTGGAATTTATGAAATGATAACACTTGCATGCAAATATTTAATTCGGTTGCATGCACAAACATTCTCAGTCCCTGAGTTTTGATGTCAAAGTTGCAGCTCGCTCTGTTACCTGAGCGTGTTACGGATGAAGTCGATTACATTATTGAATAATTCTTAAATTTAAAAAAACATAGTCAAACTGAAAACCTCCTTCTTTTTGAAGTCGGTTAAAAGGTGGAGCAAGATTGGCATAGTACCAAGTAGTTACGTCAAAACTGAAGAATTGGGGTATGTGAAAGGTTTGTTTGCAATGCACGAATGACAAAAGTCAGTAGGAAGGAGTTGTCCTTTCAGTCCCTTCATAACGCAATCCTATGAAATATTGAATGAAACCATTTTTGTAGAGATTTCAGTTAGCCTATATTTTTTGGCTTTGGCTAAGCCCGGATTGACATAAAGGCTATTAGACAATGTAGAAGATCACAGGAGTAATAATAATAGCGTAAAATAATTTTCTCATACATTCTTTAAGGATGGATGACATTTTGTGTTTGTCAAAATACTTAAAGGTAGCATTGCATACAGAATTTTTATTATGTGACTTGAGTTTAGGTTTACTAAACTCAAGTTAATATTTTTGGCTAATTTAGGTAGTAGTAGAGCAGTAAGTACAGTAGTAACAGAGGTAAAGTAAGTAGTAGTAGTACAGTTGTAGTAGTAGTACAGCTGTAGTAGTAGGCTGATTTTGCGGTAAGAAGTTCGCCGGGACAGTTAGTTTAATATAAAATATAAACGTTTTTCCTGATATTTGTTAGTGCCATTAACTCATGGCTTAGATATATTGGACATGTTCTTTAAGAAGATATATATAGGTGGGCAAACCCAATCCCAATTAGCCGTGGGGCGCCGGCAGGAGAATGTTGCCCCTCCTCTCATGCCCGTGGATGCAGTAAGAGCCTGCTAAGGGATACTTCCGAAAGATGGGCAGCAGCGTCTTTCCACATATCAACATCCCATACTGCGCTCGCCAACCCGCCTGCCAAGCGTGGTGAGTATGGCAACTACCCCTCATGGAGACCCTTGAGGGAGGCCTTTGTTCATTAGTGGACGTTTTATGGCTGGAGTGATGATGATGAAACCTAATCCATCTAACATTCCAGGCCCTGCAGAATCCTGTACAGCATAAAATACTAGTTGCCTATATTATAAAATCATCAATTAATACTAGACTACTCATATTCTATAAAACTATTTAGTACTCATAAGACACTAATATTAAATCAGCACAGGAGCATAAGATTATATACCTTATTATTACAGTTTTAAAGCACAATGATGAATTAGAACATGCTGATAAAGACATTCATCCATTTATGGGTCTACTTTATCATTGGATTAGAATTATCTAATGAATTATCATGTGCCATATAGATATGAATATACTGGCGTTGCTATAGCAGTGGGCTAGTAATATAACCATTAATAATCAGTGATGACATTTTATCCCTGCTTATTGATGATATTACATTGCTTGTATATTATAACATAAGCATTTCTTGTAATAGCAGGCTGGTTTTAATGAAGGGTGGCCTAGTCTTAACATCTCTAAACACAGAGTAATAGATGTTGTACTAGTTTCCTTGTTTTATCAACACCACATACAAAATATGGATAAAACACAATTCTGCCTATTGTTTTCAAATTTTAATCAAATTTTTAATAACATATTCTCTAAATGAACACTGTAAGATCAATCAATTAACACATTTAAATCCAATCTCGCTAAACATGAAGAATCACTGCTTTAAAAATAAATACTTTGGGTGGGACAAGTTTGAATGACTACCTACTACTACTACTACCTTAAGTGAAACTTATTCTCAATCAATTTGTCTCTTTGAGAATCATCATCATCAATTCAGCCGTAAAACGTCCACTACTGAACTAAGGCCTCCCTCATGGATCTCCATGAGGAGTAGTTGACATACTCACCACGCTTGGCAGGCGGGTTGGTGAGCGCAGTACGGGATGTTGATATACGAAAAGACGCTGCTGCCCATCTTCCCGAGGTGTCCCTTAGCAGGCTCTTACTGCATCCACGGGTAGGAGAGGAGGGGTAACATTCTACTGCCGGCACCCCACGGCAAGAATCTTTGAGAATAAACAATATTAAACATATACCCTACTCTAAGATAATGGATTTACAAAAAATCTAGGGAATTTTATTTATGCTGTGGGGAATATGTGCCATTTACAAAATGAAACCTTGCAACTCAATTAGAGAATGTTTTAAGAAATTAACATTTTAACTTCACAATATAAAACTAATTTTATCAAGTGATGTGATTTGCATTGCATAAAATATACAAGGAACAAAAATAAATTGCATGCACATCCCTACATTTAGAATCCAACAAGTAAATTAATCATTTATAGGAAAGTGTAAGTGCTTCTTTAATAAGTTTATATAAAATGGAATCTCATCAAAAAAGCTAATAAGCTTTTGTGCTCTAGCCTGGGACATTGTAAGAGAATAAATAAATAATTATTATATTTATGTATATTTATTGCTTTTTATGACTTTTTTTATGAAACCTTCGAAAACTAGGTATTGGTTATCTTTAATTGATGTGTCTGAAATTTATGTTTATTGTGCCATTACTAGCCCAGACAAAATTTCCTATCTAGAAGTTGTATTTTAGGCTGTCATAAAAACAAACAGTACACAGAAGAATAGGTGGAAATAAGATTCAACATAACATGGAAAAAGTTTTGGGCACAGAAGGAGATCTTGAAAGGCCAATACAGCCTAAACTTTAATAAATTAATTCTAGACACCAATCTCTTACAATGCTTATATTCCTATGGCTGCCAAACTTGGGTTTAAACAAATAAGATAAAAGACAAAATAACAAACTGTCAAAGAGCAATAGAAAGAAGTATTCTGAAACTGGCAAAAATTTATAGAGTTAAATCTTCAGAAATAACAAATAACCGGACTTGTTGCAAGGTATACCAAACAGAGATGGCCTACTCTAAGTTCAACTTGGAAGAGCCCATTAGACAAGTGGAGAGCTGGTAAACCCAGTAAAAGATGGGCAGACAATATTATAGAGATGGCTGGGAAGGATTGGCCTGCAGTTGCCAAGGACCAAAGAAGTGGAAGCAGACAGAGGAGGCCTTTACCGAAAAGGGATTCAATATTTAATGAAACATTTTATATAAATAACAATAATATGTAAACCAAATGTAAAATATTGTAATAAATGGCTATATTATTTATCCTATCCTACTTCCTACTAAAAAGTGAAAGTAAGAATTTATGTTCCCTTTTCACATCAAAACCGCTGAACCGATTTGGATGAATTTTAGTATAGGAGTAGATTAGACCATGGAGGCAAAAACATAAGCTACTATTTGTTGCATAAATTAAATCAGTAGGGGTTAAAATAGGGGGTGAAAGCTTATTTGGAAAAAAACATTAAACACATGTTTCAGCATTAGTTGTGGCATAGTAGTAGGTTAGTTGTAGGGTAGTAGATAGGTGTGATACGAAGTTCGTCTGGTCAGCTAGTTTATTATACAAAAACAGTAAATCATTCTATGAAGATTTTAGAGTTTAGTTGAAAGGTGATTTTAGATTAGTCCTTTCTTACCCATCCAAGGTCAGATCTTTCCCAAGTCTATTGAACCTATGAGATCTTTTAGGCAATGAACACTGCAAAATCCAGTAAAATTAAAACATAATTTATGTTGAATGCAAACTATGTTTGTTTTATTATAAGTTGGATTGGTATAAAACTAACAAAAATTTTAATAAGACAACTTTACCTTAAACTAAAATTTTCTGGGAATTGAGCCTAGCGATTATACTTACAATGTAAGAATATCTATATATTCTTACATTGTAAGTATAATTTTCTATAACAGACACAATTACCTACATAAAAGTGGCTCAACTACAAGGACCAACTTGTAGTTGAGCCACTCTTATGTAATTATTGTTCTATACTTTTATTCCATAAGTAGTATAAAAGTATTTTATTCTATAAGTAGTTCTATATTCTTACATTACAAGTATAATTGCTAGGCTCAATTCTTAGAAAATGAATAACAAGCCCCAAGTTTGCCCGTCTGAAATGCCAATGTGTACAAGGTCATAAAATATTTTTTGAGAAGATGGTGAACAACAATAAAATTGGTTTAATATTAACAATGAAGAATAAATCAATAAGGAAATAAAATGTACTATGAAGTAAAATTTAATATTTTGTCACTTTCCAAAATTGATAGCTAATATATACATTTATAAATGTATTATCTTCTGTATTTATACATTTTGCACAAATTTAATCAAATGGAACAAGACTTTTGATCAATGACATATTAAATTAGATTTTGTTTGTATGTTCGGAAGTCAGCATTTTAAAGCTGTTAAAATTGTGGTTTAGGTATCTGAATAACAAAATAAATGAAAACATAACTATTTGTCTCTGTCCTTGGTGCACTTCATAGAAAAAACAATTTCTAGTTCCTTTATATTATTTTAATGTATTATCTAAACAATAGTTCAACTAGTCTTTGAGGAACCCTTAAATTTTAAATTTAACATTGAAAATCAAACAAATTAAACTACTATATTATTCTATCTTCTCTTCTTAGTTTTAGTAGGTATTCAAAGTTTAGTGTGGCATTGCCCATATATTTTTTATTCAAGACAAAGTTATGATAAAACTTACCTGCATTAAAAAAGAAATAATGCCCTTTGATCGGCAGCAGTTTTTTATTCACATTCATCTTAGATGACAGCATTCTGAATGGCATTGATTCTGAAACCAACAACATTTATTAAGCTTGACCTCAGATTTTATTACGTAGGTACTTACGCAACCTACTTACGTTAGTTGACAAACTTTTATTTGTGGGTTCAATACAGTAATTATTTCAATCCTATCGCATCATTTTAACAAAAAAGCTGCCTTGATTGTTCGCACAATTTAACCACAAGTACATACGTATACAAAGAATGTCTTACCGACCACAGTTACCTTGCTTTGTAGTTGTTATTCAAAATATTTAAAGTTTAACTGTGTTTGTTGTTTCTGATCTACTGGTTTAGTTGTAATATCTAAATGAGGTAACCATGAAGCTGCGCATAAAAATTACCACAAACTACGAGGTAACCACGGAACACTCAAAGGTAAGTAACTAGTTAAATATTTCTTTCATTTTACACGGTTTGAAAAAAGTTTCTCAGAAAAATAAAAATAACTGAACCGAAACGAGATAGACCGGCTGATACAACACAAAACAAAGCAGTCTGACGCAAAGGCAGGGTTGGATTCAGACCCTCAAAAAATTATTGTCTTTGGAAATTAAAAATATACTACTTGTCGAAAATTATACTACATTTCGTATTTCGTGGATTTCAATATTAAAATGCATTTATGTAAGTGAAATTTTCTTTATTTAGTAATTGGTAATGTACAAATCAATCAAATTGACGCAAGTAGATGTTTATCTCAGCACCGACCATCACACCCATCTGTTAGAACGACCGATAAAGTACAACACTACGCGGGGATTCTCCGAAGCTTGTCGCTGTCGCTTATTTTCGGCTTTGGATACTTTGTTCTTTTAGCCACCACTAATCGCTGGCTGATTCGATATTACCATACGTACAGAACTTCCCGAAATTGTAGGATAAATAATAAAAAGCAAAATGATTCAACCAATAAAAGTTGTCAATCGGCTTGAAGGTAAAATTATGGTATTTTCGCGTAGTATTCTGGCTTAAAGATACTACATACTACACATAATGAAATAATGGTACAAATAGTATAATTATACTACAAAATCCAACACTGCGCAAAGGGTAACATGCATGTCCTGTGACCAGTGTGACCAGACTTCAATTTACAAATCTACTGTAACATAGGGCGAAAACTTACCAAAATGTACTACAAATAAGCTGGATTCTACTAAAAAGTGTACAGTAAAATTAACTGGGTTATCTGGAGGTATATTAACTTTTGATTTATTTAACCATTGCTTGAATATGGGATCTTGCTCCAACTCCACGCGATACCCTTATATAAAAAAAATTAAATGCAATGCAAATATTTAATTTTAATTCCGCTTATGCTGAGATGCATGAGCACCGCCCGCATCGTTGTGGTTTGACTGCGTCATGAAACGTAAATAAACCCTTGAATATACTTACGTTTCATGACGCAGTCAAACCACAACAGGTGACGGACGCGATGATAATGAATGAAGAACACAAAGAAAGTAGAAAGAAAATAATTTGCACAACATTGACTTATGGGGGAAGCCCCGGCTAGGATATGAGTGTTTGTTCTTAATATAATGTGTGTTTAGAAAGAGATAGACTAATTTCAATTCACAAAGAAACGAATGAAATGGGAATTCCTCTATAAGAATATACTATTTTGGGAAAGGGTTGCCATCTTCTTTCGAAAAAATCTTACCAATATACCAAAAAATTGTAAATTCTACCAAAATATACTGATATATTTTTCCCTACTAGCAGCAGTAGCAAGTTCCACAAAATCTACCGAAAAAGTAGAAATCTACTAACTTTGGTCACACTGCCTGAGACTCTGTCTAGTTCTATACAAGAAAAACGATGTATGAAACAGTCGTAATTTTTGATGGCAGCTATAATCCGTCCAAATTACGAAGAACGCTATGTACTCTAGATTTAAACCGGACTGACGGCTTTCTTAAATTCTTTATTGTACACAAAATCAAAATATACAGACAAAAAAGGATACATAAAGGTGATGTACAAAGGCGAGCTTAACCCTGAAAGAGTTTTCTTACAGCAAACCTTTGGGTACAGAGAGAAGATATTAAAATGCTATGAATAGTGTGTACACACGTGAGTTAAGAGATAATAAAAAAAAAATATATATTATATGATATAGTAAAATTACTTAAATAAGACCTAATAACAGAAAATACCTACTTAAATATATACACAGATAATAAATTACATACAAAGCATATACCTACATATATCTGATAATAAATAAATAAATAATTATATATACATATAACAAAGGTAATTACAAACATAAATAATTATCATGGTTCAAAAAAAATAAAAAAATAAAAATTACATTGAGAGATAGTGCTCTTTCAGCTTCAACTTAAATACGCTAAGCGAAGGACTGGCTTGGATAGAGAGCGGCAAGGAGTTCCACAACCTAACTGACTGAATGGTGAAAGAATCAGTATAGCGACAAGAAAAGTGCTTGTGAATTTTGAGGCGAAGGGACTTAGTCGATCTGCATGGCACGCCGCGAGGGACCAAAAATTCAAAGCGGTCGCGGAGATAGGAAGGAGAGAGAGGGTTATAAAGAATATAATACAGATAAGACAGAAGGTGCATATCGCGACGCCGGCGTATAGGGAGCCACCTTAGCTCAGAGCGAAACTGAGAGACGTGATCAAATTTGCGCAGTCCGAATATAAAACGGATGCACAAATTTTGAAGACGTTCTAGTTTGCTAAGCAGCTCCTCGGTGAGGTCAAGAAATACCACATCCGCATAATCAATAATAGGCAGGAATAGGGATTGTGCAATAATAATTTTAGTTTCAAAAGGTAGGAATTTTTGAAGACGCTTACAGGACTGAAAGGTGAAATTGACTTTTCGGCTAATCTCGTTAATTTGAAAAGACCAAGATAACCGGCTATCAAAGATTACACCCAGGTTCTTAGCTTTTTCTGAATAGGGGATTGGTGCGTTCGCGAAAATTATAGGAGGAAAAAGGGAAATAGCAGTGTTGTTTAACATATAATGTGAACCAAAAATTAGAGCTTGAGATTTAGTGGGATTAACTAGGAGTCCGAATGTATTAGCCCATTCACGAATTTTGGTGAGGTCAGAGTTAACTTGGTCAATACCCTTTGCTATCTCATCGGCTCTAAAGTGATAATAAATTTGCAAATCGTCGGCGTAAAGATGATAATGAGAAGTTATTATTTGAGTGATGGCATTGATAAACACAGAAAAAAGAAGTGGTGAAAGAACACCACCTTGTGGTACACCCGCAGTGATGTCACACCAGTCAGAACAGAGCTCGTCCGAGCGAACACACTGCGTGCGACCAGAGAGGTAAGAGCGAAGCCAGGAAATTGTAGAAGTGGACATGTTGTGAGAGGAGAGGATGGATAAGAGAATGTCGTGGTCAACCGAATTAAAAGCGCTGCTGAAGTCTAAAAGAATGAGAACTGTAAAGAGTTTATTGTCCATGGCCCAGCGAATATCATCAGAAATCTTTGTCAATGCGCTTACAGTGCTGTGGCCAGGACGAAAACCAGACTGAAGTGGACTTAGCAGGCAGTTTTGGTGAAGAAAATGGGACAACTGTTTTTGAACAACATTCTCCAAGATTTTGGAAAGGACAGGTAAGATAGAGATAGGCCGGAATTGGGAGACCAGAGTGGGGTTAGGAGTCTTAGGAAGAGGGATAACGAATGCTTTTTTCCAGGCAGTAGGAAAAGAGCTGGAATTGAGAGAGTGGTTAATAATAAAGGTGATAACAGGAACAAGCTCATCAGTCAGAAGAAGCAACATTTGTATGTTGATTCCATCTGCACCAACTGCTTTAGTAGAAATAGAGGAAAGGATTTTTTTCACGTCCTCTTCCGCAACCTCACTAAAGGTGAAAGATGGACATTCTGGCCTTGGGTTGCGAGACAGCGAGGCTTTTTGACATAGACGGATTATATCTCGTTCATTCTCGATCATTGATCTGAAAGTCAAGTTCATTCTATCAGTCATTCTTCTGCCATGTTGTTTTCTTGTGAGTTTCAGTTTTCAAGCAACAAAACTTAAAAAAAAAGTATTTTAATAAAGTTTTGTTTACAAAGAAAACCTTCCTTGGTTTTGTAGTAATGATCATGTTTAGGATGTGTTACTTAAAGCCCGACAATAACCAAGCTAACTTGTGAAATATGTGGAGTTAAAAAATGCCTAACAAACAAATTTTTATGGCTAAATTTCCATTAAATGAAGATCGGTAAGCGAGCATTGTTATTCGTGGTTTCTGTTTCGAAGCGAATTTAGAAACGTTTCATGGAAATTTTATTGCTATTATTCAAAAAATAGCCCAAAAGTATCATGTGGATAAACTATAGGTAGTGCTTACCACATCAACGTACATTTATCGATATCGATATTTTGTTTTACGAAAGTGAAATTATTTAGTTTTCTCAACCGTTGTTTTGTTTTAAGCTTTGAAATTAAGTAATAAGTACATTGGCGAAACGATATTATTGTTGTGGAATATACAGTACCCTCCACATCAGCCTCGACTTCTAACAGTAATGTATCTAAATAAGAAGATTGTGTAGTCCCATTTTTACTTGCGGTATGTGGGTACTAAATATCATAATTGATTTAAAGCCATTTTTATGTATGTTGCAGATCCATCAAAATCAAAAAAGATTGCTGAATTTATAACGCGCCGGAAAAGAAAGTTACTGAAGAAACTGATTAAAAGTCAGATATAAACAATTTAAAATGGTAACGTAACTAAATAGTTACCCGGCTAAGCAATATACCTATGTGTGTGTTGCAGTATGTCAAAAAGGTCATTGTATAGTTTTGCAGTATTTGCAAAAAGCAAATACTGATTTTCAGCTACCATTAGAGTTATCCCGAAGAACGTGATGGCATATCACATCATAGACGGAATTAGCTGATTATGTGATCTAGCGCAGTATTACAACATGCATAAATAAATAAGACTTATTTTTCTTTGTGTATAATAGCTAATTTTGATTTATTAAAATTGCTGAGCTATTATTAAACTATTTTATTTAAAAAGAAACAAACTGAATAAAGACTTTTTACCTATCATGTGAGCAGTAAGGCCAGTCAAAAATGTATAAACAATATCGATAAAATTTCACTAGTCGACCACATCACTAATTTTGATGTCTTTATGTTGGTAGAATTGATTGTGGTTCTGTCAAGGTGGTATTGGTTCTGACCGCATATTTCATAGTTCGTTTTTTGTATGAGAGTCCCGTCTCTTAAACGTAGTGATTATTATACTCTTTGACATAGAGCCGTAGGATGATAGAATTCTTATTCTGTGCGCAAAGTAAGCAAGGCCAAGCATTGGCTGGCATGGCAATGTGGCAATGGCAAGCAAGCATGCAGGCAGCTGATTTGATTGGATGAGTAACTAGTGTATGTAGAATCAATGAGCCGTTTTAAGTAAAAAACAAAAAAGTGTTTCCTACTAAACTTAACAGATGGAGCTGGCAAGCGGAGAAAGCAAGTTTGTGATTAATCACAATTGCTGTCATTGTCACAAATTGTGTTTCCTACCAGTAAAATAAAACTAACGCCATCTTTAAGGTTCGAGGGAACTATTTTTGAAGTTTTTACTTTTTAATGAAAACACCTCATTCTAGCAGAGCAGGGCCTAAAGGCAAGGTAACTGACTTTAATAGTAAGTATGTAGCATGTGTGATTTGACTATTATTCACACATGCTATTTGCTTGGACAAGACTTCTGTTTTACAGGTTGAAGGTACCTATTGATTGTTTTTTAATGGTGAACAAAGCTTAGAATAAAAACACTACAGAAACCAAGTCCGCGCGTCCATTTTGAAGCACTTTCATTGGAGGCAGAAATGGCTCCAAACGCCGAACCGCGCCGTAGTGTTCAACGTCAATTTACGCCGAACGTGTCTCGCACAAAAAATAATTATGACGGTTTATGCCATTCAATTGTGTCACAACACATCTGAAAAACAAAAGATGTGTAACAATATCACTTTTCACAGGTAAGCATACAATATTTCATAGAATTTTCTAGTTAATTAGGTCAAAATAGGCAAGTTTGGTTTATTTATGTTCTGTTTCAATGCTCAGTGTTGCCCGATAGTGGATGGATATTTTTCCATTTTAACTGACTTAATTGCTCCGGCCTCCGACTGATTAATTTGCTACTGATATTTAATTAGGTGCCGTGGGGTGCCGGCAGTATAATGTTGCCCCTCCTCTCATGCCCGTGGATGCAGTAAGAGCCCGCTAAGGGATACCTCCGGAAGATGGGCAGCAGCATCTTTGAATTCATCATTTCATCATGAAATGATGATATAATTAGGTAACACGCTCTCTAATGTAGGTGTTTGTGTGATTTAACGATATCATACCTGAAATTCCGCCGTGGGGCGTTGGCTGTAGAATGTTGCCCCTCCTTTCATGCCCGTGGATGCAGTAAAAGCCTGCTAAGGGATATCTCCGAAAGATGGGCAGCAGCGTCTTTCCATATATCAACATCCCATACTGCGCTCGCCAACCCGCCTGCCAAGCGTGGTGAGTATGGCAACTACCCCTCATGGAGACCCCTGAGGGAGGCCTTTGTTCATTAGTGGACGTTATATGGCTGAAATGATGATGATGACCTGAAATTCTGTTACCTACTTGAAAGTTGAGAAGACTAAAACGAATTTTATTACCACACTGTTAAAATCACAAATTAGAGGTACTTATTGTTGTTCAAAAGATTCCTGTCGACCCTGTTATTGCTGACAAATGGGTGAAAAATATAAGGCTTAGTCGTGAAGAAGTACATTGGAAGCCAACCAAATATACACGAATATGTTCAAAACATTTTAATAACGAAGATAAGTACATTACACCGAGTGGATACACGGATAGATACTGTTGTCCATCTTCCGGAGGTATCCTTTGGCAGTTTATTACTGTATCAAGAGAGGTTACATTCTTTAGCTGACACCCCACGGCACTAAAGTAATAATAACAAAATATTATATTAAAATAACTAAGTACGACGCGCTTTCGACATCTAAATGAACGCATTTAACGTGCGTGCGCTCAAGCGGGCTTGTGACAGCCTACTGCCTTGCAGCTCCGGCGATGTACAGCGCGGTAACGCGTGGCCTTGAGCGAGTGACGGACGCCTGATATTAGTTTGTTAAACGTTGTTTTGATGTAGGAAATGAAAATTTTGTGTAAATAATATAGTTTGTACGGGTTTTAGTCGCGGTTTATTACTTTTTCATCGTCGTTGACGTCGTAATAATGTTTACTTCATTGTTTTTTTTCTTTTATATAACTTATATTGAGATTCAACTTTAATTTACTACTGTAGTTCATTCGAATTAAAAAATAAATTGTTGGAAATTGTTGTTATTTTCTTCATTTATATAGACGTTCCCGCAAAATTACAAGTTAACATTATCATACCTATACTTTAACCACACTTATTATGTATATATTATCTACGAAGTTTTTATGTAAGTACCTACGTAAGGTTTTTGCAAACTAAATACATTATCAACTTCATTTTTATCTATTTGTTATGTGAGCCACGAAAGATCGTTTGGCCGACATGTGCCGAGGAAATCACGTTAAAAATGCATCAAGTATTTTTGTAAATAACTCAAAAACAATACGGTTTAAAGGAAAAATAAAAACTTTATTAGGATTTATTAATGTGCAAATGATACCTTATATATAAACCTTTAATTTGATATCCCACATCACCTAGTATCTTTCCAAAAATTTTGAAAACGCCCCTTCCACACCCATGCCTAAAAAACTATGCAAATTAGAGAACTCGGGGGGGGGGGGGGAACGGTCGTTTTTTTAACGTTTTTGTAAAAAAACTCATAAAATGTTGAATAAACGACCGTTCCCCCCCCCCCCCCCCCCCTTATCTCCGAAGTTTGCAGAGATAAACCCGTGATACTTTTATAGCTAATAGAAGTGTATGTAAACTTTATAGGAAAATTATAGCGAGCTCTCTAATTTGCATAGTTTTTAGGCAATCGGGATGGAAGGGGCGTTTTCAAAATTTTTGGAAAGATACTAGGTGATGTGGGGTATCAAATTAAAGGTATTCATTTGCACATTAATAAACAGGTTTTATTTTTCCTTTAAGTCGTATAGTTTTTGAGTTATTTACAAAAATGTTGAAAAAAATTGCGTTTCCCCCCTTATCTCCGAAGTTTGCGGAGATAAACCTCTGAAACTTTTATTGCTATTAGGAGTGTATGTAAAGATTAGAGGAAATTTATTACAATCTCTCTACATGGCATACTTTTTTAGAAATCATCGAAAGTGTAAAAAATCTACATAAGTTCCGCTATCAGACAAGAGATGGCGCTGTCAAGGTTCTCCAACAAATATAAAACCGCCTTTGTTTTTTTTATTGTATGATGGCACGGAACCCTCGGTGCGCGAGTCCGACTCGCTCTTGCCCGGTTTTATTTGAATCTCCATAGTGTCTTCTATTCCTCGATTCTCTTTTGTTTCTGCGATGCGGCTTGCTAGCGGCGCCGGTAGGATGAAAGGGTTGGTTTTCGTGACGTGAAGTCGACGCAACAGGTGACTTTTATGAAGGTGGCTTAGAAGAATTGGGTTGCCTTTCTAATTTCTGTACACCGCCGATCTGTATGTAAGATGAAAACAACTGTGGATTAAACCGTTTGTTCTCCGATCGCCTACAACGCCATATGACTAAGCCGCGTTATGCCTAAAATTAAATTTTTAGTGGCAATAAGACTATATCGCTTGCCTGACTATTTCGCTAATATTATATAAAGTAGACTACCTTTTTGATAGAGGTGAAAATCCTAGTTAACCCAAGTAAATGCCAGGCAATCATAATCGGTAACTCTCGTTAGCTCGCTAAAGTCAATCAATCATGTCTTACATCTCTACGCTACAACAATCTTGGTATCAGAATCTAGGAATTTAGTTACATTTAAAGACATTTAAAACTGTATCTTCAGTACATCGACCCATTCGAAATCCATACTGATTATTTGACAATAGCTTATTTTTATCTAGATACTAGCTGTCCCAGCGAACTTCGTATTGCACCTATGTATGTATCTAACCACTACTTACAACTTCCCTACAACTACGCTACAAATAACGCTGAAACATGTGTTTAATAATTTTGGTAGTTATCTATTTATGTGAAATTTCACGGGAATAAAGTGAAAAAAAATATTCCTCAATTTTTCATCCCCTATATTTTCACTTAGGGGATAAATTTTAAGGAATCCTGATACACAGGTTCATTAAGTTTTAAATTCTAATATAGCAAAATAATAAGGTTTCAAGTGAAAAATAACAATTTTTCTAAACAAACCTTCATCCCCTATTTTAACCCCTTCCGATTTAATTTACGCAACGAAAAGTAGCCTTATGTCCGTCTCCTGGTTCTAAGCTACCTCCCCACCAATTTTCAGCCATATCGGTTCAGCCGTTCTTGAGTTATAAATAGTGTAACTAATACGACTTTCTTTTATATATACCTCTATATAGATTGTTTTATCCTTTTGCTCATCAGTTTTTCTAGAACTTTCGACATTACAGGCAGAAATGGTATAGGCCTGAAATTCGTTACTTCCTCGGTGTTACCACCTTTGTATATAGGAGCAATTATAGAGTTATTTAGTGCATTTGGAAAGATTCTAGTGTCAAATTTGCCTTGGCAGATTTTGGTTAGAGTATCTAATAGGGATGGCAGAGCTATTTTTAATAACTTGGTTGTTATTTTGTCTACACCTGGTGAGGAATCATTTTTAGTGACTGTACAATAGAGTAGATTTCAGATGGATCCGTGGGCAACAGACTAAAGGACGCTGCTTTTGGACTTTGTTTTAGTTTAGCTGCTAGACTGCTTTCTAGAGTTTTCTGGGCAAGATCATAGCCGACATTTTTTGAACTTTGCTGTAACAAAGTTTCTACTGGGTTCTCTTTGGTTGAAAAGTTAGGTACATATTCATTTAATAATTTTCCATGTTTTTGTAGTCGCGTTGATTTTCGTACAGTTCTTGCCGCTCATAATTACGTTTAAGACTTTTTAAAATTTTAGTGCATGTGTTTCTATATTTCATACATTTTCGAATCATTGTAGATCTGCCATAATTTGATTGTTATTAAGATGTCGCAGTGTTATCTGCGTTTTTTAGGTATTTTTTTAGATCACCTACTTAACGAACACTCGGTTTCAAAAGGCATGGTTTTTGTCGAATAAAATTAATTGCAGCGTGTAATGTTTGCGTTTCAGTTTTGAATGAGAGAAACTGTATGTGTGATAGTGATACTGTGTTTAGTGTGTGTATTGTGTGGAGGCCAGCTTTGAACTACTCATCTATACTGTCCATGTCAGCAACTTTGAATGTTATTGTTTGAGAATGCTGCGTAATATAAAACGGGGACCCACTAGCTTTAAAGACCTAAAAAATATTGACGGAGGTGAGTGCGCCACTTACAGAGAAGCTTGTGCAGAAATGGGATTATTAGAAGATGACAACCATTGGGACGCGACCATGGAAGAGGCAGTGTTGTGTCTATCGCCCCGGCTAAAATCCGTGAGCTTTTTGCAATTTTGATATGTACTTGCGGCTTATCCAACCCATTGCAACTGTGGGACAAGTACAAGGCTGCCCTAGCAGAAGATATTTTATTTAGGTTTGAAGGGACGCCTGAAACCAGAGATGGGTTCTCCTACAATGAAGCACTGGTTTTCATTGAGAACCAAATGGTAACTATCTCTGGCAAAAAACTGTGTGATTTTGGCCTGCCTACACCACAGCGTAGAGTGGAGCTCTCATGTGACTTAACCAAAGAGCTTAGTTATGATTCTGCAGCATTAGACGCTTACGTGACTGATACTGTGCCGGCCGCGGTTGCTGGCTGAACAAAGTCATGTTTTCGGCAAGGTGACGCATTGAGAGGGGAATGGGTAGGTTGTTTATCCTCGACGCACCTGGAGGTACAGGAAAAAGCATTTTGCTCAACCTACTGCTAGCCAAAGTCCGCAGAAATCGAAATGCTGCAATCGCAGTGGCTTCCTCGGGCATTGCTGCAACATTGTTTAACGGAGGACGAACTGCACATTCCGTTTTTAAATTACCACTCAATTTGGCGAGCGACGAGACCCTGACTTGCAATATAAGCAAAAACAGCAGCCGCGGTACTCTACTGCAGCAATATAAGCTAATTGTTATGGACGAGTGCCTGCCGCACAAACGGCCGATAGAGGCGTTAGATCGATGCCTCCAAGATATTCGAGTAAATCGGACGCTCGAGGGCGGTGTGGTGGTTCTACTTGCGGGGAATTTCAGGCAGACGCTTCCTGTCATTTAGAGAGGTACTCCAGCAGATGAAATAAATGCTTGCGTAAAAATGTCCTATTTGTGGAGGAAAGTTGAACAGTTGCATCTCACCAGTAGCATGAGAGTGCAACTGTTTAGCGATTTGGAGTCAGAAGTATACGCTGAAAAGCTTCTGAAGATAGGTGAAGAAAGAATGGACATCGATGTTAATGGTATGGTCCAATTCAACAACCAATTTTGTAATGCTGTAAATTCGGTAACATTGTGAAGGCTACAATTTTGACCGGGCAAGCAAAGGTGAGTGCGTGCTCATTCCTCGAATTCCCATCATCCCGAATAATCTACCCTTCTAGTTTAAGCGATTGCAGTTTCCATTAAAAGTAGCGTTTGCCATGACTATTAATAAGTCACAAGGGCTAACCTTGAAAGTAGCGGGTTTACACTTGGGCACACACTGTTTTTCACATGGGCAACTTTATGTTGGGTGTTCACGTGATCGAGGAAATCTCAAAATCTTCATGGTCTTCTCTCAAAAAATAATAAAACATACAATGATGTTTACAGAAGCATATTAGAATAGAGCCTTTGAATCACACTCACCTTTCTACTTTTCTTAGTTGCATTCATAGTACATTGATAAGGACATGTCAGGTTCGGTTTCAAACAGAGTTCATACCAAATTCGCCTACGCATTATATGTGCAATTTCCTCATTTAGTTCACATCAGGTACAGTCTTAAAGATGAGTCATAAAAATGTTTCGGCTACCGCAGCGTCTGCCATAGATGCTTTACTCCTTAACATCAGGACATTACAAAAATTGAGTTATTACTATATTTGTGCTACCGCAGCCTCTGCCATGGTTCGGCTCTAAACAGACTTCATACAAAATTCGTCTACCGCAGTGTCTGCTCGGATTCCTTATTCAAGCCACATTAGCTATAGTCCTGAAAAAAGATCATAAAAAAATTTCGGCTACCACAACGTCTTCCATACTTCATGTCTGGTTCAGTTTCAAATAGTTTTCATAAAAAAATCACCCACCACAGTGTCGGCCAAGTTCCTCATTCAGGTAACTTCAGGTACTGTTTGAAATAAGAATCATATTTGGCTACCGCAGTGTCACCATAGATCCTTGACGATGCCAAATTTGGAGTTATAAACAAAATCTTGCAGTGTCAGTCTGCCAAAGTCCCTAAGTCAGATCCCGTCAGGTATAGTTTGAAAGATGAGTAAAATAAATACAGCTACAACAGAGTCTGACTGTCACGTGTATATTTGTGACAGACAGACAAAGTCACACCATAAGGATTTCTTTTTAACCATTTCGGTCCGGAACCCTAAAAAACGTTTACTGAGAAATGCCCATAGGTATTTACATCTATGGGATCCAGTACCTAAATGATCAAGCTTGATGACAAGTTGGTCTGTCGAAACATTATTGTATGCATTTTCAGTAAGCCTTTTGCATCTATTATAGATGATTTATACGGCGTCAGCAACTGGTAATCATGCTGTATGGGACGCTGCAGTGCCTGGGACATTGCTTGCCCAACACGAGTACCATCCTTTTAGCTTTATCAGCTTTTAGTCAGAGGAAAGAATAGTTCAATACGTCTGAAGCTAACTAAGCCGCTGGTTTCCTCACGATGTTTCCTTTATCGTTAAAGCATTTTCAACATCTAGAAAACAGCAAGGGTAGCTATATTGTTAAAAAATCCTATTTGAATTTGTGAAACTAAACACACTACATAGTGGGTCCAGGCATCTCTTAAATTTTTAATAAAACCACTGTTTGTTGGAGATAAAATTTGGTTATATACCGCAAAAGTCAAAGTTAATAAGTGTTTATTCAATAGAGCAAAACGCTACTTAGAATAGTCAGGTTACAAAATAAGAACAAAACACATTTAAATTGAATAAAGCACATAATTCAATTCGTTCGCTTCGGAAAACATTTTTTCCAAGTGAGGGAAAGAAGCGAACAAGAAACCTCACTCTTTCACTTCTATTCATTGTTGCAATATTTGTCTTAATATTATGCTTAATTTAATGTCCGCAAGGATATTGGATGATTTGGATATTGCCAGATGACATCATTTCTTATTGCGGTTGAACAGAGCAACTTTTGGCCAAGGGTCAATATCATTCAAATAAGCATCTTTGGAGTAATAAGCTTTTTCTATGAGATTTTGATATATCAATAAACTACTTAATTACTGTCACAGTGCAACAAAGTCATGAACTCTACGCCTGGATGTTAACAAAAGTACTACAGCAGTACGACTAGAAATATCACTGCTCTTGCATCTCAGATTGAAGCTTTGGGTGGTATAGACTTAGCTAGGGACACCGCTTTAAAAACATTTCTTACTAAATATTTCTAACTCTTGCCTCACGGCCTACGGACTGAACGGACGTGTTCACAAGTTTTTTTCGCTGCTTGCATATTTGGTGGTCAGGTCTTCGCCTTCACGTCATTGACTTGTGCTGATCGAACTGGCGCTCCACCCATGTGTCCTTTGGAGCCCCGTCCAGTCGCGTCGCTTGTGGACCCGGAGAGCGTGTGACGTCTCAAAAACGGAGGTGTGAGTACAAATCTCAGAGGGATCGAACCACCGACCATTCTTTGGTTTGTTAATCCGCAAGACTAGAGAGCGGTAAAAATCACCTACGCTCTGTGCTACGCTACGAGTGCTACGACCTGCTACGAACTGGCTACGAAAACCCTCTACGCCTTGATCTGCTACGCCGCATTTCGCTTGCTTACAACTTCATAGCAACAACTGCGCTCGGTTTTTGCTTTGTTTCTGGGACTTATTAACATGAAAAGAAACCCCTTCAAGAAACCTTAGCGAGGCGTTATCGCAACCTGACGTGTTCCGTACGTTCCGTGAGATGTCATAAGACGCCGAGCAAAATACTACAATGCGGAAAAGAAAGCAACCGGAACATGGATGTGATGGTATGTCCCAGCTAATAAGTGACATGTACAATACCATACAAGTCATTTTCAAAGATCTCAAAGTCAGCTAAGCTGAAGAATTTGCTCAAATGAGACAGGACATGAGCTCTCTAAGACAACAAAATGCAGACTTGCTAGCTTCAAACAATGAAATAAAAAGCTCGGTAGCTAAAATAGCTGCAGAACACAACGAATTAACAAATTCCCTGTCCAAGGAGTCTTATATGACTCATAGGAACGTATTAGAATAGGTTCATGAGTCACAGGTGACTCATTTCTCTATACGATTTAGGGCACACTTTTCGGTATGAACGTGACGTGGTATTTTTTTAAATCATACGTGGACGTATAGCAAAAAACCTAGTGTTTACAATCATAAAATAAAATTTCGCGTTATTTTTATTTTGTCATTTAATCACTACAAAAAAATTGCTATAAATAAAACTCTAATACTGGAATGTAAGGATTTTATTTAAAGAAAATATTATAAATCAAGCATGTTTCTCATTGTAACACTCTGAACAGAATGCTTTTTCACACTTTTTGCACTCAGTGTGTACTTGCTTCGCTTTTCTTGCCAATAGTCCTTCATTTTTCAGTTTGACGTAGCACCCAGCGCATCTTTTCGGACGAGTTTATTGTTAGCATTTCGAGGTATTTCTTTTGGTTTTGACGGATGATGTATTCTTATTGACACTCAAAAATGCACTTGTGTGTGTTCACATAATATGACTTATTGAACGTGGTAAAGAAAATTTATTGCCCTAGGTTCGTGAGTTGAATGTGACTCAAAAAAGAACGTTAAAAAAATAGTTTAATTCATAATAAATTACGAAAGTTATTTTTTATTATATTATAATGATGTTATTTAGCGTAACAATAAAAAAAACCTGAGGACGTGTGGTATTATCAAAATGAGTTGTATAGGGACAGGAAGGTTGTAAATTCGCATTGAACACCTGGTAAAAACAGAGAATAAATCACATGAGCACTTCAGCTTTCTAGAACAACAGGTAGAGGTGGTTGAGAAAAAACTGAAAGAGACAGCCATTGAAATAAAAAACCTGCCTACAGAGAATAGCGCTTACATGATGGCCTCCATAGAAAAAATTTACAACTCTCTTGAATTAGGATTCGTTTCTCGAAACATACGTTGTGCCTATTACCATCCAAAAACAATAGACCTAGAACTATTGTAATAGAATTTACAGTTCTGAAATGTAAAGCTGATATTTTGCAAGCATACAAGAAGTATAATCAAACACAAAGATGATAGACTTAGCTCAAAAATGTGCCTAACATTTATACTTTATCTAAATGAAGCACTGACACGAAAATCGCAACGTTTGCTGTATCAGGCTCGGGAACAATTATTAAAGTGTGGAAAATGTAAATTTTGCTGGACCGCCCGTGGTAAAATTTTCATCAGGAAAGAAGAAGGACAGCCAGCAATTGAAATCAAGTCAGCAGAACAAATTGCCCATTTGGATCAAGAATGCAGCGAGCAAGACTAACTAGCTGGTGGAAAACATAATTTTATAAGATTAAAAGTTTCTATGTTTCCTTTAATCATTTCCGATATTTATTTTCCCTTGTACGTAAAAGTAAGAAGTTATTATAAAAGCATTATCATTACAATAAAATTGTCCTAAATATGTTACACATTCAGCAATATTTTTTTGTAATACCAGTGTATAAAATGTCAATCAACCAACTTTGGTACAATTATTTTCTTACTAATATTATATATATAGCAAAGATTTGGCAAATTAATCTGTTTGGCACAACAGAAAAAACGCAGTCAGAGTCGTCCGAGGTATTGAATCTAATCTACCTCTAAAATTATTATCTGTGATATAAACTCTCTCTCCATTGGGCAAATGCACTGCCAATTGAGTAAAGACTGGATGCCTCTCGTGCACCGGCAAGCCAAGAATTTGCCACGCTTCCTCGTTGCTGCTTACATAGTGCCCAGCTGTGAAAGTTTGCACCTCATCTCTTTTATCAATATTGGCGTTGCCTTGCTGTCAAACGCTAAATATGGCCTGGTTGCTTCCTTTGTTTATATACTTGCAGATATATCTTATAGCCTGCACAACATTTTAGAGAGAAGTAGCGAATAGGGTACCACCCAGCTATTGTCAATTATAGGATATGATGTATTTTTTGGTTCTTTAGCCTCGGTCAAATCGTGGGTTAAAAACTGTTTCGATATGTTATAATAAATTCGTCTGTTATATTTTATTGCTTAATAATTTTGTTTTGTTTTACATTTAAATTTTGTCTTTACATTTAGTATATTTTTGCTGTATAAAAAAATGTTTGTAAAATGCATGCTGTGTTCGCTGTCTGTAAGAAATAACACCGGGAATGTCATACTATAATAAATTCGATTAGACTTAGATTATATATCTACCAAAAAATATATCAGCCAACTGTTGGCTGAAAAGTTCGTCCTGCCCGCTCAGTGGCGATAAGGTCGTTGTGCGGTAAACACGTATTCTGTTGCATACAAAAATAACGATTTGCGCTTGAACAGTGTGCAGGAATTACAAAGTACGATTGAAAACAGATAAACAAGTTACTTATCATGGTAAGTAAACTTTGAACTAGTATAAGTTAAAGAAACAATGAATTTAAAACAATGTGGCCTGCTCTTTGACTATTAAATTTCCCTTGTGAATATATATTCTCTACTTAGTATAAATTGAAGTCGCTGCCCGCGTCTGTCTGTCTATCCATCTGTTTAGCTTTCTTCTCCTCCTAAACCACGCAACGGTTTTTCATGTGGTTTTCACCAATATATAGTTTTTCAAGAAGAAGGTTTAGCAGTAAAATTCATTGTGCTTTGGTGTCAGTTCCCTGAACTATGTTGAACTGTCGTTCTTATGATTTTCTTTCTTATATTTTACAGGCATTATTCTTAACGCCGTGGGGTGCTGGTAGTAGAATGTTACCTCTCGTCTCATGCCCGTAGATGCAGTAATACCATGCCAAGGGATACCTCCGGAAGAAAGGCAGCAGCGTCTAACTGCACCAATCTAACTAAATACGACTAGTTGTGGAAAAATATTTGGTCTTACGATATTACTACAAGACATAGTTGGAAAATATTAAACGTGATGTAACCTATAAACGAAAACTGTTTAAAAACAAATTTAAAGAGAAGGTCTCTAAGCCTTCTGTTGTATCGATATAAGTGATCCAATTGTAAGAATGATTTTATGATTTGTGTAAAAATAATTTAGAACTTGTTTATTATGAATATTAAAAATAAATAACCATCAAAAATATTCATTTCATAAAATTTTCATTGGATATGCAGAACATTTTAATAAGTTAAAGAACAGTTTAATAAGGGAAATATCCAATAGCTGGTATCACTCAGTAGGTACTGTCACATGTGACGTACGTAATTTTTGTATGCAACAGAATACGTGTTTACCGCACAACGACCTTATCGCCACTGAGCGGGCAGGACGAACTTTTCAGCCAACAGTTGGCTGATATATTTTTTGGTAGATATATAATCTAAGTCTAATCGAATTTATTATAGTATGACATTCCCGGTGTTATTTCTTACAGACAGCGAACACAGCATGCATTTTACAAACATTTTTTAGCGCTTGTAGTTACGCAAAATTGTGTGCGAATTACGCAAAGCCCTTCAAATCTAGCCTATTGTTTCTGTTGCAATTACAGCGCAAGACTCTAGACTTCTAGAGTGGACTCTAGACAGATTAAAAATCAAAGTTCGCAGCTTAATTATGAAGTATGATATCCTTGCCAAACCACTGGATATTTCTACATTGTTGTCAGGGAAGACTCTATGATCCAGAAACCCGACGCCACCATGGGACCACGATGGGATGGCTTGGGAAGCGCAGACGGTGGGTCCGCCTCTTAAATTAAAAATATTTACATAACTAGCAATTCTATCACATACATAGGTAGAGGTATATTTGCGTTAAATTTGTCATGCCAATAGTTGATATTTACAAAAACAATTTAATTACCGTTAAAGGTTTACAAACATTAAACTTGCCCTTCCAGTTTCTGAATAAACCAAAAAATAAGAAAATACCTGCAAAATATAGTAAGTAAACCAGCACTTACGAGGTATCAAACGTGTTGTCTTACAATTTATCTACTTATCGAGTTCAAGAACTGCTGTTACGGTTGAACAAAATCCTATTCTGCAAAATTTCTGTTTGTCTTGTGGCCCGTGATATATTTACATAGGTACAATATTAATAATGCAGGATATTTCACACAGTATAAGAAAGTTCTTAAGTAAACAGAGTTTGTGTTATTGGTAACTGATGGTGATAGAATACAATTATATTTGTTTTTATTTAGAAAATTATTTGTTTTTATTTAGGTCTGTGACCTGTGACAAATTACAAACGTTTGTCAAACCCGCGACGACTTCGTGCGTTTCAGCCAGCTATTAGACCTATTGCGCCACGGAGGTCTTCAAACATATGATGAACAGCTATTACAGATCCTCGATAAAAAACCTCTATTATGCTGTGAATTAATACTAAATTATTTTAATTCTCTCATTAAAATTTAAATGTTCAATACATATAGATACAAAAATGTAACATTGTCAGTATGTATTTCTTGAACAAAAAGTAACATAAGTTGACAAAAGTTCTACATGTAACTTCAACTCGCAAAACTGTGTCATAAAACGTCACCTAGTTATGTCAACATGAGTCGTCTAGTCTGTACACACGCGTAATATCTGCGTGGAAGGCGGGCCCGTCTTCGACTTAATTCGAGGCCTATTTTCGTAAGGTGCTTCAAGAAAAAGGAAATTTAGGGAGGAACAGGCCAGCGGCTTGTCTCGCCAAACTTTGAATCGGACGCTACGCGGCTCCTCCTTCCATCGCTATTGGCTTCGGGCGTCGTAGCTCCGCCAATGAGGCCGCGTCTTTCCCCACTCGCAAAGCTACAGTTACTCAAAGATTATTGTTTTCCAGTTAAGAAAAACGTTATGATCTTGCATATTTAGGACACAAAACGCCGCTTTTAGTTATATACCAAACACCCCATAAGTTGTTGCATAAAGTTTCTAATAGAAGATTTAGGTTGGTGTTGTCGGATAGAACAATAATTGATATAAAAGCTTATTGAGAATATACCTACTGTAGGTATTTGGAATGAAAATGATGAAATAAGCGTATAGTTAGTTCAAATGCGTTGGCGCGAGCTTTGGGTGCAGTGTTGAAAGCGAGTCGTTTCAGTCGACATCGAGTCAGTCCGTAGCTCAGACGCCACCAAACTCGACGCGCGCCTATTGCACCGCTCGGGAAGCTTGCGTGAAACGATCGAGCCGGGCTCGACTTTACAAAACGTTATCGCGTACCATTAAAAAAAACAACAACAATATTATCATTAAAAAATCATAACATTAATAATCAATATCAAAATTTTATAAGTGACAACGAAATAACTGCAAAGTTGGTGGCGAATTTTGTGGAAAGCATTTTTGTTACGAAACAGACACTCATCGGCATCAAAACGGCTGTGGAGGAGTATCTTGTTTTTAAAAAAGGCGGTAAGTAAGTATCTTAGATATAAGGATATACTTAAACACTTCTTAAATTATTCATTTTGGAAGTAAGATTTGCTTTTAGTTTATTTTGAAAAATACTTTATCACCTTTAAAATAAGTGATCAGGTATTTTTTTAATCTGGTATTTTTTATCTAGGTATGCTTTCTCCGACAAAACAAATGTCAAAAGTCTAAGTTAATTTGTTAAAAATATTTTAAATAATTTTTTGACATTTATCATTGAAACGCGAAAGTCGTCGGCTCCAGCCGACGGATATCTACATTTTTGACTTTACGTTTACGATTAGTGTTTCGTTTAATCAATTTGTCATAATATTGCCGGTTAGTAATAAATCTAATTAGAATTGGACAAAATAAAAACAGATACCCTTATGAAAGAGAATATGTCTACGGTGACCGCTTTTACGCGCGGTATATCCAATCCTCATATATTTTTATGATATAAATATCAATTGCTGTGCGTTATTCTCGCTAAAAATAAAAATATCACTATCGATATTCTTTTACTATTATAACACAAAATGTTTTAAATTAAGGATCTAAAAATTCAGAAAGTCAACTTTATTTGTTAAAATTCGGGAAAACGGTACGGAACCTTTTCGATGGGACTGTTGATAAAATATGTCGGGCCAGCTTGTAGTGTACCTACCAACCTTAAGATAGATAGACACCTAGAAATGGAGACGTTGCAGATGTGTATCTTTAATAAAAATGTGTATAGTCGGCTGTGTATACTAGACGTGACTAGACCATCCATAAATAACGGCTTTTATATTGTTATTATTATTTTTTATAACCTACATAATGTTAGAATTTGGAGAAAAAACATTTAAATTTATATTTTAGTATAGTTTAGTTTTCACTATAATAATGTAATGTTCTATTTTTGTATATCTGTTGCATATTAGGCTCGTTCGAAAGCAAAAAAAAGGCAAAATAGATATTAATGTCTCATTTATTTTAATTAGATATGAAATTTTATGTTAATTAGTGTGCTGCGGTTACCACCAATCGCAAACGATGGTAACTACGGAAGACCAGCGCTGTGGCACGACCTGCTCTGCCACAGCAAATGCTGAGTAGTGGCCTTTTTTGTCACGGTATTCTCTCTAAACTTAATTAGTTTTAAAAATATAATATTGTGTTATTTCTGTGACAAAATAAACAATTTTTAACTTTATCTTATCTTTATCTGTAAAACCAAAGTTGAACCTATATTTATTATCGGATGACAGATTCTCATTTCTCAACGGTAACAAATCGGAAAAGAAGAGTCACAGCTGATCACCTGTATTTATCAACCACATCTTGCATCAATACAGGCAGCTGACCGTGAGAGTGTTTGGAAGATTTTGTTTAATCATAGTACCTACCTATTTGGAATACACTGGGATTGAAAACCTTTAAGTGTTTTCCACCACTTCGTGGCTTCCTTGTTGAAAAAAGGACGTGCGCATACTAGAACTGCTTCCTGTATTCTATAGTTGATAAATATGATATTTACTCCCAAACATCAGGCATATTTCTGGGAACGACTATGCTTATATATTTTAAACAAATTTGTAGTTACGTCATGCTACTAACATTTTTTTTATAAATTTAGTTAATAATATCGCCATCCGTGAACTTTTTATCATTGAAGGGTTTATCTGTTGTCTTCTTTATCTGTTCCACTTCACCAAATTATGCTTTCTGAATGAAAATGCTCGTCTTGCTTACAGCTTCCGCTTAAAAGAGGCTCATGCTTAAAACCGATATATTACTTGTTATTGATAATGATTTAACATATATGTATGTCTTTGAGACAAATTTGAGGACTATTGTGGTTATTGAAATTCGCGAAATTCGTATAATATCCTTTACGTCCAAGACACGGGCCAGGCCAGGACAACGAGATATTACAGGATAATATACGTAAATACATACGCAACAAATGCTCCATATTGGTCTACTACGGAGGGCCTTTGTCCTCTCAATAAAAAATAAGGTCCTTAAGTAGAGAAAAAAACACAGGTTGATGTTATATTTACCGAGCCGTTTCGTTATAAAGAAAAAGGTATTTAAGTGATACTGAACAATTGTTGCTGCTAGCGCAAGCAGTAAGAAAAGTAACTCAGTCCTGTCATTATCAACAGTGATTGTATGTATAACAGAAAAAAAGAAAACAAGAGCCATTTATTTGGCTCTGGGAAACCATGTTTGACGTGATTAAGGCAACGCATAAACAATGAGCCGTTTTCAGTAAAAAATAAAAACGTGTTTTCTACTAAACCAAACAGATGGAGCTGGTAAACGGAGAAAACAAGTATGTGATTGATTACAAATGCTGTCATTGTCAAATTGTGTTTCCTTCCATTTAATGAAAACTAACGCCATCTATAAGGTTTGAGGGAACTATTTTTGAAATTTTTACTTTTTAATGAAAACGCCTCATTATATGAATGTAATTGTTTACATTACAGTAGTAACACGCGGACTAATGGGGGCCGCCTGCATACCTTTTATACTGACGCGAAAAGCTGCCTTGAATTGAAAAGTCGTCGGCGTCTAAGCAGTAATTTTCGCTTAAAATAAAAACTAATGGTACCTAATTATTTAAAATCCAATAATCTTTTTTAAAAGGGTGTATAGACTTATATGTACAGAAAATTTGCGGTTTCGTTCACCTGTAATGTGTATATCTATGTTATTATAGAGCTGTTTCTGGGATTTTTTTTCTGTTGTAATGGTTAACCAATAGTGTAAACCAGTTACTAATTTGAAGTTAAAAACGTGAACAATTCAAAACTTAAATATCCGATTGTTTTGTAACTGCTGAAAAAAGTTGGAATTCCTGACGCTAATATAGTCAATGCGTCATCTTAACGTTTTTATGAAACGCCATTGAATAATTTTTCACTGAAAACTGATATATTAACGTTCGAGTTTGTCGTTCTGAAAAACAAACCTACGAACAATGGACGTAGTGTGCGCAACAGGTTGGGGTTAAAACACTTTTAAACTCCCTCACGACGAGTAAGTTGCGCTGTACGAAAACCTTCCTAATTCTAACTTAGTTAGTTTCAGACGCTTTGACTTGATCTTTCTTCTGAATATGGCCTATTAAGCTGAGACAATAACTATGTGTTGGGAAACCTAATCCATCGAATAAAGTCCCAGGCACGGTAGCCTCCGGTACACCATGTATCAACATATACTGACGGTATTTATATCATCAAAATATAGACTGATGTTGGAGTTTTCTCTGTTCTACAGCACTTTACAGCATCATGGGACGGCGAAGAAGCCTTAGGTTCCGATGATAGAGATTTATTTTCAGTAGATTTTGCGTCACACCATGAAGGTTTTATCATTTCGGTCTGAAACCGTAGAGAGATGAAAGAGAAAAAAAAACTTTGTAATACGAAAATAGGAAATTAAGAGGTTTTAAATAAAATTAGTCACTAACCGATCCCGAACTAGGCCTATTTTTAAAGTAAAATAATGCTCCCAAAAGAATATGTAGACTTAATAGAATCATATTTTATGGATAGAGCATTTAGAATTAGGCAAGAAGATTCGTTTTCAGAACTGAAAGAAATCAAAGCAGGAGTACCACAGGGAAGTGTACTAGGTGCGGTCCTGTACCTATTATCCACATGTGATATCCCTGAAACAGAAAACACCATAGCAACTTTCACTGACGATACTGCTATAATGGCAGTAGGAAAACACAACTCAAGCAGCAAAATATATGATTGGACAAAAATCTGCCGCATTAAATAAAATGGAGATCCATGAGGCAGGCCTGTGCTCTACTGAGTGGACGTCTTACGGCTAAAATTATGATGATGATGATGATGAATCAAATTCAATACACATCAATTTTATAAATAAAAGAGAAGATTTCCACTCTGTATTCATCGACAATAAAATATATCCATACCAAAATACAGCAAAGTACTTGGACATGACGCTGGACGCCAGACTCAAAACGAAAGCTCGTGTCTGAAAGAAAAAGGATCCAATTCCAAAAGGATGTACCTACTGGCTGCTTATAAGAAATTCTTGAATGGCAGTACACAATAACATTCTTCTCTACAAACAAGTTAACATGCCAGTATGGACTTATGGAATACAACCGTGGGGTTGTACCAAATAGAGCAATGTAGATATAATTCAAAGGTTTCAGATTATAGTACTCAAAGCAATAGTAATGCGCCGTAGTACATAAGAAACGACAACCTTCATCGGGACCTCAATATAGAGGCCGTCGACAAATTCATACAGCAATATGCAGAGAGTCATGAACACAGACTTCATCATCATGGAGGCGATCTAGCTTCTCGATCATACCGACATAGTGATAAGGCTTAAGAGAACAAAACATTTTGAGCTACCATAGCACAATCAGTGACAGTGCAAGTACCTAGTGAATATTAATATTTTAATTTTAAACAAAAACACAATAACAAAATGCGTTCCCCTTAAATTAGAGACAATAAGAAAAGTGCTGATGGACACTATCTTAGGTACAGTTTACATTCTCATAAAACTTAGTTAACATTGAGTTACTCATTAGCCAATCTGGCTAGATTGTAATATATTTTAGTATATGTTTACTTTTGTTAACGGTCCGATTAACGGTAACCCCCGACACGTTACCTAGTATGGGAGGTTGCCTTTTTTTTGTAATGTGTACCCTCTCTTTTGCAATCTACACATCGTGCCCTTTCATTTGATACCAACCTCAGGTATCTACTAACAACCTTCAGGTTACCTGGGCGTCTACATATTTTCAAATATAGACTAAAAAAGTGGCTTAGCGAGCAGGCTCTCTATCCAATTATATATGTATATAGTATAATAGTTATCTATTTGTTTGAAAAATTGACATTTTATTTATTTTTATTCCTATTTGATTGATATATTGTTATGTATGATTGGTAAAACGAATTAATTATTTCACATTGTTGCTATTTTTTCGAGCTTAGTGCTTATTTATGTAGGTAAGTGCAGAAAATTGTTATTTTATTTACCTTGATTTATATGTGTTTATTAGGACTACCTGCTTAGTTAATATATCGACCTATAAATTGATTTTAGCAATAAAAAAAATGTATTTAATTAATTTATCAACCATCTTGTAGCCATAATACAGGCTCTGCTTACTTTGGTGCTTGATGGTGCTGTGTGATTTATCCAGCATTATTTATTATTATTTCCTCCTGTACCAGCCCACTCGACTTATTAATAATGTATTTTGAACAGTGGCTGGAGGCTCCGATGGGGGAGGCCTCGATGGGGGCAGTGAGGACATCGCGCGGTTGAACCCAGCCCACCTGACGTCCAGGCCCACGTTCGACATGAATGAGCTGCCTCCCCACTACTCCCTGGATACGCGCAGGATGCAGCTCTACTCCCACCCACAGATCCATACACCAGTGAGTGACATTTTCTTAAATTCTTTCGATATAACTCGTAAGGTTAGGCTGGCAATGTGTTAACTGTAGTAGTATTTTCGGGATCAAATGAAAAAAAATACGCGGAACCAAACTGGCGGGTTCAAATGATAGCTCCCCTTATAATATTGGTTTCATATTATTCCATAGAGACGAAACAAAGAGTAATCAAAATTTGTAAGCGAATACTACAATTTTTATTTTTTGTATATTTAGAAGAGGCTTTTGCCCAGCAGTGGGAAAACATAGCTAAATAAAATAAATTACACTATGTTGTTTGGTTTTTACTTACTGTACCTTCAATTATAATTATGTATTCAAGAAGTGCACGGCTCAAATCCCCAAATACATTGATGGGACGCCACTCTTGGTAGATAAAGGATATCGTGTAGGTGATAGCCTATAATGGTTTAACTGCTGCCAAAGAATAAACTGTTATATACTTAGTATATGATTTTGTTGTCAGTGCCGTGGGGTGCCGGCAGTAGAATGTTACCCCTCCTCTCATGCCCGTGGATGCAGTAAGAGCCTGCTAAGGGATACCTCCGGAAGATGAGCAGCAGCGTCTTTCCGTGTAACAACATCCCGTATTGCGCTCGCCAATCCGCCACGCGAGCGTTGCTTGCGTGGCGAGTATGGCAACTAACCTTCATGGAGATCATGAGAGAGGCCTGTGTGCAGTAGTAGACGTTTTACGGCTGAAATGATGATGATTTTTTTAAGTTCAAACTGCATTAAAATCCATTCTATAAATCAAAAGGGAATAAGCAGACAAAGGAAGAGCAATATAATACTCGAATCATAATGAATTAAAAATCAAAGGTTTTATATGTTTTTCGCAATACCACGTTTAAAAAAACAGGCATTGTCGATGTAGATAAAAAGTCAGCCAGGCTGAAATGAGATTGGGCGTGCCATGTATGGAGAATAAATGGGCATCGATCGGTCACCAAGTGGCAGCCTGAAGACGGGCAGGCCCAAAAGACGCTGGCGTGACAATATAGATGATGCGTTCTAGGAAGGTTGGAGGAAAGCAGCCAGTGATAGTGAGACGTAGCCTGTGCCCAGCACAAGGACCAGGGTTAAATTATTTAAAAAAAAATGAAAAATTACTTAAACCAAATTAAAAAAACCGGGCAAGAGCGAGTCGGACTCGCGCACCGAGGGTTCCGTGCCATCATACAATATAATTTATGACAAAGGCGGTTTTATATTTGTTGGAGAACCTTGACAGCGCCATCTCTTGTCTGATAGCGAAACTTATGTAGACTTTTTAGACTTTCGATGATTTCTAAAAAAGTATGCTATGTAGAGAGATTGTAATAAATTTCCTCTAATCTTTACATACACTTCTAATAGTAATAAAAGTTTCAAAGGTTTATCTCCGCAAACTTCGGAGATAAAGGGGGGGGAACGCTATTTTTTTCAACATTTTTGTAAATAACTCAAAAACTATACGACTTAAAGGAAAACTAAAAATTGTTTATTAATGTGCTAAAAATACCTTTCATATGATACCCCACATAACCTAGTAACTTTCCAAAAATTTTGAAAACACCCCTTCCACCCCCATTGTCTAAAAAACTATGCAAATTATAGGGTTCGCTATAATTTTCCTATGAAGTTTACATACACTTCTATAAGCTATAAAAGTATCATGGGTTTATCTCTGCAAACTTCGGAGATAAGGGGGGGGGAACGGTCGTTTTTTCAACATTTTTGTAAATAACTCAAAAACAATACGGCTTAAAGGAAAACTAAAAACTGTTTATTAATGAGCAAATGAATACCTTTCATATGATACCCCACATAACCTATTTACTTTACAAAATTTTTAAAAACCCCCCTTCAACCCCCCTTATCTAAAAAACTATGCATATTAGAGAGTATGCTACAATTTTCCTATTAAGTTTACATACACTTCTATGAGCTATAAAAGTATCACGGGTTTATCTCTGCAAACTTCGGAGATAAGGGGGGGGGAACGGTCGGTTTTTCGACATTTTTGTAAATAATTCAAAAACAATACGGCTTAAAGAAAAACTAAAAACTGTTTATTAATGTGCAAATAAATATCTTTCATTTGATACCCCACATCACCTATTAACTTCACAAAATTTTTGAAAACCCCCCTTCCACCCCCCTTGTCTAAAAAACTATGCAAATTAGAGAGTTCGCTATAATTTTCCTATAAAGTTTACATACACTTCTATTAGCTATAAAAGTATCACGGGTTTATCTCTGCAAACTTCGGAGATAAGGGGGGGGGAACGGTCGTTTTTTCAACATTTTTGTAAATAACTCAAAAACAATACGGTTTAAAGGAAAACTAAAAACTGTTTATTAATGTACAAATGAATACCTTTCATATGATACCCCACACGGCCTAGTAACTTCACTTAAAATTTTTGAGATCCCCTATCCGCCCCCCTGCAATCAAAATAAGATTTTTTTTTAAAATTTTTATATATGCTATATTAGTAAAAAAGTGTTGTCTTTTACCATTTTAAATTGCAAGTCGATAGCATCAGTAGTTCTCGAGATATCCATCTGTGACAGACAGACAGACAGACAGACAGACAGACAGAGTGATTCTATAAGGGTTCCTTTTTACCATTTTGGTCCGGAACCCTAATAAGGTATAGTTTTGATTTCGTGAGGAGATGGGGTCTTCCATATGGCGCCACAGAAAACCAGCGCAGTAATAGCTTGCTGAGCAATCTTATTCCTGCTTATGCTGAGTGGCGACCGATTTGTGCCAATATAAACTTAAGATGATTATAATTTTATGTGTACAAAATTGTTACTATGACTTTGGTGCAAATAAACGGTTTCTTTCTTTCTTTCTTTCTATATTGGCAGCAAGGACCTAACCCGTTTGGATTTTAGTAGGAAACATAATTTATTATCTAATCTGTCATAGAAAGGTACCTCTCAGGGGACATACGAGTATCTGTCATGTCATACAATATTTTTTACTGTTTCAGTGATTATGATGATTAAAATACATAGAATAGTAATTGTTCTATGTCGTACAATTAAAAATGTGTTTTTGATTTAACCTTAGAAGCGCAGATCTATAACCGTGATTATTAAATGAAAGTGAGTTTAGTCAAACATTGGGTAGGTAGAATCTCTGGTTAACGGCAAGACAACTTTAACCTCATACGCAAATATTCACCCCCAAGTAAAGTTAAATTGGCGCATAATTTTCGCAACTTTTAATTAGTGATGTTGTAAATTGGGCTAGAAAAATGTTTAAAACTTTAATATCTCGCAAACGGAACTCTGAATAGAAACATGTCTTTTCCCATAAATGGTTTGAAAGTAACCTGTCCAACGATATCCCACACGATGGGAATAGAATCTTACGTGTATAGAAAGTACCACAAATTATTTTTTAGCATTTTTGTATTATTATCTTCGCGTCATTGTCCATTATATGTATGTCCAGGGCCCTAAAAAGAAGGAGGTTCTCAAGTAGTCTGTATTTTTTTGAATCTTTGTAACCTCAGAACTCCGTCGTTTATGATCCGATTTGGAAAATTATTTCTGGGTTCGATTAGACACGACATTTCCATATTTCTCGCAATTTTAAACTCGTTGCCGAAGTTTGGAACCATAACGAATGAAATAATTTGTGGTGGTCGTTTTTACTAACACTGCAGTGTACGTTGTTGCCAACGGATGGCGAATATAGGAATAACTGATGCCAATGACTTCGAGATTTAACACACTAGCTTTGCCGAGTATTGCCAATAACCAACGACATAGAACGTCCCGGTATCGGATCATGAACAACGAAGCTTTGCCTTACCACGACAACGACCGAACAAGAACATCTCACCGCGCCGCATCCACTGCGTAGTGCGATTACGAGAAAAGACGTTAGTTTCTTTGTGCGACTGGGTCGACTATGGCGATTGTGGCGATCATGGTGCCGGTGGTTGAGGCCACTGTGGTGACTATGGCGGCAGTGACGACTGGGGTAACTGTGGTAACTGTGGGTGGTGACTGGGGCGATTGTGGCGTCTGACGAAGAGAACGACGAAATGCCAAAAATGGCCTCTTTGGGAACATTACGATAAAAAGATAAGACGAGAATAAGGAAACATTGAAATTTCTAAAGTCTCAGCCCCAACATCGTTGTTCACAACGGATGCCGTTTAAAAAACAACATGCGCATCGTTTTGGAAATCAACGCCCATAACCAGAAATAATTATAATAATAATGTAATCAATTAGGGTTCCTAAAGGCATAGTTTATTTCCCAAAATTTTAACTTGCTAGGTTGGGTTTTATGGTTTATTTTGTAATGTTTGCTTGCTTTTCAACCCAGTTCCGATGACGGGATCTATGATGAATCGAGGGAAATTATCGTAATAAACATAGTAATACCGGTTTAGGTATCTTTAGCAACATTTTAGATTTTATTATTGAAGTCGGTTTATTGTAAAAAAATAACAAATTATTTTCATTACTAGTTCAGGCTTAGTCGCCTGGTACTTTTTAATACGAATTTGCTTATACATATGTATGTAGTATATGTACTTATCTATTTTGCGTGGAGGCAGTGATCATTAATTTGTGGATGCCGTGGTGATTAGCCGTTCATACGAGCACAGAGCGCTATCTGCTCTTTGATATTGATATGTCTGTGACGTTCGCCGGAGAGGTGGACCGATATCTGGAGGTCGAATATCTTAAAGCAGTGATGGTACCTACCTACTTAATTTATTTTCGTGTCCTACAGTCATTCGGTTTGTTTAAAACTAGGAAGCACTTTCTAGGAAAAATCTACCTGTAGGTCACACAAAATCATCTTCTTGGCTACAGCCGATATGTTTTATTTAAATTGTAATTCAACATATTAATGTGTTTTGGTAGGTAACATTATAGCTCGCCAACCATTCTTAAAATCACATGTTTGGCTGGCAAGCCCACTTTTTGTAAATGTGCACTCAGTATTAACTAAATAAATATTCGTCACATGAACAATAAACTAAAAAGGCAACCTCGTATTTAACACTAAGCGTTAAGCCAGGGCAAAACAAACCCGTCTTAAATAATAAAAACGTCAACGATAAAATTGAAAAACGTCGAAAGATGGAGTGCAAGGCGAAAATATGAATGACTTGAAGTTACGGTAGGTACCTTCGGGTGTAGGGTTTCAGCTCTTCGACAGGCCATTTGACTCGCTCTGAGTCGACACGAGCTATTGTTCTGGGCGCCTACTCTATAAAACGATTACGAATATCGTCGTCAGAATGGCAGTCTTTACGCTATGGTCATAAGACATAGTTTGGCTTGATTACGATTTCAATTCATCGCGATTTGCATCCAAGAGGAGACTCCCGATTCGAACTCATTATCGGTTATACGAGGTTTACCTAGAATTTCTCAATGCAATAACCTGTTTTAACCGTCGCAAAGCTCTTCGTAACTCCCATTATTTGAAACAAATATGGATTTTGTACAATTTTAGTCTCCCCTAACATATAGATTATGTTAATATATGTAGATCTAATGCGCACTATGCAATATCTAATTATTATGTATTTTACTTATTTATCACAGCATGTTGCTCATCTCGCCATATTCGCGACACCAAACGGGAAAAGCCGAGACTACAATTATTCTAAAATTGGTTTAAACAATACGCTTAATTAATATAATGTTCCTGTGTAAATTGATAACGTAGGATGGGTCTGACTGGTGGATGGCACAAACTAACACCTAAGTATTATACCCAGTGCGTGAAGTCGGGCTGTACATGATGATGACGTAAATTGTATCGCGAATAGTACGAGTTTATAGTTTGTTTTAGCTTACTCGAATCTATCACATCGTCCTTATCTGCAGTAATCATCGCCTCTGCGGTTACATCACCGGCCTTGTTGTTTTGACTTGTGCGAGTATCAAAATAATATTTTAACGGACCTCCGTGGCGCAGCTGGTTTATAGCCGTTGAGTCGCAGGAAGTTGGGGGTTTGTTCCCTTGCGGGGGACATAATGTGTGTTTGCTGATATTTGCCATAAGTATGAAAAGTATGTATTTAAAAAAAAAAACTATTTAACCTCCTCGTACCCTTAACGTGTTCACAGTCCATTTTTTTTATTTATTTGTTTTTTAAAACAAAAATAAAAATAAATTAGGCCAGGTGCGTGTCGGGCCACGCGCTATGTATGGTTTCGTAGTGATTCGTAGACCTGTTGTTACAAGTTGGTGTATGTTTTTTTACGTTTACCAACTAACATATTAACAGGAATTAATTGAGTTTTCGGTTTAAAATTTTCCTGTATGGTCGGGAAACCGCATCAGTTATTTGAGCGACAATTTCTCCGAAACTTAAAACAGGTAGCTTAGCCGAAGTTCATGGTTAAAAGTACATTCTGTTTTTTTTTCAGATTTCTTAAGTTTAAAGTCAATCTTTTCAATCAAGAAAAAAGAGTTCATCCCCACTTTACGTATATGGGAGGGGAGGTACCTCAAATTAATTATTTAGCAAAATGCACAAAATTAGCTTTCTAGGACTAATAGTCTCTTCGCAAAGCCGCTGACGGACGGACGAACAGACAGAAAGACACGCAAAGCGAAACTATAAGGGTTTCTTGTTTTACTACGAAACCCTAAAAATTAGAAAGTTCTTGTATTTCTGTTTTCATTCGTGTATTTATACAATAGACATTATGGAAATATTTGTTACCTGAGAACTCCGTCTTGGCATTGGAAAATTCGTTGATTTGAAATGAAACTTCCTAAAAATAAACCTATAATTACACCTAGCTGGATATAGTAGGTATAACCTAGAGTTACACTTTTTTTTGAACCAAGCTGTAATGTTGGGGTCTCTAATCCTTAAGAAATTCAATAACAAATAAACAGTAAAAAATTGATATAGAATAATTGTATAGTGTGAAACTGAAAGTAGCAATTGAGTAAATTAAAAAATTGACTGTCCGCCTGTACTGGTTACCCACGCGGACTTCTATAGTAGACTATTTTTACGCGTTAGCTAACATGTAAATAAAAATAAGAAAATAACTTTATTTTAAGTAAGGCCTTTGCATCTATTGTAGATGATTCATACAGCGACAGCAACTAGTAATCATGCTGTACGGGCCACTGCAGCTGCTGTGCCTGTGACATTGTAAGATGGATTAGGCTGGCCCAACACCTACCATCATCTCAGCTTAGTCAGCTATTAGTTAGAGGAAACAAGTCAATACGTCTGAAGCTAATTAAGTCGCGGGTTTCCTCACGATGCTTCCTTTACCGTTAAAGCACGTGGGTTCGATACCAGCCGTATCGTGCTTTATGAACTTTATTTTATCCACTAAAAATTACCCCTATCACAAAATGAAAAAATACAGAAGAAAAAACAAATTGCTTAAAATCGATTGAGTAGTGTAGTACCTAGTATATGTAGTAGTGCGCAGTACCTACACTACTGTAGAAAAGCTGTAGTACTGCGCGGCCTACTGTAGTACTTTTTCTCGCATATCGGGCATTGTGTTGCTCTCTTGCCCGTAGATGCAGTAAGAAACTGCCAAGAATTCCTCCAGAAGACGGGTAGCTTTACGTGTATCAAAACCTTCCACAGCGCTCGCCAACCCGCCTGCCCAGCGTGGCGAGTATGGCAACAAACGTGATCTTGAAGATTCATGAGGGAGGCCAACGGTGGACGAAAACAGCATTCTTGCTTTAGGCTGAAATGATGTTGATACTATACACTAGCGTTAAGTGTAATCTCGCACAATGGACTATATTATTGAGCAATATTATTTCGCCATTCTGAATTCCTCGCTCTGCTGATTGATGACTCGACAGATTTTACCTACTATAACGTGTAGATACTGGAATCGATGCTGTTTTTGCCCTTTCTAAAGCTAGTATGTATAATTAGAGATATGACGACTCTTAGTTTACATCTGTCAACGTATAAGTATAACCTAAGGTAAAATTGTTCCTTTTTACTTTTAGTACGCTTCTAACCGAATAGCTACACAGGGTGTGTACAAAGCCGAAACCACCTCTGACCACCCTAAGGGACAAATTTAGTTTACCGACTTTTCAGGATTCTGTGATATTTATTTAAGAAAAGACTAACTAAACGCCAGCTCATTTCTGAAAGGGTCATTGACTTCTGCAAAGAGTTGCTGCACATGTTACAAATCAAATACCTAAAACCACACGGTTTTTATTAACATATAAAAAAATTATTTTGACCTCAGAATTATTTTCACATCACACCAACTAGTAAAATCAATATATATAAAACTCTTTCGTTACTGACTGAGTATGATGAGTGACTGACAGACAACGCACAGCCTAAACCACTGGACTTAGAGACTTGAAATTTGGCACACATATACCTTGAGTATCCTAGAGGTGCCCTAAGAAGGGATTTTTCGAAATTCCCACGGGAACGGGAACTACGCGGCTGAAACTGCGGGGTGCGGCTAGTTGGAAATAAAATGAAAAAAGAAATACGAATGTCTGAATTTCGTTTCCTTCCAAAACTACTTATTTTTATGAGCTGAAACTCCCACTTTCGGTTTGGTATACATATCAATTTCACGCAATTTAGCTTTACTTAGGAAGTAGATGGGGCGGGATGAGCTGGACATGTGCTGTGCTGACTGGTCGACCAACGCCTTGGACCGGGAAGTATGGAGAGAGGGAAGGAAGGCTTTTGCCTAGGAGTAGGATCCTACAGGCTGATCAGATTAGGAAGTACCTACGCCAACAAAATTACACCATTGTCGACCTTTTTAAAAATTTGCACGCTTTATAAATTCAAATACATACATCTGAACAGATCGCTCCTTATCTCATGTCCCTGACTTAAAAGTTCATCGCAAGCGTCCGATTGTCAATAAGATTTAACCTTATCACCACAGTAAATTTAAAACTTATTTTTATGACGAAATATATTGTATACATACATAACATATTGTTGCCGAATTCACGTCGCCCACAACCGTTTGGTGTTAAATATGGAATGAAATAAAAAATATATATTGAATGATTCTATTAAAACTCTGGAATGATAAAAAACGCGCATGTTAAGTACTTTATCAATTTTTAGGGTTCCTTACCCGAATGGTAAAAAGACTCCGCTGAGACTCCGCTGAAGACTCCGCTGTACGTCTGTCTGTCTGTCTATCTGTCACCAGGCTGTATCTCAAGAACCGCAAAGTTAGACTGTTGGCGCTATAACAAAAAATACTAAAAACAGAATAAAATAAATATTTACCATAAAATAAACGTGATTTTATTTAATTATAACACTTGAAATATTTACTGAGTATTTTGTTGTATATTTACTTTATAAATAAATAATTACATTCAAATAAAAACAAATATTTGAGGGGGGCGCCCATATGACAAACGTGATTTTAGCTCGATATTAATAACGGCAGCAGGTAGACGCTTGAAATATTGACAAAATATTTATTTGTATATTTGTTTTGAACAAGTTGTTTTGGCAAATAGTGTACTGCGCACGCCAATCTGCCTGCCAAGCGTGGCGAGTATGGCTACTACCCCATATGGAGATCCACGAGGAAGGCCTGTGTTCAGTAGTGGACATTATACGGCTAAAATAATGAAGATAAGTCTCCCACTGCTGGGCAAATGCCACCCCCCATTTCCTTCAGACGTCTTGCTCGTGAGTTTATGTTATTACATTAACTAGCTAGATTGTCGTGGGGAATTTTGATTTATGGGGTAGTTTTTGAGATGTGGGGTATATTTGTTTTTATTGTCTGAGGATAACTCTTAATCTGATTTTGATTAAATTTGAAACATAAGTAGATTTCATCAATACAAATCGATTGTCGTGGGGATTTTTTGAAAAACGGTGTGCATGTTTTTTGTCTGAGCATAACTCTTGAACATAACCCGATTTTCATGCATAAATACAAAAACCTTCGGATAGATTGGATTGTTTTCGTTAATATGATAACGGGAAAATAGATATGATACCCAAAAACATTTGATGAGTTCCCTCGATTCCTCATAGATTATAAGAACCGAGTTTTAAAAAATATTGTGACTTAGAAAGGATTTTTCAATTTGATTGGAACTTATGTTTTTATAAAAAGCAAATAAAGACAAGTAAATATAACGATGTGATGAAATAAAATCATTCCTCTTCTGTCGCTCAGCGTCTCTTTCGTTCAACATTAGTTAGTGAGAGAGATACCTACGGCAAGCGACAATAACAGGTCGTGTTCGTGTTTGACAGACATGACGAATATCGCACCTGTGGGCAAAAGTTCTGTAGTTGCTGAAAAAAATTAATTCCTGATGCCAATGCATCGTCTTAAGCGGTATTACTATACATCATCATTGTCACCTTGTTGCTGAGCATAAGTTTCCTTCCCTAATCGCCAATAAGCTCTACTCTGGGCCTTTTGCATCCAGGTCTTGCCCTGTACGACAACTATATCGTCCATCTATCTGGCAGATGGTCTGCCAAGAGGTCTTTTGAATCCCCGAGGCCTCCACTCAGTCAAAGCTAACTCCACCTGCCATCACCAAATCTTGCAAAGTGTCATGCCCAACTCTAACACGTTCATAACACGGTCCCCAACATTTTCGTTCGATGTCAGATTTCCGTATTACGAACTCGGTCAAGTATGGTGATACCAAGCATGGTACGCCCCATGGCCCGTTGTGCGACTCGCATTCTGTGCACAGTCTCCTGAGTTACCATTAGCATATTGCTATTATTATTACCGATATGATTGTTACAAACACTTTAAAGATGGAATTAAAAATGAAGTAATCCAATTGGTGGACAACGTAGCACGCGCGTATTTGAATGTCTCGTCATATTATGTTATTCGATCGTACGTAGGTACATATGACAAATCCAACAATTCGAGGCTTGCAATATACTCAACGACAACCGATTTTAAAATCCTCCATAAGCATTGTCTTACTAATCGTTTTAAAATCTATGTCAAGTGTAAGCACATTGGTAACCTGTATTACCTACGATGTTAATTACTTTTGATTTAATAATTATACGGGGTATTTTTTACTGTAATATGTGCAGGTCCTAACCCAAAAGATTCACTGTTTTACTCCGTGGCAAAATAGTTAGTTTTGGAAGCGAAAAATATCGGGAAATAGTTTTTTAGGGTTCCGTACCCAAAGCGTAAAAACGGTATCCTATTACTAAGACTCCGCTGTCCGTCTCTGTCTGTCTGTCACCAGGCTGTATCTTATGAACCGTGATAGCTAGACAGTGGAATGGATGTGAAGATATCTTTATTTGTATCTCTCGGCAACCCTGCCGGTGTTTCTGTTTAGAATTTATCGTTCGTTATAAACATTATCGTATAATCAGCTTTTGAAAATAAAACTTTCGTGGTCATTTCTTAAATGAAAATGACCAAATCCTGAAAGGTTGTAGAACTAAGTTTGTTCCTTGGGGTGCTCAGAATAACCGCCTTTCGACTTAGTATACAGTTATATTATAATACACTCTGTATATTCTTAAAAAGGCCTTAGGAATTATACAATAATTGCCGCGCATCAGGGAGTATTTTGGGACCAAACGATCTAGGGTAGGCACCCGTTTTTGTTGTCAATGTTATTTGCCCTAAGTACACAAGTTTATATATTTTATAGCCGTGGGGTGCCGGCAGTAGAATGTTGCCCCTCCTCATGCCCGTGGATGCCTGCTAAGGGATACCTCCGGAAGATGGGCAGCAGCATCTTTCCGTGTAACAACATCCATTACTGCGCTCACCAACCCGCCTGTCAAGCGTGGTGAGTATGGCAACTACCCCTCATGGATCTCCATGCCACATGGAGGCCTGTGTTCAGTAGTGGACGTTTTACGGCTGAAACGATGAATGACACAAGTTTATAACATTAAACATTTTAGGTAACCCCGACGACACTCCTAGTCCTAGATGTTACCTAATTTTATTTGTAATATGTTCCCTCAGTTTTGCAATCTACATATCATGCGCTTTCACTTGATACCACACTTGGGTATATTTTAAAACATTCGATTGTTTTCTCCTACTTTCAAACCAGATATCTCATGAATGGCTTGACAAATTTCTATATAACTTTCAGTTATGCACTCATCATTTCCTTTCATTTGATACCAAGTTCGGGTATATTTGGAAACTTACCATTACTCATCCCCTCTTTCACCCCCCATGTCTTGTACACTTAACCACCGCCAAATAAACTGCTTTTAAATTAAAAAAAACTGCATGCAAATCGCTCCATTAGTTTAAAAGCTACGGTGCCACTAAAATACTATATAATAAAATACACTACTGTACCCGACCAAAAAAAAGTCTAGACGGACACACAGACACACATAGCGGTCAAACACCCTTTTTTTGGTCGGGGGTTAAAAATTCTACTTTAAATATTGAAGATTAACGATTTGTTGGTGGGTCGATTAGTCTTTCTGTACACTAATTACTAAAATACAATTGAGAAAAAATATTGACAAATTAAAAATCATGGAAATCGAATTAATAACCCGGACAAGATTTTAGTTATAAAAATAATGTATCGGCGCCATGTCGCAACATCCAATTTGTCCTCAAATAAAAATATATGTGTCTAAATTAATAAAGTATGCCAATGTTAATAGGTCGAACGGAAGTTGACCTGGCAGGTCGGACAGCTTAGCTCTGCATTGTTGCTGTTATGCTGACACCACGCAGTTTTAGACACGTCTAATAAAATACCACTATTTACTCGTAGGGTTATAGGTACATATTGAGCCTTTTGCCTTATAGCACAAACCTGTATGAAATGATCATGAAAATGTAAAATGTTTATCCGCCATTGACAAAATAACACAAAACAAAACAAGGCTTTTCCGCTGAGCAACCACGTCGCCTATTCACAAAGTAACAAATTTTACACTGATATTAGGTATATCACTGTGCGATTCATATTATATATCATCACTATATCACTAATAACGCATTCAATACCACAATTACGAGAAATTCTCTGAAGAATACGCGGTAATCGTGTATTGTTTTTCAGATATCTACGGCGCTTGAACGGCATAGAATTTCAAATGCGTTTCCCGAACAAGCGTTCCAAGCGGCAAAGTGCACTTATTGTTGCGCCTGATAAACGCCTATTTAAAAGAGAACCATACATTCTTCTATTTGGGCTCTTCTTAGGAGATTTATTTTTAGTTTTAAGAAAATTTATGTGCACCTACCAAGTCCGCTGCAACATACATAACCATGTAAACAATTGTACAATGCACGGTACGTGCAAACAGGGCATTGAAGTGCTTCTGGGTGGCCCACCACTACTTTTTACATATGTATATTTTACTCGAGCGTCAACTTTCATTCTCGTCCTCTTACAAACAAGATTCAACCCTAAACAAAGCGAGAGAAGAAACATAATCCCGGTTAAGATTTATAAAAGTAGCTTATCGGAAATAACCTTAAAGCACATTGCTAAATCGGTCGAGTACTAAGCACAATGGAGCTATTTCACGAGCTAATTCACATTGTTGCATTTTTTTATCTTGATTAAATTCCTCTGATACATGTTTAATCATGAGCTATACATATGCTAAGGTCTATTTTTTTTTTGACCTTAACCGCCTCCGTGGCTCATTTGGTCTGATACTGTATCAGACCAAATGAGCCACGGAGGCAGTATCCGACTGATACGCAAAATGTAGCGTGTTCGATTCGGTGACGGGCCACAGGACAAATGTTTGTAATATAATTATTCTGCAGATATGCGTCACGGGTGTAAGTATTTTTATTTGTATGATGATAAGTATGTATTATTAAAAAAAATGTATGTAAGTATACCATCAATCAACTGGTTTCCTTAGTACAAGCTTTGCTTACATTTTGGGACTAGATGGTGCTGTGTTTATTGTCCAGCATTATTTATTTATTAAATTGAATATTCATTAACACACCTGTTAAACATTTTGTCATTTTCCTTGAATACTAATTAAAAATATTTCAAATGAACTTTTATATGTTAATGTTTGTAATGTATTGATTCAAACTGATAGAGCTAAATTAAAACCAAAGTATGATCATGACTTAACGTCTATTAGAAGATTTAAGAAGTATAATTGGACTTAGGCTTGCGAGTTACGAGTGTTAACTTGTTTCATGGAAAAACTCATTGTGTTTTTGCTTAAAAAAGATGAGGTAAAATTGGTAAAATAACGATTTCCAAATAGACATAGTTTTTATTTACGCAGCAACATAGAAAATACATAGAGATAACATACTTGTAGATAATATACGAGCGCTACACCGTTCACACAACACACAGCGGCAGACAGACAGAGATGCTAAGACGGACGTAGCGAAATAATAAGGCTCCGTCCAAGGCAAACTGTGAGTTGCAAATTTGTGGCGAACTGAAATTCGAGTCAGCTGCAAACTCCGATAAATTTGGCGAACAACCACCATATCGCCGCCGCCGACTGGAGCCGGTTTTGCTGTACGTCGGCAGCTCACTGAGACAGTCGGCGCACGTAACGCTGCAAGCTGCGTAGAGTGAGCGCAAAACTAGCAAACTGTGGACATTCTATTTCAAATATATAAAAGGGCGTACTCAACCGATCCGCAGCCTAAGGGTTCCGTCACCGTTTAAACAAGTTACGAGTTCCGTTTTAGACGGTAGCGTTCAGAACACTCAACATGTCTCGTTTCCACGATATTTTTCACTCACGAACAAAATTAGCTGTGTAAATTTGAATTATTTATATATGATGATTTTATTAAATACGATGTGGAATTCACGTAATGCGTCGCGTTTTGAGACTGTGGGCTTGAAAACGCCCATTAATTACTAAGCTATTTTCGTTTAATCCTACTCTGCGGTCCACTGTCGTCCAGTCACTATGGCGATATCACTGGACATTTTTTTTATCAATTCTGAAATGTATTTATTTAGAATACAATGCTTACGATTAGTCAAAATTCAACAACAATATATATTTGGGTGGACGTAAGTTACGCCTAGTTTTTCCAACGCTTTTGTTTACGCAATATCAGGTCAAGCTTTTCAAAACATTTATTGATCTTGATTTAATGTTAGTATTAATGTAGTAGTTAGTATAGTATTTTGATTAATACTTTGTATTTGTTTACATGGTTATCATTATTTTAAACAATAATAAATATCTTATTTTAAAACATACAAATGATCGTCTTATCAGATTTTATCGTAACCATAGACGTACAATAAAATAAAATGCGTTTTAATTTTGAACATTCCTATTTTTACATTGCTATTTTGTTGTACCCTAGACCGGTAGAAAATTACAACCGGACCTTGTGAAAAAAATGTGCGATGAGTTTAACGGATGTTACATATATTGACATCAAAACGCAACTAGGGTTCCGGGAAAAATGAGAATTTTAATTTCTGTACGTCGCTGCCGTACTCACCACGCTTGGCGCAACAACCCCCATGATGTTGAAGATCCATGAGGGAGGCCTATGTCCAGCAGTGGACGTGGATAGCAGTTTTACAGCTGAGATGATGATGATGCATTACGATTTCCAAGATTAATAATTGGCTACAACAACAAATCGAGTAGAAATTCAAATTGGCGAGCGCAGAACGTAATTTTGATACACGGAAAGACGGACTTAATGCATGGTTAACTTTATTAACACAATGTGTAAAAACAAAGCAAATTTTTACTATAATATTTTATACAGAAATCTCGATAAGGCAGCCAACATTAAAGCTTGTTTAATCAGCAGAATTTGTTATTTGTTTTAATAAAGCAATAAAAATCTAATAAATGTCTTGCGTTGTTTACAAAGACGTCACCTACGTGTAAACTACAATTCTTTCTGAATAAAAAATAAGATCGAAACTCGTGAAGGCCGAATAATTGTATGCGCTGTAAAAAAGTCCTTGTCAGATTATAAAGCACTAGCTTCTGACCGCCGCTTCGCATGCGTTGTACCCGAATAAAAAGTACCGTCTATGTGTTAATCCTGGTCAACATCAATACGTGTGCAAAGTTTCAGCTCAATCCGTAGCCTAGTTTTTGCGTGAACAAACCTCCATCCAAACAAACTTTCGGTTTTATAATATTAGCGGAATTTTAGTATTCGCATTTGACTTTTGAGACAAGAATTTTCGTGTGTCACGAACTGTGCATCAAATAAATTTTTGTCGTGAAAAAGAAATGAATCGATCTCGCTCTTTTATAGATGATTTGGAATTTTATCTCTTTCACCCTAATAGCCGGCTGACAAACATGTATCAGCGGTTAATAGGTGCGCGCGCAGCTGTTGCGAACAAATCAGCTCGGATATAGCTGACACTGTCAAAAAGCTAACACTACAGTGCAAGCGACAGACTCACAACGGCTGCTTGTTGAATTTTATGTAAGTAGTTATGACGTACATAAAAATTGCGGAACATTTATTCCTTTTATACTTTCACCAACCAGGGAACCGGCTAGACTGTTAAATAACATTAAAAGTCATATTAATTAAAATTAATTGAACGAATGCGAATCCGTTTTAATCACTAGTTTTGTTATGTTCGTTTGATTTCTTAAGTCTATGTGACAGGTATATTTTTCTTATTCGATATTTTTTTAAGTAAAGCCATAGTGAATAGTTATAGACGTAATAGAATTAATTTTATACCTTACATATATTATTGTCGCCATTCTCTTGTGGTGTGCTCCCCGCCTTAACAAGCAAAGACATTACGAAGAGGGTCGCGACTTCGTTCATTCAAGATCGGAGAAAGCATCCTACGTATTTAAAAATAGATATAGTAGAATATTTATTGGTCATCGCTTTGGGATTCAATTTATATTAATACTGAGAAAATATAGTACGCACGTGTTTATGAGATTGCTACTGGAGGTCTGAGTCTTTTAAACATGCTAAGGAAGGGCGAGATTATGAGTCCGAATCTTAATAGGTAAATCAGGGACCTGATTCTCGTAAAGTTAATAAAATATAACAATAATTGTCATATAAACTTTCGAAATATAGATCTAATTAATATAATTTTAACTGTGGTTTGTTTGATATGTTCATTGTTCCGACTGTTGACGGATTACGTTAAATACTTGCACTTATCCTGTTCATCCATACTCTTGAGATCATAACATTATAATCGTGCACAATACTAGCCCACTTTTTGTACAATATATTTATCTAACGTGCAATAAAGTTTTTCAGAGCCGTGGGGTGCCGGCAATAGAATGTTACCCCTCCTCTCCTACCCATGGATGCAGTAAGAGCCTGCTAAGGGACACCTCCGGAAGATGGGCAGCAGCGTCTTTCCGTATATCAACATCCCGCACTGCGCTTACCAACCCAGTAGGTATATTAGTGATACCTGATTGTCAAACCCTTATGAAAATAAATACTTTTATTATTATTTTTATTAATAATTAACACTTATAAAGAAACACAACACAAATATTTGTCCTGATGCGGGAATCGAACCAGCAACCTCTTGCGTCACAGGCGGACCTTCGCCCGCTGCGCCACAGAGGTCGTCGCCGAGAATGTGTATCACGGGCCGGTGGGTATAGCTTGGGTTCCAAATGGTGTTGTTTGGAATCCCGGATAAGATAATTAAATCTATAATAGTCTTTCTAAACTATTTGCGATCACAATAAATTTTAAATATCAAAAACACGGGAACTTATTGCGTAACAGCCGTCTCGGGTAGACAGCAGCCGAGGTCCAGTCCATCCGGGCCCACGAGTTGTGACACAGTGAAAACAACGAGAACGATACAAATACAGTACACTAGCTTTTGCCCGCGACTTCGTCCGCGTGGAAGTCATAAAACGTAAAATCCCCTTTTTCACGCAGAGCAACTTTGTTTCCAAAATATAAATCCCATTTATTCCCACCTCTAGGATACTCAAGGTATATGTGTGCCAAATTTCAAGTCTTTAGGTCCAGTGGTTTAGGCTATGCGTTGATATATCAGTCGGTCAGTCAGTCAGGACTTTGAATTTTATATATACAGATGAAACAGGTTTTACGCAACAAATTCAATTACGGTGTTTTTGTTATAATTTAATCTAATTCCACAGGAACAGTTATCGATACACGCCGTGTCCACGCATGAGCTCCTGAAGCCCAAAGACGAGCCTTCGTACTCATTGGCGGCATCATCGAACCTGTGCTCCGTTAACCTGTCCGGTGAGTGTTTACTACAAGCTTGTACGATCACTTCTTTCCTAGATAGATTAAACGTTTATTTACGACTGCAGACACACATACAAGAAACAAAAGATGAGTACAACATTACAATACATCAAATAAACACAAAATATAACAAATTAAGACAATATAATTAGCAATCAAAATGTTATGTGTGTGCTGCAGCACGTCAAAAGGTCATGGCTCAGCGTGAGATATGCTCAAGGAGCAAACGCTGATTTTCAGCCATAGCCTGTAGAGTGCAAGCAGAACGAGACGCAAGCCGTGTATTGTGTACCTACATTATTTAAGTGTTATACAGATAGTGAATAGATTGATATTAATTATATTAAGATTGATAGCATGTATTGTGTACCTACGTTTTTAAATATAGCCGACTAAGCTGAGAGGATGGTTTAGGTGCTGGGCTAGCCTAATCCATCTAATATTGTCCTATCATCTATTTATCATATTAATTATTATTTAACTCCTAGCCATGTATTGTACACCCATTGATGTCCTTCCGTTTAAAATTTTGCAAGCTGAATTAAAACTATTGTTTTATTTCGAAGTAACTGATATTTTGCATAAACCTTTTATTTCTGGTCACAACATACATTAAGCAGAACCCAATACTTTAAAACAGTAAAATGAAAATGCATGGGCTTAAAATGTTTATGAAAAGTATTTTATAAGCAAAGTATCCTTTTCATGCTTTTAAAAATAAAAGCATGAAAAGGATACTTTGTTTATAAAAATACTTTTTGGTTTCACGATTCCCGTAACGCTTTTACCCCGCGTGATAAAAAAATCATGGGTGTCTTATATATAATTCTGCATAATTTATCCAGAACTCAATGAGCTATCGATTTTTTTATTAGTAAAATTATATTATTTTAAGCACACTCATCATCATTCATCATTTCCCTCCCTTATCCCACTTTTATTATTATGTGTTATTTTATTTTAAGCGCGTCGTGACAAAATATAATCATCATCATCAACTCAGCTGTAGGTCGTCCTCTGCTGGATGTCAGCAAATATCATCATCAGCATCAACTCAGCTGTAGGTCATCCTCTGCTGGATGTCAGCAAATATCATCATCAGCATCAACTCAGCTGTAGGTCGTCCTCTGCTGGATGTCAGCAAATATCATCATCAGCATCAACTCAGCTGTAGGTCGTCCTTTGCTGGATGTCAGCAAATATCATCATCATCATCAACTCAGCTGTAGGTCGTCCTCTGCTGGATGTCAGCAAATATCATCATCAGCATCAACTCAGCTGTAGGTCGTCCTTTGCTGGATGTCAGCAAATATCATCATCATCATCAACTCAGCTGTAGGTCATCCTCTGCTGGATGTCAGCAAATATCATCATCATCAACTCAGCTGTAGGTCGTCCTCTGCTGGATGTCAGCAAATATCATCATCAGCATCAACTCAGCTGTAGGTCGTCCTCTGCTGGATGTCAGCAAATATCATCATCATCATCATCAACTCAGCTGTAGGTCGTCCTCTGCTGGATGTCAGCAAATATCATCATCAGCATCAACTCAGCTGTAGGTCGTCCTTTGCTGGATGTCAGCAAATATCATCATCATCATCAACTCAGCTGTAGGTCATCCTTTGCTGGATGTCAGCAAATATCATCATCATCAACTCAGCTGTAGGTCGTCCTCTGCTGGATGTCAGCAAATATCATCATCAGCATCAACTCAGCTGTAGGTCGTCCTCTGCTGGATGTCAGCAAATATCATCATCATCATCAACTCAGCTGTAGGTCGTCCTCTGCTGGATGTCAGCAAATATCATCATCATCATCAACTCAGCTGTAGGTCGTCCTCTGCTGGATGTCAGCAAATATCATCATCATCATCAACTCAGCTGTAGGTCGTCCTCTGCTAGATGTCAGCAAATATCATCATCAGCATCAACTCAGCTGTAGGTCGTCCTCTGCTGGATGTCAGCAAATATCATCATCATCATCAACTCAGCTGTAGGTCGTCCTCTGCTGGATGTCAGCAAATATCATCATCAGCATCAACTCAGCTGTAGGTCATCCTCTGCTGGATGTCAGCAAATATCATCATCAGCATCAACTCAGCTGTAGGTCGTCCTCTGCTGGATGTCAGCAAATATCATCATCATCATCAACTCAGCTGTAGGTCGTCCTCTGCTGGATGTCAGCAAATATCATCATCATCATCAACTCAGCTGTAGGTCGTCCTCTGCTGGATGTCAGCAAATATCATCATCAGCATCAACTCAGCTGTAGGTCATCCTCTGCTGGATGTCAGCAAATATCATCATCAGCATCAACTCAGCTGTAGGTCGTCCTCTGCTGGATGTCAGCAAATATCATCATCAGCATCAACTCAGCTGTAGGTCGTCCTTTGCTGGATGTCAGCAAATATCATCATCATCATCAACTCAGCTGTAGGTCGTCCTCTGCTGGATGTCAGCAAATATCATCATCAGCATCAACTCAGCTGTAGGTCGTCCTTTGCTGGATGTCAGCAAATATCATCATCATCATCAACTCAGCTGTAGGTCATCCTCTGCTGGATGTCAGCAAATATCATCATCATCAACTCAGCTGTAGGTCGTCCTCTGCTGGATGTCAGCAAATATCATCATCAGCATCAACTCAGCTGTAGGTCGTCCTCTGCTGGATGTCAGCAAATATCATCATCATCATCAACTCAGCTGTAGGTCGTCCTCTGCTGGATGTCAGCAAATATCATCATCAGCATCAACTCAGCTGTAGGTCGTCCTTTGCTGGATGTCAGCAAATATCATCATCATCATCAACTCAGCTGTAGGTCATCCTTTGCTGGATGTCAGCAAATATCATCATCATCAACTCAGCTGTAGGTCGTCCTCTGCTGGATGTCAGCAAATATCATCATCAGCATCAACTCAGCTGTAGGTCGTCCTCTGCTGGATGTCAGCAAATATCATCATCATCATCAACTCAGCTGTAGGTCGTCCTCTGCTGGATGTCAGCAAATATCATCATCATCATCAACTCAGCTGTAGGTCGTCCTCTGCTGGATGTCAGCAAATATCATCATCATCATCAACTCAGCTGTAGGTCGTCCTCTGCTAGATGTCAGCAAATATCATCATCAGCATCAACTCAGCTGTAGGTCGTCCTCTGCTGGATGTCAGCAAATATCATCATCATCATCAACTCAGCTGTAGGTCGTCCTCTGCTGGATGTCAGCAAATATCATCATCAGCATCAACTCAGCTGTAGGTCATCCTCTGCTGGATGTCAGCAAATATCATCATCAGCATCAACTCAGCTGTAGGTCGTCCTCTGCTGGATGTCAGCAAATATCATCATCATCATCAACTCAGCTGTAGGTCGTCCTCTGCTGGATGTCAGCAAATATCATCATCATCATCAACTCAGCTGTAGGTCGTCCTCTGCTGGATGTCAGCAAATATCATCATCAGCATCAACTCAGCTGTAGGTCGTCCTCTGCTGGATGTCAGCCCCTCGTGGATCTCCGAGGACTGATCATGAGGGGCTGTTGCAAAAAAAAAACGCTTTTTTCTTTATTACCTCAGCATACCGACGTTTATGAACCGAATTAGATTTTTTGGGGTTCGTTTTGAATTAGGTCCCATTTAAAAAAAAGTTGCAAAAAACCGGCGTCAAGGAGTAAATCTAGAATGTTGCTGAAAATACCCAAACCGGAATGCTTATGTATGCTTAATAGTGATTGATTACATTTCAATATTTCCTTCCTTTTATCATGTTTGCCATCATAAGAACTGGGTTTAAAAGCAAGCTTGCGACTTGCGGTTGGATTTTTTGTTTCACTTAATAATGTTTTATTAATGAAACAAAAATCCAACCGCAAGTTAAAATTTAGGGTATAAAACTAAACCTTGAGGAATTCCATCCAATACACACTATTACATTATTTCATTCCATTAAATTTAATTCCAATGATCCGGATGCTGATGATGATCGGTAGATATGTTGTTTAGTGGATAGGTATTTATTATGTAATACACTATCTTAGCCATCTGACGATGTCGTCATCCGTGAATTTTGTAATATTGAAGAGTAGGTGCCTGATCACTACAACATTTGAGAAGTTCCCTCGATTCCTATCAAAAAATAAAAAAAAAATAAAAAATTCATTTATTATTCACTACAGGTTGTCGTAAATATATATTGTGGGACTCTTCTTTTAAGTTTGAAAAACTTGTATTAGAAGAGACCCCTCTCTTACTGTGACACTATACATTTGTAGTAAATAACTAATTCTATGAACTAGACAAAACATATATACTAGAATTATAGTAAGTAACAAGAAATAAAGTTTACAAATTTAACAAGTGTGATTTATTATTATATATTATCCATCAGAACAGAGATTTGAAAAAAATGGGACCTAATTCAAAGTGTATCTAAACGAACCCAAAAAAATCTAATTCGGTTCATAATCGGCGGTATGCTGAGGTAACAAAGAAAAAAAACGTTTTTTTGAAGTCGGTCAGCCAAATATGTTTTATGTACCTAGTTGATAAAGTGCGCAATACTTTACTTAAGAAAAAGGTTTACAAACGCGGGTAACAAGCTACAAACGATCGTTTTTATACGCCCAAAATGCTTAGTAAAATCACTTAATGGCTTAATGGCTTGGCTATTGGATATATCCAAAACACAGACAAAAGCACTACCTGATTAATTATCAGAAACGAACAACGAGAGATGAAAAAGCCGATGTTTTCCCGTATTATGCCTCTGGCCACGTACCCGGGTACGGGATACAGGTTATTTCGAGCCTCTGTTATCATATTACATTTACTTGAGTGGGGCTCAATTAGAGAACAATTTCTGGGAAATTTCGTACAATATAATACAAATTCAGAAAGCGAAAACTATTGTTAATGTCAGAAAATCACAGATTTTGTGAAAAATATGTAAAACATTGCCGTGGGGTGCCGGCAGTAGAGTGTTGCCCCTCATTTCATGTCCGTGGATGCAGTAAGAGCCTGCTAAGGGATTCTTCCGGAAGATGGGCAGCAGCGTCTTCCCGTGTTTCAACATCCGTACTGCGCTCGCCAACCCGCCTGCCAAGCGTGGTGAGTATGGCAACTACCCCTCATGGAGATCCATAAGGGAGGCCTGTGTTCAGTAGTGGACGTATTACGGCCGAAATGAATTATTATTATTATTTAGCCTCCACTGTCCCACTGCAGGGCAAAGGCCTCCCTTCCCTTCTTCCACTCTTCGCGATTTAAAGCAGTGACAGGCAAATGAATGAATGAATAAAATGTAAAACATGAAGCCATACATTTTGAAAACTCAAATTAAAGCTGGTATAAGCAAATAAGTGGAGCTCTCAATCCACACGCTTAAAAAATAGGTAGATATATTGTTTAGCTCAGAAACTACTATGCCAATGGCTTTGATTTTGATTTTAAAATTTTGTAAATAATATGTAAACGACCTCCGTGGCTCAGTCGGTCTAATAGCCGGCTGAGACAAAGGAAGTTGTTGGTTCCATTCCCACCTCGGGACAAATGTTAGTAAGTAATATGATATGATGAAGATGATGATTTGTCATCTGGTAACTATAACAGTCAATCGCCGTGGGGTGCCAGCAGTATAATATTACCCCTCCTCTCATGCCCGTGGATGCTAAGGGATAGCTCCGTAAGGTGGGCAGCAGCGTCTTTCCGTGTATCAACATCCCGTACTGCGCTTGCCAAGCGTGGTGAGTATGGCAACTACCCCTCATGGAGACAGTAGTGGACGGCTGAAATGAACTACAACAGAAGCTTTGCTTCTTTTTAGGCTAGGTAGTGTTACTACTGTGTGATATGTCCAGCATTATTATTGTTGCGACACCTTTAAGGATGTTTGCAATCGTATGAGTTGAAGTATGTCAAGCGTTTATCAATCACCTAGTTAAGTGTTCAGTTATTAACACGCTTTGAATAGTTGGCCCTCCTAATATCCATTAGCTATCCTATTTCAATTCACCGACCGAACTGACGTGTGCCTCTGTTCCTGAGGGTTTCGTTGTGTTGGCAAGAACTTAAGTATATAATTTACGACCGAACGAGCATTGTTCATTCAGAACGGCTCCGGCTGATTGGCGATATTAAAAGTGTCAAGCCGCCGTCGCTGCCGGAAATTCATTGATAGATTTAATCGCCTTCAGTCCAAAATAGCATGCAGTACAGCAATAGGATTCGATTCGAGAAGTAAATTGCCTAGTCATTAATGCCGTCCGGTCGATTCGGCTGGAGCACTAAAAACCGCCGCTATTTTCCGAGATCCTTGAAGTTGGCAGTGACGGTTAAGAAATCGAAAATCCAAACAGTCAAGTTTTAGAAAATTCGAGCTGGACGGCTTTTTGGGGTTGTGAGCGCAAATTATTTTTTCAGAATATAGGATAACTTTATTGTTCAACTATTGTAGAGGTACATTAAGGTGTTTATATAGTTGGTACAATAGTTTACGCTGTCTAATTTGTGGACGCCGTGGTAATAAGCCCAATAAGAAAGTTTTGCGAGAATAAAATAAAAAAAATTAAAAATATTTTTTTATTAAATACCAACTTTACAAAGTTTCAAGCGTCTGAAACTGTTTTCAAAACATTTTTCAGCCCGCTGCAGACTTCTCCTTCGTTTACAGCTCGAACGCTGACAGCGCATCTTCCTGCGACGAAAATTGTATACCTTTGAGCTGCTGGTTTTATATTTCCGGGAATAAAAAGAAGACTCACGGTGCTAGGTCGGGCAAAGGTCAGTAGTCAGCAAAGGTGAGGGTAACCGGCGGCTGTCCAGGCAGTTCCTCGTTTTGAGCGCGGACAGGCGCGTTGTCTGTCGTGCTCGTGATGGAGCAGTAGCCCGCGGAACCCTGTGTTTGGTCGCTTGTTGCTTACAACAGAAACTTCTACAATGCATTTGGTAGTATACCATTCGGCGTTGATGTTTTTTTGGTCCCGTAAGGAATTGATACCAAATAGCCAGTCAAATTGATAAAGCTCGCGATCAAAATGTTCCCCCTCTTCTCTTTGGTAGGCATTGATTCGTTTCGAAACATCCAAACCGTTGACTGGCGCTTTGTATCTAGATCGTATCGAATACATCCAGGACCTGTAATTATGTCGGAAACACGCTGAGACGAGCCTCTTTAAAACCTGTTTATCATAATTATCACGGCACTGTTCCACCCGCAGGCTGATTACGTATCTAGCGACAGGTTTGCAACAGCCGCGGATCTCGTGATCATAGCAGTCAAACGTCAATTCGTGAATTAACTTAGTGACATATATACAAAAACATCTGATAACTAAATTAAAATTGACGCTTGATAGCGTTGATCACGAGATGCGTGCCTGTTGCAAACCTGTCGCTAGATACGTAATACGGGGGCCGGGACTGGTTCTGAGCATCGGTGAGGTTATGCGGCACCCAGCATGAAACTATCCTCACGCGGAGATGCACGTGCAAAATATCATAAAGGCTTCCCAATCCTATCTGCAGTATGTGCTGAATCTCCTGATATGTAACTCGCATACTGTCTTGGATTAAACTTTTTACTGCTAGCACGTTTTCTTCCGTAACAGCCGTCAAAGGGCGACCACTTCTTTCTACATCCCCCAAAAATTGTCAACCACGCTTGAATTTGTCATACCAACGATACACGGTTGCCTTGGAAGGGCCTTCATCCATGAATGCTATTCGAAGTCTTTCGTAGGATTCGTCTGTTTTCTGGCGACACTTAAAATCTTAATAAATCATAGAGCGAAAGTGTTCTCGGCGCAGATCCATTTTTCAATGAGACACGATAATTTAAATTAGCTCACAAATAATGTAAGGAAAATTTTGTAATTGGAACGGACTTATTTTCTCTATCTTCTCTACATAGTATAAATTGAAGTCGCGCCCCGCCGTCTGTCTGTTGGCTTTCTTCTCCTACTAAACGGATAATGCGCATATGATTCGTATATCTCTACACCTGTGCGAAGCAGAGGCGGGTCGCTGGTTACTTGTAAATATTTTTTAAATATTTTATAACTAGCCAGCAATAATTTTTGTGTGGCCTGGGATTTGTACATATTTAATATGTGCCGTAACGGCAAAGGAAAACATCTTTACAGATGGTGGGTTGGCGAGCGCAGTACAGAATGTTGAAACACGGAAAGATGCTGCTTCTAATCTTCCGGATGTCTACATCCGGAAGATTAGTCTTATCTCGTTATCTATACCTCTTGGCAGATTCTTATTCTATCAACGAACGAGAGAGGAGGCAACATTCTACTTCTGGCAAATAGACATTGATTTAATAATAGACGAATATAACGAGTCAGTTATTTAAACTTATAGGCAGATACGTAACCCTTTGCGGTGTAGTTACGAATAGGTATTCGATAATTGTTTACATTACAATCACAGCCATCTTACTCTATGACATCATTATTTCGTGGTGGACATATCGAGCATTTGCCTTACACTTGAATTAGTAGTTTAAGTCTTTTGAAAATACTTTTTAATTAAATTCAGTTATTTTGGCAAATATTTGAAAAATAAGCAAAGATGCTTCTCGGATTTTATTCCCATTTGGCTTCATCAACTCAGCAGTAGAACTGCTGCCCAGTTCCACTGCTAGACATAGGCCACCCTCATGGATCTCCAAGCTAATGAGGTGGTTGTTGCCATACTCGCCACGCTCGGCAGGCGGGTTGGCGAGCGCAGTGTGGAATGTTGATTTTTGATACAGGAAAAGATGCTGCACTCTGCATTCACGGACAAGAGAGGGAGGCAACATTCTACCAGGGCACTTAACATACAATACTATTAATAAAATACATGTAACTAGGTATTTATCGCGTAAATTGCCGTTATTATTTCCCAACGTTACACATAACATACAATACATTCTGCCAGCGGCTTCGTACGAATAAAAAGTAGCTTAAACATGTATAACTCTAAAGTTCCGACTAAATTTTCTACTTATACCAAACTATTAAGGGGGTTTCAGCGTTTAGTAATAAGAAGCATTAATTTCCTTATATTTAGATAGGTATTTACTATAACATTTACGATTTTAAAAGTGCGTATGCTATTTTATCAATAACCGTATAAAAATCACTTGATAGGGTGAGAACTACGCGCTACGATTATGGCCATAAAGCAGTCCATAACTAATCCAGTACAAACGAAAGCGCACTGAGCGATTTTAATGTCCGCCCAAGGCACCTTTAACACAGTTTACACCTTAATCGATTTAACATCGAAAGAAATCGATTACCATTGTGTTGATAATTCATTAACAATGGTTTTATCATCATTTGTAGCTATTATATCAACAACATGAACATATACACGATATGTTCATGTGACATACATAATTAGGTGAGTACAACTTTATTACAATCCAAATAATCGAAGAGGATGGTAGATGCCGTGGGGTGCCGGCAGTAGAATGTTACCCCTCCTCTCATGCCCGTGGATGCAGTACGAGCCTGATAAGGGATACCTCCGGAAGATGGGCAGCAGCATCTTTCCGTGCATGAACTTACGTACTGCGCTCGCCAACCCGCCTGCCAAGCGTGGTAAGTATGGTAACTACCCCTCATGGAGACTCATGAGGGAGGCCTGTCTTCAGTAGTGGACGTCTTTAAGGCTGAAGTGAATCGAAGAGGGTCCAACTCCAAACTACTTTAAAAAAAATACCGCCGTAGTCTCAGTCTTCCTCACGTGATAAATTCCCGCCTCCATTTATAAAATTAACTGTGATCGCAAGGTTCAAGAAAACCTACCATACCGAGTACCCTATGTTTACGTGGCAAGCTTCGCTGGTCAGCAAATATACACATTTACCTACTTTGTTCGTCCGCACTCTTTGCTACAGTTCTCGCAGCAAAATACCTCTCCAGTGACTCATTCGAAACAATAGAAGAAATATCAGCTGTAAATACTTCACATTTTTTTAGTGTCTACAAGATGACTGACTTAAAAAGGGAAAATAATAGACCTATAACACAGCCCAATAAATATTTTGACACTCACAGTGAAGTAGATTGGAAAATGTTCAGAGTCGGCCACCACTAAAGTTGGGTATTACGGCAGAAGCGGGAACTAAACTCAGTATGACATCTGTATATACTACTATGATAGCAGCGCCGCGTCTATTCGGTAATTTTAGAACGTACTTTAATTTAGATAAAAATGTATAATTAAATTAGCTTTAGCTAGTTTGTTCAACAACAGAATCGCCACCAATACCCGGTTGAATGTGTTAATAATGTGTCGGGATCGCGAATGTTTAAAAAAATGGCTAAGTGCGAGACGGACTCCCGTAAGAAGGGTTCCGTACCATTATTTGGCAAAACAACTTTAAACGGCAAAAAAAATCCCATTTGTTGTATGGGATCCCCCTTTAATATTTATTTTATTCTGTTTCTATTTTTAGTATTTTTAGTAGTTGCAATAGAAATAAATCATTTATGAAAATGTCAACTGTCTAGCTATTACAGTTCATGAGATACAGCCTGGTGACAGATAGACAGACATACAGATAGACAGCGGAGTCTTAGTAATAGGGTCCCGTTTTGACCCCTTGGGTTAGTAGTAAGGCCTTTGCATCTATTATAGATGATTTATGCAGCGTCAGCAACTGGTAATCATGCTGTACGGGGCGCTGCAGTGCCTGGGACATTTTTTGATGAATTAGGCTTGCCCAGCACCTGTACCATCCTCTCAGCTTAATTAGCTGTCAGTCAGAGAAAAGAACAGGTCAATACGTCTAAAGCTAACTAAGCCGAGGGTTTCCTCAAGATGTTTCCTTCACCGTTAAGCACGTGTTAAATGTGAACTTACACTTTTCAAGAAAGATCCTTTAGTTCACGGCCGGTATCGAACCCACAACCTTTGGATTCAAAGATACTTGGGATAATTACCATTGGGTACGGAACCCTAAAACGACTATTGTTTATGAGAATCATCGTCCAGCGATTAACTCGCATTATCTAAAACAACGAGTTGGTATCTAGCGGGCAGGGCGTCTTATAACCCATGACGTCATCAGGGGTCACGTCCTCTTAACCTGGGCTCTTGTTGCAAGCCGCTCATAATTCAACCCGATTACAATACAATATAAAAACACCTACCGACCAATGAATGTAAGTACTCTTGAGAACATTAAAAACGCATGAAAGAAATAATGCTTGAAGGGATTTTGGGCTGGAATAACGTGGATCATAAACTTTTTTGGAGGAAACCCGCGGCTTATTTTAACTTCAGACGTATTGATGTATTATTTTCTCTGACTAATAGCTGACTAAGGGCCCGTCTCCACGAGTGAGGGATTCGCGGCGATGTTATCGTCGTAACCACGTACATATACACTCTCTTAGAGGCCGTCTCCACGAGCTAGAGAACCGCGACGAGTCCGCGCTATAGAATCGCCGCGATTCCCTCGCGCGTGGAGACGGCCCCTAAGCTGAGTGGATGGTATAGGCTGGGCAAGCCTAATCTATTTAAGTCCCAGCCAGTCCTAGGCACTTTAGCGTGCCGTACAGCATGATTACCAGTTGCTGAGGCTGTATAAATCATCTAATATACGAGTAGATGCAAAAGCCTTACTTTTTAAATGGAACGTTAGTAGTATTTTGTGGTCAGTAGTATTTTCATAGGATCACCTATTTTCGGTTCATTCATAGACCTTATAACAAATAATAAATAATAATACACATTGTATTTGGGGAATAATGTCTGGGGCCCAGATCAGAGGGTTATGCAAATGGAATTCGACGATAAGTTTTCGGACATTTAAATTCGTGAATAAGAAATGAAACCTGACACGAAGTTATTCTTTTGTTTATTTGACACTAGATATTTTTACTGGACGCCTCGTACTCGTAATATACGCGATATCAAGACAATACATTAATAATGTAATAGCGGCGATTCTGTTTTGCACTAACTAGCTAAAGCTAATTAAATTGACTTAAAACGGTCTGAAATTACATATTACCAATTTTACAATTACAGCACTAAATTTAGAAACGTCTTAATATCTAAATTAGATTTAGGAAGTGTAAAACAGAATCGATACCAATGTTATTATATTTTAATAGGATAAGAGTAATTTAAAGTTCGATATTAAGTTATATATATAGAAAAAAGCGGGTAACTGACTGACGGACACGGGAGTGTGTCTTAAGAGTATAAATATTAAAGTGATTAAGTGATATAAACATCCCGTACTGCGCTTATCAACCCGCCTACGAAGCGTGGTGAGTATGGTAATTACCCCTCATGGAGACTCATGAGGCCTGTGTTCAGTAGTGGACGATTTACGGCTGAAGTGATGATAAAACAATCACAGTATAAACAGCATCAAACACAGCATTGACATGGCATCTTAGAAGTAGGTGCTGTCCACGTCCACTGCTGGACATAGGTCTCTCTCATACATCTCCAAGATCATGAGGGGGTTGTTGCCATACTCACCACGCTTGGCAGGCGGGTTGGCGAGCGCAGTACGGGAAGTTGATACACTACCTCTAAAGGACGCTGCCTGCCCAACTCTTACGCGTCTACGGGCAAGAGAGGAGTGACAACATTCTCATGCCCGAACCACACAGCTGTGACGATAGCATAGGCTACGGAAAAATTGTTGACTGGCAAACTAACGTGGGGTGCTGGCACTAGAATGTTACCCCTCCTCTCATGCCCGTAGATGCAGTAAGAGCCTGCTAAGGGATACCACCGGAAGATGGGTAGCAGCGTCATTCCGTGTATCAACATTCCGTACTGCGCTCGCCAACCCGCCTACCAAGCATGGTGAGTATGGCCTCCCTCATGGATCTCCATGAGGGAGGCCTGTGTTCAGTAGTGGGCATATCACGGCTGAAATGATGAAACTAAGTTAGCAGTCCAAAAACTTCGCGGATTACCCGTAACGCACAGGTACAAATGAAAGTGCAATACAAAAAAGTGTATCGAGCTTGCCACGAGTAAGCGTTCTCGGACTTTACGTAATAGTGGTAACCACCGACAGGCACCGTCATCTGTTACAATGCGTGAGCCTCGTACTTAGAACCTTACGTTATGAAGCCTTATTGTTTAAGTGAACAATTACCTTTTGTGCCAGTGTGATATCGACTCCTTTATCAGTAGACGTAACCTAAGTATCGAATCCGGACTAATAACCGTATGATCGCGCTCTGCGTCGCCAAGTTGCCCACCTCGTAATTTGTCATTGTTCTCGACGATGTAGTTTAAAAAGACTATTTATGAAATCTTATTCATTTTAATAGAGATAAGTGGGATGAAAGTATTATTAAAGTTACTTTAAGTAACACGGGGATGTGGTTTCGTACCTTGGTAAAACAAAAAAAAACAATTAATGATTTATAGATCTGTATTTACGAGAATAGCACTGAACAGCGACAAAATTAAATTCAGAGAAACGGCGGAGGCCTTTGCCCAACTGTAAAAAATAGGCTAATTAAAAAAGCTCTCGAAACTTTCTACTTAACTTCCAAATTGCTGACGAGCTTACTACGTGTATAAGTGTTCCATTCAAATATCAAATGTACAAAATCTTTAAAATCGTAAAATCAATGCTATTTTTTACCGCCCCCATTATTACAGGTCAGCTCGTCGATAATTCATTAACGTAATAGTTAATAATTACTATCGTGCAAATATCTTGCTGTAAATTAATGGTAAAAAAAACATAACATGCAAGGAATAATGAGATATTCAGTGAAAGATAAATTTCAACATCATTTGATCATTATTCGTTCGTAAACCAGAATGTGTTCATTTTCATTTGACATTTAACGATCTTGTTTACAATCCGTTGTATTTATTTACAAACACTGTTAAAACTTTTCTCTCTTCACCAATTCGAAATACCTTCACGACAGATTAACGACACTATTTCCAAAACATTTATTTTTCTTTTTCGACGTAGCCAGGTGACGGAGTAACAATAGCCGCTAGGTGTTTACACCCCTTTTAATAGATTAGGGGTACAGACTAATTATCCGTAGAAATATTAGGTTTCTTACGCTCGGGGCTACGTGATTTCTAGTCTACAGAACACCGTAAATCGAATTGAAAAAAATATATTTAATTTTGGAGTTTAGAAATCGTTGGGGTTTTTTCACCTAGTTGCTTATTGTTTCCGGAGGCGACTACTACTACCGATATTTACTTTAAGGTATATTGTAATTAGTAGAAACAGAGGGTTTTATATTTTTATTACACTTTATTGCACACTTTAGAGTAAGTACAGATAAGAACTAAAACTCGTACAATGGGCAGTCTTCGCTTGTGTAGGTATATCGAAATAAAAATGTATTTGCTAAATTATTTCACTTTATTAATACACAACAAATCAATGATTTTATTTTATCTTAAGTATTATCTTAAGTATCAATGTCGTGGGGTGCCGGCAGTAGAATGTTACCTCTCCTCGCATAGCCGTGGATGCAGTAAGAGCCTGCTTAGGGATACCTCCGGAAGATGGGTAACAGCGTCATTCCGTGTATCAACACCCCATACTGCGCTCGCCAACCCGCCTGCCAAGCGTGGTGAGTATGGCTACTGCCCCTTATGTCTCCATGAGGGAGGCCTATGTTTAGTAGTGGACGTTTTACGGCTAAAATGATGATGATGATCATTATTATGAGTCTGACTTGACAAGACTTAAAGTTCAACCTAATGGCCACTACCGCTTTGTCAATAGCCAATAACTGAGAAGAGAAGATTTATATTATAAAAAATCCTTAAAACATCTATTAATCGAACGTAATTTTAACGATATACTTATTTTATTTATCTACGATAAAGAAGTTATATCTCTACGACTACGTACAATACTGAATTGGTTCTAAAGTTATAGAGGTACAAGTGGACAAACCACAAAGAAAATTTTAAAGCCAACAATCATGCATGCTTTGCTCAATAATTCAAATTCAGAATTCTAAATTCCAAAAATCCATGTTGCCATGTACTTAATCATTTTCTTTTCTTGAACATAAACCAGCACTTTTTGGCATACAAATCACAAATTTTAGTTGACTTGGATTATTTATGTACATTTTTCAACATGTTTCAGTCCCAGACAAATGAAATTTTTAGGGTGTTCGTTGGTTTGTGTTTAGGGCTCCGGACCAAAATGGTAAAAAGGAATCTTTATGGTGTGACTTTGTCTGTCTGTCTGTCAAATATGGATGGATCTTGGGAACTAGGTAGGTACTGATGCTATCAACTTGTTTGAAATGGTGTTCTCTACTTTTCAAATCGAATCGAAATCTAAAAAATTGCTGATTTTAAAAACAAAAAACAAAAACAAGGAAAAACTACTAAATGTAAAGCGGTAATCTTCTTCTTCTTTTCTTTTCAGTTCGGAATCACCCACTGCTGGGTATATGCCTCCCTTAACTTTTGCCAGCCTCCTCTGTCCTGTCTTTCGCATCCAGGTGTGCGCAAGCGGTAATCACATGAACATAATATCTCCACGCGCATGCGCATTCACAGGCCAGTTATTCAGCGTCATGGGTAATTCGCACTGCTCCCGAACTAACGTTTCACAATTGTTATTTGTTATTAATTTCACGAACGATACGCCGGCTTTTATGTTTTATAAATACGAGGCATTGTTCTATAAGCGACACAATACCTTGCCGTGTTCGCGGCTGGCTCGAATCCGATATGCGAGTGCAATGCAGCCGGCTCTGCCCAACATTCTTGTTACACCGTGCTAACGGAATTACCTACTGAAAACTGTCTCTACATGATTATTTGCTGTAATAATGGAGCCAATTCTGTTGGCGCACTTCCGAACTAAAGCTAACTAAAATTGCGTAAAATGACTAAGTTCTCGTACCTAATCTCTAAGTCATTTGACACAATTAAGACCACGTAAGTTTTAACTTGCACAGCTGATTATACGATAAAGACAACCTAACTGCCAACTGATTCTTAACAGGGTCATTGACAAATAAAAATACCTATAACCACAAACGGTTTTTTTACAATATAAAAAAAATACACACCACCTAGTAAATAAAAACATTCAAAATAAATTTAGAAAATACAAATTTTTCCCCGTTCCCTTTCCCGTTTTTTTTCCTTCCTAAAGTACCTTCTTATATTCATAGGATGAAAGCCCCCTTTCGGGTTAGTAAATATATTGTAATACACCCTGTAGATAATAACTTCAGCGATAACTAACCCATGCTCTACGGGACGCTCTACAGTGCATAAAAACATGCTGAAAACTGTCTTTTCATGATTTTTACTGTATCGATAGTACCGTAGTAAATAGTATGTCGTCATAATCGGACTTAAATAAATAAATTGGCCCTTTGCATAATATTATCTATTTAAGTATCTATAAAATGATTGTAATGGTATATACCTACAGTTCGTAAATGTTAATTAATACAAATTCATTTATTTGACACTGATACTGTTTACACAATATTTTTCTAATCTAATTGGCTTCGCTCGAACTAATTGTAATATTGTGTCGCGGAGGAACCAATAATGCCAAATTATTGCTACAGTACCTTCAACAGTACAATCTAATAGAAACTTATTATTGATGTATAAACATGTTCGTTTGTATGTTTCAACTGGTTCTGTATAGTAAAATTCAAATAATATAGGTACCTACTGATATTATGTTCAATATTTACATTAGAACCTGCCTATAGGACAATTATTGTTTTCATGATAGGTCATTAAGAAATAGTTGATTGATGAAATAATGTAGATTTTTATCCCTCCAATAACCTTGAAACAAGCATTGGTACGGGGGTACCAGAAAAGGGGGCGAAGGTTTCTGAAAAATGCCATTTATGACCTTTGGTGACCTTTTTAGGTCACAATAACTCCGGTCCCTGTGACCCTTGGGTCACTAAAATCAATCAGTACCCTTCTCTCATTAAGACGGTGCTAACAAAAAAGGTTTCAATGGAAATCGGTCAACGCGTTCGGTTGTAATCGTCTCATGAACAGACAGACAGACAGACAGCGCTATGCATATTAAAACTAAATATAATAAAATCGTAAACCTTTCGCGTCTGTACATTAAATATTTTTGCAAATAAATAAGTGGGATACATGAAGAAAAGGTAATAAAACGTAAAAAAAACTATTTTTGAAATTCCTGCCTGTTTGTCTAATTGTCGGTTTGTTTGTTTGCTCGTGAGCGTATCACGCAAAAACCACTTTATTAGTTTATTATATAATAACAAAAAAATGCCAAGCATTATTCTAAATAACATTTAGTCTTTACTTCATCAAAATCGACTCACAGTATCAAAAGTTATCTAGCTTTTAAGTTTAGTTGGAAATCTCATATCACTATACCGCCGCGAAGCCACCTCGCGTCACTGCACGGGTTCAGGCGGGCGGTGTGTGGGTGTGGAAAACAACAAGATCCTTTCAACTGAGGAAGGCGAATAGGTAGTGAGTCTGGTATTTCTAACCGACTTCAAAAAAAGAGAAGGTTTGATCAACTTGACAGTCGACTGTAGGTATATGTATCTCAGCCGTAGGACGTCCACTGCTGGACAAAGGCCTCCCTCATGGCCGAGTACTGATCATGAGAGGATATTGCCATGCTCACCACGCTTGGCAGGCTAGTAGGCGAGCGCAGTACGGGATGTTGATACACAGAAAGACGCTGCTGCCCATCTTCCGGTGGTCTCTTACTGCATCCACGTGCATAAGAGGAGGGTAACATTCTATTGCCGGCAAGCATATGTATAAATATTTTTTATAAACTTTGTTACCTTAGAACTCTGTCTTTTACGAGTATGAGCCGATTTGGTAAATTATTTTTGAGTCCGAATTTTTTGAATTAGGTCCAATTTTTTTTTTAAATTTATTTCTGATGATGGGATCCATGAGAAAAAGAGGGAACTTCTCAATCCATGCAAAAATCCTAACATAGCTATAATGTAAACATATATTTTATGCAGCTCATATAATTTACTTATTAAGCGCATATTAAGCTGAAGGCCGTGGGGTGCCGGCAGTAGAATGTTACCCCTCCTCTCATGCCCGTGGATGCAGTAAGAGTCTGCTAAGGGACACCTCCAGAAGATGGGCAGCAGCGTCTTTCCGTGTATCAACATCCCGTACTGCGCTCGCCAACCCGCCTGCCAAGCGTGGTGAGTATGGCAACTACCCATCATGGAGATCCAAGAGGGAGGCCTGTATAGTATTATGCAGTGCACCCAAACAATTTCGAATGCTATTACGCATTCGAAATTGTTTGGGTGCTATGCTATTTACGCTTACATACAGTTCGAGGACCTACATCTTTTGCTGAACTGCGAAAGGTTGATAAAGTTTTGTACCACGCTGCATGCCAAGCGCGTCATTTGCTTGATGGAGATCAACACTGGGATAGCGCAATGGTTGAAGCATGTATCAGCAACATATTGGCGTCTTTACACGACATTCTCACAGGATGTTAAGGTCTGCTGCCCATCTTGCGGAGGTATAGAGCCTGCAAGGGCAGGCTCTTATTGCCTCCACAGGCATGAAAGGCGGGGTAACATTCTACTGCCGGCACCACACGGCACGGGAGATAAGAAATATGAGAACAAAATAGTTGTCGAATTCCAAAGATTCCACTAAACTAACAGTATCTACAAAGGGAAGAAAAAAAGATTATGCCGGACTCTTACCAGCTTAATCTAACCACCACGTGCAGACTTGCCGAGGCTACAGGTACGCTTGCTTAATCTTTCGCAGAAATAAACATATAGCTTATTCAACAATATTGTATGATGGCACGAAACCCTCTTTGCGCGAGTTTTACTCACATTTGACCGTTTTGACTTCTTTTTGACTTAAAGGAGCACGCGTCAAAATAAGTGGAAAAACTTTAACAATAATTCCTATGTGACCACAAGTTTTATATATTAACTCAAACTTTAACATCGTTCTATGTCTTAGCCTGAAATACTCGTACATAAGTTGAATTTGTTTTCTAAGGCCGACACGAGTGTGTTATGAATACTTACGATACCTACGTACACCGGCAGGAGATGAATTCCAAGAAACCCGTATCGGGAGGCACGTTCTCGTAAGATTGGCTAAATCTCAAGTATTAAATGTATGTAACAAAACAATAATGTGCTTTGATGTAGGCAGTTACTAGAAACGCTATTAAACATCACGATATAGTTTCAGCTAGGGGAGGCCAAAGAACTAATATATGTAGAACAGTAAACTAAACAGTAGCCAAAGTAGAATAGTCAAAAGGAAGCTAGAGTACTATTTGTCTACGACAAATTTTTGTCGTTGTTCATCACTAAGCGTTGCACAAAGCTTGTTACCCGGCAATAATATTTTTGCAGCTGACTTAATTGTTGACCTAACCGCCGCTTTGCTCGCATTTGCACCTTGGCAGTCTGCCGTAGGCACCCAAATGCTTTTGAGGCTCTTCTCACAAACTGTATCTAATCTAACGTGACCTCACTTAGGAACTTGAGCAGTCGCTGCGCTAGATATGTTTGATGACTCATTTCTCAAACTTTACTTGTCGTTGACTGAATAAAGAACTTGGCAGACGCTGTGGTACCTAAATATTTTTGATAACTAATCTTTTAAGGTAAGGAGGGGTATCCGTTATTTTACAAGCTTTTATTTAGCTTGTCCTGTATGTATGTATGTATGTAACTATGTTTGTTCGCGGAATCTTGCAACTATGCGAAGAAGCGAAGCAGATATCTTCAACCAATTGAGCTGAAATTTTGTATAATTACGTGCTTTCTTTGGATGACAACGCATGGTCGGATTATGTGATGTCACTCTGAACCCAACATGGCGGAACACCCAAGATGGCGGACTACTTATTTTGAATGGACTCCTACAATATCGGTATCAAATAAAAGGGCTTGCTATAATTCAAAAATGAAATGACGATACTCTGAATCCAACATGGCGGAACATCCAAGATGGCGGACTAGTTATTCTTAATGTACTCTTATATAATGGGTGTCAAATGACAAGCCTTGCTGAGAGTTACTCGAAAAATTTAATGACATCACTCTAAATCCAACATGGCTGTATACAAGATGGGGGACTAATTCGAAAAATGAAATTACGTCACTCTAAATTCAATATGGCAGAATACCCGAGATGGCGGACTAGTTATTTTAATAATACACTTTTACAATCAGAGACTCAAATACAAATATATAATATTTATAATATATCTATAGACTATGTAATTAATAAAATAAATGTAACTATAGACATAAACATTCTTATCCGTTTACACAACAAAAGTTTGACCGTTGGAGGTATACTTCCCGCGTGTAAGAAAGAAAGTGAGAAATGTGCCATTATTTATATTGTTTATCTTTTAACGAACGACCATAGAAAAGCTTAATATTCATTTAGTTAATGGACCCGCAAAATTAGAATCACTTCATGATAATTATCTGAAATTTTACATAGTACGAGTAGGTACCTAAACATTTAGTTTTGTTGACAATAAAATATGCAATAGTTTCAAAATGGCTGGCCACAAGATGGCAGATAATGTTTTTATAATATATTTAGCCTTATGAAACTTGATTTTAAAAATGCTTCAGCTATAACTACCTCGAAATAAGTTGATTGATAAGTATTATAACTTCATTATCATCACATAATTATTCCATTTTGAGTCAATTGCAATCGAAAAATGAACTCTTTCCATCTAAGTAGTTTTTTACCCCCGACAAAAAGAGGGATGTTATCAGTTTGACCGCTATGTGTGTGTGTGTCTGTGTGTCTGTCTGTGGCACCGTAGCTCTTGAACGAGTGGACCAATTTTAAATTAACTTTACTAAAAGAGCCGTGGGGTGCCGGCAGTAGAATGTTACCCCTCCTCTCATGCCCGTGAATGCAGTAAGAGCCTGCTAAGGGGGTATCCCTTAGGGGGTATCCAGAAGATGGGCAGCAGCGTCTTTCCGTGTATCAACATCCTGTACTGCGCTCGCCAACCCGCTTGCTAAAAGCATGGTGAGTATGGCAACTAACCTTCATGAAGATCCATGAGGGAGGCCTATGTCTAACAGTCCCCCCTCATCATTCTAACTTCATGACGGTGTTGTTGCCATACTCGCCACACTTTGATACACTGGAAGACGCTGCTGCCTATCTTCCGGAGTTTTCCTTTGGCAGATTATTATCGCATCCACGGGCAAGATAAGAGAGGCATCACTCTACTGCCGGCACCCCACGACACGGCTTGGCTAGGCTTGCATAAGGTGCTGGGAAAGCCTAATGAATCTATAAATGTTCCAGGCATTGCAGCGTCCGCATAAATACCAGTAGCTGACGCTGTTTAAATCATCTATAATAGATGTAAAGGCCTAACATAAATAAAGTTCTTATATCTCTCGAAAGCAGATTGGTTTACAAGGGTTTACAGGACATGGAACACCAAATCATCACGAAAACAGTCTTATTAGTTAAATTAACTGATATGTCAATTTCATCTTTGACGTTTTATTTAAAGTAGACGTTAAAGGGTTTTATACAGCGTCAGCTACTGGTATTCGTGCTAAACGGGAAGCTACCTGGCAAATTATTCAATGGTTTTCAGGTTAGTTGAATGTCGGGGGGGATTTTTAAAGATAATAATTAACCACCTTAAAACCATCATCATCATCTCAGCCGTAGAACTACTGTCAACGTCCACTCCAGAACGAATATGGCAATACGAATATAACCTCCTCAAGATATCCATTATATTGGGGGGTTGCTGCCATGCTGTCCTCACTCGGCAGGCGAAAAAAAAGCTAAATGTTACTTATAAACGTGGTTGAATATATTAAAAAAAAATATTGACGGATTTTTGACAGTTATGTATGAAAATATGCTCGTTCCCCTTAAGCTTTTAATTTTCATTTCAGAATTTAAATTTGCCTATAAAGTCAGTGCCACCGCTAATTAAAGTCTTACGGCAAAATCGGGAACTAAACTCTACAGTACAGTCTGTATTTAATTCTATGATAGCAGCTCACCGGCTCACGTCTTTCGGACTTCAGTGGTTGCGCGAACTATATCCAGCGCTGAAGTCGCGCGACCTAGCGCGGAATATTTGAATTATTTACATTTACGAAGATTTTCTGATGAATTGCTTTTATTACCGCAGGCGCGTCATCGTATGACAGCGGCATCTGCCTCCACGACAACAGCGCTGATCCGCCGAACACACATAACATAAAGAACGAAGAAGACCTGTCTAGAGTGTACCAAACACTTTCGCTGCCACCTCTCCCGAGAGACGATGCTAGTCCTATTACCAGGTATGGTGTTCATTGTAGCCTATTATTACTTGCTAGTATGTTTTTTCTAATTTCATTTTATATAAAAAAATTACATCAGCGTTGTTTTTGAAGGAGAGTTTCACAGAAATGCCAAGTCACACATTGTTCTTCAAATAATTATCACAGTTGTCAGATATTTAAACAATAATCACATCAGCCAAAGAAGAATCGTAATTAAGGTTGAATTAATGGATTTTGAGGTACCTACTTGTCTGTTTTTAGCTATGGGAACCATAAGACCAATTTCTTACGATTCAACTACCGCAATATGTTTGTTTTTGAAGCTCTTGGAGCGTACAAAAATATGTTTGTCTTATAGCAATGAAGTAAATCGATCCAAGCCAGCCACGCCAACTAGTCCTGGAAGTACCGAGATGAAGCCGCAGTCCACGACTTCAACGCAAGCTCTCACCAAGCCTCCGTACTCATACGTCGCACTCATCACCATGGCCATACAAAACAACGAAACAAAACGTGCTACCCTCAGCGAGATATATTCTTATATCACGAAGGAATTCCCGTTCTTCGAGAAGAACAAGAAAGGCTGGCAGAACTCCATTCGACACAATCTGAGCTTGAACGAATGCTTCATAAAAGTCGCTAGGGAAGGTGGCGCGCAGAAAGGAAACTACTGGACATTAGGTATGAATTACTTAAAACAAAACAAAGACTGAAATAACTGTAAGTACTATGTAAAAACAAAGCGAATTTAAAAGCAATTGCGATTGTCACTTAGTATTTGCCTAAGATGCGATTGGCTGGCGTGCGTTATCAACGTTTGCTACATATAATATGTCAAACCACGCCTTTACCACGTCAAACGATAATACATAGATCAGGGCTAAATCTTAATTATTAGATTGAATCTAGACTTGACCTCACTGCGCGGTGGGTATCGCGACGTCGACTGCCTAAGGTCGAGAAACATTTGTGTCACCTACACTACATACTGCACTATAGGATGAGTTATAGAAAGCGGACACTTAATACACTATTCTGTGCTGTTTTGTTGCCAAATACCTAGATGTCTATCTAACTACCTCGAGAATCAAAATGTGTGAAAACGTAAACCATGACAAAAAGCGCTTTGCGGTCTTACTTTCATACATTTTAATGATTGATGTCGGTGGCGCTTTTACTAGTCATGTAACTTGTTGATATTTCGGTGGTCAGTGCAGTATTGTTGTAGATCCACAATGCGGCGAAATGTTTGAGAACGGGAACTTCAGGCGAAGGCGTCGAATGAAGCGGCCGTTCCGGGCTCCCTACGCCAAGTCCCTCTTCGGCGACGGCTACCACGTGGCCCACGTTGGCCAGCACGTGTCGCATATGCAGCCTTTGTCGCTGGGACCTAGGAACTACTTCGGCTCAGGATCACCGTACCATCCTCCGACTTATGCGAGATATGATGCGTGAGTATACTAATAAGCATGTATTTTTGCACCATGATGACCGGTCCTTTCTGTTGATTTAAATTGATAAGAATAACAGAAAATGTAACTATGGGAATCCCTTTATTATTGTTTAGAGTTCTTCAAACTTTAATACAAATAAACTACCCCTTACAAAAAATATAACAATAAAAATGTTTATTACTTAAATCTCACTAATATTATAAAGCCGAAAGTTTGTTTGTATGGAGGTTTGTATTTGTTACCTTTTCGCGCAAAAATTTGCGTACGTATCATGCTGAAATTTTGCAAACGTTTAGATGTTGACTAGGATTAACACGTAGACTACTTTTTATCCGGGTACAATGCATGCGAAGCGGCGGGCACTAGCTAGTTAAACACAAACTTATTAGAAGTAATTCTGTAAAAGACCTAGGAGTCCTTTTTGATCCCGAACTTACTTTCCACAATCACATGCATAGCATCACAATTGATTGTTTTAAAAGACTTGGTTTTGTCAATCGTACCTGTCGAGATTTCTCTAACATTATGGCCATATGAACGCTGTATACCGCGCTAGTCAGGTCTAAATTGGAAGTGTGCTCTTGTGTATGGAATCCCCATGAAACCACATACACACTTATGATCGAAAAAGTTCGGAAACGATTTTTGAGATATTTATATCACAAAGTCACACATATCCAAAAGAGGGGAAATAAGGTCATAAGAATTCCGTAACACATTAGAGCTTTGCACCAATGCAATGACAACTGTCTCTCGCCTTTGACAGTACAGCGCCAACAGCCGACCTGTGTACTTTTCCGTACAATTATGAAATATTTTTGGCGGAATTGTTGTTTAGACAAACAAACCTGTCAAATAAAACATGCCCAGATAGATAAATAGATAGAAGATAGAAAATGCTTTATTGCACACCTTAAACTAAACAAATTAACAAAAAAAGAGGAACACTAAACATAAAGTGATAGATGAATTTGAATAGATTTTGTAAAAAAAAACAATTATTTTGTTCAGGTTTAATAATTTGTTATCAAAACTTTATTAATTTGATAGTCAGTTATTAATTACTCATTGAATTAGATATTATTTTCACATGTTTATTTTATCCGAGACATAATCATTATAATATTTACGTTTCTTGCTTGCATATTGTTTACATAACAAACACTAATGATATTACTGATTAAAGCATGCTTTTTACTTCCGATTTCCGTAATAATTAAACTTTTGAACGTCTCACTTATCAACCGAGTGTCATTTATAACCTTGAATAAAAGTTTAGATAGTATAAGAGAGCACGACCTTGTTTTGAGTAAAGTTGATAAGAAATCACCTAACTTGAAGTCACCTTATTAATATTTTACAGATTTCTTACTTTTGACCGAGAAGAGTTCTGATAAGCCCTGATAGTATGAATATAATTACTTCGTGATGATATACCTACACATGCTGTACGTTGCCGTGGTGTGCCGGCAGTAGAATGTTGCGCCTTTTTCTCTTGCCCGTGAATGCAGTTAGTATCTGCCGAGGCATACAGGCGGAGGATGGACAGCAATGTCTTTCCGTGTATCAACATCCCGTTCCACCTGCCAACCCGCCTGTTAAGCGTGGTGAGTATGGCAACAATCCACTCATGATCAGTATCTTCTCATACAGAGGTTCATAGGCTTTGTCCAACAGTGGACGTCGTACGACTGAGATGATGAAACTATGATATATATACTCTTTTAGGTGATCACAACTCTAAATTTAGAAACGTCAGATCTCTAATTATAATTAGTTTTAGGAAATTTAAAATAGAATTGACACCAGTATAGTCGCAAAATGGCTTAAACTGAATAAAATCCTACACTTTTCTTCAGTTGAAAGAGAATAAGACTTAAAGAGACGCATTGATAAACAATTATAGAAAGTAATTGTTTTAATTAATAAAACTATTGGTAATTATGAAAAACCCAACTACCAATTTCCAGCAAACATGAATAATTCAAATATCTATTCCGTTTGTTTTGTAATTGCTGAAGGAAGTTAAAATCCTTGTCGCAAATATCGCTTTTGAGATAATTTACTTTAGTACCGGTAGCCGATAGTGCTCTGTCAATAATGAGGTTTGCGCAGATATCAAACTCTTCCGTACGGCTACCGGTACTAAAGCAAATTACCGCAAAAGTGACGAAATATATTTCAATAACCTTTTTTTGAATCGGGAGAGAAAGAACCGAGTTATAACGGACCGCACCCGCAGGTTGGATATGAATTTGCAAAATATACAGAACTTCATAGTTATCGGCACTGAACAATTTTTTACTAGTTTTTTATTTCAGTGTTTATCACACATTTTGAATGAAATGAAAAGCATAATTAAAATGTATTCATAATCGGTGCGGTGCAAGGCATATCAAGATTCTCGACCCGTAGTTTAAGGATTCCGCGGCTGGATTGGTAAGAGGGTCGCGGCTTAAGGAAGTTTGATTCGATTCCCGTAAAAATCGAAAATTTTAATTAACCATAATGTTTTCATTTATTTGAAGTGCAACATTTGTTGTAGGACCTGGCTCGGGCAGCCACCCAGCAGTCTGGGCTACGCGTCGGGCATGGGCCGCAGTCCGCCGGGCTGCTCGCCGCACGGAGCCCTGCAGCATCAGGCTTCTTCCGCCAACCCCTTCGCCACGCATCAGTTGCAAGGACAGGTATGTTGAAGACCCTTGGTTCTACTGCAGCCGCCCTGTAGTTTGAGCTACGCCACGGTCCGCTTGGCTGCTCGCCGCACAGAGCCCTGCAGCATCAGGTTTCTTCCGCCAACCCCTTCGCCACGCATCAGTTGCAAGGACAGGTATGTTGAAGACCCTTGATTCTACTGCAGCCGCACTGTAGTTTGAGCTACGCCACGGTCCGCTTGGCTGCTCGCCGCACAGAGCCCTGCAGCATCAGGCTTCTTCCGCCAACCCCTTCGCCACGCATCAGTTGCAAGGACAGGTATGTTGAAGACCCTTGATTCTACTGCAGCCGCACTGTAGTTTGAGCTACGCCACGGTCCGCTTGGCTGCTCGCCGCACAGAGCCCTGCAGCATCAGGCTTTTTCCGCCAACCCCTTCGCCACGCATCAGTAGCAAGGACAGGTATGTTGAAGACCCTTGGTTCTACTGCAGCCGCACTGTAGTTTGAGCTACGCCACGGTTTGCTTGGCTGCTTGCCGCATAGAGCCCTGCAGCATCAGGCTTTTTCCGTCAACCTTCGCCGCGTCGCGCGATCTGTCCGCTGACTTCGACCGCATCTGTTTTGCCGCGCCGCTCCTCGCGCCTCTTATTAGTGACCGTAGCCTTACAGCCGACTGATAGCAGGTACGCAGGTAGGGTTCGATTTCTGCCGCGAGACAAATGTTTGTAATTTTTCTACAGATATTTGTCCTCGATCTGGGTATCTATGTTTGATAGGTATGTATTGACAAATTATATACTTATACTTATCATCAAAGATTTAAATCGTTAGATATGCTCTGACACAAACTGTAGCATTGACTTTATAAAATATGTGTGTTAACAGTGATGCCGACGCCCGCAAACTGGTTTTGCCAATAAACAAAACTTTTATTGTGCAATTTTATGAAATAAAATAAGATACCACGTCCGGCTAACACTATGTTTAGAGGTACACTGATTCCATACGAGCGAGCTATCTCATTTCGTGTAGAAAGAAACTGGCGGCGCGGCGCGGTGTGGAGCGGTCTCGACGGCAAAGACGTATCTAACGATTTTAAATATTTGCTTATCATTTATAAGTATGGTACCCATATCTGGTCTGGCTTTGTTTCGTTTATTAAAGTTATTTAAACAATGTGGAGGGACTGGGAGTATCCTATACTTGCCGTACCAAAATCCCTTATTATGGAAAGGAGAGCCGAAAACAGCTCGTGTTTAAAGGTGAAGATGTGGTAACCAGAGCTTCCGATTCGAGAGAACCAACCCTGGTTCATTTTACCTACTACACGTTTATTTTTGGTTAACACTAACAGATATCATAGCAAGTAAAGAGAAACTAATAAGGCTGAAATACACTTACTACGGTACGCGTTAGGTACCTAAAATAATAGTGTAATGCATAGAATGCGTTGTATGTGTCATCGTCATCATCATCATCATCATATCAGCCCGTTGACACACACTGCTGGGTATAGGCCTCCTCTTCAGCACGTCAACGTAAACGGTCCTGTGCAAGTCTCATCCACTGTCGTCCGGCGACCCTGGCTAAATTGTCCGCCCATCTGGCAGGTGGTCTGCCTCGAGGCCGTCTCGCTTCCATCGGAAACCACTCTGTATTATGTTGTATGTGTAATGTATATTAAACCACAGAACTCAGAACTGGACCTCTACTGAATTCTGTGTATTAAACAATAAAATACTATTAAAAACGGTAATAAAGGCTTAAGATATTTTACGTTTCATGTTTGGAATTTTCATCCAGTGTTTCTGTTTCGAGGTTCTATTCAAATTCACAAACAATACCTGGATAAAAATTATTGGTAAATTATGTTTAAATACATTATATCACTACTATAGCACCTTATTAGCATCCTTTTATTCGCGAATATGTTTAGCCTAAAAATGTAATTTGTATGAATTGTACAAATGTTAAAGCTTTGAAATTTATAACCTACTGGATGTCCCGGTGAACTTCGCACCGCCTTACTACTATTACTAGATACTAACTATGAATAGTAGTCTACTTCTATCTTCCCTTGCGTCGCATACGCAGGGCACAGCACGCCAGTCTTCCAGTCCACCAGACGCCAGTCCCGCGACCACGACCTGGTGCAATCCGGTCGAAACGTCGGGTATAAAATAAAGGTAATTACGCGATAAATACCCGATAATCCCATATTTTAATAATGTGTTGTGATCGCGAAAGTTTAAAAAAGACTAGTCTACTTCTACTACTGCTTCTCTATTAATTAGAGTAGTAGTAGAGTAGTTTTAGTAGTACAACTACTCTACTACTACCCTACAAGTACTTTACTACTACTACTACTACTCTATAACTACTCTATGACCTACATTACTCCAAAATATAATCAGATTGAGCTAAACCGTCTCCATGGTCTAATCTACGATAAACTAAAATTCATCAAAATCGGTTCAGCGGACGTAAAATGGGAACATACATCCATACATTCTTACTTTTACTTTATATTAAGTAGGGATATCGTCATCATCACTCCAGCCGTAAAAAGTCCACTACTGAACAGGCCTCTCTCATGAATGAGGGGTAACATTCTACTGCCTGCACCCCACGGCAATGAATAACGGAAATGTATACAATATATATATATATAGTAGGGATAAATATGTATATATTATATAGTGTAATTTGACGCGTGATAGGGATACATATCTTCCGTACTGACTGTGTGACTGACAGACAACGCACAGCCTAAACCACTGGACCTAGAGACTTGAAATTTGGCACACATATACCTTAAGTATGCTATAGGTGCACTAAGAAGGGATTTTGTGAAATTCCCACAGGAACGGGAACTACGCGGGTGAAACTGCGGGGTGTGGCTAGTATATAATATTATACATTACCCCAACATGTACCCTACCAAATAAATATCTTACGGGTTCACTCGGTTTCCATGCAATGGAAACTCGTTGACGGTCTAATCGGGCTGAATCGGATCTGTCCTATCTCGCTAAGGTCAATCATCTAAAATTCTGGCTGAGTAGGCTCTATGTTCCTGAACAAAGAAACAGATTTCGCTTGTTATGCTTCTAACACGTACCTCCAATGGCTCTATCAGCCGAGCTCGACGTTACCTGTGGTTGATTGCTTGTATGCCTGTTATAAATTTTATTGTTTCACAAAGATTTGTTTGACGAGCTCTGTGGCGCAGCGGGCGAAGGTCCGCCTGCGACGCAAGGGGTTGCGGGTTCGATTCTCGCCTCGGGACAAATGTCTGTACGATCTGCAGATATTTGTTCAGGGTGTTCTGGGTGTTTTTCTATGTATAATAAAAATATCTATCTATGTAGTATAATAATAGTATAATGTATTAAGTATATCAGTCATCTAGTACCCATAACACAAGCTCTGCTTAGCTTGGGGCTAGATGATGCTGTGTGATTTGTCTAGCATTATTTATTTATTTATTATAAGGTATACGTAAATTATTATTTTCCTTTTATTTGACAGTGTGTGGCAAACTCAATAATGTTGCATTTTACCGTCACTATTATTAGTGTTTAAAGCATACCACGATTTAATTTGTTACATAATTAAAACAAGATTAAATCGGAAAACCGTGTAATCCAGTTCATGCAAAATGATTATACCGATAATATGTTGCCATAGTAGCCATAGCTTTATTTTCACGATTCATGCAATAGATGCCGTGGGGTGCCGGCAGTAGAATGTTACCCCTCCTCTCATGCCCGTGGATGCAGTAAGAGATGCTAAGGGATACCCCCGGAAGATGGGCAGCAGCGTTTTTCCGTGTATCAAGATCCCGTACTTCGCTCGCCAATCCGCCTACCAAGCGTGGTGAGTATGGCAACTACCCCTCATGGAGATTAATGAGGGAGGCCAGTGTTCAGTAGTGGATGTTTTACGGCTGAAATGATGATGCAAAAGTTTAGCAACTGTGTGTTATTTGAATCTGGAGAATTGAAAATTCCTATATTTTAGGAATTACAGGATGGCGTGAAATTGGTAGTAGAAAAGGGTAGAAGAATATTGAAGAGTGTTTGAGTCTGAAAATATAACGGCGAATTATAAGGCATAATTAGCTCAGAGTCGCTCAACGAGCTATGGAGAGGGCTATGCTCGGCGTTTCTTTACGGGATCGAATCAGAAATTAAGAGATATACGTAGAAGAACTCGGGTCACCGACATAGCCAAGCGGATCAGCACGTTGAAGTGGCAACGGGCAGGTCATGTTGCTCGCAGAGCGATGGCCTATGGGGCCTAAAAGTTCTCGAGTGGAGGCCGCGGACCGGCAAGCGTAGCGTAACACGTCCACCAACAAGATGGGCTGACGACCTGGTGAAGACCGCAGGTCGACGGTGGATGCAGTTCCCTTCCAACCGCAATAACTGGAAATCCATGAGGGAGGCCTATGTCCAGTGTACATGAAGTGTAAGATGTAGATTATGTAGTCCTATGAAGATGGTGTGCCAACCGCTAAACCTGTTAAGTGGAATCTATCAACTGGATGAAACAAAATAACATGGGTAGTTTTATATGGACCCCCTTGTAGCATTCTCGACTTCGTGTGTCATTTAGAAGAGTTATAATGTGTATATCTCAATAATTAATGAGTGAAAGACTCAATGACTGGGTGACGGAAGCTATGATCACTTCTTTTTTACATAAAAATCTGATAAACCAGTAATTTTTAGGGTTCCGGACCGAAATGGTAAAAAGGAACTCTTAGAGTGTGACTTTGTCGGTCTGTCTGTCACAGCATATTAATAAACAGTTTTTAGTTTTTCTTTAAACCGTAGTATTCAATTTAGTTACAAAAAAATACCTTTCCACCCCCTTGTCTCAGAAGTTTGCGGAGATAAACTCCTGAAATTGTTAAGCTTTTTGTGAAGTTAGGTCATGTGGGGTATCATAATGCAAAAGGCTTCATTTAAATAACAATAAAATGTTTTTATTTTTCCTTTAAGCCGTATAGTTTTTGATTTATTTACAAAAACTTTGAAAAAAATACCGCTCCCCTTCCTTCTTATCTCCAAAGTTTGTGGAGATAAACCCCTGAAACTTTTGTAGCGAAATTAAATAAAATTACAATATAACAAAAAACAAACACATGAAACTAAATTCCGGAAATAGACTAAACATAAACAGAAACAAATTAACACATGGCTACACATAATAGATAGAGCTTTTTGCCACTTACTCCGCTTACTCAAAGCATAAGAAGCATTTCGAAATATATATATATATATATCTTAATTTTAATAAAACGCACTAAAACGTCACGTCACCAGATATAATAGTTCTGACAGAATGCTGGATATTAAAATGCTACGATCCCCCTACTATTGAGGGGTATGTATCGACTTCGAGTATAAATAACATTTTACAAAATGATGGAGTTGTAATCTTCTTCTTACGAACCTACGTTTGCAAATGCAAATTGCCTGAAAACAATAATAAACCATCATAATTGCCATAATTTCAATTTTTCTCTCTTACTCTAACACCGAAAACTTTGTTAATTATCTAGACGAAGCTTTGTGCAGCCTGTCCCATTATAAAAACATTATTATAACAGGCGACATGACATTTTCGACTAACTAGAAAGTCTGGGATTACGAGATAAGCAACAAGAATTGATGAAAAGTTTCTTTAACGACAGGAAGCAGAGTGTCAAAATCGGGGAATACTTCAGTGATGACTGCTGAGCTACCAGTGACTTACGGAGTTCCACAAGGCTCTATTATTGGTCCGGCTCTCTTCCTGGTGTACATGAACTAAATATGTGAAATAGAAGATCAAAACACTAAACTAATAGCATTTGCTCATGACACGGGTCTTCTATTCCAGGGAGAAAGTTTTACAGAAGTCTTTGAGCATTATCAGAATGGGTTTGACTTGGTAGCGAAATCACTCTACCAAAATGACAATGGATGCAGCAATTAAGACCACATAATGTAACGTTCTCATTACGTAAAAATGGACAGCCAAAAAATGACGATCACACTGTACATGCTCACACCATGGAGTGCATGAAAAACTTTACTAAAAACTGCTCCTGTGCAATACTCAAAAGACATGACACAATAAAATACACGGGCATTAAAATTAACCAACACATGACGTTCGGACCCCATATAAACTTAATTTCAGCTAGAAGCTAAAATAAGCTAATGATAGCTATATTTAAAAATGGAAAAGCATTTATTCGTACTTCAAACTTATACATAAATACTGACAATAATGCTTGGTGTTAATTATGGTGGTAGTGCTTTTTCATCCTTTTCACATAAATACACCCTGTAATTACGTGAAAAGGATGAAACCTCCCGTTTAAATAAAAATACTGCCTTACGGCAAGGTAATATAAAGTACTTTCTTTACGGAGAAAATTAAATGACATCAATTTTGTTTCAGCTGCAAAGTCCGCTACAGCCTATGCAGTCCATGTCAATGAACACATACAACCCCGTCGGACTGAATGCTCTCGGTGAGTCTCGTTTACATTATTTAAATAACTACCCGGCGAACTTCGTACCGCCTTATATACTTACTACAACTACTCACTACTACTGCAACTACTACAGTAATAACCCGCTTTACGCGAGGGATACGTTCCGGAAAAACTCGCGTTAACTGAAATTCGCGTATATCGAGGTTTATGATTACCTAAACATAGTCAAAATACAGTACAAAAAAATACGAATCATTTTAATCAAACACCTTAATTCTAAGAACACTTTATGCAATACATACATATCATTAATTGTTTTTTACAGAAAAATACATATTGTCTTTTGGGTAACGTTTTTTTTACGTTCTTGTAAAATACGTTCATAACACCCAACACTGTTTTTAATTGTTTGACACACGGTCAAGACACGGTCATCATTATTGTCTATACTCTGCAATATGTCCAAACATGAATAAATTTTAAATTTGAAATTCGCGTTTAGTGAAACCGCGCATAACGGGGTCGCGTAAAGCGGGGTATTACTGTACTACTCTACAACTACCCTTTTTTGGTGACGTGGGGGAAATCTATAAACAGATACCATGCTGCATAAAGGCACAGCATGGTTATGTGAAGTTGTCTCGTGACCACTTACTAAAACCCCCCCGATAGCCAGCATCGTTGTAGCAAATATTAATTAGCAATAAAAAATTGTAACGATAAAAGAGTGTATTTAACTTGTACAAATAAAATTTGAGTGCACACTTGGCTAGACGAGGTAGACGAGGCCGGGTAAAACATTGACTGAGTGAAAGAAAAAAAGAAGAAAGAAAACACATTTATTGGCACACAAGGCATACAGGTAAACAACAAAATCAAAAAAATATTTAACAAACAACATAAAACAACAAAACAGAATTATTCTAGCAAAATTACAAAATTCTTGCGATAGCAAGGATGAAATCAAGAGCTAACCTATCTAAAATAAAAAATAAAAAAAAAACAGAAAAAGCAAACCAATATTACAAACTATGTGGGTAAGGCCCTATATGACGAGTGAGCCAAAAGGTGACGTCTCAGCATAATGCTGCTTACCACTCGGAAGCGGTACGCAACGCTGGTTTTCAGTCGTCACCAAGTTGCCATCACGAACGCAGACTAGTGGTGGCGAGTGGTGGCCTTGGCAGCGCCATACAAATGCGTATCATCCAGGGATAGGTGGTGACATAATTATATGGTGCGAGGAGCCCAAAAAAGACTAGTTGGGCATAAGCGAAACGCGGCCTAGGTATACCCAGCCAGATATCGGTCTTATCCGATGATGATACTAATAAAATGAAATGTATAGTTTTTATTTGTTTAATATTTTCGGTCACCTATATTTAGATTTGCCACTTATCTGCAATACACTATAATATATATATTTTTTTAAATAATTTATTATTTATACAGGGTTTTGGATACATGACACCCTCATAATTTAGATTACAATTGAATTTACAATTTCATTTGAAAATCTTTCTTTAGCTGCACGGTATATTTCCATAAGTCCCTTGCATCAGCGACATTGGTTCGGAAAGTATGCTGTTGCAACCTCCGCCCTGCCACAGGCACTATTATATTTATTCCTAAAAAGGTAAACCTTTTTTGAGGTGACACATGTATTTTTAACTAAAATACATCTGCCACCTAAATTTAATAACCAAGTAATACAAATCAAACGCCTCACACAAGCGGAGCGAGCACAACGAGCGTGCTGCGACAGCAACGGCCAGAACCAAATTATGCTTGGTGATTAAATTTAGGCGACAGATCTACTATTTCCGGAACAAATATTATAATGTGCTGTAGGAATGCTCTCCACTATGTCCAGACAGGCCTCCCTCATCTGCAAGATCATGTAGAGTTGTATCCATACTCGCCACGCTTGGCAGCGCAGTACGGGATGTTGTTACAGGGAAATACCCTGCTGCCCATCTTCTTGAGGTATCCCTGAGCAGATTCTTACTGCATCCATGGGTAAGAGAGGAGTGGCAACATTCTACTACCGGCACCCCACGGCATCTTCCGCCCATCTTCCGGTGGTGTCATTTCTAAGGTTCCGGAGGATATCGTTTTTATTAGCCTAATTTAATAAAGATGTCACCATTTCAGCCATAAAACGTCCACTGATGAACACAGGCCTCCCTCATGGATCTCCATGAGGGGTAGTTGCCATTCTCACCACGCTTGGCAGGCGGGTTGGTGAGCGCAGTAAGGGATGTTGATACACGGATAGACGCTGCTGCCCATCTTCCGGAGGTATCCCTTAGCAGGCTCTTACTGCATGAGGAGGAGGGCATGAGAGGAGGGGTCTCATTCTACTGCCGGCACCCCACGGCGGTAATAAAGATGTAATCTCCTTGTAATAAGTGAAGCTGTACACAGATGGATGCCCGAGCCCCGGCTCTGCATACGCCACGTCCGCGGGCGGGTTCTCGCCGAGTCGGCACCACGACATCGTGACGTCTTCAGACGCGGTCACGCGGTTCCCGTTCTGGACTGAAGGTGCGTTTCACAGCAGTGCACTCTTATATCCAAAAACAATAAAATGCAATTAAAATATCTAGTAATGCTGAGATGCATATGCACCGCCCTCCCGTCCGCTAATTATGCACATGCAGGGAGAACCGGGCTGTTAGTGCAACATGCATACCCAAACCCACACGACGACACGTGTTTCACCTCTCCGCGAGGCATCTTCAGGTGAAACGCCTATAACGCATTATGTTGTTTTAATATTTATTTATCTTAACAATTTCTGACGAGCTCTGTGCCGCAGCGGGCGAAGGTCCGCCTGCGACGCAAGGGGTTGCGGGTTAATTCCCGCCTCGGGACAAATGTCTGTACGATCTGCAGATATTTGTTCAGGGTGTTCTGGGTGTTTTTCTATGTTATAATAAAAATATCTATCTATCTATGTAGTATAATGTATTAAGTATATCAGTCATCTAGTACCCATAACACAAGCTCTGCTTAGCTTGGGGCTAGATGATGCTGTGTAATTTGTCCAGCAATATTTATTTATTTATTTATCTAGTTTTAATTCCTTTAATTCTTCTGGTCGGCGGCTGGAACGAAAGATATCTTTCGTTCCAGCCGCCGACCAGAAGAATTAAAGCAATTAAAACTAGATATTTTCATTGCATTTTATTGTCATATGGATTTCCGCAAAGTAACGCCTGATTCCATTAATTATATCCAAAAAACATTTTTTTTCCACATATGCACAGAATCACTTGCTGCACCCATTGCTCTTCTTTATAATAGATCGTTCCATGATGGTTATTACCCTAATATTTGGAAGAAAGCATACGTTGTACCCATCCATAAATAAAACCGACCAAGTGCTAAAGGCGGTTTATATTTGTTGGAGAACCTTGACAGCGCCACCTCTTCTCTGATAGCGGAACTTTATATAAGTTTCGAGATTTTTTTTACACTTTCGATGACTTCTAAAAGACTTTTCAAATTAGAGAGTTCGTTATTATTTTCCTGTAATCTTTACATACACTTCCATTAGCTATAATAGTTTCAAGTTTCAACCTCGGAGATAAGGGTATTTTTTCAACATTTTTGTAAAAAGGTCGAAAAAAAAAGCTTAAAGAAAAAAAACCGTATATTAATTTGCGAATAAAGCCCTTTTATATGATACCATATGACCTAGTAACTTCACTTAAAGTTTTTGAGACCCCCTTTGAAAAAATATTTTTATAAGGTTGCAAGGGCGCCTTTTATTTCTGTCATATTTTATAATACATACACATGTATATGAATGACATTAGCTATTGATTTTTTTCTGTTGAGGTATAATTATGATTTATGATATGACTTTTGCTTTACCATAGCCCCACAACAAATACCCCCCGTATTTGCTGCAAGGTTTCTTTGTAAGTACCTACCTATCTATTTTCATGTTAAACACTTTTTGGACACGAGATTTCAACGAACACATACAGTTTCTGGTATGAACAATAGACAACCGTTACCTATGATCAGCGTCATAATGACGCCATGCTCCTCAGTCATGATGCCGAAAATGTTTATTTTATTATTTTTAGTGGGTACTTTTAAATAAAAGCTTGTTTGTTAAAAAGTTATTTTACTTTAAATTTATTACTTTTGGTACCTATACAATTTATATACTTTTTTGTTATAAGTTAGTGCTAGTTTGGAAATATCACGTTTCGTTTGACCATAGTTCCTTTTTGTATTAAAGCGACATCTATAATCTGCACTGTGTACTACGAGGACTGTAACTTTTCTCACCCAACTAGAATTGGGAAAGTTGCGAAAAAATGTCATCGCCTCAGATTAACTTCCGAAATTTTACGCTAGATGGAGCTAGCAACAGCGATTGAGCAGTTATTTCTACAGGCAAAGTACCGTACGTAGTAACGTAGTTTTACAAACTTTGAGGCTCACATGAATTTTCTTGGTAATTGAATTGATATTTAGCGAAGGAAGATAAGATTAATGTTAATAATTTATAATGCTGGACATTTCACACAGCACCATCAAGCCCAAAGTAAGCAGAGCTTATGTTATGGATCCCTACTAATATGGGTTGATAGACTACATAATTTTATTTTTGTAAATACATATGTACATAGAATAATACCCAGACCAGGGAGAAATATCATTACTAACTTTTGTCCCCTGACGGGAATCGAACCCGCTACGCTGAATACCAATCGGCTATTAGTGCTACCAGATACGAATTCAGCGGGCGGGGAGACACCGAGATGCCGAAGGTATCCCTTTTTTTACTGCATCCAGGCAAGAGAGAAAGGGCAACATTCTACTGCTGGCACACCACGGCACGGTAGTTTGATAACTATCATCATCATCATATCAGCCCGTTGACACGCACTGTCGTCCGGCAACCCTGGCTAGATCGTCCGCCCATCTGGCAGATGGTCTGCCTCGAGGCAGATAACTATATCAATTATTAATTTAATGTTTTGTGGTTTTGTTCGCAGGCGGCTCTCCCAGTCCGAGCACCGGCTACGTGCCGGCCTTTTCTCCGACGCGTCGCCACGACGCCGTCACGTCGTCAGACGCCGCGCGCTTCCCCTTCTGGCCAGACGGTGAATAGCATGCTTGTGAACCGCTTATAGGTGGGCACCATGTGCTTACTACATTTCCACATACATCTCATTTTAAGGGAGGTTGTCCTAGATTTGTCTTTGAGATTATAAGTTCTACCAGCCTACTGCTGGACCTAGGCGTCCCGTCTTCATCAACATCTTTGGGGATGCTCAATGAATTGGGGTAGTATCAGTCAAAGATTTAAATCGTTAGTATCAGGGAGACAGAGCACATTGCACCCTAACGCAGGGTGTCAGACCTGTTCTGCCCTACTAGAACTAGCAGAGTAACCGTATTGGCTAAGGGCGTCTGTCCACAGTAGCACACGTGGGTCACGCGCGCGGCTGTGTCACCCGTGCCGCATGATACAATAGCCGCAAGCAGCGTGTTCCTTGTGTGCTGGTGTGTTCCTTGTGTTATGATGGCAGTGGCAAAGCCAAATGGAAGGGTTCCAATGCTTGTTCATGCAAAGGAGTACAAATCATCACCGACGTTCCGCGTTAGGCGTTCCAATACTAACCGTCTCTGGGACGCTAACATTGTTTAAGCATCCCCGAAGGAGATGCAGATGTTTATGAAGAAGGGCATGATCAAGTCGATGAGCTCTTTAGCGATTCCCGCTCTGTAACAGGACGTGTTAAGCTTTCTTTTTGATCCCTAAATTAAGCTGTTCTTGTCGATTCGGACGTTTCAAAGACGTTTCGGTCGCCCAGTTTTTTAGTAGTTTTTATAATGTAACAGTAGGTACCTACCCTTTTACGTTCCATGTTAGAAATTAAAATCTGTTTATGTGTCTTGCTAGGTACAATCTAAGCCGTTTTAAAATTGAAACAAATCAGTATTTTTTCATTTTCTGACTAGAACAGACAGTAGACCTAAGCATAGCCTTGATAATGGTGTGACGTTAAACCCGTGATGTTTAATACCTACAATTAGGATAAATTAGCCTTTATTAGTAAATTAAAGATTTAAAATCCCTTAATTTAGTTTATTAGCAAAGACCTCCTCCAATGGCTATAGCATTGTTTCCTGTCACTCTTCAACAGTATTCTCCTAATGGTAGGGCAACCGAAACGTCTTTGAGCATCGACAAAAACGGCTTAAATCAGGGATCAACGTACAAACCCTAAAAATGAGATTAGACTTTGGAATTCGCATTTTTACTGCATGAAGACGCAGCGTCTCAAAACATACCTAACCAACAAACTGCTATTTTATTCTGGCATGTTTCTACAGCATGCTGTCTCCTCATAATGACACAACGAACCTACCAACGGCATGGTTAAAATTTGCTATCCAAGGAGAATTTTTTTATGATGGTAAAATGCATGTTGCATCCTCTTCTGTCCGAGGATAACCAAAGGGGTATGTTGGACTCACCACTGCTACCAACAAAGTGTTAGTGGACAGAGGCATACCAACTAAAAACCCATCGCTGTTCCGCCTTTCACCTTAGCGCCAGAGCGTCGTCGAACCATTCGTCACCGGACTATTCGTTCGACGGCGCACTAGCACTTGACAGGGTTGCGGGTTCCCGGTTGGATTCGAAGAAGGGACCCTATCTAGCCAAATTTAATTTACTAAACCTAACATAAAGCTTTTTGACGTAGCATTGATATTTTGACATTGGAATTGCTTACAATTCACACTGTTAAGAGTGGTCAACAATCCACAGTAAATAAAAAAAACACTAAAGGTTGTCAAGTGATATTTAGGTGGAGTTGGTACTGGCAGTTGGTACTGTTTGCGTTTAGTAGGTATCTACCTACATCGAATGATCGAATCATACATTGCCGCGGGGTGCCGGCAGTAGAATGTTACCCCTCTCTCATCCCCATGGATGCAGTAAGAGCCTGCTAAGGGATACCTCCGGAAGATGAGCAGCGGCGTCATTCCGTGTATCAACATCCCGTACTGCGCTCACCAACCCGCCTGCCAAGCGTGGTGAGTATGGCAACTACCCCTCATGGATATCCAAGATGGATCCTGTTCAGTAGTGGACGTTTTACGGCTGAAATGAGGATGATGAGTACCTACATCGAAGTTGGTAATAGTTAGATATCATTGTAGGGTCTCATGTGTCCTTAATTTAATTGATTTTTTCTGTCTGCCAACTCTATGTCTAGGGTGACGGGCGTAATGCAGTGCAGCGTTGGTCACGTGATTAATGAACGTAATAATTTGATTACCGCTTAACATAAGGTGGGCTTTTGGCTTGTCTCGTCATTTAGTCGTATAAAAAAGAGAAGCCCTAGACTGGAATAAGTGGAAGAGAAGAAGGGAGGCATTTGCCCAGCGGTAGAATTCTGCTATTATTTTTTTTGTTTCCTTTTTCAATGTTCTTTTATTCATCAGGTGCTGTCAAGGATGAGTCTTCGTTGAGCCACGTCGTCTATAACCCAGGAGCATATTCAAAAAGTGTTATATGAGCCAGATATTTAGAGGGATGCATGAAGTTAGAAGTCAGGGATGATGAATTTAATATTTAAAACGAGCGTAGTGGGTGGGTGTAAAATGTACCTGTGTAGAACAGAAACATAACGAGACTTGTTACAACCCTCCGAATAATAACTAAAGATAGAGGCCATAGATACTAAAATAATAATCAAATACATCATTCTGTACTGACAGTGCATACAGTACCACAGTACTATAGGTTTTACTATAGGTGTACTCAATTTTGTAAGGTACCTTACCTAGTAGTTGCACTTCAAATGATTCTATCTGACCGTACCAAGGACACACTTGTTTACGAAGGACATGCATCTCTTTCTAACTCCTTAAGTTTAAGTTGTTTAGAATGATGTATTTGTTTGCTCTTATAGTTGGGATTCTATTACTACAGTTATTATTCTGAGATACTACCCGAGACCTTATGCATCATTATATGAATCAACCAATTTTGAACTCTTTTGTCATGTTAAAAGGTGAGTTAACCATTTGCTGTTTAACTGAGACATATCTTATGAAACAAGCAACTTTGCAATCTCTGTTAAAACCTTAATTAATCACTGTTATATTTTCGGTTTTTAACACGACAAAGGGGTATGTTTTCACTGCGTTTCTATGTAACTATCTAGTTTCATTTACAACCTACGATTTAAGCGTAAATTAAATCACAAAGTGCAAAATTTTAAAATGTGGCAAAATAAATAATAGAAATTAAATATCATGTTAGCAAAATGATAATACAAGTGACTAGTTAAAGCCAAATGTGTTTCGAAATGTTTTAGCTATTGAATTGAGCCTAACATGAAAATATCTGAAAAAATTATGTGACAAAACGAAAACCTTTAGAGACTTTTTACCCTTTACATGTAATTTTATGCCAAAATCAGTGGTGATAGTGAGGTATTACATGATACCCATTGGCATATGTAAGAACCAAATATTTAGGTAACTGGATGTTGTATTTATAAATTCTTTATATTATAAGTAATAGATATTGATGTTTGTACTGGTAATTAAATATCGCAGACAAAAGTTCCCAGAAATATTTGACATGTGATCTCATTTAAAGAAATTACCTTTAATGTACTTTAATAAATTGGGCAAAATCTTAGACCGGATAGTCCGGAAGATACACACCAAGCAAAACCCTAAATTACATTATCAATTGTACCTATACTTTATTCACGTTAGGTATCTAAACAGCACAAGATTTTTTACATGTAAGTTATTGTAAATTAAGTGTGTGTATCCATGCAGATTTAGATAATTACTGGCTTTGTAAAATAAATGTATGTAATGTAAAATAAACCTATTTCCAAAATGACATTCATTTTAATGAAACTACCCACATTAATTAATTAAAGCCGTCTGTCCACTGCAGCGCGTGGACCATGCTGCGTATGGCTATGGTGTCACCCGTGACGTGACGGATTCGACTCAGCCGTATTTAGCAGGGATGTTACGTAGCTTCCATCCGGTCGGACTCCGACTATCGACTATTAGGTTCTGTAATCTGTGCGCCGACAATACTCCGATAATTTCCAATGGGAAATTATACTGAAGGTCGCAACCCAGCCACCGCGGCCAGAGTGCGCTCAAAACATTTTTTTAAGTGCATTTAATTTTACGAATAGCTACATTTATGATCATAATTAACTATAAGAAAGATGAAATGCGCTCAAAGCACCTTTTGAGTGCATTTCATCTTCCTTCACCCTCCCTGGTCGTGGTGGTTTCCAGTAAAACCGCCTCCGTAACATTTATTTATTAAGAACATCCATCGAATTAATCACAATGAAAACTTCAAATAACTTATACAGGGTCTTAAAAACTATGAGACGGACGAATCGGCCTTGCATAATGCTACCACTGATGCACTAACGTTATATAAATCTGAGAAAACACCTCAGCCCAAATAATAATAATAATAATAATGCTGGACAAATCACACAGCATCATCTAGCCCCAAGCTAAGCAGAGCTTGTGTTATGGGTACTAGATGACTGATATACTTAATACATTATGCTACATAGATAGATATTTTTATTATATATAGAAAAACACCCAGAACACCCTGAACAAATATCTGCAGATCGTACAGACATTTGTCCCGAGGCGGGAATCGAACCCGCAACCCCTTGCGTCGCAGGCGGACCTTCGCCCGCTGCGCCACAGAGCTCGTCAAATGAAGAATATAAACCTACGAACTGTAATGCTGAACTGTAAAGCTATTTCAGAAAAACACTTAAATAACTCCTTTGTTACCTACGTGAAAGTCGATTTTATTGCATGGAAATATGTCAAAAATTGTCTAAAGCCATTGGTCATTAGTTTGGTTTTGTCATACAAAACTGTCAATCATTGGTACATCATTGGTATTTCCCAGGGGTAGATTATTAATTGCGGCCTTTAGGGTGCGGTCACGAAGTCAGCGGCGCGGGTCCAGCTCTCTGAGTGGAGCTGGATTGCGACATAGACACAATGCTGCTTAGCTGTTGGCTTCAGAGGAGAGTGGGGGAAGTAAATAAATAATGCTGGACAATTCACACAGCATTATCTAGCCCCAAGCTAAGCAGAGCTTATGTTGTGGGAAATGACTGACATCCCAAGTCGTCGTCTGTATTAACTTATATTGCGGTCGGAGTATTTTCAACAACATAAAAGTGAAGAAGTATTTTATTAATAATGTGTTGGTTTTTTGTGTTAAAAATTTGAGAAATATTTTTGCAGATACTTGTCCCAGGTCTGGTTTTTTTTCTGTGATAGTATTTGTTTGTATTTAAAACATGTATTGAGGTAAATCGATCATCCGGTACCCATAATACAAGTTTTGCTTACTTGTGGGGTTGGTTGGTACGTGTAAAATATCCAGCATCATACATTAGAAGAAAAAGTAAATATTGCCTTGAAACATTAATTTTGATATTTTTATGTTTGATCATGATATTTTTTTCGTATTTTTTAAGTACCTAATACTTCTAGAAGATATACTAAAAACGCACTCTTTTTTCACAGGCGACCTTAATTATCTGTGTCAAGTGATTCGAGTATTTTTTTTTATTAAGACTTGAGCTTAGGTGATTCTATAAGAACAATCTCTATTTATCTATTTCTCTGGTTTGTCCCACCTTAATGAGCGTTGACAGTTCATGTTGGTCATAATCTGTCATAATGCCCTTTTACTTATCTTTTTTGATAAAGTCCTGTCAAATTAAGATTAATTATTACAATACTGCGATAAAAATAAAATGGCCGCCAACATGGCTAGCCAAATAACTTACGAATATATAAATTAACTTGACACTGGCGGAATTGTGTTAAACCAAACATGGGAACATGGATGCCGTGGGGTGCCGGCAGTAGAATATCACCCTCTCCTGCCCGTGGATGCAGTAAGAATCTGCTAAGGGATATCTCCGGAATATGGGCAGCAGCGTCTTTCCGTGTAAGAAAATCCCGAACTGCGCTCACCAACCCGCCTGCCAAGCGTGGTGAGTATGGCAACAACCCCTCATGCACTTGGATCTCTAAGTCAATGAGGGAGGCCTATGTCCAGCAGTGGATGTCTTACGGCTGTAATGATGATGATGAAACACAAAAAGCCATAAAATAAAGACAAGACAAAAAACCAATAGAACCACACTATTGTGTCATGTCTAACAGTTTCATACTTTGTATGGTTAGAAACACATTTAACAGTGTGTCATATAGTTATAATGCACGAGTTTAAAGCCGATTTGCTTCTGATGCAACACGAAATATCATGTCACCATAATAATGCGTTTAGCCGTTAGCCGTGGGGTGCCGGCAGTAGAATGTTACCCCTCCTCTCGTGCCCGTGGATGCAGTAAGAGCCTGCTAAGGGGTACCTCCGGAAGATGGGCAGCAGCGTCTTTCCGTGTATCCACATCCCGTACTGCGCTCGCCAACCCGCCTGCCAAGCGTGGTGAGTATGGCAACTACCCCTCATGGAGATTCATGAGGGAGGCCTGTTCAGTAGTGGACTTTTTAAGGCTGGAATGATGATGATGATAATGCGTTTCTTACGTCGCCTGTTCATTGTTATTCAAAGCCTAATTCTAACCTGATTGTTATTCAAAGCAAAATCTTATCTGACCTTTTATAGCTTGAAATAAGGATAACTCGGGACCGAGGTAGATATTTTTAGTTTAGATTAGCCAGGTGGATTAAACGCGTACCTATAGTAGGTAATTTAGAAGTGAGGAAGCCATCTCTTAAGATTGGGTTTCTCGTGCTGAAGACTATTTCAACTGACCAGACCTGATGACCGATACGATTCTAACTCTATTAATGCTATGAATACTATCTCTAAGCCCCGACGCAAAAAGCGGAGTGTAATAAGTTTGACATACCTCGTAAACGCCTGACCTGATTTTGATTTGGATTTTTTGTGTTTAAATTATTAATTATAGTCCTAGCTTCTATTAAAAATGATTGGCCTTTTCAAAACATTGAAATGGGTGGTAATTTTTGTTTTATTTGTAATAAAAATTAATTAGCAAACCAGCTAACCACTACAACCACTCGAACATATCTACAACCATTGTCCCATGGCAGGTATCGAAATTCCTACTAGTAATTTCTACTAGTAAATTTTGGCTTTTGTAAAACAGATGATTTTATACAACTAAATGACGAGACAAGCCGAAGGCCCACCTGTTGCTTAGCTGTAACCTCTACTTATAACAACTGCATCAGCCACTGTTACAGTATGAACACCATAATATAATAATAAAGACCAATTGTACATCTTTCGAGTTGAAATCCATGGTTCTTAACTGATTCCTAAATATTCACAAAATTGCAAAATATAGTTGTTGCGTTCACAACAAAATCAATGGACATATATCAATTCAAGCTAATATCGCGATATCATTCAAGGGCCACTCGATTCGGTTAATAAAAACTGCGATAGCGAAACCGTGTGACCGTGACCAGAAAATCACAAGTTTCCAAAATATTTTTTTTTTTAATTAATGGCAACTTATTCCTTTTTGAAGTAGTAATACTACTGCCAACTTCACGTAGCTTTTCAAAATATTAATTCGTCACCATAATTGCTGCCGTACAGCGTCTACTACTGAACATAGGCCTCCCTCATGGATCTCCATGAGAGGTCCTCTCCATGGCAGGCGGATTGGTGAGCGCAGTACGGGATGTTGATACACGGAAAAGCGCCGCTGCCCATCATCCGTGGGTATCCCTTAGCAGGCTCTTACTGCTTCCACGGGCATGAAAGGAGGGGTAACATGCTCCCAGAGAAAAACAGAAGGATAACCAATACTTTGCTTAAGATGACAAGACAAGACCTACGGATGATGGTGGGCGTCATCACGGGACACTGTGATCTCAATCGCCATCTTCTCAAGACAGGTGCCACAGACAGTGGACTATGTCGCGGGTGAAGAGGAAGAAACCGTGTGCTACTGCACTGTGGTGCCACAAGACAGACTAGAATAGAGACGGGACTGCAGGAGTCATGCAATTACATAATCTTCTTATCTATTCTATCTTCATAAACCTTCTTCTTCCACAAAATTTGCATACCCTTTGGGGATGCTCATGGAATGCTGCCGGCGACCCCGAGTCCTTCTCCGGTATATTTCAAGGAGTTGGGCTGGTTAGGTTAGGGTCGAGGCAGCACCTCGGGGGACAATGTACAATACACCCCAATGCGGGACGTCAGTGCAGATCTGGTAACCCCCCCTAGAATTAGAATTAGAATTAGAGGGGTAACATTCTACTACTGCACAACGGCACCCCGTTTATTGACGCTCCGTAATTTAAGTTTATGTTTTTGTTAGCTGGTATAATGCCCACATTAGTTGGGTGTTCACTCAGCTCACACAGCTGATCGGGGTTTATTTATGTTGTTATTATGTTATTTTTAAAACCTATAATCCTACTGCTGGGCAAGGTTCTCCATGCTGTGACGTCCTGTAATTACGGGAGCACCAGGCTATTAAGATTTAGTCCTTAGTATTATGTGTAACCCTGTGTTGGATGTCCTATTTAAATAAATAAATAAATAAATTTGCTTCCAATGCCTACTAACGCCGGCCGCTTCCCACCAGTCTTCTTGAATTTTATTATGTAATTGCAAAAAAAACGTATACCTTATAGGCCTTAATAGGATAATCTTAATCAATGGATTTAATTATTGTTTTTGCCCTTCATGTAGTTCATACAATATTGGACACGTTTTTTTTTACGTTATCCAAAAATAACGGTGAATCATTATGGCGAAATGTAACGTGACGTCGGGCGTCGACATGTTTCGGTGCAGTTTATGACTATGCTGTGACGACTCGACCCCCCCCCCCACTCCTTAACTTCAATTCTATGTAAGTAAGAATTGTTTCAAAAATTTGAAGAAACGAAAAATACTGCCGGCACTCCACGGAAAATGGTATTTTCTTTGAACGTTTATAAAATCATTAAACTTCAATCTGGGTTACTTACAATAGACGCATAGATACAAAAAACATTTTATTATTTTTTTATAAATACTTGCCTAATAAACTAGTAAATAAATATATACTAATACACTGTACTTCGTGTAAGTCCACAGAAAAATACATTCAAAAAAATATTTGAGTATTGTAAAGCTTGTTCTAAAATGCATGCAATTAAAAATAATGATCTTATAGATACGTGTAACTAACCACAGTAGATATAGATTTTGTAAACATTTATAAATCTCACCATTAATATTTAAAGCCTTAATTCATTGACACGCTTTCTATATGAGTACCTGTGGTGTTTATTTATTACAATTGTATTTCATGATTTTCACAATTCCCTTCATAAGAACATAAAGAAAGGTGATAACAGATCCGTAAAATGTCGTACTAAAAATTAAGAATTTGGTTCTGATCATACTTAATAATTATTGAGATGGACTGTTTTGTCATCACGTTCACTAATATTACTAGTCGCTGGCACTCGCAAAGGCTTGGAGCCTCTATTACTTATCGATTATTTAATCATAACAAAGACAGGTGCCTATACATAATGTTCTCGTATATCTAATTATTTTTGGTGGGTTTAAATGGTACTTATCGAATTATTTTGTAATTACCAATTACGTGATTGAAGAGTACCTACCTAACCGTAAATACCTGTGGAACAGATATGAATCCTTTTATTTGCGCACCATTTACTGTAAATCGTCTCTATATATGTAAATATATATATATATATATATATATATATATATATATATATATATATAGAGGTACACTACCTGGTACGGTATCTGCGCTCAGGTATCCCGTGACTTTTAATAATTATTACATACAAGTAAAAAAACAGATATTAAGACTTACTCTTCCTTATCTATCTAGATTCTCGACTAGCCCCAGGGAACTTTGTACCCAAGCTTTCGATACACATTAATAGTTTAATTTTAAAAATCACTTTCAATTAGTTTTACAGTCACGTCACATTGTTCACATATAACGTCACTCATTTATTAGTAGAAGTCCGACTGATGCATCTGAAACATCGTAAAGATTTCACCGAGATACTTGTACATGTACGCAGGATCCATTACTAGATAATACAAAGTTCATATGTTCTCGTTTATATGAACTCTCTTGAGGCGTAGAGACTTGCTCCTCGGTTCTGGCGTAGGGTTGAGGGAAGCTGGTCGCTCTACGCTAAGAGAACGTCCACGGGACCTTGCCACGACCACCTCGCTGTACACAGAGACATCACAATGCTTTTCACTTTTCAATTCACTCTCACTTTTCAAGCTATTATTGTCAGAGTCGTATTCATCGCATGAGTCCAGCACTCTGTAATACAATTGGAACGGTTAAAATAACAAGAGTATGACTATGGATGGCACTTCGCATTATTAGTAGTACTCTAAGTTATTCTCTTGGGTAGAATAGACTAAAATTAAATTACAGGTGTTGAGAATGTAGTTTTGCAAATGGAGGAAAAGTCTCTTCTCTCTTCACAAAACGTATCTTTTCTCCCTCTTGTCTGTGCTAACCAAGACAAAATCGCGTCCTAGGATGCGTCACAGCACGTCAGGAGTCTACATTTGTCAAGAAAACTTGTGCAGCAGCACAAACGGGATATCAAGATCCTGTTTTTTATTACATCCTGCTTAATTTCCTGTTTATAAACTCTATTTTATTTTATTTATTTATTAAGACACTCCTACGACATCTTCACATTACATAAACTTATCAATATTAGTCCAAATTTTGCGTTGCAAAAGATAATTCGCTAAAGCAGAGCGGTACGTTCGTTAAATGAAATTGGTATTAACATGGATCTTAAGCAATTGATGCCAGATTGGAGGTAGCGATTAAGGTGAAGCTCAGACTCACTGGAGCGGATGTCAAGGTCTGACAGTGTTGACTGTTGATCCGTGTCAATACAAATACTCGCACGCACTATGTCTAAAACATATGAACAGTGTCACCTTTTTTACGTACGACTTTCAGAATGTCATAAATGACAGTAAAACTGACTCTATTTCACAAGCTTTTATTTATTATATATACTTTGAGTGCGTACTCTTATTTGATCACAAAATTTCTTTTCGGGTGCCTTGGAGAGCATAATGACCAAATGATCACCTTCTGTAAGACCGCTCGCAATTTTATTGACGCCATTGACTTGCACAATAAATTGCTACAATTGTTTGTGCTAAATAATTACATCCAGGGCAGGAGACATAGGCTACTGGTAAAACCCTCATGCCGAACTGTCGCACGCGCCAACTCTCCGCTGCCTCGCACACCTGGTGCCATTAACAGGCTTGTTGTAGCTACCTATCCAGAAATTTACATATTTGCTGACGAATGGAATTTCTTTATTTTTATATGTACGACATTTTGTGAAATAATTAATTAGTGACTATTTAATGATTTAATTGTTTTAATAATATTTTAATCGTATTTTTCAATATTTATTATTATTAATTTGACATATAAATTATGCACGTTTTATATTCTAATGTTAATTTGATTGTTTTAATAAGTTTAAGTGGTTCTGTACCGTTCTAATTAAATAAATAAATTTAAATTTAATTGATAAGAGTACGTACATAAAGCAAATATAACAAACAACGGTAACAAAATACTCACCGATCCTCAACTTTATCAATTCTTTGCTTTATCTTGGCCTGTTCTTCGCCAAAGTCCGCTATCAGACTCTGCAAGCGATTGTGCAATAGGTCCACCGTATCTTCCAGTTTCTGAACGGTTTCTTCAAGACTTTGTTGCGTAGTTTGAGCACTAGCAAATACGACTTCGTCGAGTAGTCCATCCTGCGTAAAAAGTTAACATGCATAAATATGAGTGGATGTCTTTTGGGAATATCAGATTAAGAGTCTCCTACGCTAAGGGTACTATCTAAGGGACACCATAATGGCACCATACTTTAATGTTTGTGCATTTAAACAAACCCCAGGTTAGGTTAGGTTGGTGGCCACAAAGGGCTGTAAATATTTTGTTGAGAGCCCAGTCGGAAACCAGGACACCAGTGGCGCCACAAGTAGTCACTTGTGTCACCTAGGCGCCACTGGTGTCCTGGTTTTGTAGCGCCTTTAGAGTAAACTCAATACGATGAAAAAATTGCACTATAATCATAATCTTGGATACCTTTCTTAATAGTTGACATCCACGTTCTGTGAGTGTTGCTCTAGCATCAGGGTAATCAGCAAGTGCTTCCCAGAGGTCACGTTTAGCCAGACAGAACAAGTCTGAATAGCCTAAAGCTCGAACGTTCGCCGTTCTTCTATTTCCCGTTCGATTTCCAGCAATATCCAAAACGCTTACTTCTCCAAACACAGAGCCCGCGCTCAAAGTTGCTAACACAGTAGTGCCATCATCGGCAACAACTTGTAGTCTACCCCTTTTGACGATATACATCTCCTTTCCAACGTCTCCCTTGCGACAAATAAAATCGCCTGGACTAAATACTTGGAGTCGCAGTTTCAAAACCAATGCTTCTAGAAGGCCGGGTTCGCAATCTTGAAAGATTCTCACTTTGCGGAGAGTATCTAAATGAACTCTAATTGCTATTTCAGCTTTTAGTTTATCAGGAAGCGATGACAGAACCTGCTCCTCATCAAGGGCCCCACTTTGAGCCCACGTGTAAGCAAACCATCTAATCACTCTCGCTTCCAACTCTCCGCTTACTTTTCTAAAGGCCATGTATTGTTTGACTCCGTCCATTTTATTTTGAAACTCGACTCTAGCAACATTCATATTTGATATCATTGATCCGATGTTTCCGACGATAGTTGCGAAAATAAGTACTCCAGCCAAAAAATCAGCGACAACAAATAAATACTCGGCATCGTTCTCTGGTTGAGGTGTTTCGCCTATGGTAGTAAGTGTCAACGTGGACCAATAAAAGCTGTAGATGTATTGATGGGCGAGCGAGTTATTACGCGGACCATTTAAATTGTACACCCAGTTATCGGTGCCGAAACCTATAGCGTAGCTTATAACGAAGTATAGACATGCGTTCCAGTGGATAAGTACTAAAATCGCCATCACAACCTAAAAGCAAAGTATTAGTGGGTCAGTTGTTCAAAGTCGCCATAATATCATTTTGGTGTCCATAAAGTTCTGATTGTGACCTTGCATATTCTGAAGGCATTTGGATAGCTCGTAGCAGTCTCTGTGCGATCGAACCACACCCACATCCGAGGCAGGCGAAAAAGTCTATTCAGTCGCACAATAACAGGGCACGGCAAACCTTTCTGAAACACAACCAATATTGACACTTCAGCTATAAAAAAAGTTAAAGAATGTCTGGGTGGAACACTTATTGTTGATACGAATACTTCAGGAATTGTTTGTACAAAATGGATATGACATTATTGTATTATAAATTAGTTCGCCTTACGGCGAAGACGCCTTTAACGAATTAAGCCTTAACTAAGCTCTATTATATTTATATTAAGAAAAAAACCACGGCGCACAAGCATCAAACATGAAGAAAAGTGATGGTTGTGGTCGTTAGTATAAATTTCGATTTTAAATGTATTCTATTTCGAATTATACTGAGTTTATTGCGAATTACCAACTCATGAAAAATTTTGGATAGATGCATGGCTTCTTCGTGGAAACGCTACTGAAATTTCGTTTAAGTGTTGGAGCCAGCATAATTATCTACTCTCACAGGTATACCTTATATCATTGAGATTGATTGGAATTTTCAGTATAATTATGTAAATTTGGATTCTCAATAAATAATAAATAATTCTGGACAAATCACATAGCACCATCTAGCCTCAAGCTAAGCAGAGCTTGTGTTATGGGTACTAGATGACTGATATACTTAATACATTATAATACATAGATATATATTTTTATTATATATAGAAAAACACCCAGAACAAATATCTGCAGATCGTACAGACATTTGTCCCAAGGTGGGAATCGAACCCGCAACCCCTTGCGTCGCAGGCGGACCTTCGCCCGCGGCGCCACAGAGCTCGTCGAAAATATTGAATGAAACATTCGTTCCAATTTTGACAGTTTTTATGATATTAACTAATTAATTATGATAACAGGATTGATCTACCTCTACTACACGAGAATAAGGTCACTGCCAGTCCCTGACCAATGCACACTGTCTTAAGTATGATGATTAATGAGCTAGTTCCGAAATGAGTACAAACTTGATCGCACGAGCCAGGCTTCCACCAGTAATATGCTATATCTGTCGGCAGCAACGACGCCAGGTCGTATCGCCAGGCCTTAGTTGAAAGATAGTGCTTCCTCAACATTCTCGAGTCTCTTACAACCAAACCCTGGTCCAAGTATCCTGAAATCGTAATACATATACAGGTACCAGTCATTTAGAAACAGCCGTTTTCTTTAGAAAATTAATAAATAAAAGCTGTATTTCGAAACAGTATATTTCCATATATTTTGAACATCATCATGTCAGCCGTGACTGCTGGACATATTTCATGGGTCTCCAAGTACTGATCATGAGGGGTTGTTGCCATACTCACCACGCTTGGCAGGCGGGTTGCGCAGTACGGGATGTTAATACACGAAAAGACGCTGCTGCGTATCTTTCGGAGGTATACCTTGGCAGAGTGTTACTGCATGCGGGCAAGAGGTCTTGCCCGTGGATGCAGTAAGACTCTGGCGAGGCAACATACTACAGCCCCAAGGTTGATTAAAAAAACTTATGAATTCTGTTTCACTTTCAAATGACTCGTGAGTTACACTATTAATTGTTATGTTAAACGGGTTTTCTACTCACGTTAAATATTCCTTGAAATTAGGTATCCAACGTGTTCATATCCTCTCAGGGGAACTTTCGTCAGGGAATGGAGCTTTTTTACGCGGTACCGTCTCCTTCCCTCTCACGCGCTCGCGTGGAGGAACTGAACACGTCGGATACCTAATTTAAACGAATATTTAACGGGAGTAGAAAACCTATTTAACATAATTATGAATTGTGGATTGTTGACCACTTCCATCAATGTAAACTGCACTTATTCAATTTTGTCACAAAAAACAATGCTTCACTTAGCAAGGCGTGGTCAACAATTCACAATTTTATTAGGAGTTCTTTACAAAAATCTAATTTATAGTTAAGTTTGTTTACATTGTGTTTACATCGAATATATAATCAAATTAACGCTGCACAATTCACACAGCATCATCTAGCCCCAAGTTAAGCAGAGCTTGTGGGTACTAGATGACTGACATAATTTTGCTGGGACATTGGTGGCGATTCTGTTGTTCCACTAACTAGCTAAAGCTAATTAAAATGGCGTAATACGGACATGACATAAAGATATCCGGTTAGTGTCGTTCTCAAATTAAAACGTAACATTTGTAAAAAATTTGACACTGACAGCTCTAAATTTTGAAATGTTTTATCTCTAATTTTATTTGGTTTTAGGAAGTGCAAAACAGAATCGACGCCACTGTTAGATAGATCAGGCTACGTTTAATATTAAACTGTGACGCGGGATTCAATCAAACATCCCACGAGCGGTTGGTGCCGGCCCATTGCAATGTTTGTATGGAATAAGCGGCTAGGCAGGGTCGAATGTTTACACACACGTTAGCTAAATTTGATGACGCAAGGCGCGGCGTTGTGAGTGTGGGTGTCAAATTGTTGATTTGCGACTCCAAGCTGTAAGGGACTCACTTTCGCTTCACAATAGATTCATTTCAAGAGAAATCGTTTAAGCAGAGAATTCGCCTGTAACATCTCATCATCATCATCTCAGTCGTAGACTGCTGTCCCTGTCCACTGCTGGGCGTAGGCCCTCATGGATTTCGTGATTGTTGCCATAATGGGTGAGTTGGCGGGCGCAGTCCGGGATGATGATTCACGGAAAGACGCCGCTGCCCATCTTCCGGAGTTATCCCTTGTCAGATTCTAACTGCATCCGCGGGCAAGCGAGGATAGGCAACATTATACTGCCGGCACTCCACGGCAACATACCTTTATAACATGTTAAGTAATTATAAAAGCATTTGGACGATTGTTTAATAAAACGCCAACACATTGGCGTTATTAAGATTAAGTGACCAAATTTATATCTATTAGTGTCATGCCGGGCTGATCAATTTAATAATAGAAAGTTTGACTGGGAGGTTATTTTCGATCTGTAATTAAGGACAAAATAGCTTACTGAAGTGGGTGGGATAACCTCAAAAATATTAGAAAGGACGAAATATAAAGTACGGAAGAAAAATTAAAAAAAAAGGAAAAAACACAAATCAGTCGCGTGCGGGACGACAACGCGCGTGTCTGGTGCGCTTAGTTAGCAACTTCCAAGTAAGTAAGTACCTAATAAGATATTTTTGACTTAGATGAGACAAGAAAACTCTATTACAACTTAATTATACTTTTAGATTACATTTGTATTATTTACACCTGTTTCACATCTACCAGGCGTCCCGTGGCGACCAATTTTTTTTTAATAAATAGAAACTTACCTTCATGCATATGAATGATGGTATCCGCAACATATATGAGATCACAGAGGTAGTCCATTACAAACCAGATAGGCGTCAAGTTATCGAGTTCCCAAAATACCGCCCGCCCAATGACAAATACCATATTGTAGAGGATAGCCAAAGACACCACTGCTAACCACTGTAAAAAACATGTACTTAATAAAGTTCAAACAGTAAGTTGCGATGGGATAACCACGAGCGATATTTGCACGGATCGATTTTATGAAGGTTAACTAGTGGCAAGGCTATCATAGATACAGGATGTATTTT